>JANHMN010000006.1:73390205-73426371 GCA_030674055.1 Rhabdomys pumilio
CCAGTGGTGTTGTATGTCACACAGATTTAAATGCATTTACCAGTGGTATTGTATGTCACACAGATTTAAATGTATTTACCAGTGGTATTGTATGTCACACAGATTTAAATGTATTTACCAGTGGTGTTGTATATCACACAGATTTAAATGTATTTACCAGTGGTATTGTATATCACACAGATTTAAATGCATTTACCAGTGGTATTGTATATCACTCCTCTTCCTGATTTGCCCTATGCAGGTGGATACTGAGTTGGAGAATTTTGCCTTACATATTATGTTCTAACTTTTAAAATGTTTCTATCTAATCACCACTGTACTGAGTAAAATTAATTTATACTCACTTTCAGGTTTTTCATAGGGTAAGGATAACCATGATCTAATTATAAAATTGTATATATATATATTCTTGCACCTGAGACTTGGGACCCATGAATATTTGGCAATCTGCACCAAGGGAAGTCATCGGGACAGGGGAGCTGTTTGCAGGAGGAACGGGGTTTCAAAGCTGTCTCCTGGTTCACCACAACTTCCACTCAGTAACAGTGCCTTGGGAGTTATGCCTTACAGATAGTAATTTCACTGCTCCTACACATCCCAGGCAGTGTGGCGTTTGGAATGGCCTTGTGAGCAGACAGTTCCTCACCACTCATCGTCATAAGACTGTCAGATAAAGTGTGGTGACGAGGTCATCAATACAAATGAGGCATGAAAGTCAGTTTGAAGCCCAAATAGTCTGTGTAGAACTGGGTGGCCAATTAAGACTCACACTGGACGGGCTGTTGTTCTACAGCCAAACTCCTAAGGCAGCCAGGATGAAATGAGTCACACGCCCTTTTTCTAGGAATCTTCCAGAAAAGCACCAGGTGTCTGTTCTCAGTAAAACATCCTTTCATAAGACAGTTTCCAGAAAAACATCACATGACACAACTGAGTACCCAAAGAAGCCAGAAACTTCCAGTTCATATCCCCCTTTCTGTTTGAAAATTCCTTTTTTTCTAACAATCTACACACAATAGAAACAATTATAAGAACCATAAAACTATGGGCTGGAGAAGTGGCTCAGTGGTTAAGAGCACTGACTGCTCTTCCAGGAGGTCTGAGTTCAATTCCCAGAAACCACATGGTGGCTCACAACCATCTGTAATGGGGTCTGATGCCCTCTTCTGGTGTGTCTGAAGACAGGGACAGTGTATTCACATAAATAAAAAAATAAATAAAAACCATAAAACTAGAACTTTACATCATATGTTAAATAGTTTATATGGTCAAACAGAACCTTAAATTCCATCAATAAAGAATAATTTAGCAAACAACCTTAAATATTAATATATATAACAACTAAATAAAACAATCTTAAATTTCTATCAATATACAATAATTAAACAAATCAGCCTTAAATTTCTATTAATATGGAATAACTAAACAAAACAGCCTACCGCTCTAGATGATAACAACCATAATACATCAAATAACCAAAACCATCCACTCCAACTTAAGGGATTGGGACAATGGTCTTTTCATATGTAATTACTTCCTGCAAAATTGGAGGGAAGAATGTCTGTTGAGGGCCTTAGGGGGAGGGGGAGGGGAATGGTTAGTTTTTAAAAAGCAAGCTGTATCATTTATTGCCCAGTTCTTGCACTGTGTACTCAGTGTTGTCTGCTGAGTCTATGTACTGCCCAGTTTTTGAGGGACCGCTCATTTGGGCTAGCCCTTTTGAGGTTGATTTGCATTTTTTTTTCCCGGAGAAATCAGTAACTGAGACAGTCTGTGAGAGTGAATCACCTGGGCTACTTGCTTTGTGAAGACATTCTTTGTCTCAGTTGATAAGAGCTTTTTCCTAGTCAGATCTAATCTTTATAAGTTGTGTTGGTAACCACATTTTCTCATTCCCTGTAGATACATGAGCATAACCATGTCCCCATCTTAACACTATTGCAGGCTTCCACTCTAACATCAACACATCCTTATAGGACATTGGTTGGCCCAGTTCCTCAGCTTTTTCATTAACCCAGTATCTCTCAGCTGCTCTTGTTCCTTTCTCACCAACATTAAGAAACTTTAGAGTTAACAAAACATTATTTAGTCTGTCCCTGGAAGTTTTTACTACTCTTTTTGTGTAATAAGCATCTCTTTTAAGATACACTTGGCTCTTTTTATAACTGCTCATCCTGTGAGACTGTGTGGCATACTGTGAGTTAAACGCTTTCTATTGTAACATGTGAAGACCCCCAAATTCGGGAGACCCTCACTCAAGTCTCGGGAAGTCGAGACCCCTCATAAACTCCAAGACACCATACCTGGATGCAATCAGCAGAGGCTTTATTAGGGAAATTGGCCAGCGGTCAAGCCACAAGCTCTCTCTCAAGAGCAGGGTTTGGCCAAGAGTGATGAATGGGCTAAGGGGTCTTTTAAAGCAGAAAACCACAAACCAGGGGAGGGAGGAGGGGGTGAGGGGTCGCCAAGGATACATAACATAAGAATAGTGAAACATTCCAGAGAAACCCACCCTGAATGGTTTATAGTTGTGAAGAATTACTCTGTACACTCATTCTTCTCAAAAATGTGGTTTCACCGTCACTGTGCCCTACCCTGTCATACTAACTATTTCTCCTCAGTCACAGAGCCACAGCTCGGTCATTGTGTTTCCCCACCTGAATGACTTTCATTCTTTACAGCCAGTTCCCGAAACTGGCCTGGCTTGTTTCAGAGAAAATTCCCATGTCCCTAAAAGAACTTAAAAAGGATCTATATACTTATATTCTATAAAAATGATTTTTATAATTTTTCACTCTACACATGCAAAGATTCACCTCACTTTACTGGATACATCGCAGGAGTGTTCTCAGTTGTCATTCGTGCAGGTATCCCCGCACTTAGCCGTGTGCCTTTTCTGATGTGCAGTGAGTTGACACTTCCAGTGGAAAGATTTATTGCATTCTTTACATTCATAAGGATTCTCAGATGAATGAGCGATCCGATGTGCAGTGAGTTGTGACTTATGGGAGAAAGCTTTCCCGCAATCTGTACATTCATATGGTTTCTCGCCCGTATGAGTCTTCTGATGGATAGCGAGTTTTGACTTTCGAGAAAAAGCTTTCTTGCACTCTTCACATTTAAACGGCTTTTCACCCAAATGAGTCTTCTTATGTCGAGTAAGGTCAGACTTGTAATAGAAAGCTCTCCTGCATTCTGTGCACTCGTAAGGCTTCTCGCCGGAATGGGTTCTCTCGTGTGCATTGAGGTGAGACCTGCGGAAGAAGGCTTTTTCACATTCTCTACACTTATAGGTCCTTACACTTACAGGTCTGTGAGTTTTCTGATGAGCTGTGAGGTCTGACTTCCAGTAGTACATTTTACCGCACTTGTCACATTCATAGGGCTTGCACTCGATATGAGTTCTTCTGTAGTGCTTAATCAGGGTTGAATTATTACAGAACGTTTTCTCGCAGTCCTTACATTCATAGAGCTTCTCATCACCGTACAGTATCTGATACTTGGTTTTCTGTAACATGCCGCACAAAGGTCTTACAGGTGCTCTGCCACGACAGGATGGTGTCCCTTCAGAGACTTTCTGTTGAGTCTTTAGCTCTACCTTGAAACAAAAGAATTTGTTAGATTCCTTGGTGCTGTTTTTCCTAGAATGAGCCACTTGATATTATGAGTTATGATTTTTTGTTTGTTTGTTTGTTTTTGTTTTTCAAGACAGGGTCTCTCTGTATAGCCCTGATTGTCCTGGAACTCACTCTATAGCCCAGAAATAGGCTTCTATAAGCTTTAAACTCAGAAATCTGCCTGCCTCTGCCTCTGCCTCCCAAGTGCTGGGATTAAAGGCATGCGACATCACTGCCCGGCCCTGAGTTATGATTTCTTAATGAAAGGTTTCTAATAATCACTAAATTTCCTGTGTGCACTTTACCATTTGCTGATTTAGTCTCCTTACAAAACATTTTCACATAGACTACACTCAGAACTTTGCTTCCACATAAGCCACATCTTGGGCAAGGAAAAGACTTCAACTACTTACAGAGTTTACTAGAAGTCTCTCGGACATGAAACTTCTTCATGTATCGCCTTTGTTTCAAAGGCTACCCCTCTTTGAAAACACTGACTGTAACACTATGAGCTTTATTGTGCTGCAAACCGTGATGCTGTGGAGTCTGAGGTACTTACTCAGATGAAAATGACCTGGTTCAGCCTGCATCTAATCAGGCTCAGGAGGGTACCACCTTCAGCCAGGGTTAAGTGTGAGAATGTTTCATGTTCACTTGTGTGTGGGTGTGCAAACTGCTTCCTATTGACCCCGAATTGCATCTTTTACTCACTTCAGTCGAGTCTTCATTTGATGTCTTTTGGTTAGTTTTCCTGAGTTGCCGAAAACGTGTCTTAGGAATTTTTTTGCTGGTGTCAGTCAGAGTACTCACGTTATCAACACCTATTATTAGAAATATCACGACTCAATAATAATACATGCATGTGTCTATAGAATGTGAACATAAAAGTCAACTCATACTGCCAAATGCTTATTGTATTCCTTAGTTTTATGTGAACTTGGCAAAGTTAAAGTCATTCTGAAAGAGAACCTCAATTAAATGCTCTGACCAGACTGGCTTGTGGGCATGCCTGCAGTACATTTTCTTGAATGATGTAGAAGGGCCAGTGATCAGTGCCACCACTGGGCTGCTAGTCCTAAGCTTCATAAGAAAACAAGCCACAGGAAGCAGGCCGGTGAGCAGTAAGGTCTCTGCTCCAGGCCCTGCTGTTTTAGTTACAGCCCTGACTTCCCTCAGTGAAGGACCGTGCTGCAGAGGTGTGTGCCCTTCCCCCAGCCCAAGCGGGCCTGAAACAAGTTGTTTACCACAATAGACCAAACAACAATAGGACCTGGGGGGCGTTGCCAGCCTTGGAGACCTGCAGTCTGCCACAGGAGCTGAGTTGAATAGACCGCCTGCTGAGCTTGCTTGAAACACCTGGTAAGTTTACCTACATCACTCCCTCACTCCTGCACTTAGATACTGGTAAGTGTGCCTACATTTCTCTATTCTAGTCCTTCATTTCTCTTCTGTATGCCAGACTCACAGCTGCATTTCTTTCTGTTATTTTCATTGAATTTCATTCATTCTGTGTGTGTGTGTGTGTGTGTGTGTGTGTGTGTGTGTGTGTGTATGTGTGTGTGCGTTACACATAGCATATGACGTGGAAATCCAAGAACCACTTGAAGGGAGTCTGTCCTCCTTCCACCATGTGGGACCCAGCAATGAAAAGGAACTACAGTTTAGCAACAAAAACAGAGAGAAAGAAAGAATAACTCCAAGAATGTTCTTTTAAAACTGGACTTAAGAAAATAAAAAATGATTTAATTAAAAAAAAAAAAAAAGCATGAGACTAGCTGTTTCAGGACTGGGTCTGGATGAAATTCTATAAAAACAGCTCAACATGACCACCATCTAATGAGAGTTCTGTCTGCTGCTGACTTCCCAGCACATATTTACTGACCTGGGAGGCTCCATCTTGAAGCTTCTGCTAGGCTCCATGGCCCCAATCCACACTCCAACTTGAAGATCAACTTAGGTTTGGCAATGCAGGGGTCTGTAAAGTGGAAATAGTAAGCCAATGGTGCCAAAACACTGGCACAGTCCCCTAACGGGAAACCACAGCTCCATTTGGAACTGGCCTTTCATGAGGAAGAGACTTTAGTCACAGAAGATTTACATTCACACTCTTCACTGGCTGCAAGAGCCCCCTCATGTGGCATTAAACTGCAGGATAGATAACCCAAAATAATAATATTGACAAAGTTCAGCAGGCTAGAATGGATGGCTCTAGGGCTAAGAGCAAGTACTGCTCTTAGGAGACTCTCTTAGTTTGGGTTTTAGTTCTGTAAAGAGACTCCATGACCACAGCAACTCTTATAAGGGACAATATTTAAGTGGGGCTGGCTTATAGTTCAGGGGTTCAGTCCATCATTATCATGGCAGGAAGCATGGCACCATGCAGGCAGACTTGGTGCTGGAAGAGCTGAGAGTTCTACATCTGGATCCACAGGCAGCAGAAGGGGACCCTGTGCCACACTGGGCATAGCTTGAGCATGTAAGACCTCAAAGCCTGTCCCCACAGTGACACACTTCTTCCAATAAGGCCATACCTAATCCAATGAGGCCTCACCTCTTAATAGTGCCACTCTCCATGGGCCAAATATTCAAAGACATGAGTCTATGAGGACCATTCCCATTCAAACCACCACAGAGACCAAAGTTCAGTTCCCAGTATCCAAACCTGGCAGCTGGCAATTGCCTGCTTAGTTCTGTGACTCAGTGACTGTTAGTGTCCTCAGGTGTCCACACACTTGGGTACTCACTCTCACAGACACATATACATAGCTACAAATAAGAACACATCTCTAAAGTGGCAGATGATTTCTGTATTTGTTAATCAAGGAAAACTTATTTGCTGAGGCTGAAGGGGGATTTAGACTCACCCAAGGACACCAGGTTACTGTAGGTCTCCAGCATCACGTCCCTGTACAGACTCCTCTGAGCAGCATTCAAGTCCTGCCACTCCTCCAAGGTGAAGTCCACGGCTATGTCCTCAAATGATACCAGCCCCTGGAATGAGACATTTCTCTTCAGCTCAAGGAGCACAAAATGGGAGTCCACTCCTCCTACCCCAACCCCTGTGTGCCTGTGTGTGTTATTAGTTTCTTACAGAAAGTAATACAACTTGATTGTCTTCTATATCATGGGAAAAAGAAAAATCAATACAAACATCTTTATCTCTGTGTCAACAAAGTGATTCAAGTCAACATAACTAGCTTTCTAAGTCCAGCAAAGACGAGGCTCCCAGAGCACATGAGTATGTAAACGGGGTGTTATTAAGAGCAAACAGAAAGAATACATAAACCTTACTGTATAAAAATAACACTCAGTCTCCAAAGAAAGAAATGCAAATCTTGAGGCTGGCGTCACAACACTATGTTACAGTGTATGCCTAGAAGGGGCAAAGCTATGACCTCGGTTCCCAGCACCTATCACAGAACAAGTCTGACAAGTCTGTTAGGGTCACTGTTGCTGTGATGAAGCACCATAACCTAAAGCAACCTGAGGAGGAAGGGTTTATCTCACTCACAGTGCCACATGAGAGTTCATGTCAAATGCAGTGAGGGCAGGAACTCAAGCAGGTTACTAAACATCTGCGCATGTACCGAGTCCACTCAAAAGCAAAAATGAGTTGACAGATTTTGATATGCTGACCACACATCAAAACAAGTACATCAAACTCTACCAACATGCCAGAGATCTGGAAAATGACTTTAGACACCTAACATCACCCCAAAGAAAGGAAGGCTAAGGACAGATAGCTAGAACCCTACTGTCCGGTACGGAGAGATCTACAGAGCTCACTCTCAGTTCTACATGCTAGTGGGAAAGAATCCACGAGCTTCCTGGTCAGTCCTGAAAGACGAACCTCAAAGGTCTCATTGCTCTCTAGAAGGGAATTCTGCTAACTGCCGCTGCTGATGGTTGAGTTTTCCTCTACCCTGCTCCAGGGATCATTAGACCTCTGGCAGCCTGGTGAAAGCAAGGCATTTCCTAAGCTCACCACTGCGCACTGCATAGACAGATCCAGGCCCTCCAGTTCCCACCAGAGGAGTCTGCCCAGATACTTCCGGCCCTATCTTCAACAGTTGGCTTGTGGGAATATAGGTTAAACTCCACAAAGCTCTGGGAAGGAAGGGACCTGGGCACATAAGCGTCTTTTTCAAGCCATAAAGACACACAGCTCTAGGGAAGAACTAACTACCATCACTTAGTTACACAGACAAGATAGGAAACTTTAGCTCCCAACATCCCCTCTAAACCCAAGAAGCTTTGTTCTGCGGCAGGCAGTGATTAATACAGGGACTTCCAACTGGTCAAAGTGTAGAGAACAAGACACCAGACAGCTGAGACTTGAATGGTGGGTCTCTATCACATTCCCTATGCCTAAGGCTCAGGATCATCTTGGGAGAAGGGGTAGAAAGATTCTAAGAGCCAGTTGCTACAGAGGACTGCTATGAAACACTGCTTTCCAGACATGGCAGGGGCATTGGACTCATGAACTCGCAGAAGCTATGACTACATAGCTCAAGATGAAGTCAGGTAAAATTCCAACATGGCTGGGTTGAGGGGCTTGTAAAATCCTACTCCCGGCTGAGGGGCTACTGGCGATTGACGGCTGTGAGGATAAGGAGAGTTAGTTTGCCTTAGCTGTGGTCCATAGGCTGCCTGTGTTCCAGCAATGACCCTAGACCCCTTCACATACTGGCAGCGAGAAGTAGTGTGAGGTTTTGATTGTTTTAAACTATATTAGTTGGGAAGGAAAATAGTGGGTACTGAAGGAGCTAGGGAGAGGATTTGAACAAACATTATATTTACATATGAAATTCTCAGTAGAGTTTTTAAAAGAAGATAAATGCTTAACTATTATACATTTAGTAATCAGATGTGGCCTATGTGCAGGCTTTTATGGCCTGTTTACTTTTTTTTTTTTCTGGTTTTTCGAAACAGGGTTTCTCTGTGTAGCCCTGGCTGTCCTGGAACTCATTCTGTAGACCAGGCTGGCCTCGAACTCAGAAATCCGCACCTCTGCCTCCCAAGTGCTGGGATTAAAGGCGTGCGCTACCGCCGCCCGGCGCCTGTTTACTCTTAACACTGTCCTGATAAGAAGCTTTTTGGCAATGATTTTGTATGATAAAATAGTTTTATACTGAAGGATTGTGAAAAGGAGATCAGAAAAATAAAAAAACGGAAAATTAAAGTATGTCACAATGAGACTTATAAAGCTTAAATGGCATTGCTAAAACTAAATAAAGCTTTCTTAAGGAGCAAGGGCTATGTGTTTTGTTTAAAAAAAAAATACAATTTCTTCTAAGTTTGTCAAGAGTTTAAGTACAGAGCTGGAGAGATAGCTCAATCTGTCCTAAAGTCCTAAATTCAAGTCCTGACACTCACATGGTGGCTTGCCACCATCTATAATGGGATCTGATGCCCTCTTCTGGCATGCATGTATACATGCAGATGGAGCATTCACAGGTAAGTCTTTAGAAGAACATGGTGGTACATGCCTTTAAAAAAAATAGATTTCAATTATAAAAAGTGAGTTTTTAGTGTTACAGAGCAGCAGGGTTTCAAACTACAATCTGTCCTTCAAATCCGCTGTGACTACACTATGGGCATTTAACAGCTACACTGGAATCTAAGACCAGTAAGACAAGGGGTTGAGTGACAGTCAATATTCTAGCTAGGTCACAGGGGACCAGAGGAGAAACACTTCTCACCAAGACCTCGACCATCCCAGCAGATCACACAACTGATTGAGAAAAGCATAATAGGCTAAGGGTCTCCGAACAAGCTGCTCAGAGGCCCTCACGAAGCCCTGTCTAACCATACAGAGTTTCATCTGTGGCTGTCTACAAGGTCTTCAACACCCGGTAGAAAAGACTAATCCCAAATAGTATTACAACATGAAATCTACCAGCTCCCAACCAGGACTCTCATCCTCCCCGTGTTCTGCAGAGTCCTGGTATCATCTACAGTCCCTACAATGACAGTCATTCAAGTAACCAGCTCCAGCCAACTTAAAAACCTTATCTGACCTTGAAAGTTCTCAACTCAATAAGTCTCAGATAAAACTCAACACTGGATTCTTCCTTGTAGACACCGGGCTTTCCTGGAAAATCTTGCCAAACTTGGATTCCAGCTACTGAGGCAAGCAGATCTCTGAGTTCAAGGGCAGCCTGCGGCAGAGCAAATACAAACCCAGGTTTGCCAGTACACACCTTTAACCTGGGCTACACCTTCTGCTGAAGGCCTACATAAGGACGTTGGAAGAAGGAAGGCTCACTCTTTTCCCCTGCTTGCCATCAGTTGCCAGTGCATCTGTTGGAACCCACGTCAGAATTCCAGCTCACACAGAAGACCAGGTGAAACAATTAGCTTCATGGGACCGAGCAACTCTTAGATTCTTGGACTTCCCATCCACAGCTGCCCATTGTTGGGTCAGTAGGACTGTGGACTGTAAGTCATTAAAATAAGTACCCTTAATATAGAGAGACATTCCGAACGTTCTGTGACTCTTGAGAACCCTGACCACTGACACCTGTGTCCCATCACTGAGGAGCTCTTCAATTCCAAGAAATGCCACAGTCCAACCCCACTTCAATCTACTGAGATAAACCACTCATGGCCCTCTCCCAAAGGGGCTCAATCACACCCTTCCACTGTCCAAAGCAGTTGCCAAGAAAGAGAATCTTCACCCATTTTCGTCAATGTGACTTTGCTAATCATGGGAAAATATAGGTAAAATGGACAAAAAAATAACAGCACAGGCTGTGAAGGACCCTGAGGGCTTTGCCAGTCTTAGGCTCACCCCTCTCTACAGCTTCTCCTCCCACCTGGGGTCAAGGCTAGCCCAGGTTCCATACTGCACCCACAGTTCTCAGGAGGAGCAGAAACATTCTTGAGAAAAACTGCAGAATGTACAGACTGATGGTCACCTGACCCTCTGAAAAGTCCCAGATACAGTTCAAATGCGTGCCATGATCTGCCCATGCTTGCTAGCCAATGGATTTAAAGTTCAATATGCTTAGCCAATAATTTTAAACTATAAAATTGTTGCTGACATAACCTGTGCCCCTAAAAAGCATAAAAACTGCTTGTAATAGCCATTGGGGTCGCCTGCTAGTCACTTGCCTTGTGGGACTAATTGAAAGTCGATCCCTATTCAAGAAAATAAACCTCTTACTTTTGCTACCTGAGGCAGGGTCTTGTGGAAACATTCTTCTCAGAGATGCGGCCTTGCCTTGTCATTTACTTTGTGGTCAACTACTTCTGGTTAACTATTTCTCAGAACCACCCAGATGACTTATATCCTTCTTTTGTGGTCAACCGGTTGAACAGGCTGGCCTACATTCTTGGCTCGTTTCAGAGAAAATTTTCCATGCCCTTTAAAGAAAAGCCTGTATATATTTTATAAGATGATCTTTTATAATTTTTCATTCTTCAAATGCAAAAAAGTAAAATGTCAAAAATGAAAAGCAAGCTTGGTATGTGTGCATCACTGCAATCCCAGTGCTCAGAGGCAGAACCAGTGGCTCACAGACTGGCCTGGTTCCTGGTGGTTTACATATTAAGTCCCAGGCTAGCCAGAACTACACACACACACACACACACACACACACACACACACACACACCGAGCGCGCGGCAAGTCAGAGCCTGGAGAGATGTCACAATCATGGTGCTTCCCCCTTGCCTTCTCCTCGGTAAGGCGTCACAGTCTGCACCACAAGCATTCAGTATGTGGCTATTCCTGGACCTCAGCAATTTTAAGACTGAGTCTTATCAGATACTATAAAACTACTGTTTAGGACAAGGAATTGAAATCTTTTTCTCTTCCCCACCACCTCCGACTAATATGCAAATATTTAATCCTCAGGGCTCCTCTTCACAGATCCTCCTTTCAGACCCATTAGTCTCCCATCCATCCTTAGAGGCTGAGTTCTATCAACATCTCCCAAGTTTATAAAAGTTCCTGATTTGAGCAGATATGGGCTTCACCAGCTCGGTAACAGCCAGGACACTGACCGGCCTATTCCAGAGTGAGAGACAGCTGGAGAGTCACCGCTACTAGACCCAGCTCCCTGCACCCAGCTTCTGAGTTTCCAGACAGTGCACAGAGTTCCCCACCTCGCCCTTCCAGGTAACTGAAGCCCAGAGTTCTAGTGTGCGCCGCGCTGAAGCGACCCAGCAGTCAGGCGATCCCTGTCTCTTGCCTTCGGGTGGCAGAGCTGCAGAGGGCGTTGCAGTCCGCTTGGGTCCCCACGCAGGGTCCCGCGGTGCCCGGAGCCCGCCCAGCCCCCATCCCTCAGCGGTCGGCGCCGGCTCCGCAGGGACGCTGCGCTCACCATGACGGTCTGGAAGCGTCCTGCGACTCGATCTCCGCCACCAGCACAGCTGCCCCCAACGGACCTCGGGCCCATAGACCCCAAGACGGCAGGCTCAGACCTCCGCTGAACTTTCTATAACCTCCCCACTTCCTCATTTCAGAGCGGTCGGAGTAACAGGGCCTGAGTGACAGTCGAAGGCACCAATCCAATGACGAAAGGCGGGGCATAAGGCTGTTTGATTACAAGGAAATTCTTTTTTTTTTTTATTTTACTATTTTTCTATTTTTTCTATTTTACTATCATTTCTGTCGGTTAAGAATTTCCTTGTAGCCGGGCGGTGGTGGCGCACGCCTTTAATCCCAGCACTTGAGAGGCAGAGGCAGGTGGATTTCTGAGTTCGAGGCCAGCCTGGTCTACCAAGTGAGTTCCAGGACAGCCAGGGCTACACAGAGAAACCCTGTCTCAAAAAACAAAAAAAGAAAAAGAAAAAAAGAAATAATAGTATCACGATAATTTGTTTTAAATTCCCGTGAAGTTTTCTTATTGTGATTTGTGTGTCTGTGTGTAGGTGTCCTGAGGTGTGGATGAATAAGATTAAGCAACTCTGCCCCAATCCTGAGATGGCTCCAGGAAAGAGCGTTAAGCTCCAAGAGAGAGTTTCATGCTCCTGGTCCCAGGACGATTTCCCAAAAAACGACTCTGACAAAACACTTTGTCATAAAAACCATAAAATGTACTGGCCAGAAGGCCACCTGGGCCCTTTGGGGAAGTACTCTCCCAGGATGATCAGATATTGGCCAAGCCAGTCAACAAAAAGGTCAGCCTAACTACCCATCACCAAGTGCCACGTTGCTGTTACTGTAATCTACCCTCTAAAAAATGTATAAAAGGTGCTTGTAAATTAGAATCTGGATCGCCTCCAGTCTCTTGCTTGAGAAATTGCTGAAGGTCAATCCCAGTGCTCTGGATCTGAGTCTCATCTCACTGGGGGTCTCCCAGCAGGTAAAGACCCTCTGGGGCTTTACATGAGAAGCAATTTTCTACACAAAATTTAAAACAGGACTGCAAAACTTTTTTTTTTTAATTAAAACCATGGCTAATGTTCCACTTCCAATTGCTAGTGTTTAATGTTTATTAAAATCACCAGTAATGAGTTTCATTATGGCCCTTTCATGTGTTGGACTGTAAAATCCAAAACCAGGGGACGCGCTCACCCAGAAACTCACAAGGGGACGGATTGGCTGCAACAACATGAGATTTAATGATACTGGTGCATGGGGCTGGAGAGATGGCTCAGTGATTAAGACCACTGGCTGCTCTTCCAGAGGACCCAGGTTCAATTCCCAGCACCTGCATGGCAGCTCACAACTATCTGTAACTCTTGTTCAAGGGGATCCAACACCCTTAAATAGACATATATGTAGTCAAAATACCAATGTATAGCCGGGCGGTGGTGGCGCACACCTTTGATCCCAGCACTTGGGAGGCAGAAGCAGGTGGATTTCTAAGTCCGAGGCCAGCCTGGTCTACAGAGTGAGTTCCAGGACAGCCAGGGCTACAAGAGAAACTCTGTCTCGAAAAACAAAACAAAAAACAAACAAACAAACAACAACAACAACAACAAAAAAAAACCCAATGTATATAAAATGATACTGGTGCACCAGGACTCTTTCGCATGCCTGCAAGAGAGCCCGGAACAAAACCTGGAAGCGATTTTTATACAGAGTACAGGAGGGCAACCACAAAGAACCCCAAAGGCTGACCTTCTCAGGTCCGGTCTATAGAAGACTCAAATTCACAAATAACTTTCTTCCTGACCACCTCCCATCCTGGAATGTGTCTCTGTGTTCTAGGCCTTCCCCACCCCCAGGTGGGTTCTCTTCCCTGAGGTCTGAGGAATGTCAATCAGCCTCTCTCTTCCTCTTCTGAATGTTAATCCAGCAAGTGTCCTCTGACTCAGGAATAATGTATTCCTCCTGGAATGCAGAATACATCCCAGGGCAGTGAATTCCGAGAGACCTAAAAATCTCATATTTAGTTCTTACAAGAGCACACTTCCAAAGTTGCCCTCTGACTTCTACATACATCCTGTGGCACACAGTTGCCCACATACACATACATTCACATACATAATAAAGTGAAATTGCAAAAGGAACAAATCTATACAGCTGTAGATTCACATTTAGTTCTTACACATGCAGATGTGTGATTATACTCTGTTTTCATTCATTCTATATAAACATTCAGACTATAATGACCAAATATAAAAGACCAACAACATTTTAAATCTATCATGTTGTAATATCCAAAATTAACGTGTAAGCCCCGCCTGCCCAGGGACTAGGTAACTTCCTGGAATGCTGTAAACTGTAGTTCTTGGAAACTAAGGAAACCTAATGGGAAAGAAAAGCCAAGGGTAGCTTATAGGTTTGTCTTTACAAACTCCTGTGGCAGGTTTTCAGCTGGGAAATTACAGGAAATAAGTGGTCCTGACCAAAGTCCATCTCTTGGTCAGTATTTAATATCTAATAAAGCTCACTTCAAATTTGGCTCAAAATAGTGGAATTGGCTTTTCTCTGGTGAGTCTCAGGATTAACTATGTAGGAAAATTTAAAGGCTTGTGTAACGTACCCCACATATGCATATTGCCTCCGTTCTGTTGAGTATTCATAGGCTATGATACTGTGATTAAACATGCTTTAATGAAATGAAGTGACTAACATATTGCCCATTGCATTAGACCATTGTATCCAACTGAGAACACAGCAAAACGAGGAAGTATGCCTTGAATTTATTGAAATTGGGAAGGAAGAACTTTTCCTAAACCGGAAACGGATGCAACACGATGGTTGAATCCACGTAGCATATACATCCTGGACAGGGACTTAAGCTCATCCAGACCCCAGCATCCACACTGTTCAAAGTCATCTGTGCAGATGTACTCAAGTGAGTCACTTGTGAAACAGCCCACTGCTCTGTAAGTCCTGCCAGTGGGGTCTATGTTAGCTGATTCCCATCATTACACACTGCAGTCCTTACTGCGAATTTTGTTCCTGACTGAGCTCAGTCTAGTAGTGAGCTAGGAACTGTGTGGTGTCCTTGCCTAGATAAGACTGTTTGTTGCCGGGCAGTGGTGGCGCACGCCTTTAATCCCAGCACTTGGGAGGCAAAGGCAGGCGGATTTCTGAGTTTGAGGTCAGCCTGGTCTACAGAGTGAGTTCCAGGACAGCCAAAGCTATACAGAGAAATCCTGTCTCGAAAAAACAGAGAAAAAAAAAAAAAAAAGACTGTTTGTACTACAGGCATTTTGGTTAAAAGAAATAAATAAAAAGTAAGAATCATTGTTAGCTGTTATAAGAAGTTTGACCACAGTTCAGAACAAACCACTCCAGACCACACGGTTACAAGGGGGAGGAGGTTTATTCAGGAGGTAGGGCAAAGGTGGGAAGAAGAAGGTGGAAGGATAAGAGAGAAGAGAAGTAGAGGCCGGCCAGGACCACATGGAGAGAGAGGAAGAGGGGGGAGGGTACAGAGAGGCGAGA
Source organism: Rhabdomys pumilio (assembly GCA_030674055.1). NCBI lineage: Eukaryota > Metazoa > Chordata > Mammalia > Rodentia > Muridae > Rhabdomys > Rhabdomys pumilio. The sequence continues at coordinate 73,405,676 of JANHMN010000006.1, forward strand.
GAGTAAGAGAGTAAGAGAGGAGGGGGCAAGCAGCCCCTTTTATAGTGGGGATGAGCATACCTGGAGGTTGCCAGGTAACTGCGGAGGTGGAGTTTAGATAGAATACTAACAATCCTGTCACTCAGCAAATTTATATCCAAACCAATAGATCTCAACTTGACTAAAAAGACTGAGAGAATAACTACTCCAAAGTGTTAAAGTCCATCCTCTGTAGATATCATACTCACCGTATCCACTCATTTATATTTTCTCATTCCTTTCTTTTTTCTATGAAACATGGTTTGTTATATCTCAAGCTAGCCTGGAACTCTCAGTATGTGAGAATAAAATTTGAAAGCAGCTTGAAACAATAACAAAAATTCATGGTCAGTAAGTGTTAGTATTCTGTCTAAACCCCACCTCCACAGTTACCTGGCAATAGCCAGGTATGCTCCTCCCCACAGTTACCTGGCAACCGTCAGGTAGGCCTGGCTCACTATAAAAGGAGCTGCTTGCCCCCCTCCTCTCTCTCTTAATCTCTTACTCTCTTACCCTCTCTCTTACCCTCTTGCCTCTCTGTCCCCTCCCCCTTCCTCTCTCTCCATGTGGTCATGGCCAGCCTCTACCTCTACTTCTCTTCTCTCTTATTCTTCCACCTCCTTCTCCCCACCTTTGCTCTATCTCCTAAATAAACCTCCTCCCCCTTGGAACCATGTGGTCTGGAGTGGTCTGTTCTGAACTGCAGTCAGTCGGACTTTTTAGAACAACTAACAGTAAGGACCACCGATAACTTGGCAAATATAGCCATAATAAAAATATTAAGTCCCTCCAGGGGCAGGGTGACCAAGAAATGAAAAGGCATGCAAAGAGGTGCCCAGACAAGTCCAGACAAGCCCAAGTGAGTAATGGGCTATCTGATGTTTACTTTTCTCTCCCGCCCTGTCTGGGAGGTCCGAGGTTTCATAGTCAAAAAATAACTAGTCATCCTGCCAGCTCAAATGATTGCTTACGCAAATTGCTGATATTTGAAATATCCAATCATGCCAGGGGTGGTGGCGCACGCCTTTAATCCCAGCACTTGAGAGGCAGAGGCAGGTGGATTTCTGAGTTTGAGGCCAGCCTGGTCTACAGAGTGAGTTCCAGGACAGCCAGGGCTACACAGAGAAACCCTGTCTCAAAAAACCAAAAAAAAAAAAAAAAATCCAATCATATGTAATTGCGCCAAATTTTCCCACTCTTCCCAACCTCTATCTATAAATATCTCCCGAGTGGGATATGTTTCGACCCAAGGACCCTTGCCATTAAACTACCTTTTGCAATTGCATCAAGAAGGTTTCTGTGTGTCCTTGAGTGCTCGCTGATCCGGATTTGAGTGAGAGTCTCCCTTTGGGGGGGGGTCTTTCAAGTACACCTCAGACAGGCCTTAAACCCCCATCTGCCTCTGACGCCAAATACTGAGAGTGCAGACTCGTGTGGGCCACTTTAAAACAAAGCAGAATTCTACAATTATTCTGATTTACATATGTGTTTAAATATTCACTCTCTTAATCATCTCTAGAATGTCTTCTAGTGCTCCTCTCAATATTTCCTTCCGTGAGGACCCTGGGGCTACTGTGATTTTTGTTTTGTTTGGGCTTTTGTTTAACTGATTGACTGACTGACTGATTTAGACAGAGTCTTCTGTGGCCGAGACTGGTTTCAAATTTCAAATTATCTATGTAGGAGATGTTGTACTTGAACTCCTGATTGTCCTCATCCCTGAATCTAGAGATTATTGGTATGTTCTTCCACACCAACCTCACATCTGAATACTAACAGCAACTTTATCATGCAGAGTTATCAAACCCAGCGCTCAGGAGGCAGAGGCAGGTAGAGGTCGAGGAGTTCCAGCCCAGCCTGGTTTACATGGAGTTTCAGGCCAGACAACACTACACCGTAAGTGTATTTTTTTTTCTTTAAACTATTTTATTTTATTCTTTAACACACTATTATATATTATGGAAATAACTAAGCATTAGTATCTATTATAATAGGACACCCCCAGGAATGAATGAATTCTTCACCAAGAATGAGGTCTGGGATTCTCTTTAACCATGTGTGTCCCCTTATTTATGAGAAACTGTAAGGCAGCTAGTGTCAACTGGGATCAGGTTCTCACTCTGTGGGAAGGGAGCCAGAAGGAGCAGGCTGTGACATGCTATGTGAAGCTGACTCTGCCTCATCAGCTGACCATTCAGTGAATGGTGTTCAGGATGTGTTTCTGTGTTCAGGCTGAACAAGTTGTCCGATACAAAAGCTCTGAGAAAATCTGGGTGAAATTGCCTGAGAGTGGGCCACTTTCTCATGTTTTTCGTCTCATGTTTGTGGGTGTCCTGCCGAGGACCAGCCTCAGTTGTTTCAAGGGTCTCAAGAATGGAAGGAGTGAAACAGCAAAATCAGAGTCTCAGGCAAGGATACAGATGTAAGCTGACAGGTGACTCCTTGTTGTTCTGAAGTTGTGCTTGAAGACAGCTTGCAGGCTCTCTCTCTTTCCCTCTCTCTCCCTCCCTCTCTCTCTCTCTCTGTCTCTCTCTCTCTCTCTCTGTCAGATTTTCTCTCTCTGAGTTCACCTCAGTCTTTTATTGGTTACACACGTCCTTGTTATACAACAATAATACATAATCAAAAAACCTTTTCAGCCGGGCGGTAGTGGCGCACGCCTTTGATCCCAGCACTTGGGAGGCAGAGGCAGGTGGATTCCTGAGTTCAAGGCCAGCCTGGTCTACAAAGTGAGTTCCAGGACAGCCAGAGACACACAGAGAAACCCTGTCTCAAAAAAACAAAAACAAAACCAAAATGTAACTGTGTCACCAGAAAGCACAATGCACACACAAAGCCACAGTTCAGTGCCTGCTAAAGCAAGCATATACTAACTTTTAACTCTCAGAAAAGCCTCCAAATCATAGGTCATCTGGGCTTATGCATGTGGTTACAGTTAGCATAGAAACAGAAAGGTGCTGAACAGGTCAGGGTAATGTTAATATTTTTATCTTTTCTAAATTTGCCAAACCTCTTCCTCCGGTTTATTGAGCTCATCCAAATATCTGTTTCTACAGTGCTTTTCCAACTCTTTTCCACATGCAAAATTAATTTCCCTTGAAGCTTTCCCCAGGATTCCTTCAGAAGACCAAATTAAGACAAACAAACAAAAAAAAAACCCAAAAAACAAACAAACAAACAAACAACCCTTTTTGATCTAATATGTACTAGTCTTTTTAATTTAAGGAGTAGTTTTACAACAGTATATATGGTTCTCAAACTTATAGACATCTGCCTGCCTCTGCCAACAAATGCTGAGATTAAAGGCTACCATGTGCTCCCATGCCTGGATGGACTAATCTTATCCAAGTGTCTTTGGCAGTGGTAGGATTATTCTTAGTAGACAATCATTCGACTACAACGCTACCCTCCTGTCCTCTGCTGTGCATTTCTCTAGACAGGAGCCTATTGGAGGTTACCATTCATTGGTCATGTTCTATTGCACGTGCTCTCTCCACCTGAGTTTCTTCACATTGTAAAACTGAAGTCAAATGGCCGCTACACTTGATATGCATACGGATTTTCCCACTGTACAGCCTCAGGGATGCTGCAAAGGTGTGTAATGAGAGACTTCTTGTAGTCCCTCACACAGGGTAAGTGTGCTTTCAGGTTTTTGACGTAAACTATCACAAGGAGGTTGCTGCATTAGTGAAGTCTTTCCTTGTGCGACCTCATGTGCAACTGGTAGTTTGTTTCTGGAGCATCTGAAGGTTTTCCCACACTGTGTGCACTGACAGGGTTTCTCTCCACAGTGGGCTCTTTCCTGTTTTTGAAAGGTACTGGAGCAACTGAAGGATTCCCCACACTCTGCGCACACAGAGGGCTTCTCTCCAGTGTGGGTTCTTGGTTTTGAATGGAAGTGCAGCTAGTAAAGACTTTTCCACAGTCTCCACACTCAAAAAGGTTGTATCAGGTGGGGGTTCTCTGGTGCCTCTGAAAGGAGCTGGAGTGACTGAAGGCCCTCCCACACTTTGGGGACTCATAGGGTCTTTCTCCAGTGTGAATAATTTTATGTCTCTGGAGAACACTGGGGCAACTGAAGGCTCTCCCACACTCCTGACGCGGTAGAGAACTGGAGCTCGTGAACGCTTTCCCAAATACTTTACACTCACAGGGTTTCTCCCCGATGTGGATGTTAACGGGATCTGAAGGTACTTGGAACCGGTGAAGGTTTTACCACACTTTTGACACTCAAAGGATCTCTCTCCAGTGTGAATTTTTTCATGCCTTTGAAAGGAACTGGGACGGTTGAAAGATTTCCCACACTCCTTACATGAGTAGGGTCTCTCTCTGGTGTAGGTTCTTTTGTGTCTTTGAAGGGAATTTGAACTACTTAAGGTTTTACCACAGTGTTTACATTCATAGGGATTGTCTGCTCTGTGTAGTTTTTCATGTAATTGAGATAAATGCTTTCCCACATTCCTTACACTGATAAGACCCATTTCCAGTGTGAGTTATTGTGAGCCGTTGAAGTGTAGTGAGAGAGAGGAAGACCTCCTCACACTCCCTTACATCCACAACATCCATCCCCTCTCTCGTGGACTTTTTCATGGATTCAAGGAGAACTCTGACGACCAAAGGCTTTGCCACATGTGTGGCGTGTGTAAGGCCTCTCTTTGGTATGAGTCCTTAAATGTCTTCGAAGAGAACCTGAGCAATGCAAGGCTTCTCACACTCCTAACATAGCGTCTATCCCTAGTGGGAGCGTTTTCAGGATTTGGAAAGTTTTGGAAGTGCCTGCATCTTGACCAGGTTGGCAGGTTTTATCTTGAATATGTATTTCTTTATGTGCCTGTAGCAAACTGGGGGGTTTAAAGGCTTCTCCACACACCATAGATTTACAAGGTCCATGTCCACTGTGTATTCTCAAGTGTCTTTGAAAGTTTATTAACGAAATAAACAGCCCACCACAACCTTTGCATTCACAGTGTGTCTCTCTTCTTCATGTATCTTGGCTGAGTCTTCTCCCCATCTTCTTGACCCTCACAGAGACTGTGTTCAGTGTGGGCGCCCATGTGCCTGTGAAGAGATTGGTGAGCAGTAAAGACTTTACCACACACACAGTGTGCTCCCAGGGTTTGTCACTAGTTTCCTTGCTCAGACTAAGGTCTGAAATCTGGCTTTCTTCATTCCAACCGTATTCTTTTCTTTCTGGAAATCTCACTACCACAGGACTTCTGTAAAAAATGAGATGCGTTATTCAACTAGACACAAACTAGAATCCCTGGAAAGTAACCTCCGGTGAGAACTGCCTTCACCCGACTGGCCTGTGGGCTTATCTACCTGGTATTGTTTTTGATTAAAGTTCAAGAAGGCTAGCTCACCATAAATGGCTACTTCCAGACAGGTAGTCCCAGTTATAAGAGAATGCAAGCTGAGCAAGCTGAGAGGGCAAGCCAGCAGGCAGTGTCCTGACTCGGTTCCTGTCATGGCTCTTACAGTGACACACTGCTATCTGGAAGTGAGAGATGAAATAACCCTTCCTTCCTCATTTTGCTTTTGGCTAGTGTTTTATTTCTTAAAATTTTAAATTCATTAGAAGGAACTACACGGGTGTTGTCAAAACGGTCAAGACAAAAGAAAGGCTCTTGGGACTTCTTGAGCATAAACTAGGTAATTGTTCTGAAAGTGTTTGAATGCAACTAATATCAAAATGCTAGTATTTAGATTTGGGGAATATTGATAGGACTAAAACTGAAACAGCATATACATAAAAATTAAAAAATATTGTAAAAAACTGAAGGATAAGTTAATTAGAGCCGGACTTATTATTTGTATGATTTAGGTTTTTGTTATTGTTTGTTTTTATTTCAATATATATATATATATATATATATATATATATATATACACACACACACACACATATATATATATATATGTATATATATATATATATATATATTCACATTCCCAGATACTAAAGAGTTTAAACAGATGAGACCCTACATGTTGAATTCAACTTTAATGACATCATGATAAACCATGATATCTATGCTTTCAATAAACATATGTATTCATGCCTTACTCTGTTTCATACTAGTGGGAACTAGTTGCCCAGTGAATAGAAATCACATTAGGTTTCTTCCAAGAATGTTGTCCTGATCTTCAGTGTGCTCATCTTACCGCTGTAATCCTAAAATGCAGAGCAGAGCAAACAGTAGAAATTACTAGACTCGGTGATTGAGTAGAAGTTACTCAATTCTGTTTTCATGATCCAATGAGTCCCTGCTGATTCATCCAGAATATCCACTTTCATTTGCTAAGTCACTGAACACCATGGCTAATAAGACACGATTTTCTTCGAGTGATGATAGGAAAGAGTGTTTCATTCTTACCTGCGGCAGTCAGGTTCCTGACAGTTTTCAAACATCACATCCCTGTGGAGATGCTTCTGAGAACGATCCAGCAGAGCCCACTCCTCCTGGGTGAATTACACAGCCGCATCCTCGAAGATCAGTGACTCCTACAACATCCCACAGGGCAGGACACGGGACACACAGAGGAGGATGTGGAGGGTGCGTGAGGCAGGCGGCACTGGGCATTACACTTAGTTTACAAGCAGTTTCTTTAATTCTGATCTACAGATGTTTATTCCATGATTCTTTTTTTTTTTTTTTTTGAGATTTATTTATTTATTTATTTTATGTATATGAGTACACTGTAGCTGTCTTCAGACACATCAGATCCCATTATAGATGGTTGTGAGCCACCATGTGGTTACTGGGACTTGAACTCAGGACCTCTGGAAGAGCAGTCAGTGCTCTTAACCGCTGAGCCATCTCTCCAGCTCTGGCCTGTTCCATGATTCTTACTTTCTTTTTTTTTGTTTGTTTGTTTGGTTGGTTGGTTGGTTGGTTTTCGAGACAGGGTTTCTCTGTGTAACCCTGGCTATCCTGGAACTCACTCTGTAGACCAGGCTGGCCTCGAACTCAGAAATCCGCCTGCCTCTGCCTCCCAAGCGCTGGGATCAAAGGCGTGCGCCACCACCACCGGGCGATTCTTACTTTTCAGTTCACACTGCCTCAAAGAAACAAATCCACAAAAGAAGTGTTGATAGGGGCAACAGTAAAGCATGAACATCCCTCCAGCAGTGGGAAGCGCAGTAAGACTTGAACCTGAGTCACTCGTAGTTTCTTTCTCTACAAATGACTAGTTCTATTCTAGAACAGCCCTGCTCACGAGAGAGCTAGTCTCACAATACTTAGAATGCTTTCCTTCAGAAATGGCTACGCACATAGGCACTTGCACCTGAGTTCAATCCAGAGAAACCACACGGGGGAAAGGGAGACCAGCTCCTACAAGTTGTTCTTTGATGTCCACATATGAGCCATGGTGCAGATATAACCACACACACACACACACACACACACACACACACACACACACACGAGCAAAAACAAACAGACAAAGATTATTAGGTCTACACTATTCTAGATTATCTAACTAGCAGGCCTTTACAGGAAATGACTTCAGCTAGTTCAAGAAACTCTCACAACGAACAGTTCCTTCACATAGGGACGGGAAATTGCTCCATAGCAGGCTCTCAGGAGCTGACTAAAATTCCCATTGCCCCTATATCCACCCCTCCTTCTTCATTTAATGACTTTTTGACCAGGCAGAAAGTTATTGTAAAGAATGCCCACACTGCTCTTAGCGATACCATTTGGCATACTTAAAACCTTGCCCTGATTCCCTCTGTTTCTATGCTAGGATCCCATATCCTGGACCCATGGGATTCTAGGTGGAGACAAACACTGCTTATAAACTCGACCGTCGCTCCAACCCCGCTTCCAGTAAGCATATTTAATATCCAGAGAAAATATGTCTCGATCACCCAGGCTCTGAAAACAGGGGAGCTACAAGGGGTAACTAAACATTCCTCCAAAGTTGGGGGTGATACATGGAAACAGACCCCACCGACTATGTTGGTGGACTCAACAGCTGCCCGATACAATAAAAGAGCAGTTCAAATCTTGCCCCTCCTGGTTGTCTCAGGAATAACTGTGGGTGTGTGTCTGGGACAGCAGGACTGACCACATCCCTGACCTGACAAAGACATTGAGTACTCAGAAAAATTTGAGGGAGGCTGGAACAGCCTGATGGTGCACACCTTTAATCGCAGCCGACTGGTGGCAGAAGAGGATCTCCGTGAGTTCGAGGATAGCATGGATTACAAAGTGAGTTCCAAGCTAGCCAGCGATAGGTAAAGAGATCTTATCTCCAAATAAATAAATAAATGGAGGGGAAGCAGACTCCATCAGAGAGTGAGAGGCTCTCACACAAGACCAGGTGTATAAACGAGTGAGCAAGTGAGCGTGAGCACTGGCCAAACTGCTCCCCCCAGGGGCCTCTGGCCTGACCCCGATTGGTCAGAAAGCTGGGAGCAGCAGCACAGGTCCACACAGCAGACCAGAAGGTCCAAAAGGATGCAGGCTGCATCGCTGAGCCGGCGCTGGCTTGCCCAGATCTGTCGGTGCCTCCAGCTCTGACCTCAAGAGCGCACCATTTCTGACTTATGGAGCGGAGCGTCCGGAAGTCCACGGAGGATGCACGGATGGGTCTTGCAGGACCAGGGATGCTGCGCAGTTCCAAGAGGACAGGGAGAATGTGCAGTGCTCAAAGTCAATAGTCTCAGGCACGAACGCCCAGCGTGTCACTTACCTGTTTTAAGAGACGCGGATTGGGCAGCTGGCATGGCCTCTCCCACTGCGGAACGCCCAGCTCAGGAACAAAGGTCCTGCCACATTGCAGTTGGCTCAGGAGCCACGTCTCCTCAGTCAGACAGAACCTGACAGCCCAACCCCCAGCACATAGAGAATTCTTATGCACTGGGGACAGTGTCCACAGAGAGTTCTAGACTCTACTCTCGCATGGATAGTAGACACTCCAGCCCAATAGAGTGCCAAGGCCACATCTGAATAACCGGACCTGATGTCCTCAGAGGTCCAGTAATTCCCTGGTCTCTTCAAGACCTCCACTGCTTATAAACAGACATTTAAAAGTGACCCCGTATGTGGAAGAGCGTTGCGGGGCGTTTTTTGTCCTGGAGGAAGATCAAACAGCACACAGTAACTCTGTTCCCCTGACAAAGCTGTGTGCTCCCTTCCATCCCATGTCCTCCCTCCACTGGCCTTGGTTTTACACTACTCTATACCCAATGTATAGACGCAATAATATTGCTTAACTTGAAAAAATTATAATCCGAAAATGTAAAATTGCAAAGAAGAAGTTTAACATATCCTTAAAGAAAAGGAAAAATAGCTGGGCGGTGGTGGCGCACGCCTTTGATCCCAGCACTTGGGAGGCAGAGGCAGGCGGATTTCTGAGTTCCAGGACAGGCAGGGTTACACAGAGAAGCCCTGACTCAAAAAAAAAAAAAAAAAAAAAAAGAAAAAGAAAAAAAAAAGAAAAGGAAAAATAATATTTGAGTTATCTGGGAATAGTAAATAAAGTGCTTCTAAGAAATTACTAGAAAAGAAAACTTAAAGGAAAGCAACGCACAGTCTTTAATCCCACACCATAGAGTATAGCTGGAAACGCTCTGAGAGTCTGGGAGAGAGTGGTAGCAGGCAGGCTGCCGCGAATGGCTCATCCCCAAAGCACGTGCTGCACAAACACGAGGAGCCGAGCTTACATCTGCAGTGGCAGAGCTGGCTAGCTGGAGACTGATGAGCACTGTGTCAGGGCTCTGGCGGATGTGATCAGGAGGTCTTGTGACATGCCTGCTAGCCACGTGGTACTGGCAACTGAAACCTGTACGGCCTCACTTTATACTCTTAAAACTCCGTGGTTGGAGAAGCAGGCAAGGAAACAGAAGCACACACGACAGTTAGTTTGGGGGCTCTGAGTTTTCAAAGGCATGTTACAGTTGACAGGTATAGGCTTTTGTGTCAGGTTGCCAAGGGTAACAACCTACTGTGTTTCCGCTATTTCTCCAGGTCATTCTGTTCCAGGCAGCAAACTGAAGGCATGCTGTGCTTTAAGTAAATCAAAACATCAGCATCTAATAAAAAAAAAAGGTCAGGCTCAGCCATGCACATCTGCAAGCCAGGCTCTGGGAGCTAGGGTCTCAGGGTTTGCTGGCTGCCAACCTTGCTCCAGTGAGAGGCCCTGTGGAGCAGGACACTTACCAGTTTCTTCTGGTGTCTGTACACAAGCGCATGGACAAGCATGCACATACCACACATGTACACACAAAGCAACAAAAAACACGTATGCATGTATGATGGAAAGACTCCTTCCTACACCTACACTGGGGCTTGGTCAATGCATTCACTGCATAGTGAACTGGGAAAAAAAAGCTCCACCTTGTGCCCAGTGTGGTGGCACACACACACGCACACACGCACACACACTAGAATACACACGCACACATACACATGTACACACATACATTTCATTATTATTCCTATAGTGAGTCATTTAACAAAACATGAATCATGGCTGAACGCTTACAGGTGTTACTAAGCCCTGTCCTGTCAGAGTTAAGGATGAGGCCAGACGGCAGGACTTGGAAGAGCTATACACCATCACAAAACCTCCACCTCACAAAGAGAAACTGAGGAAAACTGTAATCCTAGAAGTCCAGAGACTGAAGCAAAAGGATCAAAAGTTCAAGCTAGTCTGAGCTAAAAGGTGAGACCTTTAAAGCCAGAGGAGAGGAGGCAGTGAGATGGCACCATCCATAAGACATGCACCACAGGCAGGCATTGTGCCTATGCCTTTAATCCCAGTACTCAGAAGGGAGAGGCAGGCAGATCTCTGTGAATTTGAGGCCAGCCTGGTCTACAGAGTGACTTCCAGGACAGCCAAGGAAACGCAATGAATCCCCGTCTTAAAAAAAAAAAAAAGAAAAGGAAAGAAGAGAAGAGAAGAGAAGAGAAGAGAAGAGAAGAGAAGAGAAGAGAAAAGAAAGATATTTGCCACAAAGCTTGGTGACCCAACTTAGATTCCCAGAACCCACATGGAGAAAGGAGACAATCAACTCCCACAAGTTACCTCTGACATGGGCACTATGGCATATGTGAACACACACATGCACAAATGTGTACGCATTTTTAAAATTTTCTTATAAGAAACATAAAAGTGAAAAGTTATTTAAATGATGAAAAATGGGCCAGACAAATATTGAAAGAAATTCTGAGCACAGTGCGAGGTTTGATGATGACAATGTGTGAATGATTGTGTGGACACTACTGCCACATCAGACGTGTGGGGGTCACTGGACAACCCTGGTTCCTGGTCTCTCCTACCTTCACGTGGGTTCCGGGAATTGAACTCAGGTCACCAGGCTTGCATGGCTAGCGCTTTTATCTGAAGGACCCAGCCTAGCTAATTCTATTTCGTGTTCAGACTCCAGCTTACGTTAAGCTTGTCCTTAGTTTGTACTTAGTAACTGGAAAAAAAAAACGATAGCTTGTTCCAGGAACCAAGACACTCCCCTCCCAAACAACAGCCACTCCACCTTTGCTAACAGGAAATACCCAGTGTCAGGTCCCCAGGCAAATGACTCAGGTTAACCATGAAAACCATAGCAAAACTTTTGTGCAAGCTATGCTTTCTGAAATGTCAACCAATCATGTAACTACCAAGCTGGAAACCCCCTTGCCCTGCTTAAACTGTAGCAAGGCTGACCCAGCTCAGCATCGTCCACAACCATCTGCTGCAGTGGAGAGGTTGGAGAGGTCCGAGCTCCACTCTTTCCTTTTGCATGAGTTAGATTCCTGGTGGTCCTTGCTGGCCTGTGGGGACTCCGTGGTCTAAGTGGATATTACATTATCCACTGAGCCATCACACTGGTCCAACATGTTTTTGACTGTAAACATGGTTCAGAATTGGCTTGCTCAAGAAGGGCGTGCTGGCAACGCTAAACTCAAAGGTCATGCTAGTTTTGGCTTAGAGCATGGCTCATTGGCCACACTTTAGTTTGAGATGCTTCTCAGAAAAGTTCTTTGCATATTTGGTCATCTGTATCAAAATTCTGGACAGTGAAAGATTTAACCCAGCTCCAGGGGGCTTATGGCCTCTTTCTCGCGTCTTCTTGATTCTTCTGTCCTTTTTTGTGGGAGTGAGGGGAAGTATTTTGGGACAGAGTTTCCTCTGTGTAGCACTAGATGTCCTGGCACTTGCTCTTGTTCGAGGTTGATCTCGAACTCTGCCTGCTCCGCCCCCTGAGTGCTGGGACTAAAGCTGTGTGCCACCACGCTCATCCCTTCCTGTCCTTCTAGTCTTCCTCAAAACTTTCAAAAATTAAAGTGCAAGATCACCTTTGCTCCACAGGGAGTTTGAAGCCAACCTGGGCTACATGAGAACTTCCCCTTCTCCCCAAGAAAATGGTACTTTCAAGGTATAAATAGTGACTGAATTTTTACCATCAGTTTTCAGAGGAAGATCTTGGGGCTCGAACAAGGGCCAAGGTTGACAGCACTGGCTCCCCTTCCAGAGGACTCAAGTGTGATTTTCAGCACCAACACACAACTCACAACTATGTGACACTAGGCCTAGGGTAGCAGACACCTTCCTCTAACCTCCAAGGACATCAAGCACAGACATAGTGCATAGATATGCATTCAGACAAAACATTCATGCACATAAAGGAAAAATAAAGAAAAAAAATTTAAGGAGGATGTTTTTCCTTATCCAAAATGTGTAGTTTAAAAAAAAAAAACATTTAAGATTCAAGTAAAAATATTTATGCATATGAATGCTTTGTTTTCATACATGTAAGTGTGCATGCCTGGTGCCTTTGGAGACCAGAAAGGGGTCTGGATCCTTGGACGTGGAGTCCATCACGTGGCATAAAGTTCCATCTTGTGGTGGTTTGAGTAAGAATGGTCCCCATTGGATGCATGTATTTGAATGCTTGGTCATCAGGGAGTGGAACTGTTGGAAAGGGTTAGGAGGTGTGGCCTTGTTAGAAAAAAATGCTTTCAGATTTCAAAAGCTCATGCCAAGCCTGGAGTCTCTGTCTCTGTTTTTCTCTGTGTCTCTCTGTCTCTATCTCTCTCTTGCGCTCTCCCGACCCCAGTCTGCCTATGAATCATAATGTAGCTCTCAGCTACTGTCCCAGCATGCCTATGTGCTGCTCCCTAACATGATGCTAATGGACTAAAAATCTCTGCAACTGTAAGCCAGCCCCCAAGTGAGCTGGCTTGATAAGAGCTGCTTTGGTCATGGTGTCTCCTCACAGCACTAGAACACAGTGACTAAGACAGACCCTATCAGAGGTGCTGTCGGCAAGCGATAGGTGCTGGAGAGGAAGTCATTTCCTAAAGCGTGTTGCCCCTGTGAAGTTGATCACGAGACTGGAAGAGCACATATGCACATAACCTCTACATGTGCAGCCACACACATGCACACACACACTAGGACACAAACATACACTTTAACCTAGGCATACACAGAACCAAGATGGTTTTCCACAAAAAGGTCAGGATACTAACCCATGGCACTGTCATCTGTAGGGACATTTCCTTCTACTGGAATATCTCCTGAAAGACTTGCCTGAAGCTATCCCATTGTTCCTTTTTTAAAAAGACAAGGTCTATCCCAGGTTGGAGTGATTTATTCATTATTTTGGACCTGTTCAATTCCTTTGTAATTGGTGGCAGTTATGCTTTTCTTTGTAATACAAAAAAATGTATAAAAATAAAAACTTGAAAGACAAAAAAAAAAAAAAAAAAAAAAAAAGACAAGGTCTAAACTTATAGCTAGCTGGCCTTGAACTCACAGAAACCTGCCTACCTCTCCTACCCAAGTGATAGGATTAAAGAGAGGTACCACCTATCATGACTTAACATTTAACATTTGAAGTACAAAGAAAGTACTTTAAAATAATAAAGTCAGGTGTGGTGACATATGACTTTAATCCCAGTCCCTGGGAGGCCTAAGCAAGCAGATCTGTTAGTTTGAGGCCAGCCTGGTCTACACCTTGAGTTCCAGGCTGTGATGGCTATACTTGGTTGTCAACTTGACTGCATCTGGAATTAACTGAAACCCAAGCAGCTGGGTGCATCTGTGAAGGATTTTTTTTTTCTTAATTAAAACTTTTGAAGTGGGAAGACCCACTTTTAATCCAGATCTTTCAGGTGGGAAGGTCCACCTTTAATGTGGGCCATACCTGCTGACAGCCTGTGTAAAGGACATAGAAGAAAGAAGGTTTTGCTTTTTGCCTTCTTCATCTTGCTAGCAAGTCCATTCTTTCAGTGTCATTAAAGCCTACTTGTTGGGGATTCTGATGTATACTAAATAGCAGCTGAGACTCCAGCCTCATGGTCTGAACAAGTGGTACACAACCATTGTTGGACTAGCTGGACCACAGCCTGGAAGCCACTCTAATAAATCATTGTATGTATATGTATATCCACTCTATAAATTCTGTTCCTCTAGAGAACCCTAATATACAGACCAACCATGGCTATGTGAAACCCTGTCACACACACACACAACAACAACCATGGCTATATGTGAAACCCTGTCACACAGACACACAAAATCTGGGCAGTGGTAATACACACCTTTATTTCCAGCACTCAGAGGGCAGAGGCTAGGAGGATTTCTGATTTTTGAGGCCAACCTGGACTACAGAGCAAGTTCCAGGATGGGGAGGACCACACAGAGAAACCCTGTCTTGGAAAAACAAACTCAAATGATAAAGGACTGAGCTGGCTCAGCCCCTCAGGTAAAGGGGTCAAGTCTGACGACCTGAGTTCACCACACGTGGTGAAGGGAGAGGGTAGACGACCACAGGTCTCCCTCCACATGAATGCCATGACACTCGAATGTCCAGACACATAAATAAATGTAGCAAAAACTTTAACGACAGAACTACACTACATACATAAACCAACACCACCAGTAGCTATCTATCATTGGCAAGTACTATGCATTATCCTTAATTGCGTGTGCTACATTTTTATAAAACCTGTTTACATTAATATCACCAAACTATATGTTAAGATCTGAGTGGCTATACTGTCACTAAATAAGTTTTCAAGTCCATTATAATCTAAAGGACCATCAAACATGCAAACCATCATGGACCAAATACTAACATGCAGTTGGTGCCTTTTCACTTCTGTAACGATGGGGCTAGAACCCAGTGCTTCCCTTATATCAGACAAATGCCACCAATCTACATCTTTAGTCCCATGATCATATTCTTTTAGTGGGAGGGGGGCTCAAGACAGGGTTTCTCTGTGTTGCCTGTGTGTTCTATCCCAGAACTCACTCAGTAGACCAGTCTGGCCTCAAATTCCAAGATCCACCTATCTCTATGTCCCAAGTGCTGGGACTAAAGACACAGGCCACCACACTTGGTCACGATCATTCTCTTAACTGGCAGGCAAACCATCAGGAAAGTGAGGTGGAAGCAGGCATTCCTCACGTTCTGGTACAGTTATCTATCTACACAGATGGTGACTAGGACCTGACAAACATTTCACTCTGCCTGACCCCACACTCCCCCTTTGCTGTCTGCCTCATACCATGGACCAGCCTAGTCAGGTATGGAGGTCCCTGGGAAAGGATCCTTGAAGGCTAGGTGGGTAAGGATTTGGGAGTGACAAACAGAAACAAACACAGAGGCAGTTTGAATCTGAGTGTTTTTTGCAGTTCTCAAGCAAGGGTTTTTATTCATAAAAAACCAAGTATTACAACTCTGAAAAGATCTATTCAGTGAAGCAATCACAAATAGGACAGATAACGTCATTTGGCACAGTAAAGCACAAAACTCATCTAAGTCTCACAACTCTAAAAAGATGTATTCAGTAAAGCAATCACAGATAGAACAGGTAGCATCATTGGCATTTAAGGACCATCCAGGTGTTACAACTCTGAAAGGGTGTATTCAGTGGGCAGTCATCTAAGGCCAGTGGCACACATCTATTCGGTGGGCAGTCATCTAAGGCCAGTGGCACACATCTATTCGGTGGGCAGTCATCTAAGGCCAGTGGCACACATCTATTCAGTGGGCAGTCATCTAAGGCCAGTGGCACACATCCAAGAGCAAGTCAATATTAACTTCTATGGCCAGCTATTGTTTAACATCTAATGCCTAATTTTTTTGTAAATCTTCAAAGCATAAATTTAAACTATTTTAATTCTTTTTATTTAAGGCTTTCTTTACCATATACCAACGCCCACTTCTGATGACACACGTGAAGCCACATGAGATTTTATTGTTGGGAAAGTTTTTTATCTAGCATAATACTGTTATGTAATTTTGTAAATGATTTATGAAGTAAAGCGCTGGTTTTCCCAGAGGTAAGGTCACAGCTAGTGACCCACCTCAAGGGACGGTTTCTTACCCATTTTTTTCACTTAGGATCTTAGCCTAGGCTATCAGGAACATTTTGTACATAAGAAAAGGAATACAGGAAAATCAAACAGAAAAACTGCCATGAGAACTATGGCTCCGGGAAAGAGCTCCACACCAACTCCAGAAGGGCTGCTTCTTTTGAAGTTTTCACCTCAGCTTGTGGAACCTGTCACACAGATTCTACTGGGGTTAGTGTCGCAACCTCAGTTTACCCTGTGATGCTGGGCTGGACCCTAGCAGCTCAGTGGGAGAGCACTTATTTAGCATGTTCAAAGACATTCTCAACTTCAGAAACAAACAATAAAAATAGATTTTAAAAAACACAGTAAGGGCCATAACTAAGAATATACAAGAATAAACACAGCATATTCACATGTTTATGGCAAATAATTACACAGAAGGCAGAGAAAGGTTCTTCTTTCCTGCCCTAAATAAGCTTCTCTGGATGAGAAATGAATGAGCCAGGCCTGATGGTGCATGCCCATAACATCAAGACTCAGGATTCTGAAACGGAAGGATCACAGATTTGAGGCACTAGTACTAGACAGAATATCTATGTTCCCCCCCCCCCAAAAAAATAAATAAATAATAAAAAGAATGACTGAAAAATCTATGGTGGGGCAGAGAGCTGGCTCAGCGGTTAAGGGTAGGCACTGCTATTGCAGAGGCCCTGAGTTTGACTCTTAGTACTCATGCTGACTGGCCCACAATTTCCTGTCACTCTACTTCCTAGGGATCTAAAACCTTCTGGACTCTGTGGATACCTACATTCATGTGCAGACACACAAATATGTACAACTAAAAATAATACAAATAAATCACTTTAAAAATATATATATGGGCCAGGCGGTGGTGGCACACGCCTTTAATCCCAGCACTTGGGAGGCAGAGGCAGGCAGATTTCTGAGTTCGAGGCAAGCCTGGTCTACAGAGTGAGTTCCAGGACAGCCAGGACTACACAGAGAAACCCTGTCTCGAAAAACAAAAAAACAAAACAAAACAACAACAACAACAACAAAAAAAATATATATATGAATAAGGAAGATTTAGGACACAAAATTCTCACCATTAACTAAATTGTTGCTTCTTTAATAGCTCATTGCAAACAAAAAGTTTAATGAATATTTTTTATATTAGCAATATGCTTCCCTTCACTGATGATTCTAACAGACTTCAAAAAGGAAAAGGAAAATTAGTAACAAGTTTAATAAAAACATTACTTATAAAGCCAGGCACAGTGGCACATGCCTTTAATCCCAGCACTCAGCAGAGGAAGGCAGATCCCTGAGTCTGAGGCCAGCCTGGTCTACAGAGTGAATTCTAGGACATCCAGGACTACTCAGAGAAGCCCTGTCACAGAACAAACAAACAAATCCACTACTGGGCTAGAAAGATGGCTCAGCAGTTAAAAGCACTGACTGCTCTTCTAGAGGTCCTGAGTTCAATTCCCAGCAAATACATGGTGGCTCACAACCATCTGTAATGGGATCAATGCCCTCAACTAGTGTGTCTGAAGACAGCACAGTGTACTCACATACATGAAATAAATAAATAAATCTTTAAAAATATAGTAACTGCCAAAACAAAAAAAACAAAACATACTATTTATTAAACGTATATACTATTGTTTAATGATGACTTTCAGAATAATCTAACCTCAATGTTCATAAAAGCAATAGTAACAGAAACATATAGTCCAGAATCACAGTTTTAAGAATGAGCATCTGAAGAAAATTCCATTTCTTTCATTTTATGAATTTTCAGGAATATATATATGTATGTATGTGTGTGTATATATATATATACACACACGCACACACACACACACACACACAAACTTACATGGAACTTCCCAATATTGTCCACACTTATAGAATTCCTTTCCAATGGTTGTCTTCATGAATTCACAATTTCTCAGATAAGTGTCATGTGAGCATTCAGTGACATGGGAAAAGGATCACTATTTCTCACTTTTCAAGGGTTCTATGCAGTGAACCTCTTCATGTTTGAACAATGCAGACTACAGATGCTTTCCCACAATGCTCGCATTCAAGCTACTCTGTTTGTGATTCCCAGATAACTGAGCAACTGAGGCTTTTACACATGACTTAACATACAGGGCTTATTTCCCTATGCACGTATCTATGTGGCCTCATTAAGTTGCACAGCCACTGAAGGTTTCCCCATCACATACAGTCACAGGGTTTTTTCTGGGATTCACAACTAGAGAAATGATAGGTTTTCCAGTTTTATTTTGTTCACAGTGTTTCTCTAAGCAAGAATCTTTTTATATCTTCAAAGGGCAATGGGACAACGGAAAGCTTTACCACATGATTTGCATTTAAAGGATCATTGTCTATTATGAGTTCTTTCATGTAGTCTAAAGGAGCGAGAACAGCTGAAGGTCTTCCCACACTGCTGACATTCATAGGGCTTCTCTCCAGTGTGAGTTCTTTCATGGATCTGAAAAGAACGGGAGCAGCTGAAGGCCTTGTGGCACTGCTGACACACATAGGGCTTCTCTCCAGTGTGGGTCCTCTCATGCATGCGAAATGAACTGGAGCAGCTGAAGGCCTTCCCGCACTGCTTACACTCATAGGGCTTCTCTCCAGTGTGTGTTCTTTCATGGATCCGAATGGAACTGGAGCAGCTGAAGGCCTTCCCGCACAGCTTACACTCATAGGGCTTCTCTCCAGTGTGAGTCCTCTCATGCATTCTAAAAGAACTGGAGCAGCTGAAGGCCTTCCCGCACCACTTACATTCATAAGGCTTCTCTCCCGTGTGAGTCCTCTGATGCATGCGAAAGGAACTGGAGAAGCTGAAGGCCTTCCCACACTGCTGACACTCATAGGGCTTCTCTCCAGTGTGAATTCGTTCATGCATTCGAAAGGAGCTGGAGCAGCTGAAGGCCTTCCCGCACCGCTGACACTCATAGGGCTTCTCTCCAGTGTGAGTCCTCTCATGAATTCGGACAGAACTGGAGCAGCTGAAGGCCTTCCCGCACAGCTTACATTCATGGGGTTTCTCTCCTGTGTGGGTCCTCTCATGCATGCGAAATGAACTGGAGCAGCTGAAGGCCTTCCCGCACTGCTTACACTCATAGGGCTTCTCGCCCGTGTGTGTTCGCTCATGAATTTGAAATGAGCTGGGACAATCGAAGGCTTTCCCACACTCTTTACACTTGTAAGGCCCATTTCCAGTGTGCATTATCATATGCCTTCGAAAGCTTGGGAGAGAAATGAAGGCTTTCCCACATTCCTTACAGTTATAAGGCTTCTCTCCACTGTGAATTCTTTCATGTTTGCGAAAGGAGCTGGGAAAGCTAAAGGCTTTGCCACATTTTCTACACTTATATGGTTTTTCTCCAGTGTGAATCCGCTCGTGACTTCGAAAAGACGTGGAGCAGCTGAGAGCTTTCCCACACTGCTTACACTGATAAGGCTTCTCTCCGGTGTGAGTCCTTTCGTGGATCTGAAAGGTTTGGTAATATCTGAAGGCTTTTCCACACTGCTTACACTCATAGGGTTTCTCTCCGGAGTGAGTCCGTTCATGGTTTCGAAAAGAGCTGGGGTGGCTGAAGGTCTTCCCACACTCCTTACATTTGTAGGGCTTCTCTCCGCTGTGCATCCTCATGTGTCCTTGATAGGTGGTGTGGTAAATGAAGGCTCTGCCACACTCCTTACATGTGTAGGGCTTCTCTCCAGTGTGGGTCCTCTCGTGTATCTGAAAGGAACTGGGCCAGCTGAAGGCCTTCCCGCACTGCTTACATTGATATGGCTTCTCTCCAGTGTGGGTCCTCTCGTGTATTCGAAAGGAGCTTCGAAAGCTGAATGTCTTCCCACACTCCTTACACTGGTATGACTTTATTCCGTATTTGTAACTCAGCCACTCTATGTACTCAGTATGACACTGCATGTGCCTTTTAAGAGAGGAACGACAGGAGAAAAGTTTCCCACATATGCTGCATTCACAGGGTTTTACTCCAGGGAGAACATTCTTCTGTTTAAGAACTGGAACCTGGCTGAAGAGTTCTGTGCACGGACTTTTCCATTCACAGGGTCTCTGTTCTACACGAGCACTGTGAGAATGAGAATCATATCATTAATAATTTTATAATCTTTAAGGATGTCAAACACACACAGTATACTTTTTCTATTTTCAAGAAGCATGTACACAATGAGTACTCTGAAAGAGTTTACGCATAGATACTACAAAAGCAGAGACACTGGGCGGAGAGGTGACTCAGCAGTTGAGATCCTGGGGCTGGAGACGTGACTCAGCAGTTGAGATCCTGGGGCTGGAGAGGTGACTCAGCAGT
>JANHMN010000006.1:73437202-73502561 GCA_030674055.1 Rhabdomys pumilio
TTTTTTTTTTTCACTTAGATCAATAACTTAAAAAATGCATCTGGGGGCTTGTTTTGCATGTGGAGCGTTCTAGTGTGTTTGTGGTTAGTTGTTGTTACCATGATAAAACATCAATCAAAAACAGCTAACGGAGGAAAGGGGGTTTTCACCCTAATACTTCTACGTCACAATCTTAAATGAGGCAGAAATTTGAGAAATTCAGTTGAGGTTCTTTCTTCACCTGTGGCTATCAGTTGTTTGCTCAATTCACACACACACACACACACACACACACACACACACACACACACACACACACAATGACAACAAACAAACAAAATCCTAACAAGCACAGGGTGCTTGCTTGTTTTGGTTTTTCAGTACTAAAAGTTGAAACTAAGGTCTCTCATATGCTAGGGAGGCATCCGACCACTGAGATGCAGCCTAGGCCTTGATTGGCTTTCAATTTGAAATCTGTTGTATCAGTGAGTCAGCTGAGTATATTTCTTACCTCTTTCTTCACTCCCAAGAGTATATCTTCCTTCCCTCTCTTCTCCCTCCTCTCCCTCCTCCCTTTCTCTCTCTCTCTCTTTCTCTCTCTCTCTCTCTCTCTCTCTCTCTCTCTTTCTCTCTCTCTCTGTCTCTCTCCTCTTATATATTACATCCTGACAGGAGTGCTTCCCCTCCTCCCTCCACTCTCCCCAGTCTCTCCCCTCATCTCCCATCTTGCAGAGATCCACCTCTCCACCTCCCCTTAGAAAAAAGCAGGCCTCCCAACTGACATAAACCAAACACAGCATAACAAGCTACAGGCATATACCATCACATCAAGACCAAGACTGGACGATGCAACCCAGTAGGAGGAGTCACACAAGCAGGCAAAAGAGTAAGAGACAGCCCCCACTCCCACTGTTAGGAGTCCCTCAAGAACACCAAGCTACTCAGCTATAACATACATGCTGAGGACCTAGGTCAGACCTCTGCAGGCTCCCCCATCTCTTCAGGCCCCCATGAGTCAGTTGATTCTGGAGCTAGAGTCATGAATGGTTGTAAGCCACCACATGGGTGCTGAGAACTGAACCTGGGTCCTCTGCAATAGCAACAAGAGCCTTTAACCACTGAGTCACCTCTCCAGCCATGCAAATGCATTATTTTAAATTACATGTTAGCTAGATCTGGTGGCACATGACTTTATGAAAATCTTTTCATGACCTGAGTTTTTGGGTTAATATTGAAACTTAATTCTCAAAGCAACAGGATTAAGAGGTGGGAGCCATGAGAGGTGATTAAGATGTCTTCATCCTCATGGATGGGAACCCTACCTTATAAAATCTTTTGTAGTGGAGCTGGAGAGATGGTTCATCAGTTAAGAAATTTGCCTTTGCTGGGGCTCCAAGTTTAGTTCCCAACATTCACATTGGGCAGCTCATAAGCACTTGCTACTGATATCCTCCTCTGCTTACTGAGGGCACCCGCACTCACATGGACACACCCACACACAGAAAGACACAGCCACACGTAAGTATGTAATTATGTAATCCATAATTGCGGGAGCCTGCCAGTTAGCCAACGTGGGAACCGAGACTGGGGGAGTGAGGATGATTAGAGGAAAGGCAGAAAGAAGATGCAAGCGACAGAGATGGGAGGGCCGCTGGCTAATACCACGCCAACAAGCAAGTGTATTTTCTGTGTCTTTTAAAGGCAAGTCACACAACGCATGAATTCCAGGAAGGTAAATAGTGACAACAAATCCTTATGTGGCAAGTTTATGGTACACAGTATCTATGTTTGATATCTGCAGACTCCTTCATGATTAATCACAACCAAGAAGCCAGTCAGTTAGCTCTGGAAGTGTGTCCCACAAATAATGCTGACGCTTACTTTGGTTCAGTTTAGCAGGCTCTGGGCCATGACAGATCAGCCTGTTGTTTCAGGCCTGTTGTGAGGTGTAACACATCACAGAAGATCCTGGCACAGTGAAGTCAGCTCACCTCACTGCTGGGAAGTAAAAGAGGGGAAAACGACGGATTTAAGTCCCGCTGTCTCCTTACTGAGCATGTCAAGAACCCAAAGACCAGGGGCTGCAGAGATAGTGTGGAAGTTAAGAGTGCATACTGCTCACCTGAGGGCCCTCACTAGATTCCCAGCATCCACCCCAGGCTGTTCACGACTGCTTGTAACTCTAATTTCTAACTTCTCTGGCTTCTGTGACCACTTGCATAAGCCTTCACACACGGAGTCACATCCATACACACATTAATTAAGAAAAATAACCCAGGCATGGTGGTACACATGTTTAGTCTCAGCACTTGGGAAGCTGAGGCAGTCAGATTTCGAGTTTGATGCCATCCTGGTCTACAGAGTGAGTTCAGGACAGCCAGGGCTACATAATGATCCTGTCTCAACACCCTTGCCCCTACAAAAACAAAAACAAAAAACAGAAACAAAACCAAAAAACCCCAAAGACCTCGTTAGGCTGATCTATTAAAGGTTCCATCACATTCCAATAGTGTCACATTGGAAACCAAACCTTTAAATGAGTTTTTAGGCCTTTAAAAATCCAATCTACAGCTGGGTCTACTCAGGGGTTAGAGGGTTTGCCTAGAACTTGCATGATGCTAGGCTCCATCCCTACTGATGCGGGGAGGAGGATTCCAAACTCCAGAGCTCTGTTCTAGTCATCAGGATTGCTGACACCTTAGAACAGCCTCCCTGCACCACAAGTTTCTATCAGAAGAGTCACTCCACAATCTGGGAAAATGGCTTAGTCACTAAAATACTTGCCATGGAAGTATGAAAATGCAAGCTTGATCCTCAGAGCCCACGTAAAAGCCGGGAGCAGGCAGTTTTCTCAGTGACTTTCCATTTGCAGTGATAAAGCACCTTGACCAAGGCAACTTATAAAAGAAAAACAGTTAATTTGGGGCTTTACAGTTTCAGAAGGTGAGTCGGTGATGGTGGAGCAGAGGCATGGTGGCAGGCCCATCCCAGAACTCATATCTTGATTTGAAAGTTGGAAGCAGAGGGGCTCAGAATAGCCACCCTAGCGACACCCCCCCCAACAAGGTCATACCTCCTAATCCTTCCCAGTTTTACCCACTGGGGACCAAGTATTCAAATGTATGGGTCTACGGGGCCATTCTATTTCAACCAGCACAGTAGCAATTTAACTGCCACGTTCCTACAGCAAGATGGAAGGTGTAGACCAGAATCCACCTGCCCCGCCCCCAAGCTCCTGGGCCAGGCAGTGTAGTGTGTGCAAACTAAGAGACTCTGACTCAAAGGATTTGCCACAGGCCAACACCTGGATTGCTCTCAAGGGATTTGCTCTCCACACCTGCACTGGCACAAACTCACACACATACAAATATTTAAAAACAACTAATTAGAGCTGACCAGATGGCTCAGCAGGTAAAGGCACTTGCTGGGCATGTGTAGCAACCTTAGCTTAGTCCCTAAAACCCATGTGAAGGAGGGACAGAATAGATTGCAGACAGTTGTCCGCTGCCCCACACAAGCACATGATCCCCCACCCACACATTAATAAATGAAAAAAAAATGTTTTCAAATGTTTTTCTGGAAACACTGCAGAGGCTAAGGCAGGAGGACTATGGAGTTCCAGGCCATCTGACAGCAAGAGCTAATCACAAAAAAGAAATGGGCGGGCTGACAAAATGGCTCAGCAGGTGGAGAAGATTCTTGCTGCCAACCTTGATAACCTGAGTTCTACCCCTGAACTCCGTGTAAAGCAGAAGGAGAGAATTAATGCCACAGAGTTGTCCTCTGAAAGATAGATAGATAGATAGATAGATAGATAGATAGATAGATAGATAGATAGGATTCGTTCCCACGGGCTTTGTACGTATTATAATAGTGCCTTCCGCCGTTTTACATTCCATCCCAAAGCCTTCTTCTCCATAGCAACCACTGTAATTCACGTCCCCTGGGTACTAACCTGAGAAATCATACATGTATTTATATATTAAGTGCAAAGCCCACAGAGGCCAGAAGAAACCTTCAAATCCTCTGAGCTGAACTCTCAGTTGTAAGATCCCCAGCCTTGGGTGCTGACAACAGAAACTTGGTTCTCTGGAGGACGGCAAGCACTCTTAACCACTGAGGACCCCCTGGTCCCTTTCTTTAGACAGGGTTTCTCTGTGTAGCTCTGGCTGTCCTGGAAATCTCTATGTAGACCAGGCTGGCCTTGAATACACAGAGATTCTCTTGCCTCCATTTCCCAAGTACAGGGATTAAAGGCCTGTGCTATTACACCTAACCAAAGAATCACACACACGCGCACACACACACACACACACACACACACACACACACACACACACACACGCAGGTTTTATTCTTTTATTTATAAGGTTTTTCTTCAGCCTCTTCATGTTTCCACATAAAATTTGACAGTCTACAACTTTCCCATATTCTCAAAACAAGAGTCTCCCTCCAGTAACCATTTTCTGTACCTGAACTAGGATAGTAAAAGATTTTCTCAGGACCTTCCGTGTCCTCAGAGTGAAGGCTCTCCCTATACAACATGAGCACTTTCATGCCTCAGAACCGCACTGGGAGAGCCAAAGGCTTTCCCACAGAACTTACATCTGTATGGCCCAACCCCAGTGTGTCTGATCATGTGTCCTTGGAGGCCTGAATTAGAAATGAAAGCCTTCCCACACCGTTGACACTCATAGGGTTTTTCTCCAGTGTGAGTCCTCTCGTGTTTGCGGACTGAGGTGGAGCAAATGAACGCTTTCCCACAGTACTTACACAGAAAAGGCCTCTCCCCCGTGTGAGTTCTCTCGTGTTTACTAAGTGCACTGGGCGAGTTAAAGACTTTTCCACACACCTTACACTTATAAGGCCCACCCCCAGTGTGTCTTATCATGTGTCCTTTAAGGCCTGAGAGAGAACTGAAGGTTTTCCCGCACTCCTTACAGTTGTAGGGCTTCTCCCCAGTGTGGGTCCTCTGATGTCTTCGAACTGAGCCCCAACAGCTGAAGGCTTTTCCACACTGTTCACACTGATACGGCTTCTCTCCTGTGTGGATTCTCTCATGGATTCTAAGTGAGCTGGGGTAGTGCAGACCTTTGCCACACACATTACATTTATGGGGTCCACCTTCAGTACGAGTTATAACGAAGTCACCAAGGCTGGTAAAAGAAAGAAAGTCTTCCTTGTGTTCTCGACACCCGTAGGGTTTGTCTTCACGGTGAGACCTGCCATTGACTTGGAAAGAATAATTGCAGAAGGCCGTCTCACATTGTTCGCATTTGTAGTCACACACTTCCTGTCCAGCGAGTGCACTGCTGGGCTTCCCGGATGAACAAGGCGTGAAGGCTAGTCCACACACACTACATTCACAGACATTTACTCCAGGAGAGCTTTTCTCTTTCAGATCTCGGTCAAGAATTAGGCTGATGGCTTCTCCACAAAGGCTATTTTCTTTGCTGTCACTAAGTCTCTCCACAATATGGCTAGTGTTAAAAATAAATAAATCATTAGAACACATTATAAATGCTTTGCTCACCACTTCATATTTACCTACATGCTTCAAATTTATATTTCTACTTGGGGGCTGGAGAGAGATCTCTGTACTGTCCGCTTTTTTAATGCTTTTATTTTTTAAAAAAATTTTATGTGTTTTATGTGTTTATGTGTTTTCCCTACATGTATGACACCTCTTGGGTGTCAGAAGACAACAGCGGATTCCTGGAACTGGAGTTACAGATGGCTATGAGCTGCCATGTGGGTGTTGGGAATTGAACCTAGGTTCTCTGCAAGAATAACAAATGCTCTTAACTTCTGAGCCATCTCTCCAGCCCAAAGAATGTGTACTGTTCTTACAAAGGACCAAAGTTCAGTTCTCAGTAACCATGTCAGAAGGTTCACAACTACCGTTAAATTAACTCCTGCTCCAGAGGAATCCGGTACCTCTGGCTATCATGGCTGCATATGTGCACGTGCATACACATACATGCAAATAAATAAGTAAAATGTGAAAATAAGTAAGCCTATTGTTAGGCGGGCTTATTTTTGAAAACTTCATGATGAACTAAAATTCTGTGCATGTGTAAATGTGTGTGTATATGTGTACATGTGTGTACATGTGGAGGCCAGAAGTCAGTCTCACGTGTCTTCCTCAGTTACTTGGCTAACTTTATTTCCTGAGACAGAGTCTTCTGTTTTCACAGAGAACTAGCCAATGTGATTGGATTGGCTGGCCAGTGACCCCCAGAGATATACCTCACCCTACCTCCCCAAAGCTGGGATGACAAGCACATGTCCCCACACTCACCTGGCTCTTTACATAGATTCCAGGGAGCAAACACAGGTCCTCATACCTGCACATCACACCTACTGACCCAGCTCCTACCCTTGTGTCATGGGACAATCCTTTCTGTTCTCAAGTGAGTTACCTTAGGATTCTGCCCTGATTTCTGTACCAGTCTTCAATATTCTGGTCCCATCCTTCTCCTGGAACACATAGGGGAGAAAATGGACTTATTAGAGAGAATGCATCCGACTCCAGGTTCATGATCCACGGCAATGATGCTATGGTTATTATCAGAATGTGCCTTTTTCACATTTCCAATCATAGACCAGCAATGAAGGGTAGAGCACGTTTGCCTAACTGGGAAAGTAAGCAGACATCATCCTTACCTATAGAGGCCAAGTTCATAAAGATTTCCCCGACAACTTCTCTGTAAAGGTTCCTCTGGGATGTGTCCAGCAGAGCCCACTCCTCCTGAGTGAAGTTCACAGTCACATCCTCGAAGGTCACGAAGTCCTGAAACACCCCACACGTGTTTACAAGAGGAAGAGAGGTACATAGGAAACACAGAGATCTGCATTCAGTCCATAAAGCATCCCCACGATTGCTTGCGGCGATGGCTCAACGGTTAGGAACATTTCTGAGGATCTTCAGAGGATCTGAGTTCAGTCCCTAGCATCCACACTAGGTGCTCACAACTACCAGCTCCAGCCCCAGCACCCTCTTCTGGTCTCTTGCAGTGGGGCAGGGCAGCACACAGCATATTCTAACACAGACACGTACACATAAATAAAAATAAATCTCCCTTTAAGAAGATGTCACATACACCTCTGTGGTCTCCACACCTTTAGTTATCAGGCTGCAGACTGCATTCCTTTTCTCATGAAACAGTGGCACCACAGCACTGGCAGCTGACCTGTTCACTTTAGCTGCTGGCTTATTTATTCACACTCACTTGTTTGCTCTGCCCACACCCGTGCAAGTATGGAGGATCCGTGCACATGCGCTTTACCATTTCGGAACTGTTACCAAGACAGGGCCTCTCACGAAGCCAGCTCACCAGGTTTCACCCCAGCACAGGGATGCTGCAGCCATACTAGGCTTTCATGGATGCTAGCGATCCAAACTCAGGTCTCCACGTTTCCACAGCACATGCTCACCCACTAAGCATCTCCCAAGACACTGTGTTGGCTTTACACAGTGTCTGGTTGATGCCCAGACCAACCGCCAATTCAAGATCTTCCTTCCAATCCTTCTCAAGGCTGGGATAACAGCTGGTGCCACCAAGTCAAACTTGCTGACAGATTTATCAGGGGCCCATTTTTTTCTCTCTCTGCCTCCCTTTAAAATTGTGCAGGATGGGCTGGTGAGATGACCTTAAGAGCGCCTGCTGCACCGCTGGAGGACCCAGTTCCCAGCACTCTCATGGTGACGCACAACCATCGGGAACTCCAGTTCCAGGAGTTCCGGGGCCCTCTTCTAGCCTCTGAAGGCAAAACACGATACTTAACACATGCAAAATAAAAGCCAACATTTTTTTTTTTTTTTTTGGTTTTTCGAGACAGAGTTTCTCTGTGTAGCCCTGGCTGTCCTGGAACTCACTCTGTAGACCAGGCTGGCCTCGAACTCAGAAATCCGCCTGCCTCTGCCTCCCAAGTGCTGGGATTAAAGGCGTGTGCCACCACCGCCCGGCAAAAGCCAACTTTTAAACATAAAACTGTACAAGGATATCAGCAGAAAGCCGGGCAGAGAGAAGACAGAGGGAGAAGCATGGGCACCCAGAGCAGACAGATCTTCACAGTCCTGAGTCTTAGAGCAGCCTCCGCCCTGCCTACTCCCTCACCAGCACTGAGACACGCGCTGAAACAAGACACCGAAAAAGTTCCTCCTAGCAGGGCTTGGCTCACACGGAAACAGGTTAGCAGCTGGTTTCGGCCCATTTTTAAAACTGCATTTATTTATTTTATTGGCGTACACATGCCACAAAGGATGTGGAGATGGTAACATAAGGAATGGACCCTCATTCCAGCTTGCAGCAGGTGGCATGCCAGGCGGCTGGAGTGGAGGAATGCAGGGCAGGACTACCGAGTCTCACTTGTTACTTATCTGTTCATTTTTACATGCATAGGTGTTTCGTCTGCATGTGTGTCTAAAGGAGATGGATCCCCAGGCTGCGGATGTACAGACGGTTGAGAATACTGGAAATCAAACCTGGGTCCTCTTCATCAATCACTGAGCCATCTCTCCAGTCCTTTGTTTCCCTTTTTAATGAAATGCAGACAGACCACCTTTCTTGATTTTAGGAAAAGACTGTGTCATCTTTCAATCTCTATTGATTAAATACTTGCTGTCACTGAAAAACTGTGACTCAAATAAATAAATAAAGCCCTTAAAGGTAACACCCCACAGGGAAAGGGAGTACTTAGGAGTTGTTCCTAAAAGGCCACTGACCCAGAAAAAGTCTGAAAAAAAAAAAAAAAGACCCTTAATCTCAATATCTGTCTGTGCCCAAGGAAGACACTGAGAGGTCTATGCATCTTAGAGAACATAGTTCCAAAAAGCTTCATGCAGACAGCCAACAAGGCGGAGATTTAGCTCTGTAACAGCCTTCAGCCAAACCTGAATGGCTGTACCTGTAATCCCACCAACAGGGAAGCTGAGACAGGATTATTAGTTTGAGATCATCTTGAATTACAAAGTGAAACTTGTACAATACATACTTGCTAATAATAAATACACACACACATTGGAGATACAGTTCAATGATAACGCTCAAAGCCCTGGGTCCTATCCTCGACCCTGCAAAGATCAGTCAACCAACCAAACCAACCTCGCCCTAAAGAAAAGTTGTACTTAAAATAATGTGTGTGTTTTAGATGTAGAAAAGTCACCAGATGAGACTGCACAGATCTGTAATCGGAATACTTGGGATTTGGGAGGTGAAGGCCAGAGGATGAGGAGTTAAATGTAGCATGGAGAGAGTACTGACCAGCACTGCTTAAACCCAAGCTACATGGGACTAGAAACCCCGTTGAGAAAGTGAGAACGAATGGGGGGAGGTCGAGGGGAGCGTAGTGGAGAAAACGAGATGGGGGGTGGGGGGGGAAGTGACCTGGAGAGGGGGAAGCTGCTACTGGAGATATGGAAAGGGAGAACCGAAAACAAAGGGCTTCATTGGCACCTGAGTTTGAAAAGCTACGCTGGAATAGGGTAGCTAATTTGAGACCGTAAACAGGTAAACAGGGACAACGCTGAGGAAGTCGGCCCCACTTAGGGAGCAGGGATGGATTGGGGACCTTCTGGCCGCAGGCAGCTCTGCCACGCTCTGCACAGCCAGGATCTCGCTGCCGCCCCGCCCACCCCACAGTGGTGGGGAGAGCAGAGCCGGGCGGAGCCAAACCGAAGCGGACCCGAGCGGGCGGCAAACTCGGCGCAGACTCCCGAGTGACGCAGCGTCACGCAGCAGTCGTTTCCATCCCCGGCTGCACTCACCATCACGTCCTCCCGGAGGTCCTAGGGATGCCCCCCTCCCGGTTCCCTGCAAGGCACAGCAGGACCCGGGCGGAAGCACAGAGCAGGAATGACAACTACCGAGACAGACACGACCACCCGAGCCTCCCGAGAGTCTCAGTCTCTTCGGTGGCTTTGCGTGGCGGCGTCCCGCCCCGGCTAGCGGCGCGTCTCATTGGACAGTTACTGCAGTCCCGCCCCTTCACCCGGAGCCGCCAAGGGGGGAAAACTGGGGATAAATTTGCTCAAGCTGCAACTAAGAACTACGGTTCGCAACCGGTGAATTGCAACCCCTTTGGGAGGGCGGGAGCGATGTCGAAAGACCCTGTTAAAAGGGTCGTTTTAAGAACATCACAAGACACAGGTTTTTGTTTTGTTATTTTTTGAAGACAGGGTTTCTCTGTGTGACCCTAGCTGTCCTAGAACTCACTCTGTAGTAGAGGCTGGCTTCTAACTCAGAGATCCGCCTGCCTCTGCTGGGATTAAAGGAGTGTTCCACTGTCACCAAGCTAAAACACATATTTCCATTACATTCATAAGACTAACATAGTTATGAAGTAGCTACACAAATGATTTTATGGTTGGGGGTTACCATAACATAAGGAATTGTATTTAAGGGTCGCAACAATAGGAAGGTTGAGAACCACTGCTCTAGAAACTCAAGCTGATTGGGGCAACTAAGGAGAAACATGAAGACTTTTTTTTTTTTTTTTTTTTTTTCTGTTTTGGAGATATGGTCTCATTTAGCCCAGACTGTCCTCAAATTAAGTTGTGTAGCTGAGGATGAACTTGAACTCCTGATGCTTCTGTCTCTTGAATGCTGGGATTACAGGTGTATATATCATACCCAACTGTTTGTTGTTGTTGTTTTTATGTTATGTTGAGGATGCTACCGCAGGCATTTGCCTGGGAGCCACTCTACCCAAAAGGCTAAACCCCTAGTTCCCTCTCTGTTAGTCTCTCCCTTTTTTGTAAAAGGACCGGTTCTATACAGCCTATCATTGGCTTCCAACTCCCCGAGTACTAGCTTTTATTCATGGGCCGCCAGGACACCTTTCCAGGTCACTAAGGAGTGTGGTCTCATTAGCTTTGCGGTAGATAGGTCATGATATTAATAGATCAACTGTGTTGTCTTTCAGAAACTATGAGCTTGTTTTTGCCATCTCAAACTAGCTAAAAATTTTAGATCAGGATCGATGGAGAGGACATGAAAGTAAGAGACCGACCTCCACAGAAGCAAACTGTCCTTTAGCCAGGACAATGGAGAGCAACAGTTGGGAGCTGGGGGCTTTTGTAGGACAGCAAAGGGAAGTTTGGGGTGGAGAATCCCATCTGCAGATTTCCTTCCGTGCAGTCTCAACGTTGTAAGTAGAGGAATGCTGATATGTTCCCAGCTCCTGTGTGTAAATGTTATCAGCATGTCAACTTTCCTGTCTCAATTTCTCAGCTCCCCAGAGGCTTTCAGATCAATAACCCATCAGAAAACACCTACTTTTCATCACTAAGGCCTGCAAAAATGTCTGATGGAAACTGGAGATGTAGCTCAGTTAACAGACTCCTTCCTTGCCTAGAATTTAAAAGTCCCTGGGTTCAGTCCCCAGCAGTGTTATTAAAAAATAAAATAAAATAAAAAGGCCCAATGTGGTGGTGCATTCCTTTAATCCCACCCTGGCAGAGAGGCAGGTAGATCTCCGAGTTTGAGGCCAGACTGGTTTATGTATCAAGCTCCAGGCCAATTGGGGCTACACAGTCTGTTTCAAATAAATAAAATACTTTTAAATTATTGCTGGAGGGGAAATGTGCACCATGGCATGGGTGTGACATACTTTTTTAAAAAATGTATTTGGGTGTTCCGCCTGCATGTGTTCTGTGTACTTCATGCATGCCAGTGGAGGCCACAAGAGGGCATTGGATCCTCTGAGACTGGAGTTTCACCATGGTTTCCACCATGGTTTCAACGGAATTAACTCAGGTCATCAGGCTTGCTAGCCCACTCTCACTCCAGTGAGCCATCTCACCGCCCTGAGGGCTAAGCTTCTGAGACCAGAATATAAAATCCCCCCCTCCTCACACCAGCATCACTTTCCCAGGGGTGGTCTGACCTCAGATGTCTTCTCACCTAATGCTGCTTCTCCTCAGAGTCCTGCTTCTTTATCCTGTAAATACCTCTAAGCCTTACCCCTGGGAAAGCCAACTGAAAACTCGGATCTCCCATCTCATAGCCAACTGTCTCTTGTCTTTACAAAACTTGTTTCAAATGGGCAAACAGAACCTGGTTGAGTAATATCAAATTGGATTTAAGAAAAAAAAAATCTAGAATGTTAGCCCCAAGGGAGGCCACAGATGTTTAGAGTTTATTTGCTACAGTGGTTTTTGTTGTTGTTTTTTTACTGAAGTAATGGCTAACAACACACACATACAAACATGTTTTACACACTCAACACAGGCCTATAACCACTCTCACAGTGAGCCTTTTCATCTCCCCTGTGTAGCACAGGTGTGCTTCAATGTTCCTCAAACAGTTGCAGAAAAGGCCCTTCAGCCTGTCCAGAGAGGAAAAGGAAGAGCTGGGCCTCTGGGGGACAGGGCTGTGGGTGTAAGACTGCTTTCCGTACTGTTGGAAGATTGAAAGGCAAAGGGCTGCAGGGGGACAAAGGAAGACCAGATGCACGCACTCTACAGATCCTCCTGTCCATGACAGTGAGACTTCACACAATCTGGGGGTGTGGGTGCTGTCTGCCGGTCCCCACCCCTCACATGGAAGGAACTAAGGCAAGCTGCTCAAGGGTGGTGGGAAGGTTTGGGGCAGGTGACCCCATCTCCATGGCCCGTTTCCCAGCTGGGACTTCTGATTCCCCTAAGCTAACAACAACAATAAAAAGATTTATTGTACATATGTCTGTATCGGTACCTGGTATGTGCACAAACGCAGTTGTCTGAGGATGTCAGAGGGCACAGAGTTACAGGCAACAGTGAGCCACCGTACACAGACACTGGAAACCACTCTGTCCTCTGTAAGAGCAGCACACATTCCGTGCTGGTGAGTTTCGTCATCTTGACTTGTCACCTAGAAGAGAGACCCTCAAGGAACTGCTTAATGGCCGAATCAGTTGGCCTGTGGATATGTCTATGACACAATTTCTTAATTACTGATACAGGAGGGCCCAGCCCACTGTGGGTGGTGCCATCCCTAGGTAGGTAGACCTGGTCTGAACAGCTGTGGCAAGCCATTGATGGTCTCTGCTTCAATTCCTGCCTCCAGGCTCCCGCCTTGAGCTCCAGCCCTGAAGTCCCTCCTCATTGATGAACTGTAATTTAAAGTACAAGTCAAACAAACCCTTTCCTCCCCCACGTTGCTTGGGGTTGTTTTATCATAGCAACAGAAAACAAACCAGGAGCTGGAGCAATGGCTTGGAACTTAAGGGCACTTGCTGTTCTTGAAGAGAGCCCAGGTTCCGTTTCCAGCACCCTCATGGTGGCTCACATAACTTCGCTAACTCAAGTTCCAGAGGATCCGATACTGGCTTCTAACTTCCAAGTGCATCTCGAGCACACGGTCCTCATTTATACTGCAAGTAAAACACTCATAAAATAAAACACACTTTTTAAAAGAAAAGTAGGACACACTTTAAGCCATTACTCCAGCACCCGGACTTCTTTAATCCTGTTTCCAGGGTGTCTAGGACTTCTACAGGGGCCTCTGTACTGAATGAATCTAAACTCTGTGTCAAATGCAGGCATTAAGAACTGGCCATGGTCACACCCAAGACTTCCCATCTCTGGTTTACCTGCAAGGGTGGATGACTTTCAGCCAAAGAGAACACTGTTTTCTCTTTTTTCAAGACTCTGTGTTTATTTTTAGGAGTGTGTGTTAGTGCTTTCAGAGGCAGAGCCTCTGAACCCGGAGGTACAGGGAGTCATAAGGAGGGTCAGAAATTTAGGCTGGGAGAGCGGGTGTGGTGGTTTGGTAAGAAAGCCCCCGTAGGCTCCCATCTCCATGCCTCATCTATACCTTTGCCTTGAGTGAAGTTTCCTTGCAACTTTGCAAATGGGCTTTTATTCCTTGAATAAGAATCTGAGAACCAGGAAACACCAACACTAACTTTGCACACCTGACACCAAAACAATGATGGTAGGGGCTGGAGAGATGGCTCAGCAGTTAACAGCATTGATCCAGAGGTCCTGAGTTTAATTCCCAGCATGGTGGCTCACAACCATCTGTAATGGGATCTCTGTAATGATGCCCTCTTCTGGTGTGTCTGACGAGAGCAATAGTGTACTCATATACATAAAATAAATAAACTTTAAAAAAAAATGAAGGTAACTTTATAAAGTCATATTTCTTTTCTGTTTAAATATATTTTTTATTAATGTGTATGTAAATGAATATACATGCCACAGGTGTGCAGGTCCCCAGAATCCATAATCCGGAGTCAGATCCTCAGAAACTGGAGTTACAGGCAGTTGTGAGCCACCAACCGGGGGACTAGGAACTGAACTGGTCCTTTTTAAGAGCTGCTGGTCCAAGAAACTGCTGAGCATCTGCCGGGCCACAGGCTCAGACATGATGTAAGCACTTGCTATTTCTAGCTCCCAGACACTGATTTTTATCTGTGGCACTAGTTCCACCCCAACCAACTCCTCTCTGCGGAGCCGTCCCTAACACTTCACCACTGACCTTGAGCTCAAACAAAATCCCAAATTATTATTTTTAACAGTCTCACTGTGCTGGCCTGGAATGGAAGAGGTCCACCTCTGCCTCCCAAGTGCTGGGATTAAAGGTTTGTGCCACCACTGCCCAGCTTCCAAATGACTTTTAAATGAATGGGCTAAAAAAGAAAAAAAAACAAAACAAACAAACAAAAAAAAAAAAACAAAAAACAAAACAAAACAAAAAAAAAACCAAAAAACAAAACAGGAAAACAGTCCTTAGGGCCTGTGTGGTTGATTGGCAGAGTGCTGGCTTGGCATTCGTGAAGCCCTGGGTTCCTCTAGCATCATATAAATGGATGTGGCACTGCTTGCCTGTAACTCCAGCACTCAGGAGGTAGAGGACGGAAGGTGAGGCGGTCAAGGTCTGCCTCTCACAGTCTGAGGTTAACCAGACTAAAAGAGAAGGGAGGAAACAGGCGGGCGGAGAGGTGGCTCAGGGGTTAAGGACATGAACTTGCTGCCCTTGCAGAGGATATGAGTACAGCTCTGGCAGCGTACAACTGCCTGTACTCCAGGGATCCAACACTCTTGTGGCCTCTTTGGGCACCCATACTCACATGCACATACCCATACACAGACACGTAATTAAGAATAAATCTTAGAAGAAACGGTCTTCAGATGAGGACTGCTCGTGTTCCTCTCCCTCAAGACCTTTTATTGAAAGTGGCTTCTGGCTACAGCATGAACAGGAAAATCTGCAACACCTGAGGGCAGAACCCAACAACCAAGAACTTCCTGTTGCAGGCACAACTCCACACAGCGCCCCAGCACGGAGGCCTCGGATACCCTAATTATGTCTGAAGAGCTTCAGGCCCATCCATGTCCACAGGTGGAAGAACACGTACACTGGTACGGTGACAGGCAAGAGCAAGCTGTAGAAGCACAGGCTGCTGGCGCTGGTGCAGCCCTCTGGGAAGCCTTCTTCCACAGAGGCGGAATAGAACAGGCCTGCCAGGGAGACCAGCGGGATGAGGACAGTCATGGTGGGCAGAGACAGGATCATCCTCCTCCCTTAAAAGGTATTCAGTATCAAGAAAATTCAGCTGTTTTAAAACAAAAGTTGTGTTCTTGTGCTGGTCCGATCCTGTCTTATCTTCCCTTTGTCCCAACTTCTAATTCATCCAGGCATGCTTTCCAAGGGCACACAAAAACTCCAGCGGTACCAGGCCGAAGGTGCTGGCTGCACAGCCTCGTTCTGATCCAATCCACCGTCACCTGCACCAGTTACCAGCGACTGCAGACAAGTCACGTGTCCCTCGCAGCGCAGGCTAAAGGATTCTTAACTGTATGAGAAAAGTGCAAGATGATAAGATGAGGGGAAGGGAGAGGAAAGGAAGGGGAAGCAGCCTGTACCAATACTGAGCAGCCTAGAGACAGGAGGACTGCTGGAACCTGCAGGCTGGCCTCGAACGCTGTGATCCTCCGGCATCAGCCTCCCCAAGCCACCACGCCCGACTAGAAAACAAACCTTTTAAAAAGGAGTGTCCTCCAAAACTGCCTGTGGTGACCCCTATCAGGGGTATCAGAATTGAAGAGGCAGTGGCAGAAGAACAGCCGCCAGTCCATGCCTCAAAACACTACAAGTGTCATCCATTAATTTGGGAAGCAATTTGAAAAGCAGAATGAAAGACAGGTGGACTGATAATGTTTTTGTGAACTGAGGAAGCAGAATGAGACCTATAAATCCAGATTCATTTCAAACATCTGAGTGGAGGCTTCCCATACAACGAGGGCCAGCTGGGGACCAGCACCAGAACCCGAAGCCCCGAAGCCTCGAAGCCTCGTCACGAGCCGCCCGCCGTCAAGGCACAGACCGAAGACAGCGCCAGCCCTGGGCCCAGCCGCCTCGGGGACCCGAAAAGCACCAGGGTCCCGCTGCAGGCTCTGGCGGACAGAGGGGAGCGATGGCCGGGCCGGACAGGGCCGGGCAGGATAGAGCAGAGCCGAGCCGAGCAGAGCCGAACCGTGCCGAACCGAGCCGGAAAAAAACGAGTCAAGCCGAGCAGGGCAGAGGGGAGCCTGGCCGAGCCGAAAGCGAACTCTAGTCAAGCGAACCGGCGGCGTCCTTGGCGCAGACGCCTAGCTGGCGCGAGTCCTGTCCCAGCCGGTCCCAACAGTTCCTCCGCCCGTATCTCGGGACCTCGAGACCCTGAACTCACCATTCGCAGGCCTGTAGACGTCCGGGTCGCAGCGGAACCTGACCCTGACGGTCACCGCTCCACGAAGGCGGGGCACCCCGTCCAGCCGCCCAATCAAATCCCCGAAGGGGCGGAGCGAGAAACCCATCCCGCGATGGAGCCAATCCACGCGTGCTCATTGGGCAGCGCATCACGCCTTCGCTCCGGCGCTCAGGCTCCGCCCCCTGGTCTTGAGTGACCGGTGAAGCCAGGAGGGGTCTGAGGACCCTGATAGAGAAGAAACTGTCCCTGTCCCCGTTCCTATCGCTTCTGGCTGGGCGTCCGGTATGCCAGTCCTGCTGGACGAACGAGACAAACGTATTTGCCGCAGTTTTATTCACGGCGTTCCAGAGCACTTCTAATTGATAAACTTGAAGCCTGAATCATCCCTGGCCGCAGCCACCATCACCAAGCCTCTGGAGCAGCAGGAAAGAAGTCTGATTCGTTGTTTTACGTATGAATCGGTGAATGTCAAAATAATAGTTTGGGCCTATGAGATGGCTCAGAGAGTATAGGCGTTTCCTGCCAAACCTGAAGACCTGAGTTCGATCCTCGGGGGGACCCACATGGTGGAGAACCTATTTTCTTCTCACATTGTCCTCTGACTTACACGCATGTACTATGGCATACCTGCGTGTACTCCCGCAAAAAGTGCAAAAAGCATGGTTGCATACACTCCTAATC
Organism: Rhabdomys pumilio; assembly: GCA_030674055.1. NCBI lineage: Eukaryota > Metazoa > Chordata > Mammalia > Rodentia > Muridae > Rhabdomys > Rhabdomys pumilio. The sequence goes on from JANHMN010000006.1 coordinate 73,454,543, forward strand.
CTAGCACTCAGTAGGCAAAAGCTGGAGGATTTCTGTGAGTTCGAGGCCAGTTTTGGGTCTATATAGCAAGATCCAGGTCATTGGAACTACGTAGTAAGACGATGGGGGGTTGGGGAGGGTTGGGGGGCGGAGCAGGGAGGTCATAAATGTCCACAGGGCCGGCCACTGCTTTGCCTAGTAAGGCAGTGTTATCTTGATCCCAGCGTAAAGAAAAATGAGACTGATCTAGGATTCTATGCAGTACTACACAAGGGCTTCCATCCCTTAATCTTCCAGCAAACTAATAAATCAGAAAGTTTTCTTTGCAGAGGTTTACAGTCCATGAAGTTTTTATTACAACCACAAGGTGGCAGAAGAGAGCTGAGGATAAAGCCATCCTATGGTTTACACAGAGCAGAGAAGAAACATTTTTTAATTAAAAAATTTTAAATCGGAACAAAAATAGCCAGAAAGATGATTCAAGAGGTAAAGACACTCACTACACAAGCCTGTGAAGGGGCCAGTATTGGCACAAGACACCCAAGACCAAGTTCTCAGCACCGAGGAGATTTGCCCCAAAGGACAAAGGGCAGGGAATAAGAGGATGGGGGCGGGGAGGAGGTGCACAGCAGACAGGATGATGACAACACAACAAAGGCCCGGATAGAGAGGAGACAGATGTGATGCACAGGGAAATGGCGGTTTATAAAGGTAAAAGGGAAAACCCGTGTTAGAATAAGGAATTTAATTTTAATTGAGCGTGTTGCATAGGGCAGCCAAAGGAAGCTTTAGATTGCTGGACTCCAATACTCTGACAGCTGGACCTTGGTGGTCAGCCTCAAGAAGAGGAAGTGACCAAATAAGGGAACAGTCCTTGGTGGCTAGCTTGAGGAATGTAATGTAGAGGTTTTTAGAAAGGCAGGAGGAATAGGAAAAAAGGGCCAGGCCTGCCAGAGCCTTGCTTGCCATGACTAGAGTTCCTATAGCCTGACTCCTCCAAGCTGTCCTCTGGCCTCTGCGTGGAAACATACACACATTAAATAAATATACCTCAGTGTTTGACAGATGTCATCATGCTAAGAATGAAAGACCTTGGCACTTGTGTGACAGGCTTTTCCTGTGCAGACACCACACACACACACATTTACTCACTCCAGAAATCGGCCCCACTACAAACCAAAGTATGGACAGCACCAGTGTGGTGAACCAATGAGTTTGACTGGGGTTGCTTACACGTGTAGAAATGACTTGAAACAACTGTGATAGGATGAAGCCACGGGCAGAGTGCCTTTGGTGGGCCATGCCACTAAGAAATGACGCCACACAACAGATCTGGTGTAAGAGGCTTGTTGGGGGAGGGAGGAGAATGTGGACATCAGGGAGACAGAGAGGAGAGTGAACGAGAGGGAGAGAGATCTGTGATGACTAGGGTTTTTGTACACCTTACCTGCGGGTAACATAAGCTGCCTCTAGGGCCCTGAGGGCAGGCTGGTGGAAATGCCTGATTGCTAACAAACTTCATCACCAAAGCCCATCCCAGCACGGGTGTCTGTGATGGTTTGTATATACTTGGGCCAGGGAGTGGTGTCCCGGCCGCACTGATCCACGATGCCCCACGTTTGGGGGCCAAGTTCTCTAGTCCGAGGGTCAGTCAACAGGGTCTAGCAAGAGAGAAAGTGGGGATGGAGAGGCAAGAGACGCAAAAAATGAAGACAAGACAGAGAGTTTGTTCAAGTCCCTTTTATTGAAAGAAAATCCTGGGTATTTATAGACACAAGCAGGGGAGCACAGCTGAAGACACTTTGCCACGTGCCTTGCAGGCGTGGATACCACGTGCGCCTTGCAGCTGGGGCACTAAACAAGAAAACAAGATATCTGAGAAAAACAAGATGTTTATCAGAGTGTGCTCAGCTGTTGTGGGCTGTTGAAAAACAAGTCTCTTCTCAGGGTATATGGCCTGAGATGGCTGCAAAGATGATAGCCGCTTTCTGCTAGGAGTCAGCTCCCAACAGAATGGCACTATTCAGAGGTGTGGCCTTGTTAGAGTAGGTATGTCACTGTGACTGTGGGTGTGGGCTTTAAGATCCTTGTCCTAGCTGCCTCAAAGCCAATCTTCTAGTGGCCTTCAGATCAGATGAAGATGTAGAACTCTCAGTTCCTCCAGCCCCATGTCTGCCTGGACATGCTCCTGCCTTGATGATAATGGATTGAACATCTGAACATGTATGCTGGCCCCAATTAAATGTTATCCTTATAAGAGCTGCCTCCGTCATGGTGTCTGCTCACAGCAGTAAAACCCTAACTAAAACAGTGTCACAAAAGCTTGGAAGCTTAAGCTTGTTGAGCATAGCCTGCAGGCAGCCCAGTAAGTTGGAGACTGTGATTTCTGAAAAGGGTATAAATACAACCCAACAGACAGTGGAGTTGCCTTACCATTCCTTGCTGGTCTTCATTGGGATTTGCTGATGCTGGTCTCCACTGACATGCTGTATGGTATTGGTTCACCTTGCCTTCTTTGCTGATCAGTGTTTATCATGACTTCATCAACAGCAACACATCAAGGAACTTCTGATGGTGCGCTGGCAGTTTCTTGCAGCGTCTGCAGACTCGGGCCAATTGGCAGAGCCTCAAGGTTTCTTCTGAGTCGAACTGCCATTGCCACTGCTGATTCATGAATGGCGTTTGTGAGTGGGTTTTGCTGCTGCTCCCTGTGAACCGAGCTGCTGATATCCTGACAACAGATAAAAGTAGAATAAACTCAGGAAAGAAAACCCACCTGAAGTAAAACTGAAAAGGATGTCAAATAAAAACCTCAAAAGATGACGCTCAAACAGAACAACGCGTGGAAGAGGGAATCTCAAGCACTGGAAACGGTAAAGGAAATGATAAATGTGATAAATGATAAATCTGAAGTGGAAACTTCTGGTTTCTTTGGTAAGTCAGTTATGTCAAATGATGTTTTGCTGGGGCACACAGGTGAGAGGACACGTGATGTTTAGAAAGAATATAAGTATGGCCCCACAGACGGTGGGAGCTCGAGTGTTGGTTTGCTTTGCTCCACTTTGTTCTTCACTGACCACATGTAGGTCTTGGCTCACCTTACATTGTGTAATTTAGCTTCACTTGTGGTGATGTCATAGAGAGAAACTGGCCAAAGAACTTATCAGTGACACAAAGCATTTTGTGATTTTCTTGTTTGAGAAAATCAGTAAGATTGACAAACCCTTAGCCAAATTAACTAAAAGACAAGGAGAGAATATACATATTAATAAGATTAGAGATGAAAAGAGTTACAAAAATAGCCCGCCAAAATCCAGAGAATCTTAAGAACATATTTTTTTAAAAATCTATATCCTACCAAACTGGAAATTCCTAAAAGAAATTGATTAATTTATCTGTGAGAGTGTGTGTGTGTGTGTGTGTGTGTGTGTGTATACGTGTGTGTGTGTGTGTCCCACCAAAGTTAAATAAAGATCAGATAAGCAATTTAAACAGACCTATAACCCCTAGTGAAATAAAATTAGTAAACAAAAGCCAGGCCCAGATGAATTCAGCGCAGAATTCTACCAGACCTACAAAGAACGTCAATACTGCTCAAATTATTCCACAAAAATAGAAACTGAAGGAACATTTTCTAATTGTTTCCATGAGGACACTATTACACTGATACCAAAATCACACAGAGACACAGTAACAACAAAAAAGTTACAGACCAATATCCCTTATGAACATAGATACAATAATTCTCAATAAAATACTTGCAAACCAAGTCCAAGAACACATAGGAAAATTATCCACCATAATCAGATAGGCTTAATCCCAGTGATGAAGGAATGATTCAACACACATAAATCAATAAATGTATTCCACCATATAAACAGACTGAAACCCAAAAATCACATGATCACCTCATTAGATGCAGAAAATATCTCTGACATAATAAAGTCTTAGAGAGACTAAAGATACAAGACGTATACGTCAACATAACTAAGGCTGTTTACAGCAAGCCAGTCATTATCAATCTACACTCAGTGCGTTTCCACTATAATAAGGAATAGTACAAGGATCTTCACTGTCTCCATAACTATTCAGTATACCACTTGAAGCCTTAGCTAGAGCAATAAGACAACTGGAGGAGGTCAAATAGGAAAGGGAGAAGTCAAAATATGTTTATTGGAAGATGATATGATTGTATACATAAGTGACCCCCAAAATTCTACCAGGAAACTCCTACACTCATAAACACTTTCAGGATAGTAGCAAGATACAAAATTAGCACACAAACGTCGGTAGCTCTCCTAAATACAAGTGACAAAATACTAAAAGAGAAATCAGGGAAACAGTACCTTCCACAATACCCTAGCAAGTGAAAGACTTGTATAATAAAAACAACCTTAAGACATTGAAAAAGACATTAGAAGATGAAAAGATTTCCTATGCTCATGGGCCAGTAGGATTAACATAGTGAAAATGGCCATCTTACCAAAGGCACTCTACAGATTCAAGACAATCTCCATCAAAATTCCAACAGAATTCCTCACAGAAGTTGAACTGATAATTTTTAGCTTCCTTTGGAAACACAAAAACCCAGGATAGCTAAAACAACCCTTAATAATAAAAGAACAGCTGAGATTTCACCATCCCCAGTCTCAAGCTGTAGTACAGATCACAGTACTACAGAGAACAACGTGGTATTGGCATAAAAACAGACTTGTCGATCAATGAAACCAAATTGAAAACCCAGATATAAGTCCACACATTTATAAGGACCTAATTTTTGACAACAAAGCCAAAAATACACACTGGAAAAAAACCAGCACCGTCAAAAACTGTTGGTCAAACTAGATGGTTGCTGTAGAAGAATCCAAATAGATGCATATTTATGACTCTGCACAAAACTCAACTACAAATGGATTAAAGACCTCAACATAAGGCCAGATACACTGAATCTAATAGGAGAGAAACTTGGGAATAGGTATGAACTCTCTGGCACAGGAAATGACTTTCTAAACAGAACAACAGTGCACGACCAACAGTTAATATATGATATTGTCAGGAGCCATATTAGCAAGAGCTCATAACTAGCAGGTGACCCTCCTGAGATGATCTGCCTCGGACTGTAATCCACGACAGATTTGCTTCCATTGGCAAGGCCCAGGAGAAAATCATTTTAGGAAAGATTCCTGCTATTAATATGCTTTTCCTGCTATTATTAAAACACATATGATAATCACTAGGTGTTAGCTCACCCTTTTGAGCAGATCTCTGCAGATCTACAAAGATGTGCTGTTTTGTAGTGATGCTATATAAACAAATAGATGACTTCTTGATTCTTTATGATGATCCTATAAGAATTACTAAAATTATATCAGTGATTATTAAGCTCTTTTATAGTGGGACTGCTATTAGATCTTTTTCTGATAGTCAAAACTGCAATGAGAACTCTGTCAGTCTCCCTTGAATTGCCAGTTAACTGCCTCTTAGATAGTAACCAGAGTTTCTACTATTCAGAGCACATTCAACAAGGTTGTAAAACAATTAACCAAAGGTCATAAAAGGGGAACTAACAATTTATTATAGGTGCTAGGACAGAAGATAAAATATTGACTGGGTTTATCTATACAAAACTTCACTAACAACTTAATTATGGTCTTTAACTCTCCATGAACCTTTGAAGCTGTGACAGGTGATGAATGTTTAACCAGATAATGACTCCTAATAGACATGCATGTAAACATTCTCTGTTGTAAACTTCTGTTTCAATTTATGATTTGATTTTATGTTGTGAACATGTGATGAACTTTTACCATGTGATCATGTATTTTGAAACATTTTCAAAAATGTTTAAGTGCTGAGGACAAAGAGAAGAGTCAGAAGAACTGAGCTGAGGAGAACTTTTTTTGGACAGAACACTTCTTAGACAAAGAGAAGAGAAAAAAAATTTCCCTTATCCCACTTAGGATCTTTCTGCTTTTCCCCCCTTTTCTTAAATATCTTTCATAGGAAACTCTTTACAACTTAGTAATAACTGCTCTAATCACTTTTCCAAGTGTCCCTTTTGCTTCCTGCAACCTCAGACTAGCAGGCTGAAAGTTACAGCAACGCAGTTCCTGCTGAGATAGAACAAAGGTCACATTACTTTATCCCCTCCTACACACTCTTCAGGCTACAGGTGTCAGTCGCCTAAGCCAGCAGTTTTTGCCCTCAGAAAGAGCGAGACATTTTTTAGGACTCTCCAGAAGTTATCATCAACATTTCAGTACAGTTAGAGAGCTAGAACATCTGTGGCTTTAAAGCCACACTAGAGTCCTACTCTGTGCCGGGTCCAACCCTTTCCAGACCGGGAGGCTCCTGGCGTGTTGTGAAGCTGAAATGTTTATGGAAACAGCCACCATCGTTCAGGCAAAGAGTCAGGATTCAGAACGGGAAAAGATCTTTATTAATTATACATCTGACAGAAGGGTAGTGTCAAATGACAGCTTACCCTGTCAAGAATGTGGGATAAAGGGAACATTCATCCATTGCAGGTAGAACCGCAAACTTGTGTAACTACTATGGAAATCAGTGTCCTGGTTCCTCAAGAAGCTGGGAATCAGTTATCTCAAGATCAGCTGTACCACCCGGGGACATATACCCAAAGAACGCAATGTCCTACTACAGAGACACTTGTTCCCATGTTCATTGCTGATCCATTCACGACAGCCAGAAAAACAGCCTAGATGTCCATCAACTGACAAATGGATGATGGCAACATGGTACTATATACACAATGAAATATTATTCCGCCGTTAAGAAAAAGTAAAATCACAAAATTCACAGGTAAATGGATAAAACTAGAAAAAAATCATCCTGAGTGAGACAACCCAGACCCCAAAAGACAGATGCTGTCTTTTTGTTTTCTCTTGTATATGGATGAGCTTTTAAGCCTGCCTTATCTGTGCTGTGATTTGTATAGCCACAGACCTTACGTACAGAGTAAGGGATTAAGAGGGAGGGGAGACTGTCCCAAGGAAGGGGAAATAAAATTCGCAGTTACGGTTGTGGGGGGAGGGGACTGGAGTGGTTCAATGTGGAGGAGTGACAGAGGGACTGTGGGGAGGGACATCTAGTACTAAGGACCATTTGAGGGGCCATATAAAAACATGCTACTGTTAGAGGCTTCCTAAAACACGTATATATTGGAAAGAAATCTAAACGGAGTCGTCAAATACTGGAGAATACCCCAAATAGACATCTTTCCCCACCAAGTGAGACCTCCAGTGCCAGGAGTGTATCACACCTTGTTGAATAATTAGTCAGAGTGTCCCCATGGAAATCCCCAAGCGTCTCAAGCTACTGACAAGGAAATTGGCTACTCTCTACAAACTGATGAGAAGGTCCTACTGCTAAAACAAACACCCACAAAACTCACTGAACACAGAGAAGCTGAGCTGGTGTCTACCTAAAGCCCTCACCCCTACTGACCAGTGTTCACAGTAAGCACTCTACACGCTACCAGAGAGAAAGGGAGCCACCAGTCTAGCCGAAAAACCTGCCATCTGCAGTGGATACCTGCATGGTATGCTGGTACGATAGGGCCACAAACACTGTGAGAGTAACCAGTCACTCTGATTGTACTTAAGGCTCGATCCACAAGATGGAACCTGACATTCCTGACAAAGAATCTGAGACAGGGCAGGCCGTGAACGTAGGGGAAAACCAAATACTCATGTTCTGTTAAAGGAATACAGTGATAAAACGACCTAATGACAGTCTGGTGCACCCATAAATAAGTGCCTTGTTCAGCCATCATCAGACAAGCTTCTGGCAATCGGTGGGAACTAACAGAGACCCATAAACGGACAGTGTGCAGGGGGTGAGAGACTTTGGAATACTTGGTCTTCATCAAGCCCCTCCCTTCAGGACTCAAGAAACTGTGTGGCTGACTGACGCTCAAAGAAATCTACTGAGCTTATAGACCACACTTTACGGTAGACCACTTGTTCCACAGTAGCTGGCCAACACAAAATGAACTCAATGGTATTTTTGGAGACTGTTTGTCTCAAATTGCTTTGTTTGAGTATTTTTGTCTTATTGGTCTTTTGCCCATATGTTTTTGTTTGTTTTTAAATGTCTTTTTTGTTTGTGTCTGTCTGTCTGTCTGTCTGTCTGTCTGTCTGAGACAGGGGTTTTTCTGCGATGCCCTGTCTGTCCTGGAAATCATTCTGTAGACCAGGCTGATCTTGAACACAGAGATCCGCCTTCTGAGTTCTGGGATTAAAGGTGTGTGGCAACACCATCCAGCTGTTTGCTTTTTAAAGAGGAGATGCATTGAGTTGGGTGAGTGGGAGGTGGGAAGAGTGGGGGGGGGGGGGATCACAGTATATTGTATGAAAATTGTTTTCAATTTAAAAATCTATAAAAGAAAACCAACTAGATTTGAGCTTCATCTTTCCCATACCGTACAAGAAGTCAGGTCACAGTTTGTGAACTTCATCTGTGAGTGACGGATTCCACAGGTGTGGGTCTCAGAGGTCCTCCAGAAGGCTCCTCATGTCAGGGGCACTTTGTACTTGCTCTGGCTTTTCCAAAGTCCAACATTTGAGTGGTCACCAAACCAGCAAGCTTGTGACGTGATGTGGTTTTAGACGCACGGCACAGTTCATTTCAGTGGTAACAGCTGTATCACAGGCTCCAAACTGTAACCGCCCTGGCTGGCGGGGATTCCGCTGTTGTTGTCATTGTCTATCCTTATTTGGAAACAGACCTCACTGTGTGACCCAGGCTGGCTTCAAACTCACGGAGACCTACCTACCTCTGTCTCCCAAGTGCTGGGAGTAAAGTCCTGTTCCAGGTTTTAAATAATCTTTTATGCTTGAGTAACTGCCAATAAACTAGGTCACCCTTGTATAATTTGATAAATGTAAGTTTTCTCTGGAACTACATTTTCGCTATGCAATTTTGTTAATTTTCAATGCTTTTTAATCCACATATGATTTAACTTTAAGTTACTTCCTATTACCAGAGGATAATCATGTCACTGAGAGCTCACTTCCTATGAAACCCCCTGGAGGGGTTGTGGCAGTTGTCTTCTCTGTTGCTGTGATAAACTCTGACCAAAACCAGCTTGGGGAAGGAAAGGGTTTATTTGGCTTACAAGTTGCAGTTCCTCATCAAAAGAAGCCAGAGCAGCGGCTGGAACCCAGAGGCGAGAACTGAAGCAGAAGCCAGGACGGAACACTGCTTACTGGCTTGCTTGCCTTGTTTTGTTCAGCTACCTTTTTTGTACAGTCCAAACTCACTTGCCTAGGGATGGTGCCGCCCACAATGGACAAGCCCTCCTACATCAACTAGAAATCAATAAAATGATCCACAAATATACACACAGGCCAATATTTTTTTAAAGATTTATGTATCTATTTTATGCTTGTGTGCCTGAGTGTACGCATGTGCATTATATATGTTCATGCAGGAGCACCCAAAGGTCAGAAGAAGGGTCAGGCCCCCTGGGACTGGAGTTACAGGCCTTTGTGAGTCACCATTTGGGTCCAGGAAACTGAAACCAGGTCCTCTGCAAAAACAGCAAGTGCTCTTAATGGCTGAGACATCTCTCCAGCTTCCTGAACCCGCGACCCCTGCAATAAGCTAAATAAATCAATAAATTATTAATGTGAATTTGTCTTCCAGATTGGACTGTGATACCCGGGGTAGGGCCACATCCATTTATCCTGCTTCTGTTCTTCTTACCCTGTCACTGGTTTAGGGTACTCAGATTCAGCGCTAACCATCATCCAGTGCGGAGGATGTGTTTGCTACCTTTTTTGTACAATCCAAACCCACTTGGCCTAGGGATGGTACCACCCACAAGAGGGCGCTAGCTCCCTTTCTCTTCCAGAGAAATGGCTCAAAGCAGTTTGCTAGAAGACTTTTGTCTGCTTGTCCCAGATCGGCTTCAAACTCAGTAATCCTCCTGTCTCAGCTTCCCCAGATATGAAATTACAGGCGTGAACCTCCATGCTTGTAGCCTTGGTGAGGTTAATACATAGACAGAAATAACGGTTACTGGGTGTAAAGCTGACACCGTTCACTTGGCTTCCGTTATGAAACTGAAGTCCTCCTCATGGATATTATTATTCTACTATATGGTTTATCTTTTCTCTTTTTTAAATTATTCTTTACATTTGTTTCTTTTTCTTTTATGTATACGGGTATTTTGCCTGTATGCACATCTGTGGACCACATATATGCCTAGTGCTCAGAAGGTCAGAAGAGGGCATCAAACCCCCTCAGTCTGGTGTTACAGATGGTAGATGGTTATGAGCCACAGTTTTTTTTTTCAGTGAGTAGCTTATCAAGTCTGGTCACACAGCCTGTAATCCCAGAATAAGAGGTTCAAAGGTTATCCTTGATAATATAGGGACTTGGAGGCTAGCCTGAGCTACATGAGACCATGTCCCCTTTCAACTTTTTGTTCTAGAAGAGTGCATAAAATTTGCGTGTATATAAAGAGACTTTAAAAACTACAAGAAAGAGGGATGGGAAAGGAGTTTCTTACAGACACCCCAGGACTTTCTTACTAACGAGACATGTTTGCCCTGTAACTGATTACATATAATAACAGATTAAATACAATAACCAATTGTATATAGGGAGACGCAAATACATTTTTCTGGAAGAGATGGGAGATGTCTCCGTCAACAAAGGGTTTATTATGCATAGACTTGAGCTGGATCCCAGGACACAGGAGGGGCAGTCAGATGCTCTACTCATAAAGGCTTTTACCACCAATTTTTGATAACTGGAGTTCCATCTCTGGGACCTACACAGTGAAAGAAGAAATTGTCTCTCAAAGTCGCCCATCAAGTTCCACACACATGCCGTGATGTGTGAGTACACAAATACAGAAACAAAGATTTTAAAATAATTTTAAAAGATTTTGGTTTTAAGTACAAATATGTATGTGTGTGTATTTCCCAGAATTTAGTGTGCATCCTATGCCCACAGTACCCGTGAGGGTCAAAAGCAGGCATGAGCTTCCCGGAGTTGGAGTTGGCAGTTGTGAGTCGCAGTGCACATGGTGAGGAGCCAAACTCTCAAGAACCCTAATCACTCACTTATTTAAATATTTAAAGGAGCAGTTGAGAGCCTCCTACAGAGGACCCAAGTTTGGTTCCCAGAGTCTGTGCTGGGTGGCTCACAACCGCTGTGATTCTAGCGTCAAGAGATCAGATAGCTTGCTTATGGACCCGTGTGTGCGTAGATACACACACACATATGCATAATTTAAAATAATATTAGAATAATAGTAATAAAAACTGGATATGGTGGTGGTAGACTCCTATGGTGCCTCACTGGGGAGGTGGAGACAGCAAAGATCCCAGGGACCCACTGGCCAGCAAATGAGAGAGTGAGTCAGAAAGCTGGGTGGACTGTGTGTGGGTATGATGGTGCATGCCTTTAATGCCCATTATGAATTGTTGCCTGGGGTATACATGGAATAAACCCTTCCCTCCTCAAGTTGCTTTTGGTCATAGTGTTTTATCAAACCAATGGAAATCCTAACTAAGCCACCTAGTATGCATGTAACCCTGGGTTCCATTCCCCAGCACCACAGAAACCACATTGTGGTGACACACACCTGTCACCCCAGCACCCAAGGGGGAAGCAGAAGAGAGCAAGGTCATCCTTGGCTACACAGGGAGCCCAGGGCTAGCCTGGAATACAGAAGATCCTCCCCCAAAATAAGCTGTTGTAAAGCTGCCTTCCCACAGCCTGGAATTTGTCTTAATTCCACGTGAGCCCTCAGTGGAAAGAGCAGAGCCAGTCCCTGTGACTAAAGTTGTCTGTAGCAGTAAGTCAGATGTGGACAGGTCTTACAGCCTCAGGTTCAGGCTTAAGAACTTGCTGGCCAGAGCACTGGGAGTCCTAGGAAAGTGTGAGCAGGTGACAGATGGGAAAGATACGGAACCAGGGTAAATGTCCAGGAACTGGAGGCTTGAGGCTTATGGGTGAGTTCAGGCTTCACTCAAGAGGGAGCGCCTGCGAACTCGTGTTCTATGGTTAGAGTTTTCTGGGAGTTTTTCATTTTTAATTTACATTTATATATGTATGTATATGGTGTGTGTGTGTGTGTGCATGCGCGCACACTCGCACACGCGCACACGCCACAATGCCCATATGGAGGTCAGAGGACAATTTGCAAGAGTAATTTTTCCTTCTACAAGACCTGGAACTAAGGTCTCAGATTTGGCAGCAAGCTTTTATTCACTGAACCATGTTGCCTGCCTACCTGCCTGCCTGCCCTCCCTCCCTTCCTCGTGCTTCCCTCTTTCTTTCTTTCTTTCTTTCTCTCTTTCTTCTTTTCTTTCTTCCTAAGAATCTCATTATGTATCCCAGGCTGGCCTGCCATTACGTAAACCAAGCAGGCCTCAAACTCACAGACATCCTCCTGCCTCTGCCTACCAAGCACTGGAATCAAAGGATCAAAGGCATGCAGCACCATTCCTAGCCTCTTTAGTGTTTTGAAACAGTATGTCAAGTAGCCCAGGCTGGCCTTGAATCAGGAGGAGATAGCCTTGATCTCCTGCCTCCCCTGCCTACTCAATAGTAGGATGGCAGCTTACACTACCTGGTGTGTTTATAAAAAGATAAAGAGAAAGAGTGTGTTCTGTGGAGGTGTGTGGTAAGGTGTGGGAGAAGAGGATGTCTCAGCAGGCCCATGCTGAGGCATCTCTTCTTCCTGAGGGACCAGTCACACACTGGTATAGTATAGCATAGAGTTTATTCAGGGCATGCGGAGGGGAGTTATGAGGGTAGTAGAGGCAGAGAGAGGCAGAGAGAGAGAGAGAGAGGTAGAGGCCGGCATGAACATGTGGAGAGAGGGGTGGAAGAAAAGGGGGATGGGGTGAGGGGACAGAGAGATCAAGAGATCAAGAGAAAGCAAAAGAGAGAGGAGAGGGCAAGCAGCCCCTTTTATAGTGGGCCAGGCCTACCTGGCTGTTGCCAGTAACTATGGGGGTGGAGTTTAGACAGAATGCTAACACTACCACTCTGGGTTTGGGTGGTTCTACTATATGATGGACTTTGTCCCATCTGCTCCCGCCTAGCACTAGGTATTTATTCATTCATCAGAACAAATCTGGATTAATTAAATTGATTGTAGTTCCAATGCTGGCCACATGGGGCAGCAGTGGACAGACCAGAGTCCCAGTTACAGGAACTCTGGCTGCTGGTCATCTCTAACTTCCCTTTACCGAGGAAGGAGGAAAGGAGGTAAGGAAAGAGGAGGAAGAGGAAGAGGTCAGCTCAGAGGTAGAGTGGTTGCTTAGAGTGTTCGAGGCCCCGAGTTCCATCTCCAGTACTGAAAAGATCAAAAACCAAACAACAATGACAATAACAAAAAAACCCTCAACAGCCCGGCATTGGGGCAGAGGCAGGGGGATTCTGAGTTCCAGGACAGCCTGACCTATAAGCCAGACTTTATCTTCATAAAATAAGTTAGAACTGAATAAATAAAATATACCTTTGGAGACAGTTTTCTTCAAGCCTTTGGTTAAAACGAAAATTACTCTGTTGTTTCTATGCCAAGCTGGGTAGGTCCTTACTTTCCAGACGGCCATCAGATTACCATCTGTGCATACTCACTCTTGTGAATTAAGTGCGAGGAGTGGGAGGTGACAACTGCCTGTGATCCCAGCACTTGGGAGGCACAGACAGGAAGATTAGGAGTTTAAGGCCAGCCTCAGCTATAGAGTAAGTTTGAGGTCAGGCTGAGGAACATGAGACCCTGCCTGAAAATCAAATTAAAAATTGAAACACTTCTTCGAAGACAGTCAAGCTGGTAGGAGGCGGTAGACTCCAGTGGAAGTGTGACCGCTATCCTAGACAGACAACTTGATTGACAGTCTGTAAAGGCTGAAAATTGTCTAAGGAAGACCCCAGATTCAGAAGGTATACAAAGACAAAGAGCATTTATTCTGCAGAAACATCTAGCATGCAAGGGTTACCATTGTTTCCAAATGGCAACTGGCACAGAGACATTTGAGTCTCTTTTATAATGGTTCTGTTTAGGCTGGCGGTGGTGGCGCACGCCTTTAGTCCCAGCACTTGGGAGGCAGAGGCAGGCGGATTTCCGAGTTCAAGGCCAGCCTGGTCTACCGAGTGAGTTCCAGGACAGCCAGGACTACACAGAGAAACCCTGTCTCGAAAAACCAAATATATATATATATATATATATATATATATATATATATATATATATATATATATATATATATAGTCTGTTTAATTGCTTCTGCGATAACAGCAGACTTCTAAAGCCTAGGGCGCATCCCAAGGGTTTGCAGAAATCATTAGCTGAAGGTCAGAAAGAAGATGTACATCACGGGAGCCTAGGTGCAAAACCAGGAGATAAGATACCCACTGGGTCTGTCTAAGCAAAACTTCAAGGACGGCTTAGTTATAGTCTAAAACTTCTCCATGACCCTGCAAGCCAGTAACAAATGGTGAAAGTTAAGTCAGATAATCGCTCCCAGTGGATGTACGTTACGTGTAGGTATTCTCTGTTATAGCCTCACATTCAATTTATGACTGAATTTATGTGCTGACCCACAGTGCAGTTTTTTGCCATGTGAACACAGGCTCTGAGAGTCATCCAAGTACTGAGAACAAAGGGTTGAGAATCACAGTTCCCTGGAGGCTTTACCTAGCCTCCCGCTGTGTCTCTTTGAGATGCTAACCCGAGGCTTCTGAAGCCAGCCTTCCAGTGACTCAGTCAGGGAGTCAGCTGCAGAGCCGCAGAAGCAGAGTACCTTTCACCCAGAATAGATAGCAAATGGTCCACGGCCTAGTTTCTGAGTGGAGACAAAATGGGATATGAAAAATGAACTCCTCAAGTCAACCTGATGGAATCTGGACCAAGATGTGACTCCTCGGGATAAACCTGTGTTTTCAGGAAGGGTTACCAGAGGTGGGGAACCCTTCTCTCACCTGGATGGGTGGTGCCTTCCTGCAGTGGCCCAGATCTGGAGAGCTGCCCACCATCCGCCCACCTGCCTGCCCTCCCACTCGCCTGCCTCTCCTTCCTTTTGAATGCCTCCACTGCTGATGTTGTCACGGCCATGTCTGCTGTTCTCCACCTTTCACAGGCCAGCGGCTGCCTAGGAATTCACCATGAGACTGGGACTTCTGAGGCGTTTGTTCAGCCTGTACACTGAAGCAGCTACCTGGTTCTCCGTCTCCCCAGAGTGAGACAGCAAGCCTCCATCATGTGAGTCATGTTGGGTGTTTTTATTTGATTTCTTATGCTGTATTTTCTGTTGGTAAGTGTTTGGCTGCATGTATGTATGTGTGCCATGTGCATGCCTGATGCCTGTGAAGACAGACATCAGATCCCCTGGGACTGAAGTTTCATACAGGTGTGAACCACCATAAACTTGACCTTCTGGAAAAACAGTCAGTGCTCTTAATCACTGAGCCATCTCTTCAGCTATGAAATCCCCTAAAGCGCAAGGGTGCGCGCATGTGTATGTGTATACACACACACACACACACACACACACACACACACACACACACTTCCGTTCTGTTCCCCTAGAGAACCTTTGTGAGGAAGGAGTTAAGGGGAGCCCAGGAAGCTGCATATTCAGGCTTGATGGAGGATGGAGAAAACAGAGTGTTCAAAAGGCTTCCGCTTCATCCTGTCAGTGCCAAAGACACGCTGTGCGCTCCTGAGAGACGCTAGAGGCACAGCCAGAGATGCCACAGAGAAAGGATGGAGTGCTGTGGGGTATCCCTAGAATCCCAGCCAGGAGAACCAGAAGGTGGTCATGCTCGGCTACACAAAGTTCCAGGCTAGCCTGGGCAATGTGAAACCCTGTCTCAAATGCCAAAACAAATAAACAGAGAAACAAAACTCACAGGCAGAAAGAGTTATTGTGAAACAGCCACACAGGTGGAGAGAAGGAGAAAAAAAAAGATAAATACACACACAACACTGGTCAGGCATTGATAATGTGCTTCAGAAAAACTACAGCAAGATGATAAGTTTGGGCGCTTGGGTGTGGCTCAATGGTAGATCAAGAGACCCGGGTTCCACACCAGCACTTGGGGGTGGGGGTAGAGGTGGGGGTGGGGGTGGAGCATGGAGGGAGAGAAAGAAAGTCAAGGGAGTGACAGGGAAGGAACCCTGGAACACCACTGATAGAAGAGCCTTCAAGTGGGTGGAACATTGAGGGCAAAGGCCCTGAGGTCAAAGGCCAGAGGTCAGAGGCCAGAGGTCAGCAGCTCCCTTGGAAGGTGAATCAGAGAAGCCAGGTTGGGAGACAGTGGAAAAAGAAAGAACAGGAGGAGGAAGGGAACACATACAGCTGGAGAGCAGCTCCAGCTCGGGTGTCGGCCTCTGAGGCTGGCAGTGCAGGGTGGGGGTGGATTAGATGGGGAGTGGCACGGTTGTTCTTCCTGTGCTCCTGGCACTAGGGAGGTGGAGGCAGGAAGATCAGGAATTCAAGGTTAGCCTCTGCTATCTAGTGCGATTAAATCCAATTCAGGTCATTAAAGCTAAAAACAAAAAGACAATTATGAAATGGTACCCTGCTTTCCCCTGAAGGCAAATTAAAGCACAGAGAAATGAATAGACATTGAGCCATACCTGTTGTTTCTGCTACGTGGAAGGCTGAGGCAGGAGGATGGCTTGAGGCCAGGAGTTCCAGGGCAGCCTGGACCAACTACAAATCCTAATCTCAAAAGTACAAACAAAGAGCATGTAAAATCTACTAAGCCGAGCACAGCGAGGTTGAGCATGCCTTTGGTCCCAGCACTTGGGAGGCCAGCCTGGTCTACATAGCGAGTTCCTGCGACACTGCCTAAAAACAAACAAACAAGCAAGCAAGCAGGTTTTGCGACACAGACCTGTAATCCCAGTGCTCTGGAGCACCAGGACCTCAAAGTCATCCCTAACTACACAGGAAGTGAAGCCAGCTTGGTCTCAAGAATGTCTGTAGATTTTACCAGCTTTCTACACGTGTCCTTTTGGTGGTCTGGAATTCCCACTGCACTCAGTCTCCACAGCTCTTTCATCTCCTCAAGCTCTGACCTGTTTTTGTGTTTGTTTGTTCTTTTTTATGTAGGCTCTGGCTCTGTGGCTGACATTGGCCTGTAGCTCATGGATCCCAGGTGTGGCCACCTCACCCAGCTTGGTCTGTGCCCATTTACTTCCTCATTGCATAAACAGCATGTGTGTGTGTGTGTGTGTGTGTGTGTGTACACGACTTGGAGGCCTATTCTGTTGATCAATCTATTTTTGCCAACAAGCACTTTTACACTGAGCCGGCTCACCAGCCCTATCTGGTATTTTTCTCATCAGTGGTGGCTGTGGAGTTCAGGGAGAGGCACACAGGGAGGAGGGGGATTAAGGCATGGGGGAGGGGGATGAGGGGCAGGAGGGGTGGGGGTGGGGGAACTCACACATTAGTTCAAAGCCACATGACATCATTGAGACATCAGATGAAGACTTCCCCCAGTAGGGGTGTGTGTGTGTGTGTCCCAGTGAATTTCCTTAGGCTTACTTACAGGAGCATGGAAAACTCACTACTGAAGAAACCATCTCTCCATCCTCCAGTACCGGTTAACTACCGCACGTGTAGATTTTTGTTTTTCACTTGTGTATGTCTGTGTGAGTTTATATGCACATAAGTGCAGGTGCCTTCAGAGGCCAGCAGAGGGCATCAATTGACCTGGAGCTGGAGTTACAGGTAGTCGTGGGCAGCCTGGCATGTGTCCCGGGAACCAAACCTGGTCCTCTGCAAGAGCAGTGTACAGTTATAAGTGTACTGGGTTATAGGAAAGATGACCACTGGTATATCTTTCTGGCCCCTGGGATTATGTTCTTTTTCTTGGAAATTCATTTTTTTGGGAAGGGTATTTTTTTTAGACAGGATCTCACACTTTAGCCCAGGCTGACCCAGTCTTCCCTATTTAGCCCAGCTGTCTCAAACTCACTACAATCCTCCTGCCATTAACAGACATGATCTACCACACCAGGACTCTTTAAATCTTTATTGGTTTGTTTACTTATTTATTATTGGGAGGACAACCTTTGGTGGTTGGTTCCCTCCTTCCACCTGATGGAACTCAGGTTCTCAAGACTTGCCAGGAAGCGCCATCTGAGCCATCTTGAAGGCCCGCCCATTCCCAGACTTTATTCTTTGGGATTCCTTTGTTATTTGGGTTTGGTTTTTGTTTTGTTTTTAGAGACAGGGTTTCTCTATGTATAGCCTTGGTTATCCTGGAACTCGCTAGATCTGCTTGCTTCTGCCTCTCAAGTGATTGGATTAAAGAAGTGAGCCCCATGCAGACCCAGCTTTATTCTTTGGAATTCTAAAGACAACCTATTTATTTATGAATGAGACAGTCTCATATCTCCAACTTGCTATGGAGCTGAGATGTATCATGAACTCCTGACCCCTGACCTCCATGGCCCAAGGTTACAGGTGTGCACCAGACCTATAACGACCTGCGTCTGTGACCTAGGGCTTCTTACGAGTTGGCAAGCACTCTAACAACTGAGTCACATCCTCAGCCTCCCTGCAAACCGGCAAAATTTCTTGTTTGAAATAACAGGAAAGACCTGCAGTGTGCGGAAGAGGAAGGCTTTGCTCCGCCCCTCTGGGTCCCTCTCTGCCTAAATTCCTCCTCTCCCGATGGATCTGGATCGTGAGGCTTGTTTCACAGGTGGCTGTTACCTGGCACTTACAGCAGTCAAATCACACGCCCCCACCCCCCCCCCCCCGCGCCCAAACCCACTGCTGGGATGGAACCAGAGCCGCTGACCTGCCACCCTAGCCCCTTCTCACCCATTTTAAAGACTCGGAGAGCCATTAGAGACAGCACACCTGACTAGCCCGGCTCAGTCCGTGGCTGAACCTCCCCAGCGCAGCCAACAGAGGCTGTGAGCATCCCAAGAGTCGAAGGCAGGTCGTACTGAAGTCAGGTCCCGGGACCCCCTCAACTCCTGGGACTCTGAACCTTGGCGGCGAGGCGTCAGGTAGTGGCTGAGGCAGGGTTGGGGCGGGGAGACCGAGGCACCCGCCCTCCGCAACTCTGGACTCAGTAGGGCAGGCAGGGAGCCGCCTCTTCACAACTCGTGCAGCCCCGAGCGACCCGCCCGCGGATCCACAGCTCAGTTGGGTAGGCACAGCTTGTCCTGGACCCTGGACCTACCGCCAAGGTGAGACTCGCCCGGCCAGGCCCTTGCTTTGCCTGCCACCGGGGAGGGGTCTCTTGTCTGTTCAGGCTACCCCACTTCCTTCCTGTTCGCTTCTACCGAGAGGTGCGAGTGGGGAATGCATAGCAACCCTTCGCTGGGTAACCCGAGGTGAGTCGCTGACCCTCTCTGAGCCTTTATGCAACGCACGGAGCGAGAGATTCCGGAATCGGAATCTCTGTGTGCAGGGACCAGAGGGATTGGTGGTGAGTGTTGAAGGGATGTGTCTGGAAAGAATAGGCGGTGTGTGAAGCCTAGGAGGGAGGAGAGGAGGTTCGGGAAGCTGGCCACACCTACCACGGCGCTGGGCTCTGCGGCCAAAAGGGCCTGCAGCTGGCTGTTGTGGGTGCCAAGGTCAAAAGGCTACAACCACGTGGTGTGTGTCTTCTGGAAGTTCTCAGGCTGGAAACCGGGTGTGGGAAAAGCCCTGGAAGAGTGTGGAAAGAACTTCCTGGAAAAAACAGTCCTTGCTGCTGTTTATGGGGGCGAGAGGGAACTCAGAGACAGTCCCACACTTAGATAACTTAAGATACACAATTTACACTAAGGATACAGCAGGACTTAAGCACAGAACACAGACGGGACAGGGGTCTGTTACATGGGCACCACAGAGGAATTATTTAGGCCTGTCATTCCAACACTTGAAAGCAGTGGTTCACGTGTTCAAGGTCATCCTTGGCTACATAGGGAGGGAGTTAAGGATCAGCCTGGGCTTCTTGAGACACTGTCTCAAAACAAACAAACAGAAAGAAAAAAAAAAACTGGCATGTATGTCACAGGCAAGCCACTGAGGTTACCGTGCTAGAGACACCCATTCAGAAAAAGTGACAGCGAGTTACAGGCTGCCAAGGGTGTAAGAGCACAGATATTCAAGTTCAGGCTCAACAGCCTCAGCCTAGAGTACAGTCAGACACAGTCTACAGATGCCCAGCACACAGTACCACCAGACCCTGACTGGCCTGCAGCCCCAGGCTGTGCTAGCTTCGAGAAATTTCTCACGGGCCAGCCTAGCCTGGATGCCTCCGCCCCCCAGCCCCACTTCCAGGTCTGGGGAAGTCCAGTGCTCACATGACCCAAGGGGAGGGCTTCTGGACAGTCCTCGGAGAAAATGCATCATCTTTCCTAATGATGCATGTCTGCCCCAGAGAATAAAGCCTCAGTGATCACCGCTTCTGTCTCAGGAGCTTAATTGCCTCTTGTAGCCTCTCTGACCACCTGCGCTTCCACCAGGGTGAGTCTCAGAGGAGCAAGATGGTGGAAGAGGCCTGCGGGGCCACCTTCCCTAGCTCCTCAGCTCTTTGCAGGCCCAACTGCTGCTGGTGTGTCTGTGGAACTGACAGCTGTAGATGGCTAGCTTGTGTGTGTGTGTGTGTGTGTGTGTGTGTGTGTGTGTGTGTGTGTGTGTGTCCTGAATTAGGACCAGTCTTATGTCTTTCTTACCTCAGACTTTCTGTTTCCATTTTCCAAACTTCCAATGCAACTGAGGCTGGCCTTGAACTTCTGACCCTGTTGTTCCACCTCCGTGAGTTTATAGGCATGCACCATCAGACTAGGCTCAGCTGGCTGGTCTTTGATTGGACCAGGGAAGGTGAAGCTCTCAGGGTCTTGCTCTCTGTCTTTACCACAGACTCCAGACTCTATCTCTTTCCTCACAGATGGATGCATGGATGGTGCTGCTGGGCCTGCAAATCATGTCGCTTCCATTTCTGGCTCACTGTACAGCCCCCACTTCCACCCTGAGATTTGTGGCTGTAGGTGACTGGGGAGGAGTCCCCAATGCCCCATTCCACACAGCCCGGGAAATGGCCAATGCTAAAGAAATTGCCAGAACCGTTCAGATTATGGGTGCTGACTTCATCATGTCCCTGGGGGACAATTTCTACTTCACCGGAGTGCATGATGCCAATGACAAGAGGTTCCAGGTATGTGCTCAACAGAATCAGAGGCGACAGTGGGGAGGTCAGTCCACACTGGGACCTTCCTCTGGGGAGGGCATCCAGTGGTTTCCTTCCACTGGACTCTGACTCTGTGGAAGCAGCTGAGTGGCTGTTGACCCCAAAGGAGGGTGCCCTTACTGTTCGTCACAGGAGACCTTTGAGGACGTGTTTTCTGACCGTGCCCTCCGAAACATTCCCTGGTATGTGCTGGCTGGAAACCATGATCACCTTGGCAATGTCTCTGCACAAATTGCCTACTCCAAGATCTCCAAGCGCTGGTGAGCCTTCTCTCTTTCCCTGAAGTGGCTGTCACTCTGAGACAAAGAGTCCCTTTGGTTTTGGGAAGAGGTTTTTTTTTTTTTTTATTGTGTTTTTTTAATTGTGTTTTATTTATGGGGGAGGGGCAATACATGTGTGCAGGCCAGAGGACAGATTATGGGAATCAGTTTTCTCCTCCTCCTGTATGGCTGCCAGGGATGGAGTACAGGTCATCAGACAGTGAGTGCTTTGCTCATTAAACCATGACATGACCCTCAGAAGGTCTGTGTTTTGTTTTGTTAAAACAGGGCGTTGTGTAGCCCAAGCTGGCCATGAACTGGCTATGTAGCCAAGGGGTAGGATTTCAGACAAACACCACCACACTCAGCTGCTTGTTTTTGAGATGGGATCCTGCTATGTAGTCTTAGCTGGTCTTGCTATGTTCTCTTGTCTTGGCCTCCAAAGTATTGAGATGGCAGGTGTGTGCCATTGTGCCCAGCCAAAGAAGCCTTGTGAGGCAGAGGGGCACGTGCAGTCAGGAAAGCACTTGGTTACAAGCTGAGTGGAGACACATGCCTGTCATCATAGTGCTGAGAGATGGAGGTGGAGAGTCCTGGGGCTCAGCGTCGAGCCAGCCTAGCTGAATCCTTGAGCCCCACAGCTCAGTGAGATGCCCTGCCTCAGAAAGCAAGATTGAGGGCTGAGCGAAGTGGATACAAAAGCACTTGCCTTGTAAACCTGAGGACCAGAGTTCAATCCTGGGAACCCACCTTGAAAAGAGAACCCACCACCAAAAGTTGTCCTCTAACCCTCACCCATGCATCCTAATAATAATAATAAAAAAAATGGAAACAAAAAAACCAAAACAAACAAAAAAAGTAGGTGGGGTGAGAAGGAGGAGCTTGCTGGTCTTCAGGCTAGTCTGGGGGGTGGGATACACTCCAGGGTCAGCAAGGGACCTTGTCTCCAGTGAACAAGTGGAGAGTGACAGAGGACACTGAGCCCCCTGCTGTGGCTTCCATAGATGCATCTGTGTGTCCACCCCACCAAACGTAAAGAAAGGGACCAGAAAACTCAAGATGAATGAACGGCTCTGGAGAAACAAGAGTTAACTTTGACAACCCCGATTTCCATGCACATGTGCAAACATGCATATATGTGAGCACACAAACAAACAAATTTTAAAAAGAAGTCCTTTGCCTCTGGATTTGTTTCCCAGCACCCATATGGTAGCTCACAACCATCTGTAGCTCCAGTCCCAAAGGAACTTTTTCTGGCCTTCACAGGCACAGCATGCACGTGGTACACAGACACACTTTCAGGCAAGCATTCATACATGTAAAATAAGAAAATAAATCATAAAAGCTAAAAAGAAATTTTTTTTTTTTTTTTTTTGGTTTTTCGAGACAGGGTTTCTCTGTGTAGCCCTAGCTGTCCTGGAACTCACTCTGTAGACCAGGCTGGCCTCGAACTCTGAAATCTGCCTGCCTCTGCCTCCCAAGTGCTGGGATTAAAGGCGTGTGCCACCACCGCCCAGCAAAAAGAAATGTTTTAAGATTAAAAAAATAAAAATAAAAACAGGATGTCCTCTGGACAGAACCAACCTTAGTGTGTCTTTACTTAAAATATCTTACCTCTGGCTTCTGTTCCCTCCACAGGAACTTCCCCAGTCCTTACTACCGTTTACGCTTCAAAATTCCACGTACAAATGTAACCGTGGCCATCTTCATGCTGGACACAGTGATGCTGTGTGGCAACTCTGATGACTTTGCGAGTCAGCAGCCCAAAATGCCTCGAGACCTGGGAGTGGCCCGCACTCAGCTGTCCTGGCTCAAAAAGCAGTTGGCAGCAGCCAAGGAAGACTATGTTTTGGTGGCTGGCCACTACCCCATCTGGTCCATCGCTGAGCATGGACCTACCCGCTGCCTCGTCAAGAACTTGCGGCCATTGTTGGCCACATACGGGGTCACTGCCTACCTGTGTGGACATGACCACAACCTGCAGGTGAGTGTTCTGTGGATAGGATGGGGAATCTAGCAAGGAATTCTTACCATACTACAAGGTGCCACGTGGCTGCACTCTTGTTCAGAGGGCCTCTGCAGAATACTGGACTAGAGTTCCCCAGTGAGGGGCTGGGGGCGTGGCTCAGTGTTAGAGCTCCTACCTAGAATCCCCCAGTGAAGGCCTGAGTCTGGGACTCAGAAATAGAGTGCTTGCCTTGTTACCAAGTAGGGAGCCACGGATTTCATCCTTAACACTGCCAAAACCAAAAAGGCTCCCTAAATGCCAAAGTAACTCCCAGTTGTGACTGTGAACTAGGATCCACTGATGCAGATGGGGAAACTGAAGCAAAGAGAGGCTCTCCACCTCCTGCTCAAGGGAGCTCTGTGGTCAGAGGTGGACCTGTTCCTGCCTTTGAAACAGATCTAGGAAAGTCCTTGCTCATCCCCTAGGCAGGGCTGGGATGACCAACCTTGTATCCTCTGCCCCCAGTATCTTCAGGATGAAAACGGTGTGGGCTATGTGCTGAGTGGAGCCGGCAACTTCATGGATCCTTCTGTGCGCCATCAACGAAAGGTTCCCAATGGCTACCTGCGCTTTCACTATGGATCTGAGGACTCCCTGGGTGGCTTCACGTATGTGGAGATAAGCCCCAAAGAAATGAGCATCACATATGTGGAAGCCTCTGGAAAATCACTCTTCAAGACCAGCCTCCCAAGGCGACCCAGACCCTGAACACCTACAAGGGTCCTGCTTGTCCCCTAATGGGTCTGAGGGAGGAAGCCTCTGCAAGCATGGTGGGTGGGCCCTGTGAGGACCTCACCCACTGGCAGCTTTATCTGTGCCCTTGTACTCTGGCAGAGTGGGAAGGGGAACCGAGAGGCTTACTTACAGGAAAGAAGTATGCACACACCACTGGCCCCCCACAGCCAGGCTCACCCCTGAGGTTTTGGGGTAGAGCTTTCTTGGGAGTGGGGCTTTCTTTTAAGTCAAGCATCTTATTGTCACTGCTATTCAATAAAACAATAGTTGACAAGGCTGTACTTTGTCTGCAGAATGGGTGTGTCATCAAGGTTAAAATGCATGTGTGTACACATGTGGTAGATGCAGCCCTGTTGGGCATGTGGAAGTTAAGTCACCTTGTGGGGGTCTGCTCTGTCCTTCCACCATGGGGGTCCCAGGGATCGAACACAACAGGTTCCACTTGATGACAAGTGCCATTACCTGCTAAGCCATCTCTCCAGCCCCCCTCTTCCATTTCTTAGTCCGATACATAGCCAACTAACTTTACACCTGGACATTAACCCTCCTTCCCCAGCTATGAGACTGAGAAATCCAGAAGCTGTGGAATCCAGGCCTCCTGCATGCTATACAGTCGCTCTACCACAGAGCTACATTCTTAACTTGGTTCTTTTGAAGCCAGGTCTCATGTTGCACAGGCTGGTCTTGAACTCAGATCCTCCTGTCTCTGATCCACACACCCATTTTCCCACCCTCAACCACCCACTGAGATTATAGGCAACTACCATCATGCCTGGCTGCGGATGTGATTTTCTCAGGTACACAGGAGAGTGAAGCAGGAGGACCAGTTAGATCTAGATCTCCCTAGGCCAGCCTGGCAGCATAGCAAGTCCTGCTGAAAGTGAGCCGCCAGCTTGGTGTGGCATGCCTTTAATTCTGTCCATCTCTGTGAGTTCTGGACCATGACCTACACGTCAAGGTACAGGCCAACTTGTGCTTATTGTGAGACCCTGTCTCAAAAAATGAATGAATGTATCAGTCAATCAGTTACCATCAGAAGGAAGGACCTAGCAAGTCTTCCAAGTTCCTGTCTATGGACACCCTCTCTCAGGCAGAACCCTCCCCCTGCAGCCATCCTCACTTCCTTGTTTTGTTTGCTTGTTTGAGGATAAGGACTCATAAAGTTTGTGTGCTCAGACTTGCTATATAGCAGAAATAATCTTGAACTCTGGCTCCCCCTACTTCAATCTCCAAGGGCTGGAATGACAGGCTGTCCACACCCCACTGGTTTCAGTGGTGCTGAGGATGGAGCCCGGGGCCTCTCGAATGCCAGGCAAGCACCCCACCAACAAAGTTGCCTCTCTAGTCCAATTTAAAAATTATTTTTATTATTGTTAAATGTTTATTTATGTGTATGTGCATGTGCCTGCTTGTCTATATGTGTACCTTGTACTTGAAGGTACCTATGAAGGCCAGAAAAGGGCGGAATTACAAGCATTTGCCAGCCACCAAGTAGTCCAGTAAATAGTCACAGATGAGCTTGAATTCCTGATTGTCCTACCTCCATCTCACCAGGGCCAGAAGAGCAGATATACCACCATCCAAGGCTCCAAGTTTTAGGGGCTTTGGAGAATCAAACTGAAGGCTTTGAGACTCTAAGCGTGTAATTTACCACAGAGCACCAGGTTCCATTTTCCTCTCTGTACTGAGGGTAGAATCCAGACTTTTTGAACGCCCTACCACTAAGCTACACCCCAGACCACTCTGTTTTTCCTTTTCCTCTGCCATCTGTCCTCAGCATCTCATTCTTCACAGTTAGGGACACTAGGTGAACACAGTTCTCTGTTCAAGGTCCCTTTACTTTACCACAGTTCTTCACAGGTTTGTTTCACATTAACTTTTGACCGTTCAACATGGAGCTGGGAATATTCACACATTCAAAGATCTGAAGTTTATAGGGCTTGGGGGTACACACTTATAATCCCAGGGAGTCAAGTCTCAAGGATCAGAAGTTCAAGATTATCTTCTGATACATAATAACTTGGAGGTCAGCCTAGGCTACATGACACCCTATCTTAGAATATACATGTAAAGCAGGATGGTAGTACATGACTTTAATCCCAGTACTCAGTAGGTACAGACATGTGGATTTCTGTAAGTTTCAGGCAAACCTGGTCTATGCAGCAAGCTCCAGGACAGCCAGGGCTGCATAGAGAGCCCCTGTCTCAGAAACACCAAAAGTTAGAAATAAGAAAACTCTTGGCTGGGAGTCTAGCACATTTGTTAGGCATGCCCTGGGTTCCATTACAGAACTATGTAAAACCGGCTGGCTGGTTGGGTTTGCATGTCTGTCATCCTAGGGAAAAAACAAACAAGGAACCAGCTAGGTAAAAGTGCCTGCTCCTGGGCTGGAAAAACAGATCATCGGTTAAGAGCACTGGCTGCTCTTCCAGAGGACTCAGGTTCAGTTTCCAGCACCGACATGGCAGCTCACAACTGCTTGTAACTCTAGTCCCAGGGGATCACTAGTCTCTTCTGGCCCCCACAGGCATCAGGCATGTGAAAAGTACATAGAAACACACACAGACAAAACATCCACGTGCATAAAATAAACACAAAAAACTGCTTGCCACACAGCCTAATGACCCGAGTTCAATCCCTGAGGCCCACAAAGTGGAGGGAGAAAACTGAATCCTGCAAATGTCCTCTGATCTCCACACTTTGTGACACATGCATGCCCCCTCCACACACATAAATGAGTGTGATAAAAATTAGGGCAAAGTAAATATTAAAATAAAATATAAAATTAAAAGGTATACCGTGTTCCACTCTCCAAGTCTGCCTCTTTATTCTATCCTGACAGGAAACTGCTTCCCTTTCTGTTCGTCTCATAATCATTCTCTCTCTCTCCTTCTCTCCCTTTCTCCCTCCCTCCCTTTCCCCATAAGAAGAGGATCTCACTGTCTGTCACGCAGCCCAAGCTGGGCCTCCAACTCCACCCTCCTGCCCCAGCCTCTCAAGTCTTGACTAGAAGTGTGTGTCCTTCTGCCTAGTTTCATTTGTACACTTTTTTACGAAAACCGGAACAAACCAGAATATGTTTTTTTCTTACCCACTGAACCACACTTTGTTTTTTTAACCTTCCTTTTCTTCTAAGTCTACTTTTTTGACGTGTAATTCACACACATAATTCAAACTCATTAAATGTACCATCTTACAAGGTGTGTGCATGCATGCTTGAGTGTGTGTGTGCATGCCTTCGTACATGCATGCATGCTTGAGTGTGTGTGTGCATGTCTTTGTACATGCATGCATGCCAGTGTGTGCGTGCATGTCAGCTATCAAGCCAGAGCCTTGAGAACACTAAGTACCCACTTCTATCCTAACCACACCCCTCGCCAGCTGGCCTAAGTTGCTTTTTAAAAAAGGTATCTGTATTTGCATGTGGTTCTTGGTGCCTGTCACACTTTTGTTGCCGCTCAAAACCTCAGGTCATAGGGCTGTGCCAGCTACACCCAGTTTATGTGGTACTGGGGATCAGATCACACCCAGGACTTTGTGTAAGTACTTTACCAACTGACCTACACCAACCCTCTGGTAAGTTTTGGCAAAGTCATAAATCCACCACATGTCACATTGTGGAGAATATGGATCAGCAATAGAGCCTTTGCCTCTGAGGGGCTGGGGTGTGGCTCAGTGGCAGAGCTCCTGCCTTGAATCCCCCAGTAAGGGATGGAGATGTGGTTCCACGGTAGACCACCTGCCTAGCATCCTTGAGTTCCTGGGTTCCATCCCTAATCCCAAACACACACAAAAGAGCCCAGAATTTTCATCAGCCCCCCCTCATTTATTTTACAATTTAATGTTTGTACGATTTATATCTGAAGATCTGCCCCAGCTGCTGGTGGGAGAACTCTGAAGATCTTTCTTTTAGAGACAGGGACCTGATCCTAAACTTCTAACCCTCCATCTAGCAAGGATCTCTTGGGTGGCTTGTGGTTCATTTTGCAATCCGCCTGCAAACAGCAAGGGCTGCCCTTATGTACTCACGTCCTGTGTGTTCAGACTTGCTTCTGGATAAACTGGATTTGCTCCTGGAGGAACCACTGTCATTTTAGCTTCTTTTTGACTGCACTGGGAATGAACTCCAGAGCCTCACCCATGGGGCAAGCACTCTGCTCACAAACCACCCTCCCAGCCCCGCCCACAGTGAATACAGAGCCTGCTGGTGGTGCACACCTTCAGTGTCAGCACTCAAGACAGAGGCATGTGGATCTCTGTGAGTTCAAGGCTAGCCTGGTCTACGTAGTGCATTTCAGGGCTATAGTGAGACTATATCTCAAGAAGAAAGAAAAAGAGAGAAAGACAGACAGAGATAGACAGGAAAAAGAATAAACACAAAAAGCTAGCTGGTCTGCCAGCTACCGGGAGCCCAGTTCCCTTCTGTGGGGAATTGAGTAACATTTGCCCGCAGACATATTTGCCTAAACCATTGGAAGGAGGGAAGTCACACAAAATGCTCTCTTGACAGCTTCAACTGTCACACCAGGAGTGCTGGGCTGTCTGCTGCCTGGCGGAGTCAAGTGGCAAACTACAGCTTTCCATTGATGTTTCCTCCACAGAGAGGAGCGTGGCAGAGGAGCTACCATGTGCTACCCTGTGTTGGTGCTGTTGAACCGGAGACACAAGATACTGTAACTTGTGTCTCAGAAAGGGATGAGGGCGGAGCAGAGGCAATGCTCAGGGGGTAAAGGTGATTGCAGTCAAGCTTGACACAAATTCCATGCCTGGCACAAACACAGTGGAAAGAGGGATCTAACTTACAAATTGTATTCTGGCCTTCACCTGCATACAACTTCTACTAATAAATAAATATCTGCAGGGTTTCTTTGTTGTTGTTGTTGTTGTTGTTCACAAAAAAGAAAAAAAAACAGTTTTTGCAGTGGTCTGCTTCTACAGCTCCGTCTGACTAGACTTTTTCTGTTTCCCTGAAGACATCCAACCCCACACAGCTGCTGGCCACCTCCTTTCCTAATCCTGCCTGCCTTCCTGAACTCTAAGATAAAAAGCATGTTTATCTTTCGTTCACCTTCCTCCTCTTGAGAGGCGCTTTCTTACAGCTTGCTTGCCCTGTTATTTTTCTCTCTGACTTTATAAAATGTTCCTTAAGCTGAGATAGATGGAAGGAAGGAAGGAAGGAAGGAAGGAAGGAAGGAAGGGAGAAAGGAAGGGAGGAAGGGAGAAAGGGAGAATTTCCTTTTTGAAGACAGGCTTTCTCTATATAGCCTGGCTGTCCTGGAACTAGCTCTGTAGACCAGGCTGCCCTCAGACTCAGAGTCTCTGCCTCCTGCATGCTGGGATTAAAGGTGTGCACCACCACTGCTTGAGATGTCAGGTTTTTCTTTCTTTCTTTCTTTCTTTCTTTCTTTCTTTCTTTTTTTTTTTTTTTGTTTGTTTTTTGTTTTTTGAGACAGGGTTTCTCTGTGTGGCCCTGGCTGTCCTGAAACTCACTCTGTAGACCAGGCTGGCCTCGAACTCAGAAATCCGCCTGCCTCTGCCTCCCAAGTGCTGGGATTAAAGGCGTGCGCCACCACCGCCCTGCAATGTCAGGTTTTTAAATGCCATAAGCTCATGTCTGTAATTATAGCGCCTGGGAGGCTAATGTAGGAAGATCATCATTGTGAGTCTGAGTATAGCCCAGGCTACAAAAGGAATTCTAGGCTAGCCTGGGCTACAGTGTGACCCTTGCATCAGTGTCACATTAAGGAATAAGTAGAGACTAATCTTGATTACTTTGACCAAGAATAAGCCCAAATTTGAATTCTCCGTGTTTCTCCCTGTGTCGTCCACGTTTCTATAGTCTGCTTACTAGCCAGTCCCCAGCCTGTGTGCTGTGTGTGTCTGATTTGTCCCTGTCTTCCATGCCTGTGTGTCTGTTGTGTCTGTCCCAAGCAAGGGCCTCTGTTCTGCATCTATTGAATAGCACAGAAGACATGACATGGGAAAGGAAGAAGGGATCCTTACAAAGATGGTTTGCAGAATTTGCAAGGGAAATTACTTTACTAACTTTAAATAACCTAGACTAGCACTAAATACCACATTGGTCTTACCAGTCTATGTCCTCAAGTTGCTTCCAACATTTATAAGATTGTTTTGTTTAAGAATGCTTTCAACCCATTGGCTGCTTTTAGTAAATCACACATACATACTACATATACCACACATACCACACATACCACACATACACACACATGCCACACACACTACACATACACTTACACCATACACATACCACACATACTTACACCACACACACACATCATACACACCAACACACGCATACATGACACCCACACATACACACAACACACACACATACCATACATACCACACACACACCACACACACCACATATACACACAGTAAATACACAAACATCACACACAACAACACACATATACTATACATACACATGACACATATATCATATAACCAACCACATATACCACATACACACATGCATCACACACACACACCACACACACACCACACACATACACACACCAGACAAACATATACCACACATACCACGCACACACAAATACCATACACACACAATTTACATACACCGCACACACCACACCACACATACACACACATATGCCACACACCATATACACACCATATACCACACACACCATACATACACACATATCACACACAAATATACATACCACACACACATAGACACCACAGACATACATACACCACACTCACAGAATACACACACCACATACCACATATACATACAACATATACACATGTACCACACACATACATACACCACACATATACACACAACCACCACCCAACACATATATACCACCCCCACATACCACACAGACATACATACAACATGCATACACATAACACATACATACATACACCACCCAACATATACATACATATGCTACACGCATACCATACAACAACACATGGACATACACACACACAACACACATAACAACACACACACAGGCACCACACTATTCTCGTCAGAGGCATGAGAAAAGACATGGTTAAAGATTAAAAGCTATGCATTTAGTTTAGGTTGTAAAAGCTCACTACATGGGAAATGCAATGGACAGGAAAATGTTTGCGTTTTCTTAAAACAGCTTAACTGGAAACGGGCTGAGTACACAGTAGGATCGCATTTTGACTACATGTCTTGAATGATCTCAAAGCGTATTACTAGCTTAGCTGAAGGGTCTGCAAAAATTTCAGTCCCTCTGAAGAGAAGAGGTATTTTCAGGAAACTATCACCACAGACCCTGTCTCACAGATCCTGTTCAAAACAAAACAGGGAAGGGATCCGACCCTGTGACGACTGTGAGCTGATTCCAGCAGCAGGTTACTTGGCCTGTCTGACTGTGAGTTAGAAAACTACCTCTCTGGCCTCCCTAACCTTGTTTTGAGAGGTGGGGTAGTGAGAGGACTTAGATAGTAAGGGAATGTACTACCAAGCTGACCACCCAAATTCAATCCCTGAAACTACACGCGTGTGCGTGCGAGCACACACACACACACACACACACTAAGTTAATGTAAAAAGAAGTCAACTAGCACAGCAGTGTGTCTGTAACCAGCCTAGAGTACATGATACCCTGAGGCAAAGGTTAGACTCATCCTTGTTTCTCCTAGGACATTACAGAGACCCAGACAGGTCTCAGCATCATGTCTGTCCTGGTTTGCTCTCTACTGTGGTGATAAACCACTCTGGGCAAGAACAACATGAGGAGGAAAGGGTTTATTTGGCTTTTTATATTCAGATTTCAGTCCATCACTGAGGGAAGTCAGGACAGGAAGTCAAGGCAGGAACTGAGACAGAAGCTGTTAAGCAATGCTGCACACTGGCTTGCTCTCCATGGCTCTGTCATACACCTAGGACCATCTGCCCAGGGATGGCACCACCCACAGTATGCCGGGTCCTTCCACATCAGTCATGAAAAAAGTGCCCCACGGGCTTGCCTGCAGGCTAGTCTGATGGAGGCATTTTCTCAGTAGAGGTTCCCCGTTCCCAGATGACCCTAGTTGTGTGTCAAATTGAAAACAAAAACAAAACAAAACAAAACAAAAAAAACCCACCTAGCCAACACAGATTGCCAACCTGCTGTGACTACAGTTCGGCCCTCTGCGTTAACCTCAACCATCCTGGAAATTCTCAGCCTCCAAGCCTCTTCCCACTGACTCAGAGGCTCCTGGCAGTCAGGGCTCTGAATCAGCAGTCAGCTTCAACCAGTGTCCCTGTTCCCAGGGTCTAGAAAGGAGAAGTGATATCATAAATGTCACATGGAGAATGCAAACCAAGTTCCCTATCCCAGGAAGCACCAAATGCTACAAAGATTTCTCAGAGACAGGGAGAGGGACACTGGAGGCTATGCTGTGCCCCTGCAGATGGACTTTTTGTCCAGCTGAGGTGACAGCAACTACCATTTGCTGGTTATGAGGTCAATGCTGTTTGTCCTCTGCACGTGGAATGAAACCCAGGACCCTGTGCATGCTAAGCAAGCACTCAACCATGCAGTCCACAGTCCCTGGGTGTTTTTTTCTTAGATATGGTCTCACTATGTAAACCAGCCTGACTTCAAACTCAGAGTTCTGCCTGCCTCTGGTTGTTCCTTGGTTCTGTGTGCTACCACACCCAGTTTATTATTACTGGTGTGTGTGTGTGTGTGTGTGTGTGTGTGTGTGTGTGTGTGTGTACTACTTGCAAGGACTGGTTCCCTTCTTCCACTATGAACTCTGGGGATTGGACTTGAGTCAATGCAGGGCAATTATTTACCTTGTGAGCTGTCTCTCTACCCCATGGTTGGCTTTTTGAGACAAGAACTCACTATATTATTTGGGTTTTCCTGGAGCCCACTGTGAAGCTAGGCTGGCCTCTGGTTTGTACAGATTTTCTTGCTTCCACAACCCGAATGTGGAGACTAAAGGATCGACTCACCATGCCTATCTTTGATTTTTTTTTTAATTTGGGGACAGGATCTAAGTTGCCCGGGTTGACCTTGAACTTTTGAGCCTCTGGCTTCAGCCTCCACAGTGGCTGGGATGACAGCCTACAGCAAGCCAGGCTCAGACATCATCTTGTTTATTTTAATTCTGTGGTTTTATTTTGGCAGAGTCTCTTTATGTAGCCCATTCTGATCTCTGACTCAATGTAATCCTCCTGTCTCAGCCTCCTGAGCTGGGATTACAGGCGTGGACAACCATGCTGGGCTTTTGACACCTAACCACAAGGACTGTGATGCTGGTGCCCTTGGCCAGCTGTCATCCCTCATGATATATATTTGTGGATGTGATGAAATATTTTGCTTAAAGCGGCATGAGCGTGGACGAGTTTCTTCTGGCTCACAGTTCAAGGGCACAGTCTGTAGTGACTGGGAAGACTGGAGGCAGGGGCTAGGGCAGCCAATCACATCAACGGCAATCTGGAAGCAGAGCGAGATGGGTGCTGGTGCTCAGCTGGCTTTCTTTTTATTCTGTGCAGGATGCCAGCCTGGAAAAGGTGCTGCTCGCATTCATGGTCAGTCTTCCCACATCCATTAGCCTATTCCAGACAGTCCTCCACAGATGTGCCCAGGGGCTTGTTTCCCATCTAGACTCCCAACTCTAGCTTGCATCAAGCCGATGAAAACCAACCAGAACAACTACTGAAAACAGAGGTTCGAGTGTGTCTTGACGGTGAGGGCAAATAGGACAGCAAGCCACAGGGTGACAACACGCATGGACTGACCTTTTCCTCCGTGCATTTGTGCCTTTGTGTTTTTCCTTTCTTTCTTTCTTTTCTTTTCTTTTCTTTCTTTTTTTTTTGTGAGCCAGGGTCACACGCTGTAGCCAAGGTTAGCTTTGAAGTATTCATATAGCCCAGACTGACCTAGAACTAGCAAAAAATCTTGTCTCTGCCTTCTGAGTGTGGGAATTTTGGGCCTGAGCCACTACACTCAGATTCCCATCCTGTGTGAGTAGAAGCTGCCAACACAGAGAAATGGTCTTCAGAAAAAGGCAGTTCCAAGGATGACACTGCCCCCTATAGGGCACCTTGGAGATCCATCCACTCTAAATAAATACCTCAAGTTGTTTCCAGAAACACACTAAAGATATAAATCTTGGTAAAGTCCCCAGGGCAAACACTTACCAAAGTCAACACTTAGCACACTTCCTTCTCTTTAAAGCATAAGGGATGTGTGACACAGCTAAGCACTTCGCGCGCGTGCATGCGTGAGTGTGCAACATGCAGGAATCAGTTCTCTCCACCATGTAACTTCCAAGGATCCAACTCAGGTTGACAGGCTTGGTAGGAAGTGCCTTTAGCTGCTGAGCCATCTTGCTGGCCAGAAGCCTTTAATTAAGAAAATAATTGTGTCCTCAGCAGGTATATTTGTGAGGGTCTGCGTGTAAAAGCCAGACCCTCACATCTCTCCATCTTTCATATTGAGGCAGGGTCTCTCTTGAACCCAGAACTCACCTCATCTGGCTAGCCACCTTGCTCTGGGGATCCTCTGTCCCCTGCAGGCTTGGATTACAGGTGGGTAACCACACCTACCTGGCTTCTATGTAGCTGCTAGGGGTTCAAGCTCCAGTCTTCAGGCTTGCCTGGCAGCTGAGCCATCTCCTCAGCCTCTCTCCCTTACTTATTATGGCCCAGAATCAATCCTTGATTTCTTCCCTATGGGACTCCTCCGCCTTCTTCCTCAGAGAGGCAGCACTCGGGAGCTCTGCCAAAGATCGCCCCCTCTCCTCCACTCTGTCACCTCTGCCTAGTCAACTCTTCCCGGGGCTTCTACTTCAACTTGAACGTCAGTCTGTGAGCCCCAAGCCTCCTCCTTTCCGATGGCCTGGCTACGCTACCAGCATCAATGTTCAGAGCCCCGAATGCCTCTCCCTGCTG
Source organism: Rhabdomys pumilio (assembly GCA_030674055.1). Lineage (NCBI taxonomy): Eukaryota > Metazoa > Chordata > Mammalia > Rodentia > Muridae > Rhabdomys > Rhabdomys pumilio. The sequence goes on from JANHMN010000006.1 coordinate 73,489,647, forward strand.
TACAGATGGAGTGTAATGCATTCTTCATATGCACTTCAGCCCATGGAGTTAATGGGGATTTGTGTCTCCCTTCTCCATCTCTGGCCCCATGACCAAGACAAGTCTTACAAGGACAACGTTTAATTGGAGCTGGCTTACAGGTTCAGAGTTTCAGTCCATTATCATCAAGGTGGGAGCATGGCAGCATCCAGGCAGGCATGGTGCAGGCAGAGCTGAGAGCTCTACATCTTCACCTGAACAAGGAGAAGACTGGCTTCCAGGCAGCTAGGATGAGGGTCTTAAGCCCACACCCCAATGGCACACCTACTCCAACAAGGCCACACCTCCTGATAGTGCCACTCCCTGGGTCAAGCATCATCAAACCACCACAGCTTTATACTTCAATTTCTAGATGTATAAAGTTCTTTCTGTTCCCATTAACACAGCTCCACATTGGGCCACAATCCAGTCAGCTCCTGCTGTGGCTTTCAAACTGTTCTTCCAGCTCTCCTGCCCCATCTGCACTCCCTCCTACTTTTCATCCACCAATTAGGGTGGTTTTAAAGGTGTGTGTGGGGTGTGTCTTTTTAACCTAGGATGGCTTCAAACTTTGTAGCTGCATTAGTCAGGGTTCTCTAGAGTTACAGAGCTTATGGAATGAATCTCTCTTTGTGTCTCTCTGTCTCTCTGTCTCTGTGTCTCTGTGTGTGTATGTGCATGCATGGGTGCGCGCGCGCGCGCGCGCGCGTGTGTGTGTGTGTGTGTGTGTGTGTGTGTGTGTGTGTGTGTGTTTTATTGAAATGGCTTACAGGCTACAGTCCAACTAATCCAGCTAGCTAGCTGTTCAGTCCACAAGGCTGTCTCAGCTTATCTTCGGTATATGCTGGAATTCCTAAGAAGTAGGCTCTGAATTGAATTGAAGGCATTATGTCTTCCAGCCTTAAGATCTGGATCAAAAGCACATGTCTTCCTGCCTCAAGATCTGATTTAAAGGGCTGGTGAGACAGCTCAGCAGTTAAGAGCACTACTGGCTGGGCGCACGCCTTTAATCCCAGCACTTGGGAGGCAGAGGCAGGCGGATTTCTGAGTTCGAGGCCAGCCTGGTCTACAGAGTGAGTTCCAGGACAGCCAGGGCTACACAGACAAACCCTGTCTTGAAAAACCAAAAAAAAAAAAAAAAAGAGAGAGAGCACTGACTGTTCTTCAGGAGGACTTCAAGTCCCAGCAACCACATGGTGGCTCACAGCCATCCAAAATGAGATCTGGGGCCCTCATATGGGTGTCTGAAGACAGCTACAGTGTACTTTGGGCCAGAGCAAGCAGGTACCAGTACAAGCAGGGGCCGGGAGAAAGAGGGAGGAAAGAGGGAGAAAGGAAGGGAGAAAGGGAAAAGATCTGATTTAAAAACCTATGTCTTCTCACCTTGGAGTGTTTTGTGTTTCACATTAGCATATATTAGTCATACATAACAGGTTTTCTCCATGTATGTATATAATGTAATGGCTATTCTTGGTTGTCAACTTGACTACATCTGGAATGAACTAAAATTCAGAATTGGAGGGCTCACCCCTGATCCAGATCTTGAGGCTGGAAGACACAAGTTTCTGACCTGAATCCTTGCATAGAGATCTTAAGGCATAGTGGCCATGAAAAACTTAGGCCCAGGCAAGGCAGTACATGCCTTTAATCCCAGGAAACTGAGGCAAGGAAATCTCTGAGTTCAAGATCAGCCTGGGACAAAGCAAGTCCCAGAACCAGGCATGGCTGGTACATACTTTTAATCTGGGCCACACCTTCTGCTGGAGGCCTATATAAGGACACTCTTCTTCTCCTGCTTGCATGTACTTGCCAGCACATCTGTTGGAACCTACTTCTACCGTAGACCAGATGAGCCAATTAGCTTCGTGGGATTGAGCAACTAACTACTAGATTCTTGGACTTTCCAATCATAGCTGACCATTGTTGGGGATTTGGACTACAGACTGTAACTCATCACAATAAATTCCCTCAGTACAGAAGACATTCCGTAAGTTCTGTGACTCTAGAGAACCCTGACTAATACAATGTATTTTGACCATATTAACCCCCTTACCGGGTCTCCTGTCTCTCACGCCCACTGATCTCCTGCCTCTTTCTAAATAGTCTCTTCTAGGGCTAGGATATTGGAGGGCGCATGGAGGTTAGGAAAATCTAGGATTTCAATGGTGTAAGACAAGTGAGACGAATCCAGGAAGATGATTACAGGTGAGGACCTTAACCAGGAAGAGTACAGATGGAGAAACCACTCACAGACACCCCTAGGAATTTACTCGCGAAAGAGACGATGGCGCATGCGCTGTAACAATTACGTGGAGCCAGACAGTTGGAGGCGGGGTCTACACGTCCTTTTACTTGGTTAAAGAGTGGGCGGGAAACCCAAAGCGATATTTCCGCTTCCGTTAGGAACCGGAAGTTAGCGTCTCCTGGGTGAAGCGGCCTTGACTGAGAAGCAGGACTGGTACAAAGTAAGTGTAGGGTCTCGCGGGCGAACGTTGGGCTAGGCGGGACAGGCGCTCTTCTCTAGATCATCGTCAGGGTGTGGAGCCGAGGCTGAGGCATGGCTCTGAGGACGGCCGCGTGGGGAACCTGACCCCTGGACCCCTCCAGCTGGGCGAGCGGGAGGCGCCACCGAAGCCTGGGTGAGGCGGACGGCGTCCCTCCTCCGCCGAGACCCCTTCCCGCCGTCCCAGTCGCCTGGGGACACCATGGCTCGTTCGCAGGCTTCGGTTTGCCGGTGGGATTCTGGGGCCACACTGAGACAGATTCAGAAAAACTCACTGTTTCGTTCAACAAGTAGTTACTAAGTGCATAAGGTTTACCAGGCACTGTGGGTGCTAGGGATTGAGCAGTGATCAAGTGAAATCCCTCCTCAGAAATTGATGGGCAGGGTTGCAGATGGCGGAGGAGTTTTAAGGTGATCATGAGTTGTTTTTAATACTGTGTGTGTGTCCGGAGGACAGCTTACAGGAGTCGGTTCTCTCTTCACCGTGAGAGCCCAGGGAAATGAACTCAGGCTATCAGGCTTGGCAGCCAGCATCTTCACCTGCTGAGCCATCTTCCTGGCCATGTTTTGAAAGTTTTAGAAATCTTTTGTTCTACATTGCTTTCCTATGTGTGTAGAATGTATACAGAAGTTAATGGACAACTTGCGGAATACAACATCTCTTTCCACCTTTACGTCGTGAGTCCAGGGACTAAATTCAGCTTTGCAGGCTTAGCAGCAATGCCTGTAGCAGCTGAGACAGCATCGACCAAGATGTCCAGTCTGTGATTCTGTTGTAGCTGGTTGCCAGGTCTAAATGGGAGGGGATGTAAACACATCTGCTTACACAGTTGACAGCTGGGCTGGGGACCAGGCTATGCTTCACCTTCAGGGTCTGGCCTTTCTTTTTATGCGTTTCACACTTTATCCCTGTTGCTCCCAGAGCCTTAGCCATTCGTTCTGAAGTAAAACAATGAGAAAACCTTTCATCTGGCTCAGACTTTTCAGATACACCCCTCTTCCTGGCTGTCTTGGCATCAAAGCTGCCTTCTGTCATCCAGGCTTCATCTGAAATGACTCGAGAAAAGAAGGTCCTTCCTGATGCCCCTTCACCCAAAGTAGCCCCATCCCAGAAATTTAACTCTAATAACCTCATAGAAATAGGATTCATCCAGTTACAAGTTTTCTTAAGAGCTGTCATCTGTAACTACAATACAGATATTTTGAAGATTTATTTATTTTTATCTTATGTCTGGGATGTCTGGATTCAGGATATCTGATATGTGACCCCCCCACCCTCCACCCCACAGGTTGAGGACCTCTGCCCTAGAGCCTTATACACACTCGGCTACAACCAGCTGGATTCATCCAGTTAAGCATGCTCTTGTTGCCAGATGGTGGTGGTAGTGCCTTTAATTCCAGCCTGTGAGAGTCAGGAAGGTGAATGATGGACTCGGATCTCTGAGTTCGAGGCCAGTTTTCATGTTAAGAACTGTACATCTTTATTAACATGGATTTTTAAATTTATTTTTATCATAGATCGGTGGATGCTTTGCCTGCATATATGTCTGTGTACTCCTTTGTTTTGTTTTGGACAGTAGATTTAAATTTGTTTTGTTGCCCAAGCTGACCTCCAGCCTTCAGTGATCTCAAGTGCTGGGGTTACAGTGTGGGGTGGGCTAGCTCAGACTAGACTCCAACTTGATAGGAATTTTCCACCCTCCTCCCTGAGCCTCCTGGGTTCTGGAATTTCTGGCATATGCTAACGTGCTGATATTTTCCTTTATTTCTTATTTTTAATACAAAAGCCAAGTGAGATGACACACGTACACCTTTAATCCCAGGCAGAAGCTGGCAGATCTCTGTGAGTTTGAGGCGAGCCTGTTCTACATAGATAATTCTAGGTCAATCAAAGAAAGGCATACAGTGAGACCCTGTTTCAATAAAGAAGTAGCTGAGTATGGTGATGCATCCCTCTAATCTCCATGCGTGGACAGCAGAGGCAGGCCTACATAGTGAGTCCTGACCAGACCCGGATTGCCGTGAGACGGTCTCAAAGGGAGGTTGGGGTAGGGCACTAATTGAGACCGTATTTGGTTAGAGGAGGCACACGTCCTGTGTATGGTGCACGTTGAGGTCAGAGAACAGAATTTGAGGAATCTGTCTTCACCTTTCATCTTGTTTCTGGTCCATCCCTATGTAGTCCAGGCTAAGTAGTCAGCAACAAGTTCCCAGACAATGCCTTCCACCTCCAAGTCAGGCTGCTAGGGTTTCAGATTTGAGTCACTGTGCCTGGCCTTGTATAGGTTTCTGGAATTGAACTAGGGTTGTCATGTTGTCATGGTTGGTACTAAACCATCTTCCTGCCCTTGACTTCATCTTTACTCACTCTTGGGACTTACCTTCCTCATCTCTTAACAGCACGCATCATTACATCAGTGCCCTCTCTGTCCCTGCTTTTTCTCCAGCCAGCTATCTACCCCTACCTTTCCCTGAGATCCTGAGCACAGAGATTGTAAGTGACTTACTTAAAGATGAACGGGAAGTTGGGAAACCAAGGTTAAAGGTTGTTCTTGGTCCTGTTGCCCAGTGTGTGCACAGGGACTGTTGTGCCTAGGCCCAGGAGCCTGGGTGATGACAGAGTATACATCTTCCCTTCTCCACAGACCACTGCTGGTTGCCTCTGTCCCAATTCTAGAGGATGGAGACAGAGAGTGGCCAGCTGCTACCAGCCTCTGACCCCTGTCCTCTGCACCACAGGTTTTATCCCCTCTGCAGTTATGGGCCGAAGGAAGTCCAAACGGAAGCCACCCCCCAAGAAGAAGATGACAGGCACCCTAGAAACCCAGTTCACTTGTCCTTTCTGTAACCACGAGAAGTCCTGTGATGTGAAGATGTGAGTGGGATTCTGGGTGGGCATCCAGGCCTCTGTCCCCCTCCTTTCTCACCCTGGGCCTTCCTCCACAGCGAGGTGGCCTCCACAGGTTCAGGACTCGCTTGTCACGCATGACCTTGTCTCACTGCAGGGACCGTGCTCGAAACACTGGAGTCATCTCCTGTACCGTGTGCCTAGAGGAGTTTCAGACCCCCATCACGTACCTGTCGGAACCAGTGGATGTGTACAGCGACTGGATAGACGCCTGTGAGGCAGCCAATCAGTAGCAGTGTCAAGGACCTGCTCCTCCGTAGCCCCTGATCTGGCTACCAATCCAGAGACATTCCAGGGCTCCAGGGTGTAGGTCCCTTTGTGTGTATGGAGTGGGTGTGAGTGAGTCGATGTGCATGGCTGCAGATGTGACTGCAGAGGTGAGCAACACTGAGTCTCACCAAGCAGCCCAGGGTGGCCTCACAGAACCCTACATCTCAGATGACTGAAAACCTTGGAGTTGCTCCCACCCTGCCCCAAGCTTCAGGTTCCTGTCTTCTCTGGTGACGGTTCCTGATATCCCAGGCAAGAAATAGCTGTGGAACCTCCAGTCTCCTCAGCCACCTCACCAGCACCTTGTCCTTGGGGACCTGGATTTTCTGTCCTTCCCAGCCTCCTAGTGCTTGTGGTCTGGGAGTCGAGGCTAATGACCACCCAGGTGCCTTGGCTGGACTTTGCTGGGGAGCACCATTTTCTTCTTCTGCTGTTGTAGAAAAGGTAGGGGCTAGTTGGGGTACAGCTGTCACTCATGAACCTGTCAATAAAGCAGCCAGTGTGTATCCCTGCCTCCTTGTACTTTCTTGGGTCATGAGGTAGCCCCAGTGTCAGAAGGGGAGTGGGAGACTCAGGGCTGAGGCATTCGAGAGAGATCATGGTGGCTCTGTGATACATGGTTTGATCAGTTTTTCCTACTTGGCTGGTTGGTTTGGTTTGGTTTGGTTTGGTTTGGTTTGGTTTGGTTTGGGGGAGGGAGGTGAGGTGATACAGGAGCTTACTGTGGACCAGGTTGGCCTCGTGCTCAGAGATCAGCTTGCCTCTGCCCAAGTGTTGAGATGAAAGGTGTGAGCCACCACACCCAACCAGTGGTAGTGTTTGAGTCAAGATCTTACTGTGCAGCCCAGAATAGTCTCAAGTTTATCCCTCTGCCTCAGCCTTCTAGGTGGCAGAATTAGAGATATAACACCACGTCAAACACTGCACAATGGATGGTTCTGGGTACTGAGGACATGAGTGAAGCAGACGGGCATCTGGGTTTGTATGTACAGCAGCAGTCAAGATGGCAGACTAGGGAGACAGTTCAGACATAAAGCTTTGCTCCACCAACATGAAGGCCACAGGTTATCCCCAGAAACCACATGAAAACACCGGGTATGGCTGAGTGCACTTGTAACCCCAGTGCTGAGGAGGCAGACAGCAGATCCCTGGGGCTCCCCACCGGACAGCCTTGTCTAGTTGGCTAGTTCTGAGCCAGTGAGAAACCCTGTCTCAAAAAAAGCATGATTGTGCTGGGCATGGTAGCACACACTGAAAGATTGGGGTTTTATTCTCTTTACATGCACGTGTATGAGCTTGTGTGTGTGAGCGAAGGTGCCTGAAGAGGTTAAAGGCGTTGGATCTCCTGGAGCTGAGAAGCCCAGAGCATTCTGGGTGACCTGACGTGGGTGCTAAGAACTGAACTCGGGTCCTCTGGGAGAATATCAAGTGCTCTTAACCACCAGGCCAGTTTTCAGCACTCAGGAAGATAGGAAGAGATAGGAAGCTCTGAGTTTGAGGCAAGTGTGGTCTACACGGCGTGGTCTGGGGCAGCCAAAGCTGCATAGTGAGACCTGGTCTCAAAAAAAAAAAAAAAAAAGTCAGATGTCTCAGCCATATTCTGAATTCAGTCCCCAGGACCCTCATGTTGGGAAGAAAGAGCTGACTCCTGAACTTTCTCTGACCTCTGACCTTTGACCTCCACATATGCCCTGTAGCACACAAAACCCCTGCAGCACACACATCATACACAAACTAAATAATAACAAAATTGTGTTAAAGTCACAAACACCAGGCCAACTTAAGGTCTTAGCTGGCAAGTGTTTGCTGTGTCAGCCTGACAGTCTAAGCTCTGTCCTCAAGCCCCACGTGGTAGTGGGAGGAGAGAACCAACCTCCAGAGGTCTGAGCACACAGGTTCTGTGACAACCATACGCTAAGGAAAGATTAAAGTTTTGTACACATTGTAGAAAGGGTTTTGTGTGTAATGAGATTGTCCTGGCGCCTGTATCACGTGTACCATGTTGAGGAGTCCAGAAGTATCGTCTCCTCAAACCGGAGTTGCAGGTGGTTGTGACACGTGTGCCCTGGAGATCAGAAAGGGCGTTGGGTCCGGTGGAGTTGTAGTTTCAGACAGTCCTGAGCTGCTTGACGTGGGAACTGAACTTGGGTCTCTACAACAGCAGATAGTGCTCGTGACCACTGAGCCATCTTTCCAGCCCAAAATAAAACTTTTCTAAAAATAGAAAACGTGGATAGCAGCTGAGGATCACCAGCTGAGGTCGACCTCTGGCACACTTGTACATCCACGGGTCACCAAAGGAGGTGACACTCGAAAGTTGGTACCCACATTGGATATCTTGCTGTGTGCTGGCAGCTACCCTGTGAAGGTGAAGCAGGTGCCTAGATAAGAGGGGAGGCAATGCCTAAGTTCCTGCATCCTTAAATGCACAGAAGGACCTTGAATTCAGGAAGCTTGGCTTCACAACCCACCATTTTAATTCCTAAGTCCAGATCCTGGGCTGAGGTCTCAAGTCCCAGGTACTTTGAGCCACTGGGAAAGTAATGGTCACAGAAGGGACATTTTCTAAGGGTGGTAAGGGCTCTAGAAGGCTGGAGGCTATGCCAGGATGGACACTCTTATGGTAAGTATGTGAGAACCCCATGTGCCCTCACAGGGTCTCAGGGTGATGGGAGACTTGAACCAAGTGACCTGGACTTAACCCCTCACCTGTGGTTTAGAGTGCCTCATGGCTGAGCTCTTGTAGAGAGCTCAGGAGGTGGCTGCCAGTAAAGTACTTCACCTGAGATCAAGTCCCTAGCATCCATGTAAAAGCCCATCTCTGAACCTCAACACTGGGACAGGAGAGACAGACAGATGAGATTGTTGGGGTTTGATGGCCTGCCAGCCTCACCACATCAGTGAGCTCTGGGGTCACAGAGGACCCTGTCCCCAGAAATAAAATACAGGGTAACCAAGGATGGTGTGACATCAGCCTCCACCCTCGTGCTCATGCATGCACATGCCTATACAAGTAGTTGTGTGACCACACATGGAAACTGCCAGAGTCCTGCTGAATGAGCTGGTGGCAGAACCTGGCATCAGGTGGTTCTGTGGCCACCTCAGGGCAGGTAAACAGCCAAAGCAGATATTAAGCTGACCCAGAAATGATGGCTGCTAGGCTGGGCTGCTAGATCATAACTCCTGATTCATCTTTCAGTGATATGCCCCTTGGTGCACTGAGGTCCCTTAGGCTTGGCTGGAGCTATAGTCCCCAGGCAACAATGGTAGGTAGGCTCCTAGATTGGTATCCTCAGCAGATGGGACACACAGAGCTGGCATCAGAACCCTCTTATCGGACAGGTGCCTCTGCCATCTTATCTGACTGACAGACCAAGCCTGGGCTAGGCTCATGCCCTAAGCACAGCTTCCCCAGAACAAAGGGGGCTAAGGTGCCTGGAGTCCAGTTTGTGAGGCCATGGTCTTTGTGTCTGTATGCAAAATTTCAGATATCCCCCAGGGTTACAGCCTCAACCTCTGTCCTGGAAGTGATGGAGTGGGGAAGAGACTGGGTTCCCTTCCATCTTTCTGCATTCTCTGAAGCCCTGACCAGCAGACAGGTAGTTTTCAGGCAGAACATCTAGAGCCTTCTTCAAGAGAACAGGGTCTTTGCTGAGACCTGTTTCTGTTTGCTGAGCAAGGTGATGTCAAAGACCTGTCTACTCTTTCAGGATCCTAGGCCAGCCCCGGAACTCAGTTTTTGGGTTTGTTTGTTTGTTTGTTTGTTTGTTTGTTTCAAAGACATTTATTGCTGGATGGTGGTGGTCCCAGCACTTAGGAGACAGAGGTGGGCAGATCTTCGTAAGTTCAAACCTAGCCTGGTCAAAAGAACAAGTTCTAGGACAACCAGGACTAAAACCCCCCAACACACACACACATGCACACGCACACGCACACGCACATCCTGTCTCAAAAAGCAAAAAAAAAAAAAAAAAAAAAAAGTGTGGGTGGGTACATGCATGCAAGAGGTGGAGGACAGTTTAATGGAGTTGGTCCTTCATCGAGTAGGACCTAGGGTTCGAACTCAAAGTTATCAGACTTGGCAACAAACACCTTAGTTTCGTGTAACGTGTCTTTACAGTTGTGACATCTCACCAGCCCATGAGTTTTGAGGAGAAAAAAGAGAGACACTTCTGGGTATAAGGCAGGCATACAGAGAAAGCCATGCCCCAAGGTAAATTACTCAACAGCTCTGCCAATGGTAGATACATTACCTGGCCCAGGAGAACCAGTGCACACCACTTGCACACAATCTGGGACCCCTCCCAGGACACTCCTGATCATTTTGTTTAAATGTATGTGGCATTTGCAATGTGCTTACCCTGTGTTGTGGTGTAAGGTCTGTAGGTGTATCTATTTAACTTTTTAAATATTTATTTAAGGAAGGGTATGTATCACATGGCCTGTGTGAAGGTTAGAGGAGATTGCAGAAACTAATTCTTTTCCACCATGTGGGTCTCAAGGATTGAACTCAGGTCATAAACTTGGTGGCAAGTGCCTTTATCAGTTCTGAGCCATCTCATTGGCCCTAGTGTATATAGGAGGGTCTGTATACCCCCTATATATGTGGGAGGATGGAGATTATCTAAGCCACACTCTTAAACAACTGGCCCCAAGACTCCGATGATGTCACAGCCATTTATTGTGCTCCAGTGAAATAGAAAAAGAAAGTGTTCGAGTTACAACGCTGCCGTCACATCCACCAACGCCAGTCACTGCAAAACCAAACTGCGTGTGTCCACTGCGTTTCCAGGCATGCATTCTGCTCCCGTTGCAGGAATGGGGCAGGGGTCAGGCCAAGCCTGGGTTCTGGGGGCTTCGCTTGAAGGGTTTCTGGTTCTGGGAGGTACTCACTTGTGAGGGAGTAAAGGGGGGGCAGCTGGATAGCTTTACTCAGTGCTTCCTTTGGGCGCTGTTGGGGACACCCATTTCTATGTTGGGCCCTGCGAAAGCTCCAGGGATGAGGGGCCCCCTTCTTCCCATTATCCCCCTCGGCCTGATCTCCCCAAACTGTAACCCTATAGGCAGGTGCCAGGGGGCTGGGGGGACGCCATGCAGGAGATGGGGTTGGCTGGGCCAGCTGGGTCCAGCCAAGAGCAGCAGCCAGCCCTTTGGGGGGGGCCTAGGCAGAGTTGTAGTAGTTGTGTGGGTGGTGATTGTGGGTGGGCTCACCCAGCTCTGGGTATTCCGGGGTCAGGCAGTACTTGGGATCGTACACCTGGCGAGGCAGCCCATACACTGTCATGCCCCTCTGTGAGGCCCCCTTGTTGCTGCCCATCTGCAAGCTGACGTTGAGTGTGTCGCAGTGTTCCATGCCCAGAGCTGGCTCAAAGATCTGCCGCTTGGTGCCTGGTGCAGTCATGCCAGCCTAAAGGATGGAACAGTGGTCAAGCCACAGGGGTAGCAGCTCCACTCCCCCGCCGCATCTCACCGGGTGTCCCACGGACTACACAAACCTGGCTCGCGCCCTTGTTGGTGCCCATCTGCAGGCTGATGGTCGCCTGGTCCAGGGGCTGATCTGTACCCAGTTTGGGATCATAGAGGTGACGCCGGGTACCATAGGCCGTCATGCCCTGCTGACTGGCAAACTTGTTGGTGCCCATCTAAGAAAGAGATTAATTAATCAGTAAGGATTACAGGGTGTCCCTGTGAGACACAAGAGCAGGAGGCCAGAAACAGAGTGAGGATATACGAGCTGGATTTTAGGTTCAACATGTGGCCCACATTCTGTCAACTGGAATCCTGACTGGAGGGAACTTCGACTGTAATCCCAAGAGGATGAGAAGTTTAAGCTCCAGCCCTGATGGACAGATGGCTCAGTGGGTAAAGGGTCTTGCCTCCAAGCCTGATGACCTGAATCTGACCCATGGGACCCACACAGTGAAAGAAGAGAACCCGAGAAGGCAGAGGCAAGTAGATCTTGGTGAGTTTGAAGCCAGCCTGGTCTACATGGTGAGTTCTAGGCCAGCCTGGGCCACACAGTGAGAACTTGCCTCAAACAATAAAATAAATGAAAAGAGAAAGAGAGGTAGATCACGGTGGGGCTGCCAGCACAGGTCCATAGTCCTAGCTACTTGATGGGGAGGCCGTGGGAGGAGGATGGCAAGGTAAAGGCCTGCCTTGCCTCCAGCAAACTGGCCATCAGCTTGAGCAACTTAGCAAGACCCTGTGTCAGGATAAAAACTGTGCTGGGGTGGTAGAGGCAGGAGGATCAGACTAGAAGCTCAAGACTAGCCAGCTTTGAATAGTGAATTCAGGGCTAACCTGGGTTATAGGAGATCCTGCCTCAAGTGCTTGCCTAGGACCTAGGCCACAGGTCAGTGGGCTATCCCTAGGTAGGTGGTCCTGAGACAGATAAGAAAATTGAGCAAGCCAGTAAGTAATGTTTCTGCATGGTCTCTAAGTCAGTTCCTACCTCCAGGCTCCTTCCCTGACTTCTCCCCAGTGTGTGCTATGTGGAAATGCAAGTCAAATAACCCCCTTCCTCCTACTAGTTGCTTAGTGTTTTATTACATAAGAACACAAACTAGAAAACTCAGTGAGAGGCTCTGTCTCAAAAAGCAAGATGGCCAGATGTGAAAGCACACAGCTTTGATCCCAGCACTTGGAAGCAGAGGCAGATAGAGGCCAGCCTGGTCTACATAGACAGTTCCAGGATAGCCAGGGCTACAAAGAGAATCCCTATTTCAAAACAAAACAAACAAAAACAAAGCAAAGTGGATGTCTCCTGAGGAGTGCCAGTGGCTGAGACGTCTGACCTTGCTGCACACACACAGACACATTCACACACAGGAAAAGTGAATGGGGGTGGAGACGTAACTAAGGCAGTGTGCTTGCCCAGACTCAATCCCCAACACTGACGAAGAATAGTGTGCTTCCTTCTGCAAACCCTAGTTTCTCTATCTGTATAAAAAAAAAAAAAAAAATGGAGAGATACTCGGTGGTTAAGAGTGCTGACTGCGCCGGGCATTGGTGGCGCACGCCTTTAATCCCAGCCCTTGGGAGGCAGAGGCAGGTGGATTTCTGAGTTCGAGGCCAGCCTGGTCTACAGAGTGAGTTCCAGGACAGCCAGGGCTACACAGAGAAACCCTGGCTCAAAAAACCAAACCAAACCAAACCAAACCAAACCAAACCACCAAACCAAACCACCAAACCAAACCAAACCAAACCAAACCAA
>JANHMN010000006.1:73510147-73521999 GCA_030674055.1 Rhabdomys pumilio
CTGTCTCTGTCTCTGTCTCTCTCTCTCCCTCCCTCCTTCCCTCCACCCACCCCCCCCCCCCACAAATGTAATGAAGATTTTTAAAAGGTGAGGCTAGGACATAGGTCTATGCGTTTATTAGTAGAGCATTCACATGCTCGAAACCCTGGGCTCAGTCCCCAGGGCCACATAATCCAAGCCTGGTAATTCATGTGTGTAATCCCAGGACCAGGAGGTACAGGCAGGATGTTCAGAAGTACAAGGTCATCCTTGGCTACATACTGAGTTCAAGACTAAGAGTTCAAGTTCAAGTCTGGGCTATTTGAAATGAAAAAACAAAGACATATCCTAGATCTATTCCCAAAATCCATTCACTGGTCACCTGAGCCACTGGAGCCCAGGTTAACAGATCTTGGGCCATGAACACTCCCCAATCTCTATCCAAATCAGGCTGGTCTGGTTGGACACCTGTAAGTATTCCTAGCTAGACAGCTCTCATCTGGACCTTGGAGTTGGATGCTCCACCTACATCATGTCAAGGACAGGATAGTGACATGTAGATGACATCAATCTTTACACATTAATGATACTTTACGAACCTGTAATTTCCTGGCCACATATAAAGAACATATCTGGCAAAGCATGGAAGTCCACATCATTAATCCCAGCACTCAGGAGGCAGAGGCAGGTGGATCACAGAGAGATCCAGACCAGCCAAGGTTGCATGGTTAGACCCTGTCTCAAAACAATAATAAATAATAACGATACATTTTTATTTTGATATGGGTTGGGTACACATGTCAGTGGTAAAGACTCAGGGACAAGCCCTTACCCAGCATGTGAAAATCTTCCAGTATAACTGCCAGCATTGCAGGAGAACAGCACAGACTGAAGATGCTTCCAGAACAGGGAATAGAAGGGCTGATGAGGTGGCCTAGCAGGTGAAGGGACTTGCCTCCAAGCCTGATGGCCTGGGTTTGATTTCTGGGAACTCCATGATGGAAGGAGAAATATGAAAGTTGTTCTCTGACCTCCACACACAAGGTGGGGTATGTGTGAACACACACACACACACACACACACACACACACACACACAGAGTTAAATACAAAGGTTTATTCTAACATTTCTTGGCAGTGAGTGAGACAATGTCTTACATGGCTCAGACTTATATCAAACTTGCAATCTAGCCAAGGATGACCTTGAACTACTGATTCTCCTTCCTCTACATCCAGGCCTGAAATGCCAGTCATGGACAATCCTGCCCAGGCACATCAGCACACACTCTCCCACCACTACCCTCCCTGCTCCGCCTTTTTATATTTGATTGTCTTCCTCTTCCCAAATGGTCCCATGTCTGCTCTCATATCATATAAATTATTAAACAAAGAAACATACAAAAACTTCTCGGGCTGGGGAGATGGCTCAGTGGCTAAGAGCACACATTGTTCTTGCAGAGGACCCGAACTCAGTTCCTGGCTCCCATATAAGGTGGCTCACAACCTCCTGAAACTCCAGCTTCAGGTATCCGATGCCCTGTCCTGGCCTTTAAGGTCACTGCACACAGAGGCATAGACGCAGAAAAAAGAAAACCTTGCTTGAGACAAGGTCTCACTAAATTCCCAGGCTGGACTTGAACTTGGAATCTGCCTCCCTCCACCTTCTATATAGCTGAGATTACAGGCATGTATTGCCTAACCTGACTTTGCCAACAGCTTTTCTGTCAAGCCCTGTCCAAACTGTGACCATACAGCCCACTCAATAATCACCGTGCCTCCTTAGCCGATGCTGTTATCATGGGCACTTTTAAATATGTTTGTTTGTTTGTTTAATGTATATGATGAGTACACTGTAGCTGTCTTCAGACACACCAGAAGAGGGCATCAAGTCCCATTACAGACGATTGTGAGCCACCATGTGGTTGCTGGGAGTTGAACTCAGGATCTCTGGAAGAACAGCCAGTGTTCTTAACTGCTGAGCCATCTCTCCAGCCCCCTCTCATGGGCACTTTACAGATAGAGGACTGGAGGCACAGGCAGGGGTGTGGAACCCCTTTCTGTAGGAATGTCACATAGTTTTGTCAATGTCACAGCAAAATTTGAACTCAGCCTCTGTCCCTAATCCTGTGAGATTCAAACAGGGTGTCTCGGTCAACACCTTGATGCTTGGAGCTGGATAATTCTTTACCATGTAATCCCATCCTGAACATGGTGACTTTAACAGCATCCCAGGCCTTTATGAGATGCCAGTAGCACCTGCTCTCCTCTTTTGAAGACAGGCTTTCACAATGTAGCCCAGGCTGGCCTCCTGAGTGCTAGTGTTTCAGGTGTACAGCAACAAACCTTGTATAAGCTGACAAACAGAAATTGTACAGGCATTGTCAAATGAACCTTGAGAAGGGTGGGATGGAGGGATGGATACCCAGCTTGTTGCCATTTGATATCTGGTGATATGTGTATGTCTGCAATCAATCAGAGAGGTCAAGAGTTCAAAGTCCTCCTCAATTACAAAGCGATTCTGACCCAACCTGGGCTATGTGACTTGAGATCCATCTCAGAACAAACAAACAAACAAAATAAAATGAAGTGCCAAACATTCGGTTTAGTTGGTACAGTGCTTGCCGTTAATGCATAAAGACCTGTCTCAAAATAAAATACTTGGGTCCCATCCCCAGCCCGGCACAAGCCAGACACAACAGAGCCACTCTAATCACAGCCACTGGGAGGCAGCAGTGCGGGGAGGGTGTGTGTGTGTGTGTGTGTGTGTGTGTGTGTGTGTGTGTGTGTCAGAGATTCAAGGCCATATTTAACTTACATATTGAGTTTTGAGAGAGATCCTATCTCAAAAAAATTAATAAGATTTAAAAGAGAACAAGAAAATAAATAAAAGCGAAATGGTTTGTCATGGGGGCACACAACTGTAATCTCAGCACTCAGGAGACAGAGTCCGTTGGATCTCTGAGTCTGAGGCCACATGGTGTGATCCAGGCCTGCCAGGGCTACACAGTGAGACTCTGGACAGGAGGAAGAGAAGGAGAGAGAGAGTGGGAAAGGAGGGACAGAGACAGAGACAGAGACAGAGACAGAGACAGAGACAGAGACAGAGACAGAGACAGAGACAGAGTGAGAGAGAGAGTGAGAGAGAGAGAGAGACCCCGAGACCCCAGCGGGCTAAGGATCAAATAGCATCAAATAAATAGCAGTAACCCGTGCCTGCCAACAGCCCTCTAGGGAGGGTCCTGCAGGAGGAACCGAGAGAAGTGTAGGCGGTTGTTCAGGTCACATAGCCTGAAGGAAGTAGAGTGGAATTTGAATTAATTCATAACCAAAAGCTTCTTCCACCGAGAGAGCTGCTATTGCTACAGCGAGGTCTGGTACCCCCTGGTGGCCAGGGCACTGCGCCGAGACGAGCGGCTGACGTCAGCGCTGACTCACTCCCGGGGCTCCCGGGTCCGCCGCGGCTTGGCCATTTATAGAATCCCTGCGAGCTCTGAAGTCAGAGCGCAGGCACGGAGGCTGAGGGGGCGATGGGTGGGGAGCCCGGCTACCCCAGGGGCGGTGCTCTGTAGGCCTCCCTTGGCGTCCTGACCCTGGAGCTCGTCGCTGGTCCCATCCTGGTCCCTGACCACCTAACCACAGGCCCACAGCAGCTACTGTGCCTCAGTTTCCCATTCCTAGAAGAAGCTTGGGAATCTTTCAGTTTGCTGATGTACAGCTGTGATGCCAGCACTCCGGAGGTGGAGGCAGGAGCATCAGGAGTTCAGGTCAGCATGGACTACATAGTGAGTTCCAGGGTAGCCTGGGCTAC
Source organism: Rhabdomys pumilio (assembly GCA_030674055.1). Taxonomy (NCBI): domain Eukaryota; kingdom Metazoa; phylum Chordata; class Mammalia; order Rodentia; family Muridae; genus Rhabdomys; species Rhabdomys pumilio. The sequence goes on from JANHMN010000006.1 coordinate 73,513,934, forward strand.
ATGATAACCTGTCTCAAAACAAAACAAAAATGTAATTAAAAAAAATTTTTTTTTTAAATAAGTCAGGCAGTAGTGGTGCACGCCTTTAATCCCAGCATTGGGGAGTCAGAGGCAAGCAGATCTCTGAGTTCAAGGAGTCTGATCTACAAGTTCCCGGATAGTTAGGGCTACATGAAGAAAGCCTGTCTCAAAAAGTAACTAGCTAAACAAATAAATAAATATTAAATGGATAAATAGGAAAGGAGGAAAGGTAAAACTGGCATTTTCCCTAGGCCTGAGGGGACTCCCTGAAACACTTCCCCACATATTTTGGTACCTTTTATGTGTTGAGTGATTAAACACCACTACACCAGTTTTTCTTGGCAGTCCTCTCTTAAAGAAATGTTCAACATCCTTAGTCATCAGGGAAATGCAAATCAAAACGACTCTGAGAGTCCATCTTACACCAGTCAGAATGGCCAAGATCAAAAATTCAAGTGACATCACACGCTGGTGAGGAAGTATAGCAAGGGGAGACTCCTCCATCACTGGTGGGATTGTAAGCTTATACAGTCACTTTGGAAGTCAATTTGGCAGTTTCTCAGAAAACTGGGAATAGTTCTATCTCAAAACCCAGCTATACCACTCCTAGGCATATACCCAAAAAGATGCTTTACCAAACTGTAAGGATTCAACTATGTTCATAGCAGCTTTACTCATAATAGCCAGAGACAGGAAATAACCCAGATGTCCCTCAACTGAAGACTGGATACAGAAAATGTGGTACACAATGGAATATTACAACGTAGCTATTAAAAACAATGACATCATGAAATTTTCAGGCAAATGGATGGAACTTGAGAATATCATCCTGAGTGAGGTAACCCAGACCCAGAAAGACAAACATGGAATGCACTCACTTGTAAGTGGTATTAGCCATAAAGTACAGGATAACCATGCTACAATCCACAGACCTAAAGAAGCTAAGTAACAAGGGAGGCCCATGGGGGCATGCTTGAATCTCACTCAGAAGGGGAAAGAGAAGAGACATCAGGGATGGATGGAAGGGGGGTGGAGGAGAGACTAAGGAGGGGAGGGATCAAGTTGGGGGAGGATAGAGGGAGATTTCATCCCTAAATGCAAGACCAGTGGGAGATGTGGGTCTCACACTCACCCACTTTTGACATAGGCATTCTGAGCTGCACACCAAGTGGGGTGTAGCTTCCCATCACTGCCGGGCCCAAGGGGAGTAGCCGGGAGAGTGCTTTGTACTTTCCGTTTCTCCCCTCCCTAGAAGAGCGTCTGGAGGCACACACAGGGACTGGGTCACGACCTGTGACTGGCATGTTTCTAGAACATCCTATATCTCTTAGTCTCATAGGCAGCAGGGTTTCCAGGAAATTACTGAGAGAAAGTACTAGGCATGGTGGTGCACACGTTTAATCCCAAGACTCAGAAGGCAGAAGCAGGTGGGATCTCTGAGAGTTCAAGACCAGTCTGGTCTCCATAACATGAGTTACAGGCTGGGTAGGGCTACATAGTGAGATGCTGTCTAAAAGAGCAAAGAGAGTTTATTTGTATTTAACTTTATTTTCTTTTCATTTCTGAGAAAGTCTCTGGTAGCCTGGGCTGACCTTAAACTTTCTGTGTAGCTAAGGATAACCTTGAACTTCTGATCCTCCTGACTCTGTCTTCTGAATATTAGGATTACATACCTGACTGTATTTTAATTTTTAATTACATTTATTTTATATGACACATAAATTTGTGTGTGTGTGTGTGTATTTAAGTCAGGGAACAATTTGTGGGAGTCAGTTCTCTCCTATTATGAGGTCTAGGGGTTCAAACGCAGGCTTGCTCCCCGGGATTTTTCTCTCCTCCTCCTCCTCCTCGTCCTCGTCCTTGTCCTCCTCATCCTCCTCCTCCTCGTCCTCCTCCTTCTTGAGACAGGATCTCACGTAGCCCAGGCTGGTTTTGAACTCCCCGTGTAACCATGTCACCACTGCCAGATTTTTAGTTTTTTGTAAGATAGGTGACTCTCACACTGAGAAAGGCAAGGCTCCGTGGCAGCGGGCAACACGGAGGCTATCTGATGCTACTGGTGGGTGTGAGCAATTTTCAGACAGTTCATTTGACAGAAGTCCTCAGCTTCAGCCCCAAGCTGTCTTTCATAGTAGTCTTAAGAAGTCCAAGTGTGGGTATATAGCCGTGAATGTGTGCAGGAACATCAACGGCTGTGCCCGTGTGATCCACACATCCATCAACAGGGAAGACGGGACACAAACAAGGGGCCAGGGCACACGGCCTCCGCTGCACCTAGACGGAGGTGCCACAGCACAGTAGCAAGTGCAGAACTCCTTTTGCTCTCTTTGGGGCTGCAGAGGTTTGAATGAGGATGGCCTCCATCCATCGGCTCAGATATTTGAATGCTTGGTGCCTAGTCCGTAAGCTGTTTAGGAAGGCGTGGCCTTGTTGGAGGATGTGTGTCCCTAGATGTGGGCTTGAGGCTTCAAAAGCCCATTTCAGACTTTGTCCCTCTGACTCAAACTTTTGGGTCAGCTGTGAGCACTCAGCTACTGCTCCAGGACCACGCTTGCCTGTCTGCCGCCATGCTGGTCACGGACTCACCCTGTGAAACCGTAAGCAAGCTCTCCAAGTAAATGCTTTCTTTTATAAGTTGCCTTGGTCATGGTGTCTCTTCACAGCAACAAAACAGCGACTAAGAAGAGGATGTGCGCCAACGTCATGGCTTCATGGCCTCAGACGGGTTGATTTTATTCTGGATTGACTTTTTTTTTTCTTTTTTTTTTTAAATACAAGTCTCCAGTAGCCCAAGTTGATTAAGAACTCAATATGGGGGCCATTGAGATGACTAAGTGGTAAAAAGGTTTTTGATATGAAGCCTGAAGACCTCAATCTTATCCTTAGAAGCCATGAGACGACCAACTCGTTTAATGCCCTCCGACTTCCACATGCACACCAAGGCACACGGGACCCACCCAAACAAATAAAGTCAAATACTTTTTAAATGTAACATAACATGTAGCTAAAGATAACTGTCATCCTGTCAGTTGCATCCCTCCCACCCCCGCATCCCACCCCAGCTCCAGCCCCGGCACCACCCCCTGGCTTTGGTCAGCTGTCCTCACTTTTCTCAATCTCCATTTCCTTCTGTAATGGGTATCGGAATAGTTCTTCTCAGGCTTGCTTGTTTGAAACCATTTTTAAACATTCATTCATTCATTCGTTCATTCACATATTTGTGTATTGGTATATGTGGAGGTCACAGGAAAACTTGCAGAAATGTTTTCTCCTCCATTATGGGAGTCCCAGGAATGGAACTTGGGTCTCCTGGTTTGGTGGCAAGTGCCTTACCTTCTAGGCTGGTCTAGTGGGTACAAGCATTTATACTCACTAAGAATAAGGAGCTGAATTTGAATCCCTAGAATCCATATTAGAACTAGGTATAGCCGCTGGGCATGGTGGTGCACACATTTAATTCCAGCATTTGGGAGGCAGAATCAGATGGATCTCTGTGAGTTCAAGACCAGCCTGCTCTATATATTGAGTTCCAGGACAGTGAGGGCTACATAATAGAGATACCTTGTCTCAAAACAACACAGATAAATAAAAGCCAGGCATGGCTGCCTGTGCCTGTGACCCCAGCATGGGATAGGAGCTGGGCAGAGACAGGAGGATCCTGGTAGTTGGCTGATCAAGTCAGCCTATCAACAACAGTAGCCAGCTTCACTGAGAGGCTTCTATGTTAATAAGACAGCAATAAAGAAAGAGACCAGATGTCCTCTGGATTCCTCAGTGCACATACAGGGCACAGGCACCTGATACACATGTATGTACGAATCATACACACACACACACAAAACTGATAATTTTTAGAGTTGTAAAACCAGTTATAGAATTCTTGTGTATATTTATTCCAAGATGCTTATGTTAACATTTAAAAAAATTATGTATATGAGTACACCATAGCTGTCTTCAGACTTAGAAGAAGAAGGCATAAGACTCCATTACAGATGGTTGTGAGCCACCATGAGGTTGCTGGGAATTGAACACAAGACCTCTGGAAGAGCAGTCAGTGCTCTTAATCACTGAGCCCCATCTTTCCAGTCTCAATGTTAACATTTTTAAAAATTGTATGTGTATGTGTGCTCCTATGTGTTTGTATGTGCACATGTATGTATGTATGTATGTATGTATGTATGTATGTGTGTGCATGCAGTATCCAGAGGTGTTGGATCCCTGGAGCTGGAGTTACAAGTGGTTGTGAGCTACCACATGGGTCCTGCGAACCAAACTAGGGTTCTCTGCAACAGCAGTAAGTGTTCTTAACTGCTGAGCTATCTCTCCATCCCTCAATGTCAACTGCTATAAAAAAATCAATTAACTTTTTGTTTTGTTTGTTGAGACAGGATCTCATTATGTCGTCGAGGCTGGCCTCAAACTCACAAGTCTCCTGCCTCAGCATCCTAACTCTGGGGATTATAGGCATGTACCCCCACGTCCTCCAGCTCAGGGAAACGTCTCTATCTGCTAAGCTACAGGCTCATGAGGATTGCTTCGGGGCTCGGTTCTGTTATGCAGTTGGTCTCATAAGTTGGCCCTGACTGAAGCTTTTTGGGAAGAGTACTGGAGAGGTGACCGTTTGCCTTCTGTGTGCGTCATACCCAGGGTATGTGATGTCACCATGACTCATGGCTGGTGATGGGAAGCATGGTCCTCTGGCTGCCAGCACTCTCTACTATTTTCCTAGGGTTATTTTAAGGACTGTGTCATAAAGAGTGACACTTGGGGCCTCAAATATAAGAGCAGTCAGATGGCTCAACCATTGAGCCATCTTTTGTCTTTTCTTTTCTTTTCTTTCCCCAATGGGAAGGAGGTTTATTCAGGAGATAGGGCAAAGGTGGGGAGAAGAAGGTGGAAGGATAAGAGAGAAGAAAAGTAGAGGCCGGCCATGACCACGTGGAGAGAGAGGAAGCGGGGGAGGGGAAGAGAGGAAGGGGGGGAGGGATGAGCCATCTTTCCAGCCTCAATGTTAACATTTTTTAAAGTTGTACATGTATGTGCGCTCCCATATGTTTGTATGTGCACATTAATGTGCACAAATATAATTGTGTTCTATATCGTGTACAAGGGATATACAGGTGTCCGTGAAAGCACTTGTTTAAATCAGCCACTCAGGGCTGCGTTCCTCAGCTCTCTGTGTTTGTTTTTCAATTTTTTATTACATTTATATACTTGTATGAGTGCATTCAAGCACAAGCCAAGACACACATGTAAAGAGCAAAGGAAAACACGTGGGAGTCTGTTGTCCCCTTCCACCGTGAGTCCTGGGAATCAGTCAGCTCTCGGGCTGCAAACGCATTTACATGGGACACATCACTATATCCCTGCTCTGGGGTTGTTTCTCCAATGGTAGTAATGAGAATTGAACCTAGGGACTTGTGCATGCTAAGCAAGCACTCTACCACTGAACTACACATGAAGCCCCATGGTACCTTTTCATTTTAAAGTCTTTAATCATTTTAAAGTTTTATGTGCATGAGTGTTTTGCTTGCACTTAAGTGTCGCATGTGCCTTCAGTGCCAGCAAGAGCAAGTTTAGATCCCAGCACCCATGGCAGGAAGCTCACAACTGCCTGTAACTTCAGTTTCAGATCTGATGCCCTCTTCTGGCCTTTACAGGCACTGCACACCAAGTGCATATACTCACATGCAGACACACACACACACACACACACACACACACACACACACACACACCCCACATAAATAAAAACAACAGAACTATCTGAACCTGGTAGCACAGGCCTTTAATCCAAGTACTTGGAAGGCAGAAGTAGGTGGATTTTAGTAAGTTCAAGGCCAGCCTGGTCTACATAGCAAGTTCCAGGCTAGTCAGGGATTCATAGTCAATAATAATAATAATAATAATAATAATAATAATAATAATAAATAATAATAATAAAAATCTTTAAAAAATTAACCATCAAAGGCAAAGAAAAAGTTGTAACATTGTAACTGGTCCCTTGAAGTTGATCCCTGGTTTCACCCAGCGAGAACACCCTACTTGTATAGTAAGGAAGGAAGGAAGAAGCCATAGTCCAAAAGGTCATAGAAAAGTCAGTAGCATGCCCATTATCTCTCACTGAACAGCCTTAACCAAGCAGTAAGGGGTTGGCGGAGAGAAATCAAGGCCTTAGATCTACCTCTGCCTTGGCTGGGTGTACTAATCTGTTTCATGTTACTACAGTGAAATGTCCAAGACTGAGTAGCTTTATAAAAAAGGATTCATTCAGCTTAATATATGTTCTGGAGGTACACAGCCTCAACACTGAGTGATGCCTTCTTGCTGGCAGAGTGCCCAGTAAGTGCAAAGCGTCACATGGCGAGAGATGGGGAATGTGAACACATCCTCTGGGTCCTCACGATACACACACTTTTTGAGACAGGATTTCTCATTATGTAACTCCAGCTGGACTGGGAAAGGCTAGATGGACCAGGCTGGTCTTGAGCTCTAAGAGGTGTGCTTGCCTCTGCCTCTTCTCTTCATATGAAGCCACCAGTATTCAATAACTGGGTCCCCTTCTGATGACTTCATGTGTCCCAGTCACCCCTCAATGACATCACCTCAAAACTCCACACTCAGGCTAAGTTCTGTCCTTTTTATGGAGTCAAGGTCTTATGTAGCCCAGGCTCTACCATGTCAAGGGTGACTCTGAATTGTTAATTCTCCTGCTGCCACTTCTTGAGTTCTAGGACAGGTGCCTGCTGGGCTTGCTCACTTTCCTTTCCCTCCTTCTTCCTTTTCTTAGCTACAGATCCAGTTTGAGGCTAACCTGGGCTACATAATAATAGTCATCCTAAAATCCTAAAAATAGCTAATATCCTAATATCCTAAAAACAGTTAATCTAGTGATCAAGCACAGAGGCACAAGATGCCTGTCTACGGCCAGGTCTAGAGCGGCACTGCCTGCAGCAGCGTGCATTGCATCCGCAGAGCTCCATGAATCCAAGGCCTGCTGGAACACACTGCAAGAATGGAGTTGTGTGAGAATTCTGAGTGCTCTAAGAAAACAAGGCATGACTCTTGTGACCTCGGTTTCTTCAAAACACAGAACTGTCCTTGGGATGTGTTTTCATGCTCCTCCCCTAGGGGTAGTGCCTAGCAGTGCATTTACTTCAGCTGTTGTTATTCATGCGCCTCTATGGAAAAACATTTTTTGCCACGTGTGGCCTTATAATTGAACACCTCACCCACACGAGGCTCCTTAACCCTCAGAGTGTAATTTGCCTGAAGATCTGAGTTAAACCTGCCTATTGCATGAGACTTTAGTCTGTCTGACTTTGAGACCCCGCTCTCTCTGGTTTACACTGCCAAACGGAGCCGTAAACAAAGGCTAGCCAAGTCTATATAAAGAGTTCCAGGCCAGCCAGGCCAAGCAACATAGTGAGACCCTGTTTAATCAAAACAACAGGACCAGAGCTGTACCTCGGTTGGTAGAGTACCTGCCTACAGTGTAAGAAGCTCTGGACTGTATCCCCAAGCACTAGAGACAATGCATGGTGTGGCACAGACCTGCCATCCCAGGACCAAAGAGAAAGGAAGATCAGATCAAAGTCAAATTTAGCTACACAGAAATTCAAAGCTTGTCTAGGCTATACAAGAACTTGTCTTAAAATGATTCCTTATGAGGTTGACAGGTTGGCTCAGTGGTTAAAGTGCTGCCAAGTCTAATGGCCCGAGTTCAATCCCTGGGACTGGCAGGATAGATTCTAGCAAATTATCACCACATGTACCACCCCCAAAATAAAACAATGTTAAAAATGCATTTAGCCGGGCGGTGGTGGCGCATGCCTTTAATCCCAGCACTTGGGAGGCAGAGGCAGGCGGATTTCTGAGTTCGAGGCCAGCCTGGTCTACAGAGTGAGTTCCAGGATAGCCAGGACTACACAGAGAAACCCTGTCTCAAAAAAACCAAAAAAAAAAAAAATGCATTTAAAACAACAAAATCCTATATTCAACTAATACACACACACACACACACACACACACACACACACACACAC
>JANHMN010000006.1:73531110-73583515 GCA_030674055.1 Rhabdomys pumilio
AGCCTCAGCCTCAGCCTCAGCCTCAGCCTCAGCCTCAGCCTCAGCCTCAGCCTCAGCCTCAGCCTCAGCCCCAAACAAAACAACAAAAAACATTGATTGGCCAGATGTGGTAGTACACACCTTTAAACCCAACACTTGGAAGGCTGAGAAAGGCAGATGTCTGTGGGTTCTGTTTTACAGATGATAGACTTCCAGACCAGCCAGGGCTACATACATAGGTAGTAGCAAGACCCTGTCTCAAAGTAAGAATAAGGAAAAAAATCATGAAAAATAAAATTCCTTTTAATTCTGTTCTTTCTGACTTCAAACTTGTGTCTAACTATATCCTGCCTCTCTGAGGCTGTGCTTGGATCTACCCAAAACAGGAGTCATGCCCAACACAGAGACAGAGTTCTTACTGATTCAAATATTTGGGCGCAAAAGTTACCCCATGCTCAAGTTCCTGCGAATGCAGCTGTGGTTCACCCGCTTCAAGAATATCAACCCCTACCCAGTGCCTCGGGATCTTCCCCAGGACCCTTTGGACCTGGCCAAGCTAGGCCTGCGACACATGGAGCCTGATCTCAGTGCTAAAGTCACTGTCTACCAGGTATGCATTCCTGTTTATACCTGCAGCCACCCTCCCTAGCTGGGCTTTATTGCTTCCCTGGGTTCTTCTGCTGGTGTCCTGACAGTGGTCATGGTCATTCCTTATTACCGCAGTTTGACCTGTCTTAGTCTGTTTACCCATTGCGAGAAAATTCCCTATGTCCTCTTCTTGTTGCTGCAACAAAATTCTGCAGGCTGAGTACATTATAAAGAAAAGAGCAGCTAGGCACAGTGGCTCGTATCTTTAATCCTAGCACTTGACTGATGGGCCAGGTGTGCCTCATACATACAGAGCTCTGTGTCAGCCAGAACTACAAAGAAGAGTCTCTGCTTCATCCCTAGAGGAGAGGGGCTGGGGGGTGTGGCTCAGTGGTAGGACACCTGCTTTCCTTGTTCAAGGCCTGTGGCTCCATTCCTAGTGGTGTGACAAAAGAGAGAGGCTTGTCTTTATGCTGCATGCTGTATTGCTAGGCAAGCACTCCCAGCTGAGTCAGGTTCTTGGTGCCATCTGAAGAACTGTTACTTTCTGTTACTACCATTTTTGTGCATGAATAAACTGAGCTACGCAGGTCCAGTGACTTGGATGAGGTCAATGAGGTTGAACTTAGGCTGGATGGCTTCAGGGTAAACTCAGTGTTGGCACTCTGGCCAAGCTAGATAGAAAGAGAGGAGGGCTACTTCTAGTGACGTGGTGCAATTGCTCAGGAAGCACCCCCTTCCCTTTGCTCTCAGGCTCCCCTGTAGAGGTTGGGGAAGTCACAGCCCTGCTCTTCCTTGCAGATGTCTTTGCCCAGTGACTCAACAGGCATGGAAGATCCCACACAGCCTTACATTGTAGGTAAGGCCCCAGCCTGTCCCAGTTTCTGCTGGATCCCTCTCAGCCCACTAAATGAACTTCTGGGCCTTTTGCCGCTAAGCCACCAACAGGTTCTCATCTCTATACCAGGAATCCAGAGTCCAGATCAGCAAGCTGCCCTGGCCCGCCACAACCCATCCAGGCCTGTTTTTGTTGAGGGTCCCTTCCCTCTCTGGCTTCGTAATAAGTGCATCTATTATCACATCCTAAGAGCTGACCTGCCACCCCCTGAGGAAGAGGTGAGTCACTGCCAAGCCACAGCACCTGAGCTTGATCGCCAGGACCCATGTGGTGGAAGGAGATCTGACTCCTACAAGTTGTCCTCTGATTTACACGGGTATGCATACATTTTTTTTTTTTAAGACATAAATGGCAGTAATCAGGAGACAAAGGCAGTCAGAGCTCTGAGTTTAAGGCCAGCCTGGTCTACACAGTGACTTCCAGATTAGTGAGGACTACAGATCCTACAGTTGGGCATAGGACTGGCACTGTCCTGAAGACTCAGCTGAGGGACCAGGGTTTCTGCTCTGGCCTCTAATCCTGTCTGTTTTTTTTTTTTTTTTTTTTTTTGCCTGAGGTAGACAGTAGAGGAAATCCCAGAAGAGTGGAACCTGTACTACCCAGTGGAGCTGGACCTGGAATACTCAAGGAGTGCTTGGGACAACTATGAGTTTGACGTGGATGAAGGTAAAAGCAGGTTTCGACACCATACATCCTGTGTGGTAGCCATTTCTCTACTCTCCACACAGGTGATGTGCCCCCCGGGGTACTTCTTCTTGGCTACTCCCTCTCCCTCTTGTAATATCTTTTATGGAGTGTTCTACACTGACTAGTGACGGGACCAGAATAGATACAAAGTCTTAGGTCAGTAGGAAACAGTCAAGTTATATTTGGGGGAGTTAAGAGGAGGTACATGGTAGCCTCCAAGTTAGGGGTCAAACTTAGTTTCTTGGTAGTATCTGAAGCAGCAGGTGGCATGGCCCAGGGGACATGTGGAACATTTATGTGGCAAAGGGAGCTGTGTATGAACTCATGGAGGTGCTCATGACAGGAGGTCAGAGTACCTCAAGGTGGTGAGAGCACAAATTCCTCTCCTAACAGTGACAGAAGGCCCTGTCTTCGCCATGTGCATGGCTGGTGCCCATGATCAGGCAACATTGGTCAAGTGGATCCAAGGCTTGCAGGAGACCAACCCAACCCTGGCACAGATCCCAGTGGTATTTCGCCTGGCCAGGTCCACGAGCGAGCTCCTGACAACCTCAAAACTGGAGGGACAGTCCCCTCACCACAATCCTCCCAAGGGTCCTGAGGAAGATGATGAGGCCATTCAGGCACAGCAGCAGAAGGGTCAAAGTTGAGTCAGAGCTGGCATGAGGAGAAAAGACTGGACTGGTATGAAATAGTATGGAGAAAATAAAGTTGAAACCTCTTCCCTGGTCCTGTGGCTTCCCTTCAGATGTTAGGCAAGGGCTCTTCTGGGTTTACCACCTCGGGACCCTTCTTTTTAAAAAATATCTTTTTAAAAATTCCATTTATGTATTTATGGTATGGGAGAGATGTGTGGAGATCAGAAGACCATTTGCTGAAGTCTGTTCGGGCATTCAACCCTCTGAATCTGGGAAATGCAACTCAGACTGTCAAGTTTAATAGCAATCACCTTTGCTTGCAGAGCCATCTTGCTAGCCTTTAAAAACATTAAATGTATTTACCTTTATTCTATGTGCATTGGTGTTTTGCATGTGTGTATGTCTATGTGAGAATGTCAGATCCTGGAGTTACAAACAGTTCTGAGCTGCTAACTGAGTGCTGGAATTTGAACCCACGTCCTCTGGAAAAGCAGTGTGAGTGCCCTTAACTACTGAGCCATTTCTCCAGCCCTTTTGAAAAAAACCTTTAACCACACTGCCTTATAATTCAAGAGAGAAGCAGGGATAACCTGAGTTTCAGGACCCAGCTGCCTCTACCTCCCAAATAACTGACTGTAAACAGAGCGCACTTCCAAGGCCCGAGCCCGACGGACTATGCGCATGCGCAGCTTTGGCTAGTTGTCCCCGTTTGGCGCCGCGGGCGGAGAAGACCCTGTGAGAAATCTCCCGGCGGCGCAGACTAGGCGCGCCACTTCCGGTCGAGGCTCCTAACAACGGGGGAGGCCGGTAACCAGGGAGGGGGGGGATGGCGGAGCGGGCTCCAGAGCCCGGGGCGGAGGCAGAGGCGGGCGCAAGCGGGGAGGCGGCGGCAGAGGAAGGCGCGGCAGGCAGAAAAGCTCGGGGCCGGCCGCGGCTCACGGAGTCGGACCGGGCACGGAGGCGGCTCGAGTCCCGGAAGAAGTACGACGTGCGGCGCGTGTACCTGGGCGAGGCGCACGGCCCCTGGGTGGACCTGAGACGCCGCAGCGGCTGGAGCGACGCCAAACTCGCAGCCTACCTCATTTCGCTGGAGCGTGGCCAGCGTAGCGGGCGCCACGGGTAAGGGGGCGCGAGGCCGGGAGAGGGAGGGAGCGAAGACGCCGGAGGGAGGGACGAGAAGAGCGGGGCCCCGCCCCCATAGCGCGAGGCCCCGCCCCTGGGCAGCCTGGCGGGCATCGGTCTCAGGTTTAGGCAGCCCAGACCCCTCACGCGCCTCCTCGCGGCTCTGCCTCCGACCCATTGACTACCCAATACAAGCCTGTGCCCCACCCCTCTGCCCGCCTTCAGAAGCTCTGACTGGCCCGTCTGAGGAGTCGACCCCGCCTCCACTAGCCTAGCTTGGGGCTGTCTCTCAGGTGTAAACCTTCAAAGATCTGATTTTTGTGTGTGTGTGTGTGTGTGTGTGTGTGTGTGTATGTATGTATGTGTATGAGAGCCTTGCCTTCATGTATATATGTGTACCACGTGCATGTCTACGGCCTGCAGAGGTCAACAAAAGGGTGTCGGATCCCCAGAAACCACCACTGTGAACCACCGTGTAGGTTGTGGTAATCAAACCCCAATCTTCTACAAGAAAGCGGCTTTTAAACCCAGCCACCTCTGTTTCAACTCCCATGTCAGGGCTACTTGAGTGCATCCTGAGTGCTGGGACTAAAGGCATGTGCCAGGCTTGACATGAGGGCTCTTTTAAGATTTTATTATTGTGAATTTGTATGTGTGTGATGTATGTAGGCCTACATGTGGAGGAGAGAGGACAGCTTTGCAGAGCTAGTCTTCTCCTATCATGTGTGTTCTAGGGATCAGACTAAGATCATGAATGTTTCACCACATTGTAGTTGTCAGAGTATTGGTAAATTGTCATGTGATGCTTGCTCATACTGAGAAGCTGGCTCTGAAAGTATGAATGCTCCCGCCGGGTGGTGGTGGCGCACGCCTTTAATCCCAGCACTTGGGAGGCAGAGGTAGGCAGATTTCTGAGTTTGAGGCCAGCCTGGTCTACTGAGTGAGTTCCAGGACAGCCAGGGCTACACAGAGAAACCCTGTCTCGAAAAACCAAAAAACAAAACAAAAGTATGAATGCTCCCTTCTATTTGAGACTCAAGCATGTTTGTCTCAGTGTCTTCCAGTACTTTGTCTGGGGTAGGGTTGGGCTCTCTTACTCTATAACAGGAAGAGAAGAGAACAGCAGAAATGCCCAAGAGTAAAAACCCTGTGCCCTTAAGAACAGCAAGAAGGTGGAGCATTTCCAACAGAGATTTCCCCTGTAGTCCCATAATGCAGATGCCCACAGTGGAAAGAGAAGCTGGAAGCTCATCTTGGACCTCCAGCTGATGCCCCAGCTTCCCAGCTAGTTGCTGCATGTTGTGAACACTGGATTTGATATTATTTGTCTGGCTTACAGCCAGGGCTACATAAGGATACTCTGTCTCAAATAAAATACTAAATGAAAAGAGAGCTCAGGAAGGGTGTGGCCCATAGCATAGTAAGGACTCAGGGCATCTGGTTCTGCTCTTGTTCGCACTCATCTGGATGAATGATTTATTTATTTATTTATTTTTTGGTTTTTTGAGACAGGGTTTCTCTGTGTAGTCCTGGCTGTCCTGGAACTCACTCAGTAGACCAGGCTGGCCTCAAACTCAGAAACCTGCCTGCCTCTGCCTCCCAAGTGCTGGGATTAAAGGCATGTGCCACCACCGCCCAGCGGATGAATGAGTCTTAAGAGTTGATTCTAGGCCCCCAAGAGGTTGACTCAGTAGTTAAGAGCATTTGTTGCTCTTTCAGAGGACCTGAGTTCGGTTCCAGTCACTGACACTGTGGTTCACAACCATCTGTGACTCCAGTTCCAAGGATCCGCCAATCTTCTGACCTCCATGGACACTAGGCAGATGCAGAGACATGAATGCAAGGAAAAACTTATGCACATGAAACAGTAAAATCAATTTTTAAAAGTTATCCAAGCATAATGGCACATGCCTTTAATTCCAGCACTTGGGAGACAGATGCAAATAGAGCTGTTTGAGTTTGAGGCCAGCCTTATTTATATATTGATTTCCAGGATAGCCAAGGGCTACACAGAGAGACTGGGGTCTCAAAACAGAAACAAAAAACCAAAAATACTTTGATTTTGATTCTGAGGGGGTAGTAACCAGTCAGGAACAAGGGGTATAACTTAGTGGTGGCGTGTCTAATACAGGAAAAGCTCTGGGACGGATGTGTGCACACACGTGTACACACACACACACACACACACACACACACCTACTAGTTGAGCATATGGCTCCATCAGTAGCTTGCCTATCACACATGAGGCTCAAGATTCATTGCATGTTTGTAATCCCAGCACTTCAGAGGAAGGTGTTTGCTCCCAAGCCTGATGACCTCAGTTGATCCCCAGGACACATGGTATAGAGAGAACTCCTCCTGCAGGTTGTCCTCTGCCTCTATACACAAGCACTGTGGCATGGCCCTTACTACAAGAGAATAAGTGTAACACGTTCTTTGTACAAAATCACACTCTTACATTGAAGCATGAGCAGTAAGGGTAGGCACTGGGAGGCTAGGGAAGAGGAACTTTCGGTAATCCTCCTGCTCTGCCTCTTGAGTGCTGGGCTTATAGGATGAGCTACCATAGGCTTATGTGGTTCAGGAGAAGGAAACCTGGGCTTTGTGCATGCTAGGTATGTGCTCCAATATTTTCTTCATCTTATTTTTTTCTTTATTTTGCTTTTTTGAAACATGGCTTTCCTTATATAGCCTAAGCTGGCCTTTTCTTGGTATAGTCCAGACTGCTCTCAATTCATGATCCCCCCACCTCTGCCTTCTGAGTGCTGGGGAGACAGGTGTGCGCCACCACTCCTCACTAACGTTTCTAATGATTGTTGGTGGAATCTGTAGATCCAGAGGCTGACTGCCTCACATCCGGGGCATGTGTCTCACAGGGTAGGAATCATGGTGCCTCCTCAGCCTTCCTCCCACTGTCCCACATCTCATCTACCTGGGGCCTTCTGAGTGCCCGTGCTCTCTGAGCTAAGTAATGGTGAGAGACCTCCATTCAGGGCTGCTGGCAGCCGCAGTCGTCCAAGCCAAAGCCTGCTGGAAGGGAGCAGGGCAACAGAGATGCAGGTGGCACCCGGAGCAGATAAACTGCTGTCACTTTCTACCAGGCTGGGACTGGGACCCACCTGGGCCCTCGTTCACCCTCACCACCTCTCTGTGTTACAGGAAGCCTTGGGAGCAAGTCCCCAAAAAGCCAAAGCGGAAGAAAAGTAAGTGGAGCCCAGCGTGGGGAGGGGTGGGAGCATGCAGAGCATGGCCTGGAACTGGCCAGTCGCCATCCCTGTCCCTTTGCTACACTGTCAGAAGGGAGACTCCAGTCCCTACCTTGCCTGCTCGAGGCAGTATGTCATGAATCTAAAGCGGCCCCCACTCACTATGACCTCAGTGCCTTGCCAAATCCTTGGGTTTTGGGTCTCCATCATGCCCATCAGGGTGGTCCAAGAGAGAACCAGCTGGTGGTAGTGAGCCCTGCTCTGCCCCTTTTTTGATGCAAAGGTTTCATGTAGCTCGTTGGCCTCAAACTCATCCTGTAGCAGAGGCTGACCTGCATTCCATCCACAACACCAGGCTCAGGCTGCCGGTTGTGCTGTGCTGCAGCCCAGGGACTATTCCTATCCCTCCGTGCATAGGAAGTAGGACTTTGGGACTAGCCATGTCCCAGCTCCCCAGCTTAGAAAGTTGTTTTCACATGCATTTCTCCTTTTATTTGTGTGTGTACATGCGTGTGTGTATACATCACAGGTGTGGGAATCAGAGAATAACTTGTGGAAGTTGGTTCCTGCTTTCTACCACAAAGGGTCTAAGTGTCTAACCTGGGTGGGCCAGGGTTGATAGCAAACACCCTTACTCAATCAACCATCTTGACTGCCTTTGTTTTTCTGGCTGGTTTTGCTGTGTAACCAAGGCTGGCCTCAAAACTCAAAATTGCCCTGTCTCAGGACTACAGGCATGCCTAAACATTCCCATTCCCAGCTTTGACATACAAGTGAGCTGTAATCTTTTCTATGCAGCCCCAGAGGGTTAAGAATGCCAGGCTGCCAATGGAGCCACTGTGGAAGTTCATGTCACTGACATGATTCTCACTAGGGTGGACACCCTGGGCTCACTCCTGCAGTCCAGGCACCTATTTTGACCCTCTCTCCCTTCCAGCCCTACAGGTGGAGGACAGTCCCACCCCATCATACGGTAATAGGCCTCAGCCTTCCTCAGGGCCTTCATGGCTTCTTTGCTCCCCGCTGCCTCTTTGGCAGTCCCCAGATGTAGAATTCTGGTTTGCCCCTGGCCACTCACTTAGAGCTGCCTGGCCAGATTGTAGCAAAGCCAAGATCTAAATGCAGGCAGTCTGGTTCTGCCATGCCTACCCTCCAGCACCCTTACCATGTCAGGAAGTAAAACCGATCTATGTTTCTGCCCTTGTGGGGCTGGCACTCTACTGGGGAAGACAGACAAGATGCATCTAAACAGATGCCACAGGCAGCCTCTTTGTGCTGCTATAAACAAACCAAAGTTGTCTAGACTGACTCTGGAAAGGGTGGCTTCTGAGAAGCGTGTACAAGGGGGAAGATTTCTGAGTGAAGGCACTGACGAGGAACCTGGAGGAATGGCACAGCTTGTGCAAAGGCTGGGGCAGGGTCATGTCTAGCCCGTTCAAAGCACAGCTAGGACATGTGGCTAGGAGACAGAAGGGAGGCATGGGACCTGGCGATGCCATATGGCCCTGCTAGCCACCTTGGCACTTGCTTCTTTCTCTCCATCCCCTTTGAGGTGGTAGCCACTGACTTTTGAGTTGAGAGAGAACATGCCCTGCTCTCCATATACCCCTTTGTGGCTGTAGAAGGCAATGGAAAGACACCAGGGAGACCTTCCAGGACTGTGCGAGGAAGATTTTGGTTTGTTTTTGGGTTGTTTTTTCTTTATTTTTAGTTTTTCGGGACAGGGTTTCTTTGTGTAATCTAGGCTGTCTTGGAACTAGCTCTATAGATCAGGCTGGCCTCGAACTCACAGATATCTGCCTATCTCTGCCTCTTGAGTGCTGGAATTAAAGGTGTGTGCCACCACTGCCCAGCGGTGGCAGGATGAACATTTTTATTAGAAACAGCTGAGTGTGGTGGTACATGTCTTCAATCCCAAAGAAACAGTTAAAAGCTGAGTAGTGGCACACTTTACTCCCGGCACTGGCTAGACAGAAGCAGGCAGATCTCTGTGAGTTCAAAGCTATCTTGAGTTACATAATAAGGCCCTATTAGAAAAAAGAAAGAAAAGAAGCAGCCAACAATTACTGTGCCCTTGCCAGTGCTAGGCTCCATTAACTGTCTGACTCACTCAGCCAAGGGCAGTTTTTGGCTATCTCTAGGTCCTAGTTATCTCTAGGTTGTATCACCTCTCCAAACCTCAGTTTTCTCTTCTACAAAGTGGGTGTGGGATTCAAGAGGCTGTCTCAAACTGGGAATTGTTGGCCCCAGGGGGAGTGGAACACCTGACCTCACATCTACCTGGGGCTCTGTGTCCACAGGGCGGCGGCGCAATGTGAACTGCCTGAAGAATGTGGTAATCTGGTATGAGGACCACAAACACCGCTGCCCATATGAGCCACACCTGGCTGAGCTTGACCCGACCTTTGGCCTTTACACAACAGCTGTGTGGCAGTGCGAAGCTGGGCACCGCTACTTCCAGGACCTACACTCCCCACTGAAGCCCCTCAGTGACTCAGAGCCTGACAGTGACAAAGGTGGGTGTGCAGGACCGGGCACGGGGCCACATAGGGGTAGCAGACATGGGGGCCTCTGCACACTTCCCCGTGGGTCAGCCAGGGCTGTGACACTAGTGGCTTTAGGACAGTGGCCTGGACAAGCCCTGTGTATGGCTTGCAGCCTTTGAGTCCCTGCCAGGCTGAGCAGAATTTTGTCCTCGTGGGTACTAGTGACCTTTCTAAATTTCCTCCAGCTCTTCAGCTGTCTGTCTAGCTTACTGCCCTTCCCACCCTTCTCTTCCTGCTCCCCTTCGTTCTCATCAGCTGTGTTACCTACTGGCTTCCTTTCAACATTTTATGCTTTGTGGTTTTTGAGTTTTTTGTTTTGTTTTGGTGTTTTGCATTTGTTTATGTAGCCCTGGCTGGCCTGGAACTTGCTATTTTAGACCATGCTGGCTTCAGATTTACCCTAATCTGCCTGTTTCTGCCTCCTGAGTGCTGGAGGTAAGGTGCACCTCACCATACTCAGCCCTGTTTTGTTTTCTTAAGCCAGGTTCTTTTCATATAGCTCAGGCTGGCCTTGAGTCTTGGACAGCCCTTCTTGTAATCCTAGCCTACCAAGTACTGGGATTACGGATGTGCATGCCAAGCTAACCCTCACTTAGCAGATTCGAGGCACAGCTCTACCACTTGGCCACAAGTCCTCAGCCGTGACCCTTAAATTTTGTCAGCCCTTAAATTTTTTTCCCATTTTTTATATTATGGTGATGTTTGCATATGTCTGTATACCACAGTGCTTTTGGAACCAGAAGAACTGTTGTATTCCTTGGGACTGGAGTTACAGATGGTTGTGAGTCACCATGTGGTTGCTGGGAACTGAGCTCTGGTCCTCTAGAAGAGCAGTCAGCGCTCTTAACCTCTGAGCCGTCTCTCCAGCCCCTTTCAGCCTTTTTACTTTTACTTTTGAGATATGGTCTCACTAGGTCACCCAAGCTGCCCTTGAACTTTCTAGCTCAAGTGAACCTTAAATTTGAACTTGAAATCTTCATGCCTCAGCATCCCAAGCAACTAGGATTACCGGCCTGGGCAGAACTGAAGATTCTTTCCTGTCCTTGATCTTCTGTTTTCCACTGTTGTCCCTTTCTCCACACCACCACCCCTGCCTCCTGAGTCTGTCACACTTTTTATCCCCTCCCTCCCTCTGTCCCACACAAGTCACACTAGGCTAGCTGCCCACTGAGGCTGAGAGGGACTCTCAGGAAGGCCCAAGTACATCCTGGTGTGGGCAGTGAGGATGCTGCATGCTACCTCAGGACTTGGCATGGCTGACAAGGCCTATAGGGCCAGTTGCCAAGTGCTATGGCAGGCTTGAGGGTGGAGCTAGTCATCAGGGCTAAGTCTGTGCTGGCAGGTATCACCAAGCAGGTGGCATCCCAGCTGGCTGAGGGGACACTGGGGTGAGAAATACTCCTGATGGGCCCACACCCACATCCACCCCACTGGGCCTCAGCCAGTCTCCAGAGGGTAAGTGTCCTGTGCTTTTTGGTCAGCACTCTGCCTTCCTCAGCCTGCCACTCCTCCTCAGTGTGTCTCACTGGAGTCCCTGTCCTGGGCCATCTGACTCCTCCCCATAACTCTGTCATCTGTCCTGCCAAATAGCTCTTGAGGAAATTCAGAAGGATTGGGATTGGTCTATTGACCTCCATAATGAGGCTCTTGAGAATGAGCCCTGTGATCCATTAGGCATGTCTGCCCAGGAAGGAGTAAGGAAGTGCCTTTGCTCATATCCTGGCCTCTTCCACAAGCACCTCTCTCTCCCTTCCTTTGCCCATACCTGGGGTGGCAACACCACAGTCAGCCCAAGACTCTTCTACTGGAGCTGTGAATGAAGTCCAGAAGCACACAGATGGTTTTTTGGTTGGTGCTTGGGACAGAACCTAGAGCCTTACACTGCTAGGCAAGCATTCTATCCTTGAGCTTTTTGGAAGCTGAATATGGGGCACCAAGTTGCCCATGCTGGCTATGAACTAGCATCTTTCTTCCTCAGTCTTTCAGACTGGCACTCTCAGGCCTGTTATGATTACATATCCTTCAGGGAATTACCGGGGACTGAGAAGTTATAGGTATCCAGAAGGCCTGTTCCTCTTCCCAACCACTCTCTGGCCCCTGAGTCAGGTGGTGTCTCCATACCTATGTGAGTTAGCTCTGTCACTGTGAGTGCCTGAGACAGCCCACTTAGGAAGGAAAGCTTTAATCTAGGTTTCAGAGGCTCTGGCACTGTTGGAACCTGGTGCTCAGGGATAGCAACAGTGGAGTGCCTGCAGAAAAGAGCCACTTGCCACAGCCTCCACCATACAAAGCTAGAACAGGCAAAGGTACCTCAGTTTCCTTCACAGCACACTTGTGACTGAGTCCTCAGGCTCAGCCTACTTGTTAAAGGCTCCACCACCTTCTAATGGTGTCATTTCAGAGACTGTGTCTTTAAAACATGAGTCTTTGGTGAGCATTTAGCCAAGCCATAGCCATGCCCCAAGGGCTACTAAGAAGCAAAATAAATAAATAAATTAATTAATTAATTAATTAATTAATTAATTAAATAAAATAAACAAACCCAGAACCCCATCTACTCTTTAGGTCTGTTTTCTTAGTAAATAGCTCCAGCGTCAATTCGGCTGGTAGCAGAATGATTCTGGAGCCCAGAGTGGTGCTGTGAAGGCAGGCCATTCATACAACTGCAAGTAGGTACCAACCCAGGCTCCAGAGCCTTGGAACTCAGGGTACCAGACAACATGCCCCAGTTGTGTTACAGGTATAATCAAAGTCCCAATCACTCATGGCTCCCATCCCTCAGTCTCTTTGTGGATTTTAGTATTTTAGTAGCAAATACCTGATTGACATGTCAGAGCCCCTTGTCTTACTGTGTGTGTACGTGCGTGCGTGCGTGCGTGCATTCGTGCACACGCCCAAGGAAACTAGAGGCATGAGATTCCCTGTATTTAGTATTACAGGTGGTGAGCTTCCTGACATTAGTGTTGAGACTGAACTCAGAGCCTCTGCAATAGCAGTACGTGCTCTTGACTACTGAGCCATCTCTCTGGCCCTGTTGGGCATTTCTGTTCTAGAGCAGAAGCAGGGAGTAAACAGAACAAGCAGTACGGCATCAAATACTCTTGGGAGAGGGCCTGTCTGAGACAGGTGATTGGTGGACCTCCGTGCGAAACTCAATGAGCTGACAGCCCCAACCAACGCCAGAGAGAAGGTTCTGGTAGCTGGGATTGCAGGCTCAAAGACCCGAGACCAGAACTTGTCCAATGTCCCTGGAGTAAGAGACCTAGAGAGGAAATGAAGACAGGAGGAGGCAGGGAGGTAACTTGGGACATGTAGCATGGGCTGCAGAGATACACTGAGTGCCTTCAGGATACTTACAGAAAGAAGACCTGGCCCCAGAGTAGCACACATTAGGACTTTTTTACGTTTGTGTTTTGGTTTTGGGTTTTTGAAACTGAGTTTCTCTGTGGAGCCCTAGTTGTCCTGGAACTAGCTCTGTAGACCAGGCTAGCCTTGAACTGAGAGATTTGCCCACCTCTGCCTCTTGAGTGCTAAAATCAAAGGTGTGCACCTCCACACTCAGCAGTTTTATACTTTTTAAGACACTGTGTGTGAGTGTAGGTATGTCACAGCATGTATGTAGAATGTAGAGGTCAAAGGACAACTTGTAGGAGTCACTTCTCTCATTGCACCATGTTGTTCTCCTGGATGGAACTCAGATTGTCATTTACAGCCATCCCCTGGCTACGTCACAGTCCTTACTATTGCATGATGTTCTTGTTTCTCACAAACCTAACACTGCTAATGTACTTGTCCTCGGTACCTGGGGGCTCAGGTCCTTTTTATCCTGTGACTCTAGCCTCCTCCTGGGCCTGCTTGGCTAGATGGTAGGGACAGGGAGATGAAAGCTTGGTCCAAGAGAAACTATATCTGCTGCTCTATTGGCTGGAACCAGTACTGGGTGGTATCTACTTGTTGCAAGGCATGAGAGATGGCAGAACAGCAGGGTGGACAGGAAAAAGCTGGGTTTGGGAGCAGCCAGCCTGTTTCTTACAGGAAGCGATGAGTAGGTTCTTGGGAGCTAGGGGACCAAGCTGCCCCTGTTGCAGGAATGCTGAGGCTGTGACCAGCATCTGTAGGGATTGAGGAGAGACAGTTGGGCTGTGGGTGGATGGACATTGGATGCAGTCCCAACAGGTTTTGCTGACAGATTGGAAGTGGGTGTGAGAGAGAAAGTCAAGGAAAGCCCTAGAATGTTGGCTTGAGCTACAGGAAGAACAGAACTGCCACCCTGTGAGACAGGGCCACCTGTGACAGAGCAGCAGAGGCTCTGTTGGAAGAACGTCTAGTGAAGAGGACCCCGTGTTGCTGAGTAGACTCTGAGATGGGGCAGCAGAGCACTGGTGTGGTGCCAACAACTTGGCGCTCAATAGGGAGACCCAGCTCCTCATGAATGCATAGAGTCAGCAGGACATTGGTTCAGTCTGTGGTCTCATAGAAATAGATACTCTAGACCAGAGGTTTCATATGCAGTGCTTCTGTCTGCATGTAGACTCAGCCACCCCAGGACTGGACATAGGGAAAGGGCAGCATGCATGCAATAGGTCCACACACAGAACAGTATGGGCCTCTTTTCTTATTGGCTTCTTTTTCTTTCTGGTTTCTTGCGATTCTTAGTCCTTACTTCGTTCTGTTTGCTTTTGTTTATTTGCTTTTGAAACAGTAAAAAGAGTAGGTTGTATCACATCAGGTATTATAAATGATTTAAGGCAAATAGGGGAGTGTATATAAGTTATATGAAGGTTTACAGTTTATTTTTTTATTACATTTATTGGTTGGGGGAGTATGGGTGGCATAGCACTGTTGTGGATGTCAGTACACATCAGAGGACAACTTAATGGGGGGTCCTGGGAATCAAACTCAGATCTTCAGCCTGGTAGCATTTTTCCCCACTCTGAGACAGGTTTCTCTGTGTAGCCCTGACTGGCATGTAACTCTCTATGTAGACCAGGGTGGCCTTAAACTCACAGAGATCCGCCTGCCTCTGCCTCCCATGTGCCACCATGACAAGCTTCCCTGCTTATTTTTTGAGACAGGTTCTCATGCATTCTAGGCTGACCTTGAACTCATTATATAGCCAAGAATAACCTTGAACTCCCAATCCTCCAGTCTCACTACCCCAGTACTGGAATTCCAGCACCACTCCAGTGTATGCAGTGCTGGGGATGGAACCCAGAGCCTCATGTGGGCTAGGCAAGCGCTCCACTGCCAGAGCTGCAGCCACAACCCTGCAAATACTACATTTAAAAGATTATGTAGGTTGGGCATGGTGATGCACACCTTTGATCCCTGCACTTGGGAGGCAGATGCAGGTGGATCTCTGCAAGTTCAAGGCTAACCTAGTCTGTGGAGTGACTTCAAAACAGCTGTGGCTAGAAAAACCTTGTCTAAATGTATATGTATAATACATGTATATATATGTATAAGTGTTTGCCTGCATGCATATGTGTACCACATGGGTGTCCTGTAAAGGCCAAAAGAATGTCTCAGATCCCCTGGAACTGGAGTTACAGCCAATTGGTGCTGCCATGTGGATGCTGGGAACTGCGCTCTCGTCCTCTGCAAGAGCAGCCAGTGTTCTCAACCACTGAGCCATCTCTTCAGCCCAAAACTGATCTTTTTTTTTTTTTTTTTTTTTTTTTTTTGGTTTTTTGGTTTTTCAAGACAGGGTTTCTCTGTGTATCCCTGGCTGTCCTGGAACTCACTCTGTAGACCAGGCTGGCCTCGAACTCAGAAATCCGCCTGCCTCTGCCTCCCAAGTGCTGGGATTAAAGGCATGCACCACCACTGCCCGGCTCCAAAACTGATCTTAAGACTTTGGATGTCAGCTTGGAATTCTAGAACCAATCCCCTCTGAACAAAGTTCTAAAATCCTTACAATTTCACGCGTGTAGGAGTTTTTGTTTGTTGTAAACTAGTCACACAACAAGTAGTTTCTTGATTTATTTTTACTTTATCAGTTTGTATGTATGTGTGTGTGTTTGTGTTGTGTGTACATGCATTTGCATGTTTCTGTGTATGTGCAAGCATGTGTGTGTAATGTATGCGTGTTTGTATCTATGAGTGCATGTATGTATTTGAACATGCATGTGTTTGTGTATGTCTGTGTTTGTCTTCTGTGTGTTTGTGCATGCGTGCATTTGTATGCGTGTGCGTGTGCGTGCGTGTGTGTGTGTGTGTGTGTGTGTGTGTGTGTGTGTGTGTGGATGTGTGCATGCGCATGCATCCGATGGGGGTGGGCAAAAGAGGGCATCATAGGATATTGGATCTCCTAGAGCTGGAGTTAGTTGCTATTGTGAGCTTCCTGGGAATGGAGCTTGGGACCTCTGGAGGATCAGAAGTGCTCTTTAGCCCTAGGCTGGGCCATCTCTGCAGCCAGGTAGCAGTGCACTCTGCTTCATAAGGAGCCACTTTACCAAGGAGCTCTTTGGAATACCCTGAATCTGTGATAGTTAGCTGATTCTGGGTCAGACACCTACATAGCTGCTGGATGGGGACAAATCACCTAACAGAGCAAGCAGTCTAGGGGAGACATAAACCTAACACCCACCCATCAGGAAGGGACCAAACATCTGGTCATGAGAGCTGTTCTGAGGCTGGGAAGATGGCTCTAAAGTGCTTGCCATACAAGCATGAAGACATGATGTCGGTCTCTAGCACCCACAGTGAGATAGTGAGATAGCTCAGTGCATAAAGGTCCTTGTTGCTAAGTCAGATGACCTGAGTTTTGTCCTCAGGACCTCCATGATGGCAGGAAAGAGCCAAATCGTGCAAGTTTTCCTCTGACACCACAGTGCCCCCTACCTGCAAATAAATACATTTGTGAAATAAAAATAAGGGAGAGAGATTAAGGAATACAGATGTCTACTTCTGGCCTCTGCAAACCAGGCTCTTGATCAGTGAGCAGGCAGCTCTGGTGGGTGGCACTTGGTTGTGCTGAGACTAAGACTGTCTCAGAGGTGCTGGAGCTGGAGTCTGTTGTCAGGATCTAGGCTTGTGACTCCATTGCTGCTCTCTTCTGGCCATGGATAAGTTATACCTCCATAATTAAGCTATGAGCAGAAGCAGACTGAAGGGAGAACTTTCTAGAGTTCCATGAATCATCCCAACAAGTCATGACACCAAAGTAGCATCATAGGAATTTCCAACTGGTACCTAGACAGACAGACACCGTGTAGCCCAGGACTTTGCACAGGTATCAGAAATGGAAAGAGCCTTTTGACAGAGCCCCTGGTTTGTTGAATTAGGCTCACTCCAGGCAGATTTTTTTCTGAATCCTATAGAACTAATTGAAATGACAGCATGTGACATGAACCTAGGGAGAGTCAGAGAGGGTTGATGCTCACTTGGCATGGTGGTGAGTGCTTTTGATCTCAGCACTGGGGAAGCAGAGGCAGGTGGATCTCTTGAGTTCAAGGCCACCCTGGTGTACATATGAATTTCAGGGCAGCAAGTCTCAACTCTGTCTCAAAACAGTAATAAAACAAGCCAGAGAGGCCAGGAATGAGCAATGTAAGGGCCTATCAGAGAGACTGTGGTGATTGAGTACAGCCAGCCAAATCAAGTGGTACAGGGACCTAGAAGGGACCAGTGGCATTGGCCTTGAAAGTCACAGTACTTTGTTTCTGGTGACACAGATTCCAGCTCTAGCACTCCTCATGTTTTCATGAGTGGGGGTGGAAGCCCATGGATAACCTTGAATGTCATCCTCAAACATGTCATGTACCTCCTTTGAGACAGGCTCCTTCCTGGCCTGAGCCCACCAGTGCTGGGGTGGGGACTCACACATGTGTACCACTAAGCATGACCTGACATTTCTAAATTGTGTATGTAGCATGTGTATGGCTGGAGGAGGACACTGGGGGGCATGCATGCTACAGAGCATATGTGGAGGTCAAAGGGCAACTTTTTGGAGTTGATTCTTCTCTCTTTCCACATATGTGGAGTGTTAGTTACTTTTTTTTTCTTTCTTTTTGAGACGGGGTTTCTCTGTGTAGCCTTGGCTGTCTTGGAACTCACTCTAGACCAGGCTGGCCTCGAACTCAGAAATCCACCTGCCTCTGCCTCCCAAGTGCTGGGATTAAAGGCATGCGCCACCACCAGCCCAGCTGATTAGTTACTTTTTACTAATACACCATGACCAAAAGAGACTTAGGGAAGAAAGAGTTGATTCTGACTTATGGTTGCAGAAAGGTCAGAGTCCATCTGGTGGGAGAGCATGGCAGCAAGCAGCAGGCGTGGCAGCTAGAGCATGAAGTGAAGAGCTTTCATAAAATCCAAATACACCATAAGCAGAGAGCAAACTGAAGACAAATGAGGCTGTGTAACCTCAAATCCTGCCCCTACTGACATACTTCCTTCAGCAAGGCTGTACAACTTAAACTTCTCCAAACAGTGACACCAGCTGCAGACCAGGTGTTCAAATGCCTGAGCCTGTGGGAGCCTTTACCACTCAGATCACCACATCTGGGTTCCGGGAACCAAACTCGGGGAGCAAGACTTGCATGGCAAATGCCTATAGTCACCAAGCCATCTCACCAGTTGACACACAGAAATTTAAAGATTTATTTTTATTTCATGAGTGTTTAGTCTGCATGTACATCACGTGTACAGTACTCATAGAGGCTAGAAAAGGGTGTCAAGTCCCCTTCAATTGAAGTTACAGACTAGATCGAGCCACCATATGAGTGCTGGGAACTGAACCCTGGTCATCTCAGAGAGCAGTAAATGCTCTTAATCAGTGAAACATGGGTTCTAGAGATGGAACTCAGGTCTTTGTGTTTATAAATCAAGCACTTTATGCTGACCCACCTCCCCAGCTGGTAACAGTCTCTTTTGTTCTCTCTGCAGTGGGCAATGGCCTGGTGGCTGGCAGCTCTGACTCATCCAGCTCCAGCCCCAGCTCAGACTCGGAGGAGCCTCCTGAGACCCAGCCGGCCAAAGCCTCAGCTGCTGCTGCAGCTCTCACTCCCACCAGCCCCACAGGCAGCAGTGGGCTTATCACTCAGGAAGGAGTTCATATCCCCTTTGACGTCCACCACGTGGAGAGCCTGGCTGAGCAGGGCACCCCTCTGTGCCAAAACCCTGCAGGCAGTGGGCCTGAGACCCTGGAGACAGTGGTGTGTGTGCCAGTCCCCATGCAAGTGGGCACTGGCCCTGGCACCCTCTTTGAAAACATGCCCCAGGAGGCACTGGGTGAGGTAGTAGCCAGCTGCCCAGTGTCAGGCATGGTGCCTGGCTCCCAGGTGATCATCATTGCTGGTCCTGGCTATGATACCCTCACAGCTGAGGGCATCCACCTCAATGTAGCTGCTGGCAGTGGCACTCCCAGCAGCAGCCTGGGTGAGGAGGTGTCCTGTGCCATGATGGAGAGTGTGGCAGCCTATACACAGACGGAGCCCGAGGGCACCCAGCACAGCACCATGGACACCACCTCCGTAGCCAACATTGAGACCAAGAAAGGTCTGGGGTTGCCACTGTGGCCTCTGGCAGGGGTTGGGAAGGGTGGCAGAGGGGAAGGAGTAGCCCTCAAAGTGAGCTCCTTGACAGCCTTATCCCCACAGACACCACCCCATGTCACCCCGTAGAGAAGGAGGATCTGTATATGCTCAAGGAAGAGAAAGAGGATTCAGTGGCCCCAGAGCTGGTAGAGCTGGCAGCCACAGTGCCTGAGAGTGCAGAAGCAGAGGCAGAAGTGGATGGAGAGGAGCTGGACAGCAGTGAAATGTCAGCCATCATCTACGAGATTCCCAAGGAGCCTGAGAAGTGGGTGCTAGGGTGGATGGGTGGGACCAAGGGCAAGGAACAGCTGCAGGCTTACAGCCCACTGGGGACTGGCACCCTGATGCCACAGGCCCCTTCTCTCCAGGAGACGGCGGAGCAAGCGGTCACGAGTGATGGATGCTGATGGCCTGCTGGAGATGTTCCACTGTCCATACGAGGGCTGCAGCCAGGTGTATGTGGCTCTCAGCAGCTTCCAGGTGAGGCCACCCCCTAGGCAAGCCCGTTGTTGGGTCCAGTTGGCCTGGGCCTTTGGCTGCATAGAGGGCTCTACCAGTCGTCAGTGGTGTGGGGCCTGCCTCCGTGAGCCCATTTTGTCACAGCTGGCCTTGCTTGACTTCTGACTTCCTTGACTCCATCTCTGCAGACACAGGATAACAAACCTGGTCTGACCAGCACCTCCCAGACCATGCTGTTGGTATTGCCCCGGGAGACTGTCCTAGTCCCAAGCACTAGGCATGCATGGGAGCCCCAGATCCTTATACAATTAGCACTTTCCCCAAAGCTCACGTTCTGTCATGTGGATAGTTTACCTTAGGGGCAGAGTGGGGGTGAGGAAACCCATTTCCTCTTCACACAGAAGGCGGCACCAGTAAGGTTTTCAACTTGCTGAGCGTGTTTTAAGCACCTAGGCTGTTCTCATGGGTTAAAAAATGAAAAACAAAAGAAAAAACACATGACTCAAGGCCCTCAGGGGCAGCGCAGCACTTGAGAGGCATCAGCTGAACATTGTGCCCTAGAGCCTCAGTCTCCTCATGCGTATTGGGTTAGCAGCAGGAGCTACCAAGGTTAACTGGAAATAAGAGCCAGGACTGGAAAAGCTGACCCCAATGCTCCTGTCCAAGCTGGACACTAGGATGCCTCTTCCACTTTCCAGTCTAGGCTGGCTATGGCTTATGTCCTGGCTACCTGCATGTCTCCCCACTTTAATAGCCCCCCAGGTGGTCCCATGGCACCCACTCCTGCCCCTCTCACCCCTAGAACCACGTCAACCTTGTGCACCGAAAAGGGAAGACCAAAGTGTGCCCTCACCCTGGCTGTGGCAAGAAGTTTTATTTATCCAACCACCTGCGACGCCACATGATCATCCATTCAGGTCAGGCCCTGCCAGCTAGGCCCCATAGGCTAGGTGTAGTGCACATGTGTAAATTCCAGCATTCTGGAGGCCTGGGCTCTACCGTGAAATCCCACGTTCACACCTGTACCCAGCACTGGTTTTCATGTGCAGTTGTTCCGAATCCCAGCGCGGGTCATATGCGAGCTCATTTTAGCTTGGCAGTTGACACCTTGTGTCAGAAGCCCTCTTCCTACCTTCTGTCACTAGTGGATCTCAGCTCTCAGGGTTGTGGGGCGGGGGAGCTTGCTCCTTGTAGCCACCTCTACTGGGCAGGGTCCTGAGGCCGCTGCCACCTGCAGGCGTCCGAGAGTTCACGTGTGAGACCTGTGGCAAGTCTTTCAAGAGGAAGAACCATCTGGAGGTGCACCGGCGCACGCACACTGGGGAGACGCCCTTGCAGTGAGTATCCCCGGCTCGGAAGGGAGGTGACCTGAGCGGGTTGCAGGGGAGGCTCAGCCCACGGTGACCTGCCCTTGGGTCCGTCTCCTCGCAGGTGCGAGATCTGCGGGTACCAGTGCCGGCAGCGCGCTTCGCTCAATTGGCACATGAAGAAGCACACAGCTGAGGTGCAGTACAACTTCACTTGCGATCGCTGCGGGAAGCGCTTCGAGAAGCTGGACAGTGTCAAGTTCCACACGCTCAAAAGCCACCCGGACCACAAACCTACCTGACACGCCCATGCCCGTAGACCTCAGCCTCTATTTATTTGTACTCTTGGACATTATGTCCAGACCTATCAGAGCCCTAGACAGCCACTGGGGCTGCCCCAACCGCAGGCCGGAAGGAGGCATTTCCCACTCTTCCCTGGGCAGGTGCCCCACCACATCCTACCCATGGAGCTGGCACATGGGACTGCACTGCTGAACCGTGTCAAGAGCGCAGAAAGAGATTAAAGTCAAAAAGGAGTTGCCCTTCCCCTACCTAAGCTTGGATGATTGTGGGCACTGGGCACCCATTTGTGACCAATTAGCCTGCTAGGTTGGGGGTAGCTGCTCTTGGATAACACAAGTACCTTTACTGTTAGCCTCTGCTCCCACAGGGTGGGGACTAGAATCCCGATGCCCACACTTCCCATGCCTCAGAGGATATTTATTCCTGGCCCAGAGAATTGTGGGTCGAGCTAGACTGTTAAACATTTGAAAACTACAATGTAGACAAGCACCAGGCAAAAAATAAGAGTAATGGGTTGGGTTAGGAAGGGAGTGCTCTTGAGCCTGAGTGACAGAAAATCCATCCCTGTATGGAAGGGCTCCGTGTGTTTCTGGAACAGGACACCGTGGAATAACAATTGCCTTAGACCCACTGCGTTCAGGGAGACTCGTGGAAAAGTAGGTGCCACCACCAGGTGGTGCGCGAGCCGTCTGTCTATTCGGGATAGTTGCGGCCACGTGACCCAGGGGAGCACAGCCGCGAGCTCTGGCACGTGCCCTTGGGAGCCCTGCGGCACCACGCGCAGATTGGTCCCGGTGGAATGGCAACAAGACCCAATTCCCACTTGAGACTCGGGGGTACATCACCCTGATATAGAGTTATCGGGGCTGGTCTAAGCTCTCCAAGAGCCCTTCTCTTACTCAGGCAATGGGAGCAAGCAGTTTCCATGGAAACCGTAGTGGGGCCTTTGCCCCCAGGAGTAACCTGGCTGCAGAGACTGCCAGCCAAGGGGAACGCAGGGGCAAGGGTGAGTTACCATTTGGGAGAGTTCTTGCTTTGGCAGCCGAGTTGCCCTACAAACCCCGGAGAAAGCATTCAGGAACCTGCTTTGCCATCGCCCCTACTGTGTGGGTCACTGTGATTAGCCCGCCCTCTCCAACGTGTACGCCCTTTCATTGGCTCAATCTCCAGAGCTTCTTGCAAGTGGGCCTCTCGAGAGCCATTTCTGATTGGTTAAATCAGGCTGATTCGCACTCTGGACAAACCGGATCCTGAAGGGGCAAACAAGAATAAGAATAGGGACGCCGAGGCAGCTCAAGGGTAAAGGGGTCTGCCTCCCAAGATTGGCTGCTTAAGTTCGATTCTTAGGCGCCACATGTTGAAAGAAGAGACCAAAATCCTGAAAATTGCCCTCTGACCTACACACATGCACCATGGCGCTCACGCATGCACGCACACACGAGCGCGAGCACATATACATACACAAAATGTTAATTTAAAAAAAAAGATGAAGTTAGGCTAGGTATTGTGCTGGCTGCTTTAGCAGTGCTTTCCTACCTCGTCAGACCGCTGTCTGTGGTGCTGAAGCCTGGCGGGAGCCCCCATCCAGCGAAAGTTCTAAACATTAAAGGAAGTGTCACTCCAATCTCCTAAAAAAAAAAAAAAAAAGGCGTGCTTTCACAGGACAACCAATCACACGCCCAGAAAGCCAACCATTAACCAGTACGACTCCCTAGTCCTGCTTATCTAAGTTTGGAGACCTATTTGCGGTCTCTGTATGACTCTAATGGGGATCAATCGTAAAAAGTCTTTAGCAAAACCTCTTCACATGCTTCAGAGTAGCGTGGTGTCCCCCTGATAGCGAGGGTGCCAGGCCCACATTCTGAACTCTAGAGTACTTGGCACACTTAAAACCAACACGGTGTAGTTTTCTTCCAAGGATGATAAAATAAGACCACCCTAAATGCTCAATCACTTCCTCGCTGCCACTTGCCTTACTTCCTTTTTTCTGTTGCTTTTCTTGTTTGGTTTTTGTTGTTCATTTTGCTACAAGGTCTATGTAACTAAGGCTGGCCTAGAATTCACTATATAACTGAGGATGACCTTGAACTTCTGACCCTTTTGCTTCAGCATCCCCAGTGCTGTAATTACAGCCTAGCAGCACCATACAAAGTTTATGTGGTGCTAGGGATCGAACCTGGGGCTTCATGTATGCTAGTAACTGAACCAATCCTCAGCCCATTTTTAAAAAAAGTTATTATTACTGTTTGTGTGTGTGTGCCTCAGGTGTGTGTGGAAGTTAGAGGATAATTATGTGGAGCTGGCTTTCTCCTTCCACCTTTACATGGATTGCAGGGACCACACTCAGGTTGCCACCTAGCATGGAGATACATATCTTTCATTCCAACACTTGGAAGAGGCAGATGGATATCTGAGTTGGAGGCCATCCTGGTCTAACAAGAAAAGTTCCATGGGCTGAAGAGATGGCTCAGCCGTTAAAGTCTAGGCTCACAACCAAAAATATAAGAAAGTTCCAGGACAGCCAGTGCTACACAGAGGAACGTTGTCTACAAAACAAAACAAAAAACAAAACAAAAAACCCTCAGATTTCCAGGCCTGAGTGGCAAGAACCTTTTTCTGCTGTGCTGTGTTTTGTTTTGTTTCGTTTCGTTTTATTTTATTTTTGAGAAAGGGTCTTATGTAGCCCAGGCTGGCTTTGAACTCTCAATCATCCTGACCATCTTCTAAAGTTGACCTTACATCGTGCTCACCTTATTTTTGGTTTTTGTTTGTTTGGTTGGTTGGTTGATTGGTTTGGTTTGGGTTTTTTGTTTGGTTGGTTTTTCTTTTCTTTGTTCTTTACTTTTTTTTTTTTTTTTTTTAAAGACAGGGTCTCCTAAGCAGCACACAACAGTCTGAAGTTTGCTATGTAGCCAGGTCAGCTTAAAGTGCTATGTAGCCCATGCTAGACTCAAACTACCAATGACCTTCCTAGCTCACCACATCTACTATTATTTCTAATATCACCAGAGGTCACGTGGAGACAAAAACGATTCACCTTAGATCTAGCAGCACAGATCTGGGTCTTTGCACCTTCCCAGAGCCACCCCTCCCCCACCCCACCCCCACCCTCCACCTCCCCGGTTGTGTTTAGGTCACCCAAGGCTGGCTGTCTTTTACCCCTTTAGAGTTAGGTGCTGGACTGAAGAGGGGAACCCAATTTGTCTGCAAAGCTAAAGTAATACTCAAAAAGGGTGTCAAGACTGGACTCAGGATCCGCAGGCAAGAGAGAGAGCCAAGATCCTATTCTCTCTCGGCATCCCGAGTCCAGGCCCGTGCGCACTCGCTTCCACCTGCCGCGCCGTCGGGAGCCGGGAGGAGGCGGGGACCCGCTGTCCCAGCCAATGAGCGACGCCGGCGCTGGCAGCTGCCGCTATAAAGGGCTGGGGGCGGCGGCAGAGCGACCCAGAGCGCAGAGCGCGCAGCGCGGGCCGGTGGGAGGGAGGGAGGGCGGGCGAGAGGAGAGGACCTATTACCCGGCACGGGACAGGCCGGACAGAGGGCTCGCCGCAGAAGGCTAAGCTGCGGAAATCTCAGTCGGAAAGAGCGAAGAGCGACTTCTTCGGCCCCGCGGGGCCGCGCTCCGGGCACCCTCCACTGCGCGCCCGCTCCCTCCATCCACCTGCCGCCGGGGTCTGGCCGTCGAAGCGCGCATCCCCAGGCTCGGGTCAGTTCCCGGCCTTCGAGGGCGCCGCCGCCTCCATCTCCGCCTCTGCAGCGTCCGCAGCCGCAGACGCCCGGGCGGGACCCCGGCGTGAGCACCAGGCGTCCCCCTAGGAGTGCACGATCCCCGGAGCCGCCCTCGATACGGACCGCGCCCGCCGGGCACACAAGAATGGTCACTGTAGGTACTCCCTTGTCGCCGCGAGACGAACACGGGAGGGAGGGGCGGAGGCTGGCTCCACGGAAACGCGGGAGGGGGGGGTAGGACCAGGCCTAACTAGGCCTGGGTGGGGGGGGTAGGACCGCGCCTCGGGCCTGAGAGTGGCCAGAGCCGCATCCGGAGTTCCGGGGAGTGGAGCCTAGTCCAAGAGGCTTTGGAGAGTCAGGCTGTGTACGGGGGCCCTCGGCCACCTGGTGGTCCTTGTGGCTCCTCACTGGAAGGCTGTGGGGGAGGGGCCACGGCGGCGGAGGATGCTTCCAGCATCCCAGGCCCAGACCCACAGGCCGCCCAGGAGGACGAGGGCCACGATCGCCTACTGTTGGTCCGGGTAACGCCACACGACATTCTCTGAGAGCTTTTTTGGGGGCAGGGGGGATGGAGAGGCGGGGTGGCGTCGGATAGCGCTGCTCTAGGCCCCGGCCGCACCCGAGAGGCGGGCATCTTCGTCCTAGAGCCCCGTCGACCTTGCGGCAAGCGGGGAGGGGAAGAGGAGGGGGCGCCCTGAGGCCTGGCGGCTGCTGCCGTGGTCCCTTTGTCTCTCCACTGGGCCGTAGCCTCGCGCGGGGCCTTGGGGCTGCGGGTGGGGGGGTAGTGTGGGAGGGGGCTCCCCGTTCCCCTGCTGCTGCCTCCGGGTGAGGGCGTCCGGGGCTGCAGCAACACTCCATAGGGCCTCCTGCACGCGCCCTCCCTGGACCAGGGCTCCGGGCCGCGGGGTGACCTTGAACGCGCCCGCAACTCGGGCCTCCTGGCCAGGGCACGGTTGCTTTCAGCAGCCTCGGAAGCTGGTCAGCTCCCGAACTCACGGCCCCGCCCGACATGCCACGCCCTGTCGTGCCACGCCCATCCAGGCCCCGCCCCTAGGCCCCCTGGACCTGGCCTCGAGCGAGCCCTCGGACCTCCACCCGGCTGCCCGGGCGTGTCCCGGGGCGGGGCTGGCCAGTGCTCACCGCACCCTGGCTCCACCCCCGCCTCCCTGAGCGACTAGCTCCCCGCGCCGCCGAGCGTCCTTTGTCTGGTCCCCGCGCCCAGCCTACCTTTTCCGCTCTTCGGAGATCTCTTCCTGTGTGTCTCTGAACACCTAGTGTTGTTCCGACCTCTTTTTCGAGTCGTGGTTTGCACAGTGGGGGTCGGGAAGCTCAGTAGTCCATCTTGGGTCTCCTCTCTCCTGGGTCCGGGCACCAGGCCACCTGGCTTTAAGAAAGGACCACCTCTTCCCCAAGCCTTCCCAAGGGCTCAGCTTGCTGTGTGACCTCAGGCTGTTTCCTTACCATCTCTGGGCCTCAAGGTGCTCATCCAGGTCTGAGAGCAAGAGTGTAGACTCCTGGAGACACTCAGAATCCCTACAACAATATTATACTTCCAAGACTTCCCTCATCTGTTGTTCTGTTTGAAAAGAATGCGAAAAAGAGAAGAGGGTGTGGTCAGAGGTTACAGCAGGGCCTGGAGACCCTTGGAGGCCTGGAATTTCCACTAGTGGTGGTGGGAACACTCAAGAGACGCCTTGAGGATAGACTAGGAGGAAGTGAGGGGATGATGGATTCAGTGGGGGCCCCTCGTAGAAGTAGAGGGAAAGGGGCTCAGAAATACAAGGCTCAGTCTGCACCACGTGGTGGCCCTGACTTGCTGTGCTTAGATAGCCACTCAAAGCCCTATTGTCACCAGTATCCCGGCATCTGTCACTGTGACTGGAGGCCAGAGGCCCAGCTGGAGGCCAAGGGGGTCTGAGGAGCAAGTAGCTTTAGGTGTGTTGTTGACAAATTCCTACCTCAGATCTGTGTGATTGGGGGTAAGGGCAGTTACAAAGAGGGAGTCTGCAGGGAGGGGGTGCATGGGGGAGCAGCAGGAAAGAGAAAGAGTGAGGAGGGACTTTAAAGCTAGAGTGAGAAACAGGCCCACAGGAGGGGAGGGAGGGGGAGAAGGTCCTCAGCAGTCAGCCTTGCCCTTCAGACTCCCCTCTTTTCTGACTCCCTCTTATCTGCCCTGGACCAGTCCTCAAGGTCCTTCTCTGATGCTTCAGTGCCTCCAACCCAGGCCACACAGTTACTGAGGACCAGGGCACTGACGGGTGTGGCTTCTGCCAATCCGATCCCCATTATCGGCTTAGGCGGCTCAGTTGGTTGAGCTGTGAAATGAACACCAGGCCTTGCCCAGCTAAGCTCGAGCAGAAGCGGTGAGAGGAGCAGGCTGGGCCACAAACCCTAGGAACTAACACATCCTGGTACCCCCTTAACGTTGTGGGCAGGATGGCTGCCAGGTGACTCCATAGACTCTGGGTCAAGTCAGGTGTCCTGCTGACTGGAAGCTGACAATATGGCTCAGCAGATACATGCAACCAACTGAGCCAACCTGAGTTTCATCCCTGTAACACACAAGATGGAAGGAAAGAACCAACACCCAAAAGTTGTCCTTACATCTCCACACAGGTGCAGGAGCACACACATGCACACACAGGCCTGTCTGTATAGGCTCCAGAGCAAACACCAAATTCCTTACTAAGAAATGGAGTAAATGGTCTCCACTTTTCTGTATAGTACTGAAAGTCTAAAAACATGTGGCTGGTAGTGGTGGCACATCGCCTTTAATCCCAGCACTTGGGAGGCAGAGGCAGGTGGATCTCTGTTACTTCAAGGCCAGCCTGGTCTATTTAGTGAGTTCCAGGACAGCCAGGACTACATAATGAGACCCTGTCTCAAAAATAAAATAAAAATCCAAACTCCACATGCTCAGTGCCCAATACACCTACTGTGGCTCCAAAAACTAGAATGTAAAGCTTCACTTCTGGAAGTGAGGCCTTGTATGTACGATGTCTTATGTTCAACTCCCAGTGTCCTCCGCACAAACAGCAATGCTTGGAGCCCAGTAAACAGCAGGTACACAGTACTACTTTGCTCTCCTGGGATGTTTGCTTATCTTATTCAGTTTTGTTTGGAAGACAGATATTATTCGTTAGATTCCAAGGTCCTGGGAGTTACAGACATGGGCTACCATGCCAGTCTTGGTTTGCTATTTTTGGTTTTTGTTTTGTAAAGCTGGGGCTCAAACCCAGGGCTTTGTACATGCTAAACCAGTGTTCTACCGCAGCTATGCCTCTGTGGCTGTCGTTACTGTTATTGGCCTTTTCTTTCTATAATCCTAGGTTTTATTTTTAACTTTTATTACACTTATAAATTAGTTTATTTATGTGTGAAGATCAGAGGACAACTTGCAGGATTTGGCTCTCTCCTGGGTGGATTCCAGGTGTTGAACTCAAGTCCTCGGTGGCATGCGACTTTATCTGATGAGCCGTGGGTCTGAGTTTCTGCTCTGCCTTTTCACCCGGTGCAGTCCCCTTGTGTTCAGTGGAGAAAAGATTCTCATAATGTTTCGTGTTAGGAGGATTTCTGGAAGTTTCTCATGAAAAAAACTGGGCAGAGGGCTCGGTGGTAGAGTGTTTGTCTGGTATGAGTGAAGCCCCAGGTTCAATTCCTGGTACTAAAGGACAAAACAATCAGACAAACAGAACAGGATAGCAGGACTCAGAACACTCCTGTGCTAGCGATATAATATTACTATCAGGGAAGCTGATTGCAGACCTTGCAGTGTTCACTGTCTGACAGCTATGCCTATGGCAGACATTACTAATAAGCCCAGGATTGAATCAATTCAGAACATGTTCCTTTAGAGACTGGAGGTGGCTTTGTATTTCTCTGAGAGGATCACAGGAGGCAGCCTCTCTCTGCTGACTTGGAGGTCAGAGTTGACTCCCTATGACTCCTGTCCCTTCACCCTGTTATACCCAGATGCCCAGGGCCTTGCATATGTGAGACAAGGGCTCCTACCACTGAACTACACCCAGCCTGTGTCAGCCTTTCTAGAAGACAGAAAGGCAGCAGGGCCTTACGGTGCACAACTATCACAACAGCTACATGAGAGGTTGACAGAAGACCCTTTTTAAAATTAATTCATTAATTTATTTACATCCCAAGGGCTGCCTCTCTCCCTTCCAGGTCCAGGTCCCTTCTTTTAAGCCAAGAACCCAGGAACCACCACAAGGGCAGGGTATGTGGTTCGGCTGGCAGACTACTTCTTGGCCTATCACAAAGCCTGGAATGGATTTTCTGCTTCATTCAAACTAGGCATGCCTGTAAACCCCAGCTTGTGGAGGATGGAGATAGGAGACTTAGAAATTCAAGGTCAGGGACCAGGAGAAGGCTCAGCAAGTAAAGGCACTTGCCACCAAGCCTGACAACCTGAATTCAGTACCAAGGCTTAGGAGAGAGTCAGCCCTGGTGAGCTGTATTGGAGTCTGTGCTCACTGAGGCGGGGCGTTCTAAATCACACTTTGCTGAGTAAAGCAGAGGCTAAGAACCTTAGAAACCTGCTCACACTTCCACAGCTGAGCCCACAGCAGAGATTGCTGACTGCACTCAATGCTTTCCAGCTGCCCTAACTTGGGGCGCTAGACTCTTCCCCAGGCTGCACCCCGTGATCTGAGCTTCAGCAGTGTAGATGATAGAGTCTCAGAAACTTTAGGCAGCATCTGAGATGCACAGATGGGCAGTGTGAGCTAGTGCCAGTCCTGCATGGTTGGCAAGGATTAAGCAAATTATTTTATTAGTGTGTATGTGAATGTGATGGCTGTGTGTGTGTGTGTGTGTGTGTGTGTGCGCGTGCGCGTGCGCGCGCGCGCGCGCTACAGGAACCGTGTGAAGGTCAGAGCACGGCTGTCTGCTCTCTCCATCCCCCTTTACACAGTGCCAAGGTGAAACTCGTCCTAAGATGAATGCCTTTGCCCACTGAGCCATCTCACCGCTCCATCAAACATTTGTTTTCAAAGATTTATTTATAGCATGTGTGTGTGTGTGTGTGTGTGTGTGTGTGTTGACTGTATGCATGTTTATGTACACATATGTGCCTGGTGGTAGTACAGAGACAAGAAAAAGGCAGTGAAAACACTAAGCTGGGGATACAGTTATGAGCTGTCTAGTGGAAGCCAACCAAGTACTATTAACTGCTCTGCAGCCCATCAGCCAGCATTTTTGTGATGCATGATATGGGCTTTGTTTTTGGACACGTGGTATCACTTCGTAGTTTTGCCTGGAATTTGGCATGTAGACCAGGCTGGCTTCAAGCTCACAGAGATTCACTTGCTTCTGCCTGCCTAGTTCTAGAGTTAAAGGTGTGTGCCACCATGCCCAGCATGTTTTTTTTTTTTCTTTTTTTGGAGTGGTAGGGTCTTTATATGTCTACTGTGCTGGCTTTGAGTCAAACTTCCCATACTCCTGCCCCAGCTTCTCAAGCACAAGGACTACGTGCTTGGGCAAACTTATTTCATTTCTGTTTTTATCTATTGACTGTGAGGGAGTTGGGGAATGTTTGCTTGCACACTAGGTACTTGCCACCGTATGTATGTGGAATTCAGAGAGGAGCTTGAAGCAGCTGGATCTTCCTCTGTGTAGGTCCCAGGATCAGAACTCAGGTCTTCAGGCTCCATGGTAGGTGCCCTGACCTCAAATAAAAAGGAATCTCCAGTTTCCTCTATAACCTGATCATACTGAGCGTGAGTAGCAAGTGTAGATGGCACCAAAGGCTGGATCTCTACAGATCTGCCCATCTGGGACCAGCCTAAGCCCTGATGCCATTTCACAGGACTCTTGGGGATTGATGCTCTGAGGTGTCTTGTTGGTCCCGTTTTGTTTTTGTTTGCCTAGAACTTGCTATGTAGACCAGGCTGTCCTCTAACTCACAGAGATCTGCCCGTCTCTGCCTTCTGGGTGCTTGGATTAAAGGTACACGCCACCACACCTGACTCATTTTATTTTTTGAGACGTACTTTCTTGAAGTCCAGGCTAGCCTTGAACTGAAAACAACCTTGAACTTGTGACCGTCCTGCCTCCAGCTGCTATGGTAAGAGGCATGTGCCACCACCCTCCACTGGTTTTTGATGCACAGCTCACTGTAACCCAGGCTGGCCTTGAGCTGTAGTGGTGATCTTCCTGAAGATCCTGTAGACCAGGCTAGCCTCGAACTCAGGAGTTCTGAACTCAGGCAGTTTCTGCTGCCTCTGCCTTATGAGTGCTGGGGTTAAAGACATACCACTCCCTGCCTGCCACAGACCTTTCATCTTACTGCTTGGGAGGCAGAGGCAGATGGAGCTCTATGAGTCTGAGGCCAGCCTGGTCTACACAGAGTTACAAAATGATCCCTGATCAGGGATACACAGAGAGACCCTGTCTGGAAAAGAGACAGACAGACAGAGAAAGAGGTAAGGTGCCTGACTGGTGACTTAGAAATGAAAAGCACTTACTGCTCTTGCAGGGAACCCAAGTTCCCAGCACCCATGTCTCACACCTGCCTCTAACTCCAGCTCAGGGGATCTCTGACCTCGGCTGGCATCTGCACTCACACACCCACACACAAACACATAATTAAAAAGAATAAAAATAAATCTAAACAGAATAAAAATAAATGTGTTAGCTCCATGCCTTTTAGGGCTACATAGCAAAGCCCTGTCTCAAAAAGCCACCTTCCCCCCAAAAATTACTTCATTAGATACAGAAAATGACTCAATAAAATGCAATATGAGTCTTCAAAAACTTGGCAGAACAGGCACTGTAAAGCATAGTTTTGATCCCAGCTACTTAGGAGTTTTGGAGTTTGCAAGTTTGAGGACAACCCAGACAGCTTAACAAGATCCATATCAGAACCTGGGGGAAGGCTGGGACCCAGCTCCATTGATAGAGTGCTGGCCTAGTGTGCTGTGGTGGTGTCTGTCCAAAACCCCAACACTCAGGTTCAGGAGTTCAAGGGCATCATGGGCTACTTTGGAGTATAAGAGGCATTGGCTCAAAAAGAACATAAAATGGCCAGAGAAATAAGACTGTGCTGCTCTCATCCAGCATGTATGGGAACTCAGACTCAAGCCCTGATGAAAGGGGAAATCTAGGAAAAACATTCCTCTTTGTTTTTAACTGCTAGGGCTCAAACAGAGCCTTGCTCACACTGGACAAGCACACTGTTCCTGAGTTACAGCTCAGCCCCAGCAGAAAGCATTTCTTTTCTTTGTTTAAAACTTATTATTATTATTATTATTAGTGTGTGTGTGTGTGTGTGTGTGTGTGTGTGTGTGTGTGTGTGTGTCTAAGGTAGAGAGTGAAAGAGGGTCGTAGGACAACTTCAGAACCTGAGTCTCTCCTTCCAGAGTGGACCTGGACCTGGGGAATCAAACTCAAAGCTGTCAGGTTTCTGAGGCAAGTGCCTTTACCCACTGAGACATCCTGCTGGCCCGTTTTATATTCTCTCTCCTCCCCCCTTTCTCTTTAGGGGAGGATTATGTCTCTCTGGCCTGTGCCCCTCAAGTGATTTGGGACTGTGTGTGCCACGACCACACCCACCTCCAATTTATAACCTTAACTGGGTAAAGCTCATCTAGAAAACAAAAATTCTCTCAACTCCAATTTAAAATTGTTTAGTATTTATTCACTGCATGTGTGAGCGTGTGCATTCCATGGTGTGTCCCTGGAGGTAAGAAGACAATGGCAAGAATGAGTTCTCTCTTTCCACCATGTGGGTCTGGGGGGATCGAACTCAGGCTGCCAGGCTTGACGCCAGGCACATGTATCTGCTGAGCCATCATCTTGCTGTTCCTGGGTAAAGAGTATCTGTAGCTAAGCTGGTTATGGACCTGTGAAATATTGGAAGCATTTATTTGTCTCTTTGTTTGGGGCTTTTAAAAATATTTATGTATTTTGTACTTATGTGTGTGTACTTGTGTGAGTTTATGTGCACCCAAATGTGCAGGAACCCACAGAGGCCAAAAGAGGGTGTCAGATTCCTTGGAGCCACAATTGCAAATGGCTGGAAGCAGGTGCTGGGAATTAGACCCGGGTCTCTGCAGAGCGACCACCACTCTCAACCCCTGAGCCGTCCATCCCTCCAGCTTCCTATTTTGGGCTGTTGGATACATGTTCTGACTGTGTAGCTCCAACTGGCCTTGAATTCATGGGTCCTTCTGCCTCAGTCTCTTAAGTGTTGAAATCACACATACACATACGTAAATGCCATTATTCCCAGCTGTCTCCTCTTTTCCTTTTGGAGCCAGAGTCTCACTATGTACCCCTGGCATCCAGAATGGCATTGAACTCACAGAGATCCACCACCTCTGCCTTCCTAGTGCTGGGATTAAAGGTCACCAAGCCAGGTGGTGATCTGAGGCCAGCCTGATCTACAGAGTGAGTTTTGGGACAGCCAGGCTACACAGAGAGACCCTGTCTGGAAAAACAAACAAAACAAAAGGTGTGCACCACCACACCCCAGACAGCTTTTGTTTTAAGCATTTCTTTAACACCAGGAATAAGACCCCTTGCAATGAGCACCTCATCTCCACAAAAAAGTGACAGGTATAGTCTAGAAATTAAGAAATAAAACTGTTATTCTATGTAGATGCTTTATGTTTTACAAAAAGAAGAAAAATTCAAACCAAAATCATGGGAAAATTGTAGGAGCAAAGAGGAGGACAATTATGCAGGGAGGAATAATATTGACACACTCGAGATGGGAATTACCTCTAGTGAGAAAAGAAGAATAAATCACATTAGAGAAAGGCGTGGCTGTGGCGTTATCGCTACTGAAATTCTTCTCTCATTCTCCTTAAGACAGGGTCTCACTGTGTAGCTCTGGTCAACCTGGAAGTTGATATATAGACCAGGCTAAAGTCCCAAGGGCTGGCATTAAAAGTGTGTCCCACCAGATAGGCTGTGATTACTTTTTGTGAAGAGAAGACTTTATTATCTGAAAAGTCCCAGGCTGATTTTAGGAACTTGCTTGTTCATATGAAGCAGCTGCCTACTTTCTCCTGCTGTAACAAAATTCTTGAATCTGAATACTTATTAAGAAAAGAGGGAGGCCAGCTGGTGCTGGTGCATACCTTTAATCCCAGTACTGGGAGGCAGAGGCAGGAGGATCTCTGTGAGTTCCAGGACAGCCAAGGCTACACAGAGAAACTGTCTTGGAAAAAAAAAGAGAGAGAGAGAGAAAAAAATAAAAGAAACGAAACCCGGAGAGATGACTCAAAGTTAACAGCAGTTAACTGGCTGCTTTTCCAAGAGGACTCAGGTTCAATTCCCACATGGCAGCTCACAGCTACCGGAAACGCCAGTTCCAAAGGGATCTGCCGTCCTCACACAGATATCTGTGCAGGCAAAACACCAATGCACATAAAATAAGAAGAAAGGGAGGAAGGAAAGAAAGGAAACAGGGACTGTGAGTTGGTTTAGCAGGTAAAGGTGCTTGCTGCCAAGCATGACAACTTGGGTTGAGAAGAGAGAACAGACTCTCACAAGTTGTCTTCTGATCTCCAGATGTGTGTCAGGGCACATACACAGTGCATACCATACAATAAACAAGCAAACAAATTTAAAGTCTTAAAACTTTAAAAAAGCCAGGCAGTGGTG
This sequence comes from Rhabdomys pumilio, assembly GCA_030674055.1. Lineage (NCBI taxonomy): Eukaryota > Metazoa > Chordata > Mammalia > Rodentia > Muridae > Rhabdomys > Rhabdomys pumilio. Next base: position 73,565,736 of record JANHMN010000006.1, read on the forward strand.
GTGCACGCCTTTAATCCCAACACTTAGGAGGCAGAGGCAGGCAGATTTCTGAGTTCGAAGCCAGCCTGGTCTACAGAGTGAGTTCCAAGACAGCCAGGACTACACAGAGAAACCCTGTCTCAAAAAACAACAACAAAACAACTTTAAAAGAAAGAGAGATTTGGGGTGTTTGCTTTTATTAGGGTTCACTGTGCAGTCTAGGCTAGCCCCAGAGCTGCTACAATGGTCCTGCCTCGGCTTCCCCAGGGCTAGAATTACAGACATGTGCTACTGTGTCAGGCAACAAAAACAAATTCTATCACCTTGGCTTTAGAGGTTGAAAATCCAAAAGCAGGTGAGCCTATGTGGTCATCCTCTAGAAAGCTTCTGGTTAGGTCACAATGTGGCAGAGAGGTAGGAAAGGAGAAACGAGGGCTTCTCCCCTGGTCCAGGAGGCCACCATGCCATCCCTGGAAGCATGTGCTAACCCCCTACTCTGAAGGGTAGGAAAGCAAAGAAGGAAAGAAACTGCCGAGTTCAAAAGGGCCAGACACATGTGATGGTCTATCCTGCACAAAACCTAAAACGGGCTTACAGCTTAGAGAGATGCTGTTCCAGCTCACCCAGCGCTCTCTCCTCTGAAAGAACCTAGTCTTAGGCTCAGTCTCTCTTTCTGTCTCTCCCTCTATCCCTCCCTTTTTCAATCTCTCTTCCTCCCTCCCCAAGATTTTTTTTTTTTTTTTTGATTTTTCGAGACAAGGTTTCCCTGTATAGCCCTGACTGTCCTGGAACTCACTATGTAGACCAGGCTGGCCTCGAACTCAGAAATCCGCCTGCCTCTGCCTCCCAAGCGCTGGGATTAAAGGTGTGCGCCACCACTGTCTGGCTAAGATTTTTTTAATTTATGTGTATGCACATAAGAGTGCAGTACCTCTGGAGGCCAGAGGAGGGCATTAGATTCCCCCGAAGCTAGAGTTAGGTGGCTGTGAGGTGCCTGACAGAGTCTGGTCCTTCACAATACCTCAAACTCGCTTAACTACTGAGCTTCATCCTCCACCTCAGACAACCCACTCTTGAGAACTGGCCAGGATCCCTGAAGGACATCAGTCCCTTCCAAGGTAAACACTCCCTGCCAATGACCTAATTACTTCCCACTAGGTCCCATTTCTTAAAGGTTTTACGACCCAGCCACACTAGGCCCAGCACACACCCTCCAGCCGAGCCAGACCATAGCTTAGATGTCTGTGGGCTAAGGAGCAGACTCTGGTCCTCACCCATCTTAGGCAACAGTCCTATGGCTGAGTCCTATCCCGTCCTTATACCGTATTTTGGTTAGGCTTTGAGACAAGGTCTGAGGTCTGGTGGCATTACTCCTACATCCAGCACCTGGATGGTACAGGCAGGAAAGTCGAGAGTTCAAAGTTGACCTTGGTGACACAGCAATTTTTGAGACTAGCCTGGGTTACATAAAACCCTGCCCTCCACTCCCAAAAGAGGGACAAGGCCTCACTGGATACTTAGCCTTATAAAGCATTTATTTTCTTATTAATGAAAAACGTATTGCCTTTTAATTTTGCTTTGTGTCCATGTGTGGTACGCTTGTATCGCGGTCTTCTTGTGGGGTCACAGGACACTGTATGTAGTAGGTCAGCTCTCTCCCGCATTCTGGGTTATGGAGACAGAACTTGGGTCTTTAGGTTTGCATGAAAACAGCTTTACTACGGAGCTGTCTCTCCAGCCCCATGAATAATTAAGATAAAAGAAGAAGAATGTAGGCAGGCATGGTAGCATGCCTATAATCCTGGAACTCAGGAAGCAGAGGCAGGTAGATCTCTGTGTGTTTAAGCCCAGCCTGAGCTACAGAGCCAGACCACCTCCAATCAGAGAGACAAGCAAACAAAACCTAGTGGAAACCATTACCCCGCCCCCACTGATTAAACTCATGTTAGACATTTCTAACCCGTCTCCCACCCGGCTTTCCTGCTAGCCCAGTGATGGGGACTGGGCGGTGAGCGGGTACGACCTGTTTTCTCCAGCAGATACTGGGGGCCATGGAGTCTCAGGTTGGGGGGGGGGCCGGCCGGCCCGGCCCTGCCCAACGGGCCACTCCTTGGAACAAACGGAGCCACTGATGACAGCAAGACCAACCTCATCGTCAACTACCTACCCCAGAACATGACACAGGATGAGTTCAAGAGTCTCTTCGGCAGCATTGGGGACATCGAATCCTGCAAGTTGGTTCGGGATAAGATCACAGGTGTGGCTCTTTCTGTGTGTGGCCCCAGGTAGGAAGCAGGGAGGGAGTGTGACCTGGGTGGAGTACCTCAAGATGAATGGAGCTAAGCGGCTCTCTGGGGAACACATTAGCATCGGGAGAATAAATAAGAGTGGGATGCTATCCAGTGGCAGGGTTTGTTGGGGACACTGGGCAGACTAGGGAAGTCACTCTTCTGATCCTCCCACAGGGCAGAGCCTGGGCTATGGGTTTGTGAACTACTCTGACCCCAATGATGCAGACAAAGCCATCAATACCCTCAATGGCCTCAAACTGCAGACCAAGACCATCAAGGTGAGTGTCCCCACTCTCTGTGACACCTGCCCCTCACTGCTGTCTTTCCCATCATCCCCCTCTGCTCTTGAAGCTTCAGTTCTCTCCTTGTCAGTTGCCTGGCTTTATCTCTTGGAGCTGTCTCCTTACTCATCAGTGTAAGAGATTATTATATGTTTTTAATATTCTGTGTATGTGTGTGCATGGTCACACATGTGCCAATGTGAGTGGAGATTAGAGCAAACTTGTCGGAACTGGTTTTCTCCTTTCACCATGTGGGTCCCAGGGATCAAAATCAGATGGTCACGTTGGCACCAGTGCTTTTACCTGCTGAGCCATTCCCTGGCTGGAGAATACACTACCAACAGTATCTCACACTTTCTTTGGAAGATAGTGAATCCACCAGGTCCAGGAGGTAGGACAGAGTGACCAGGGCCCCATGGACAGACCCTTGCCCTGTCTTTGTCCTGGAAAAGGGGGTATGGCCCATCTGCCATCTGGAATCTAATCAGGGACTGGGGAGGGGGCAGGCTAGGATGGCCCCTCCCCCACCTTTGTGCAATGCCCCTCCCCCATGGCCTCCCTTCTCAGCAGCAGCTGCAGCTGGGACCATGTGAGCCTAAGTTCCCTTGGGAGAGATCACCATGGAAACCCAACTCTCTAACTTGGCCTGGGGGTGTTTGGGCTCCTCCCTTCAAATCTGCTCCAGGACCCCTGGGGAGGCCAGGCAGAGGGTGCCCATCTGGCCCCCAATTTATCATGGGAACAGAAGTATAGGAATCTTTCCCTCTCCCGAATGTGAGAAGAGGAAGATGGTACGCTGGATGAGCCTTCCTGTGGTTCAGCTTGACCCAGAAGCCCTGGGGACAGAGGGTGGACCCTAGTGCCTGAAAGTGACTCCTCAGGTGTGCCTAAGAGTGGATCATGACTCTGATTGTGGAACACAGTGTGTATGCAAATGACTGTTGTCGGACGGATCTGAATAATTAAGTCTGGAGTAGATGGCAGGGAGTGTGGCTCAATGGTAAAGTGCTTACCCAGCCTGGAGAGGCTCTGAGTTCCATCTACAACACAGAAATGAGCAAGTGAATGACTGGGGGGTAGGGCCTGGGAGAAAACTCAGTTGTTTGGATTGCTTTGAAGACCTGAGTTTGATTTCCAGAACCCTAGTCAACAAACCAGATGTGTAAAGCCAGGCATAATGGCACATAATCCCAGGACTTAGAATGCAGAGAGAGGCAGGCAGATCTCTGTGAGGTGGGGCTACCCTGGTCTACATAGCAAGCTCCAGGGCAGCCAGAGCTGTATGAAACCCTGTCAAAAAAAAAAAAAAAAAGATTTGGCATCGTTTGCTTGTAAGTTAGTACTGAAGGTGAAGCCGGTGAGTCCCTGGCTCTGTCTCAAAGAGAGGCAGCTCCTAGTGACTCCTAAGGTTGAACCCTGGCCAACACAGGTACACATCCTCATACACAAGATTTGAGGACTGGGGCTCTTTCAGTAAGCAACACTGACCTGGCATGCACAAAGCCCTGGGTTGGCTCTCTAGCACCCCAAACCCTGGGCACAAGCCTGCGATTCCAGCATTCTAAAAGTGGCAGCCAGAGCATCAGAAGTTTGAGATCACCTTTGGTCTCATAGCAAGTTTGAAGCCAGCCTGGGCTACATGAGACCCTGTCTCAAAAGACAAAGAGCAACAACAGACAAAGTAACTATGAGTGTGCAGACCCTGATGTAAACGTGACACTACAGTTCCTGTTGTGGCTTCCAGGATGTGCCAGGGGATGTACCTGTTGGAATAAGGTATTTGTGTGGCTTGGTGTGCTTGCATGTGTCTTCTGTGCTGGGTTTGTGAGCCCTGCGTGCTGTAGGGTTGGTGCAAGGTAGCACTGATTGCTTTCTTACTATAATTCTGGAGGACCACTATTACAAGCATGGCAGTGACTTTATGACATCCTCGAGCTAGTTTTCTCACCAAAGTTGGGCAGTGACTGGGTTTGTGTCCAGTGACCTTGTCGATCAGGTCTAAATTGTACCCTGGCAGATCTGTATCAAAATGTTTTCAGATATTTGGGCGCCCCAGGTCCCATCCTGGTGTGGAGTAAATGAAGAGCATAGCCTATGCCTACCCTCAGACACCCAGAAGAAGAAAACAGGCCAAGTAATAGCTGAGGTGTTGTAAGATGAAACTTTCTCTGGGGAGAAAAAGCATACGCATCTACTCACCCCCAATAGAGATCCCATGACAGAGCAAAGTACAGTACCACCAAAGTCCAATGTGGTAAACCATGAGTTCTATTGGGGTTCCTTACAGGAATATGGGAGAGGGGTATTTACAGAGCAAAAGTGACTCAAAGACAGCTGCATCACCAAGGCCCACCCCAGCATGGAAACCTGGAGCACACTGCTTGGCTTATCTGAGTCTTCTTTACAGCTCTGTTCTGTTGCTCTCAGGGGCTCTCAGGGACTCTCAGCCTTTTCTGCTTACTCTGGTAGGAAGACGCCTAGTGAATTTGATCAGTTTCAGGGACTTCCTGAAACTATTTTGAGTTGTTGACCTTCCTGCCCAGGATGGAATGTTTCACTGTTTGGCAGTACCCCACCACTTCCTCCCTGTCTTACATTCTTCCTGCCCCCTCTCCTTCAATGATCCCTGAAGGCTGTGGCTGAAAAATAGGCCACCATGCCAGAGCATCTGTCACTTGTCTCAGGAGCTCACCAGCCTTTATGAGTTGAGGCTGATGGAGGTGATCCATGGGTATAAACACAGGCTTAGAAGGCAGTTTGACAAGAACGGTGGTTCTCAACCTTCCTAACACGTTTTAATACATTTCATGTTGTGGTGACCTCCAACCATATCATTATTTCCTTGCTATTCATAACTGTAACTTTGCCAGTGAGTTGTAGTGTAAATATCTGATATGCAGGATATCTGATATTCAACCCCCAAAGAGGTCACGACTTACAGGTCGAGAACCACTGATCTAGAAAAACCATACAAGTTGCTTCCCCATAGGGACCTATGACCTCCTCAGCCACAGGTTTTTGCCCTTGCTTCTAGTATCTATCAGGAACTCTCTTTAGGAGTGGGCCTTAAGTCCAATTGGAAGGCTGTTGGTTGGTCTCACTCAGGACGGCAAAGCCAGGGCCACACAAGTGGACACAAGGAGGTGCTGTCAGTATTTGAGTGTGCACGGTCCAGAGCCGTGCGGGAATGTCAGTGGCAATTTTTCACCACCAGTCTGCCTGTGGCTCCAGGCACTACCAAAGCCAGGCAGCAGGTGGGTGTTCCCATTCAGGCTCAGCTTTGCTTTCCTATGTCCTGCAGTCAAAGCACAGACGTGCGCACATGCTCTGTCCTCGGTAAGAGGGTGTGACCTTCAGGTTCAAGAATACAACCAACAGCAGTAGCGTCTTACGGTTTGTGGGCCACAGGGGATTCCCTGGCCAACAACTCACAGGAAGGTAGCCCACCCCTGGCACTGGGGTTTTCATTCAATAAACTTATGGCCTCTAAGAGTGTTCTTTTTCACCCACGTAGTGTGCCTTTTGTTTTTTTCTTTTTCCCTCTCAATGAACCCAGCTCCAGCCCTGGCTGTCACTCTGACTTTTCTTCTTATTTGTTTCTTTAATTTTTTTCTGAGTTTTTTGTTTTTTGAGACATGGTTTCTCTGTGTAGCCGTGGCTATCCTGGAACTCACTCTGTAGACCAGGCTGCCCTTGAACTCACAGAGATCCTCTTGCCTCTGCCTCCTGAGTGCCAGGATTTAAAGTGTGCACCAGCACCTGACTATGATGGTTTTCTAAATCTGCAAAACACTCGGAGGTTAGCTTTATGTCATTTGTTTAATAAAACCTTTTTTCAGAGACTGAGCAGGAGGACAAGGTGACATCTCGAACCACTGTCCCATGACAAACGGTGGGTTGCAAAGGTGACCTTGGGGAAGCCCTCTGAAAGTCTGCTGTTTCTTGTGCTCGTCAAGTGTCAGGTGATACCAAAGGCTCACAACTAAGAAGATACTAAAGTCAAACGTAAGCAAGCTCTAGTACAGCACGGACCCTCCATCCATTTGTATCAGGTGCAAAGGATGGACAGGAGGCGCTAACTTAATTACCTCCTGTAACTCTCAGTCATTCTCTCTGAGACGTTACCTTTCCATATCCCGGAGCTCTTCCCTGGAGCCTCCCCACATTTCTACTCCCCTGATAAGTGAGTCTGACCTGATCTCTGTAGACCTACTCAGGGACAGAAGTGAATGTCGCCTGCTTTCACTCCTGTGCTCCCGCTGGCTCCTGGTGTCAGACAGGCCCTGGGTTGGCACTATGGCTGTAGCCTCTCCACTCACACACCTGGCTGTTCGGGGAGTTTGTGACTAGGCAGACCACCTCCACCTCTAGCACAACCCTTGCTGGAAAAAAATGGACCCTCCTTAGTCTGGGGGATAATTACCAGCCCTGGGACAGGCTTGATCGGCTTCACTGTATCCTGCTAGCACAGGTCTTCTGGGAACGGCACCCAGTCTGACTCCTGTCAGGTTTCTTTAGGAGCTGTAGCTGGACACAAATCTGGAAACCTTTGTCTGGGAGTAACTGGAACAGACCTGCTTTACCTCTGACTGTCTTCAGGCTGTTCTTTTCCTTTATATGTAGGTCTAAGTCACTGAAACCTGCCAAAACCATTCCAACCTTATGAAGATTTTGCCCACCAAAGCGAAGCCACTAAAACTCCGTATCAGCCTCAAGGTCCCTGCCAGATCCACTTTTTTTTTTTTTTTTTTTTTAGTTTTTTAAGATTTACTTATTTTATGTATAAGATTTTATCTTATGTATTTCAGTATTTCAGTGCTCTTAACTGCTAAGCCATCTTTCCAGCCCGATCCACTCCACTTTTTCTTAAGCCCTCCTCCATGAACACAGGTCTGTCTGGCTAAGTGAGCTGGGGTTCAAACACAGCTTTCCTTATTCTTAGAACCCACAAGAGTGCCTTTTTCCCCTCTACTGCCCTCCATTCCCAGACATTTATGGGGACCTCAGGAGGAGATAACCACCTGCTCCTAGAGGTGCTGATGAGCCGGTCTGATCCAGTCTGGTCCAGTCCATCAAGGCTGATTACGCTCACTATCTTGGGTCCATGCTGCCTTGACCTGAAGGAGGGATGGGAAGTTACACTTCTCAGTTTTCTGCCTCCACAGCAGTCATGATCCCATCTGTTCCCAAGCCCCACAGCCTCACACACCAGGCTGACACAGGCTCTTTCACTGCATGCTTAAGAGTTCTCCCCTAACCTCAGACTATTTCCTGGTCACTCTGTAAAGGGCCTGTCTGTATGTAGGTCACAGATCCCCCCCCCTCCACTATTTTCCATACTAAAGGTCAGCCTTAAATGGTGTCTTCTATCGCTCTGACCACCCCCTCTCATCCTCTCCTTCATCTGACTGACTTCCTGAATCCGAGGCTAACACAGAGGATGCCTCATCTTGCCTTTCTTGTTGTAATTGTTCCTTTATACAATCTGCTTGGGGCCCATCTTACCTGCGGATCCACTTCTGATTACACACGCAGTGGCCAGGCCACCTCTGCTGCACTGATCTTAAAGACTGCGAAATCTTTAAACTTTCAACTGTTTTCTGGGCATCTCCGTCTTCATGTGGTGCCCCCCACCTTTTCAAGCAGGCGCCACTTCATACCGCATAGGTGAAGACTGCCATGCTGAGATTCCTCCCACAGACATCCCTCATCTCGATGGCTCAGCTTTGGTGGCATGTCTGCCACCCATGGCAAGAAGCATGCAACACCTGCCACAGCACAGCAGTGGCACGCTACCACACACCACGCAGGAAAAGACAGCTCCCAAGGACTTTCCTCCTCAGTTGCCCTTCTCAGCCTCCGCTGCACGCCATGCCCTCCCTCCTCCCCAACTCATCTCTGGTTCTGTGGATTCCCCAATCAGGAGACAAATATATTATGTGACAAAACTTTTCTAGGGTGATACTATATACACATCTACTAACTCCACATCAGGTCCCCACAACAGCCTAGAGTGTGGATGCCACCATAGTACAGCTTGTTGAGCCAGTGCCTTTTATTGGGGTTACTTACAGGAGTTGCAGGAGCAGAAAAGACTCAGCTGCATCACCAAAGACCACTTCAGCATAGCGACAGCTCACAAAAGCTGGGAGCCTGGAGCACACTGCAGAGCCTGCAGGGAGCCCAACAGGGGTAGAGAACGGCCTTTCTGGGTGCCTTGGGTGGCCTAAACCTCTTCCAGGCAGCTCAGCTGGTTTCTCCTTCTTCCAGTCCTTTGTAGCTTGGGCTTAGAGTCTTTGCAACTGTTCTGCTAGTCTCAGAGGGACTATTGGCTTTTACTGCTTACACTTGTGAGAAGAGGCCTAGTGAATCTGGTCAGTTTCAGGGACTTCCTGAAGTTCTTTTGAGTTGTTTACCTTCCTGCTTAAGGAGCTTCCCTGCAGGATGCAATGTTTCCAATTTAGAGGAACTGTATAAGGTGCTTGCTGCAAAAGCCTGAGGACCTAAGTTCAAATCCCCAGGACTCAGGCACAGACAATCAGGTCTGTGGGCATCTGTAGTCTCCTGCAGGGAGACAGGAAATGGAAACAAGAGGCTCTGGAAGCCTACAGGACAGGTGTGCGTGTTTCCACAGCAGCAAACAAGACCAAGGTTGGGAAGTGAGGGCCAACACTTGCAGCTGTCCTCTCTCACTCACGTGCTGTGGGGTTGTGTACCTGTCTCTATATAGACATGAGGTGATAGATTCAATGCCTCCCCTAGTTGGGTGTGGTGGCACTTGCCCATAACTTCATCATTCAAAACTGCAGTTCTTCCAGGTTACATAGTGAGACCAAAACTCAACATTCCAATCCAGGCGTGGTGGCACACACCTCTGATCCCAGAACGCTGGAGAGGGAGCAGGTGGATCTCTGAGATGGATGTCGGTCTGGTCTACACAGTGTGCTCCAGATCACTGGAGGTTATATAGTGAGACCCTGTCTCAACAACAACAAAAACAATCAAAGCCTGCACAGTCCCATGGTGGAGTTAGAAAACTCAAACACTGGGCTATAATATTTACTTACTTATTTCTGTAAAAAGAATTTTTGTTTTGAGATGGGCTCTCCCCTGGCAGCCTGGAGCATGCTGTGTAGACCAAACAGGTTTGAAACTCACATGAGGATATGTCTGCCTCCACCTCCAGAGACTCTAGATGGAGTCTGCCTCCATCACCACACTTGGCCTTTCTGGGGAAGATGCAGATGACTTCTCTCTTGCCAGTTGAGTGACAGCCTGAGTCCTAACTAGTTTTTTGGTTTTTATTTTTAATTTCAATTTCATAAAGTTTACTCACGATGTGGGGTTGGGGGCGAGGGGAGCCAGAGGACAGTTTTAGAGTCAGTTCTCTCCTTCCACCTTGTGAGTCTGAAAGATCAAACTCAGGTCACCAGGCTTGGTGGCAAGCCCCTTTACCAGCTGCTGAGCCATCTCAGCAGCCCCTAATTAGTTACTTGTAACGAAGCAATGCAGTCCCACAATGCCCCTCCCCAAACAAACGCCAGACCATAACAATGGTCCCTATCTACCCCAGGTTCAGAGGTTTGAATAGAAGCAGCAGAAAGCAGACTTCAGCAGAAAGAAGGGGGAGGGGTGCTCAGGACCCTCCCACCCCACAGCCGGTCACCCCATTGACACTTGTGGGCGGGGCCCCTGCACCGAGACTCCAGGACACTGATAGAGACACAATGAGCTGGGGCTCCACAATGCTCTGTAAACAGACTTTTCTTTTCCCCACTTCACAATACTCCCAGTGTCTCGTGCTGTGAATGTCTGAGCTGGCCGACTTGTGAGCAGCTGCAGGATTGGTGAGATGTGGCTTTAGTGATGGCACAAATGGAATGGCCGTATTGAAACATACAGAGCTCATAAGCCAGAGAAATCACCTTGACATAAGGTCAGCGGGGGCCAGTGAGAAGGTCCAGTAGGTTGATGCGAGCTTGCTGCCCAGCCTGATGACTTGATGTGATCACATGGATTTACATGATACAAGGGCAGAAGCGACACCCCAACTTGTCCTGTGGCCTGTACACGAAGGCCTTGGATAGCACACACATTCACAACGCTAGAAATAACGTAAAAAACCAGCTGAGAATCGGAGGGGGTGGGAAGGACATTTCAGATTGTGGACTGGGAGAAAATGAGGAAAGCGTGTCTCCAATGAGGTAGGGTAGAGACAGGGCCTCCGACTCACTCTACAGACCAGGCAAGCATTCCATCCAGTCCTGCGGAGTGTTAGTATTACAGACAGGAGCCACCAAGGCTGGCACGAAGAGACTTGTAAGCATCAAAAACATCAAGTGCAAAGGTCCTGAGGCTGGGCTGCCTGGTCTATCTGGGGTAAAAGAAAAGAAGCAGGGTGGGGGTGGGGATGAAAGCCGAGAGGTGACCTTACTGCATGCAAGCCTTGTGGACAGAGAGTTCAGAGGTTGGAGCTGTAGTGAATTGGTAGAGCCGTTTTCAAGCATGCAAGTCCCTGGGGTCGGGAGAGGGCAGTCTTCAAACTATATACACACAGGAACAGAAGCACTTGGGCTCAGGAGAGGTGCCCACCGCCCAGCTTGAAATCTGAGTTCAATTCCTGGGACCCGTATGGTGGAACTGGAGAACCACCTTCCAAAGTTGTTCTCTGACTCTACAGTTAAGCATGGTGCGTGCACAGACTAAAATGTAGTTTAAAGTTGATTTCATTTAGGGGGTGGGGGGCAGGGCTGGAGATATGGCTTAGCAGTTAAGAGCACTGGCTGCTCTGGCAGGAAACCCAGGTTCAATTCCCAGCACTCACAGAGCAGGTCACAACTGTCTGTAACTAGTCCCGGGGAAGCTAGTGCCCTCTTCTGGCCCCTGTGGATACTGCACGAACACAGTGAACAAGCATCCCTGAAGGCAAAACACTTATTCATGCACATAAGACAAAAATAAAGTAAGACTTTTTATAAAAGTTAACATTTTTGAGCTGAGCACTGGCGGTGCACACTTTTAATCCCAGCACTCAGGAAGCAGAAGCAGGCAGGTCTGTGAGTTTGAGGCCAGTCTGGTCTACATAGCAAGACTCTGTCTCAAACAAACAGCTTAAAATGTTGGACAAGGTTTTTATGTAGCCCAAGCTGTCCTGGCCTTACACAGGTCTGTCGGACCTGACTCTCACCCCCTGCCACAGGCACAACTTTGTGTCTGTAGCTGCTGTAGACAACTTTGTGTTCTAGCCTCCCGTCACACACGGGTCTTGAGCAGACACAGGCCATCCACTTCTGCAGAAAGGTCCTCTTTCTGCTGAGCTCTTGCCGTCCCAGACTTTCCTTGTTGGTTTAGGGTTGTGTTGTTGTGTTCCCTGGCTGTCCTGGAACTCACTAGATAGACAAAGCTGGTCTCATGCCCACAGAAGTTCGCTTGCCTCTGCCTCCCCAGAGCCAGAATTAAAGGTGTGTGACACCCTCCTGGCTCTCCAAACTTTACCTTTTCTTGAGACAAACTCTCACCCAGAACTGTGCATGACCCATAAGTCACCACTGGATGCCAGTGAAGCCAGGGACACCTACCAGTGTGCACAGGGACACCCAGTGTGCACAGGGACATTTAGCTTTTTTTTTTGTTGTTTTGTTTTTTGCTTTTTGAGACAGGGTTTCTCTGTGTAGCCCTGACTGTCCTGGAACTCACTCTGTAGACCAGGCTGGCCTCGAATTCGGAAATTCGCCTGCCTCTGCCTCCCAAGTGCTGGGATTAAAGGTGTGCGCCACCACTGCCCGGCTTAGCTTTTTTTATTTTTAAGATTAAAAAAAATTATTAGTTGGGCATACTGGTGCACACCTTTGATCCCAGCATTTGGGAGGCAGAGGCAAGTGGATTTCTGAGTTCAAGTGAAGTCAGCCTGTCTACAGAGTGAATTCTAGGACAGCCAGGCTATACAGAGAAACCTTATCTCTAAAAAATAAAAAGGAAAAAATTCATTATTATTAGTGTGTGTGTGTGTGTGTGTGTGTGTGTGTGTGTGTGTAAGCAGTGTGGAGGTCAGGATGGCCTTTGGGAGCCATGGTTTTCTCCTTCCACCATTGGTTCTGGGGAACAAACCCAGGCTGTCAGAGTTTCCTGTAGAGCCATCCCTCAAGCTCCAGCTTTGCCCTTTGAAACAGAGTAACATGTGGCCCAGGCCACAGTTGAACTTTAAGTAGAAGATGACTCTTAATTTCTGATTCTCTTGCCTGTCTGCCTGGCACTGGGGTGATAGGTGCACATTACCCTGTCTGTGGTGCTGAGGATGGAGCCAGCCTGTCAGTAGACAAACTGTCCTCACTGGCCCCAGCACCAGCCCTAGGCCGCTTGTTAAGAGAACTAGTATGTGTGTGTGTGGGGGGGGTGCGTTTCTGAGGCTTGTCGGTTTCTTTGCATCCCCACTGTCAGTTTCTGTGACCCTCACTGTCCTCTGACCTCCGCCCAGGTGTCCTATGCACGCCCCAGTTCTGCCTCAATCCGGGATGCCAACCTGTATGTCAGTGGCCTCCCCAAAACCATGAGCCAGAAGGAGATGGAGCAGCTTTTCTCACAGTATGGCCGGATCATCACTTCCAGGATCCTGCTGGACCAGGCCACAGGTCAGAGTGCAGGAAGGGAGGGTGCACTGGGCAAGGGTGTGCCAAGGAGGGAGAGCCATATGAGAAGGTACAGAGTGCCCGAGACTGACCTCACACCCCTGGCAGGTGTCTCTCGGGGTGTGGGATTCATCCGCTTTGACAAGAGGATCGAGGCAGAGGAGGCCATCAAGGGACTGAATGGGCAGAAACCACTGGGTGCTGCTGAACCTATCACGGTGAAGTTTGCAAACAACCCAAGTCAGAAGACAGGCCAGGCCCTGCTCACCCACCTGTACCAGTCATCTGCCAGGCGCTACGCTGGTCCCCTGCATCATCAGACACAGCGCTTCCGGTGAGCCAGAGTCCTCAGACCCCAGGCCAGTGCCCCAAGCCTGCAGCTGCTCTCCCTGAACCTGTTTCCTGCAGAGAGTGGGGACCCAGGGACACCCCACCATCAGGAACATGGCCTAGGTCACAGAGCAGAAGCTCAGTATGTGCTGGCCACTACGGTTGGCAACAAATTGAGGGCCAGCTGTGGCTGTCTGTCTGTCTCCCCCACCCCCACGCCAGCCCCTATGTCTTGGTTATGGTTTATATTGCTGTGATAAAACACATCTGAAAGCAATATGAGGATAAAAAGGTCTATTTCATCTTACAGCAAACAGTCCACCATGAGGGGTAATCAGGGCAGGAACCTGGAGGTGGTGACTGAAGCAGAAACCATGGAACACTGCTTACTGACCTGCTGTCTGTGCCTTGCTCAGCCCAGGCCCAGCTGCACAGCCCACAGTGGGCTAGTACATCCCACATCAAGCAAGAAAAATGCCCTCAGACTTGCGCACAGGCCAATCTGATGGAGGCATCTTCTTGATTGAGGTTCCTCTGCCTAGGTGACCCTAGTTTGTGTCAAACTGACAAAAAGCAAGACAGTAAGCAAAAACCTCAGAAAACAGCCTGGGTGCCCTGTGTGTCCTGTTCTCTCTCTCTCTCTCTCTCTCTCTCTCTCTCTCTCTCTCTCTCTTTCTCTCTCTGTCTTGTCTTTTCTCCTCTGTCTTTCTTTGAGTGTATTTGTCTTTTTAAGCACCTGTGTGTCTGTCTCTCTGGTTCTGCTTCTCTTTTGGTCTCTCTGCACCTGTTTCTTTCTCTCCATGTCTCTGTCTCTCTTTGCCTGTGTGTTTCTTTCTTTCTTTGTCTCTCTTTTTCTCTCTTGTCTCTGTCTCTGCCTGCCCACCGCCATACATGGGTCCAGCTGTGCCTCGGCCTCCTCATAGATAATGCCACCATCAAAACCATCAAACGTCCCCTCTCGTTGAGTCCCGGCCATGATCAGATTCTCTGCATGGTAGTCCAGTAGAAAGGCTTGTGCTGGTCATTTCACTGAGAGCTCTTCACCTCAGATAGAGACTGTACAAACCCAGAAGAAGACTTGAACCCAGGATCCAGACTGGTCATTCTCAGGCATCCCAAGTGGGAGATCAATGGGAGCTACTGGTGGACCTGGGATGGCCCAAGCTGCCCATTCTCCTGTGGGTGCAGGAAATATCCCTGCCACCTTTGTAAGCCCTTCTCTTAGCCCCTTCATCCTCCGGGTAGGACCTGAGGGGGTAGCTTGACGTTCAGGACAAGGACATCCAGCCTGGCAGCCTGGCGGCAGCAGGGACACTAAGAAGCAGTCCCAAATGAGTGAGGTTCCGTGCCAGGCGGTGTCCAGCCGGGCTGGGAGCAGGCAGCGGGGGCAGGGCCCTGCTGAAGGCTGTGGGGGTGGGGAGGACTGGCTGTCACATCATAGGGGGTGGGTCACAGGCCACTCTGACAGCTGCTTCTGCCTCCACAGGCTGGACAATTTGCTCAACATGGCCTACGGAGTCAAGAGGTAACAGTGCCCTGCCGTACTGTCTCCATCCCTCATAGCTCCCTTCCCTTGATGACCCTCCTCTAACCCCTGCATGTACCTTGTCTCTGGGACGACTGGGCAGCCATTTCTGCCTGTGTCTAATGATAGCCCTAAGACTATAAGCAGAGCAAATATCTAGAGAGAGCAGCTACAGGAGGATTATGGAGGGCTGTTTGTTACTTTCCACATTTCTTTTTTTTTTAATAGCATTTTTTGAGTTTTTTTTTTTAAAAACTTGTTTATTTTTTTATTTCCTATGCAATGATGTTTTGCCTGCATGTATGTCTGTGTAAGGTGTCAGAAGCCCTGGAACTGGAGTTAAAGACAGGTGCTAGCTGTCATGGGAGGGCTGGGAATTGAACCCATGCCCTTTAGAAGAACAGCCAGTGTTCTTGATGGGCAGAGCCATCTCTCCAGCCCCTCACACATCTCTTTTTATCATCTCAACACAAGTAGGCATTTGTATCCCCTAGTTCCAACATTAACCCTCTGAGAGCCACTGGCAACTAATTGTTTTTGGTGTTAGGAACAAGACCCTAGGACTTCTGCATACTAGGCCTGCACTGAGCCATGACCCCTGCCCCTCACTGGGGGATTCTAAGCAGGGGCTCCATAGCCATTTCCTGAGTTCCACATATCAGCTACCATTGTTAGCTTTCTCATTTCATGCAAGGCTCCCCAGCCTCCCCACCGTTGCTGTGAACCTTGAGCTCTTTCTGGCTTCGCCCACAGCCCTGCTCTTTGAAAGGTTCCGTGCTGACGCGTCACACGCTGCTGGGGACATGTTGGATATCAAAAGCTGGGCTTGAGGCCAAGGGTGGAGCATGGTCCAGGCAGATGTGATCCGTCGTGAACATGAATTGAGACAGAACACAGTGCTTGGCACATAATAAAAGATGGCCACATATCCTGCCACTGATGTTACTTCTCAACCCCACGGGAATGAGATGTGTGAGTGATGCTAAGGGCAGTGCAGGGGCAGCATAAGGGGTGACGGTGACCCAGGAGAGGCCTGGAGGTCACCTAGCAGCAGGAGAGGCTAAGTCCTCTGTGGGGTCTTAGACTTTCAGAGACATCTCCCCATGCTGAGTGACTTAGTTCTGAGGGTGAGGGAGTCAGGGGGAATGTAGCTTTCCATCCTTTAATTGAGTTAGACACAAACAACTAACTAAGTGTTACCTGACATGAGACAGCCAAGAGAACAGTGTCAGGACCATGTGGTGACATGAACAGTTGTCCTCCTTACCCATCAGGGACACATCCCCAAGACTCCTTGTGGACACCTGACACAAAGCTTGGCATGGAAACCTGTATATGTCTTATTGACTTAAATTTCTACTTGTCTGTTTATACAGTTGTTTATGAGACAGGGTTTCACTGTGTAGCCTGGTGTCCTGGAACTCACTCCATAGACCAGGCTGGCTTGGAACTCACAGAGATCCACCTGCCTCAGGAGTGCTGGGATTAAAGGTGTAAGCCATAGGCCTAGATGAGGATGATGACGATGACTGTCATCATTCTGTACTGGAGAGGAGACTCAAGGCATTTTGTGTGAGCACTAAGAGCACACACCCAGCCCTCTTTGTTTCCCAACACAGGGCCTCACGTAGTGTGGCAGGTCAGCAGCCCTGAGCTGAGTATGTCCCTGAGCCCCTGCTCCCTCTGCCTCTGCCTCCTGAACGTGAGGTTGCAGGTATGTTCAGTTTATCTTTTTACTTTGTATTTTGAGCTTGTGATTCTCCTGCTTCAGCCTTCTAATGACAGGCCTCTACCACCAGACCGGTTTCTTCTTCATGACGTCACAGACAGACGTGACTTTTCCTTAGGTATTAGTGACCTCAGCATGTGATCTATTGTCACCTTTCTCCTTAAAGGAAACATTTTACTAATTTCTTCTAGGCATCTCTAAATCACCAGTATTAACCATTAACCAATTAAAGTAAGGATTTCTTAGCATAGAAACTATAATTAAAAAAAAAAAATAGAAAGGCCGGGCAGTGGTGGCGCATGCCTTTAATCCCAGCACTTGCACTTGGGAGGCAGAGACAGGTGGGTTTCTGAGTTCGAGGCCAGCCTGGTCTACAGAGTGAGTTCCAGGACAGCCAGGGCTACACAGAGAAACCCTGTCTCGAAAAAACTAAAAAAAAAAAAAAAAAAAAAGAAAGAAACTATGATTTTACACAGTTTGACAATCAAATAACTAAGTGCTAATGGGAAGGTAGCATATACTGTCAAATACATTGCAAACAATGTGACGTTTCATCATGCCACTAAAACAGTCCATGGTCTTCTCTCTGGTTCTCCTGAATTATCCTCTTTATTTTTCTTCCACCTCCTCCTCTTCTCTCTCTTCCCCTCCCCCTCCTTCCCTTCTTTTAGACAGTCTTACTGTGCAGCTCTGGCTGGACTTGAACTCACAGAAAGCCCTGTCTCTGCCTCCTGAATGCTGGATGAAAGGCATGTGCTACCATACAAGGCCTTTTGTTACTGCTGCTTCTGCTTCTTCCTCTCCTCCTCCTCTCCTCCTTTTCTTCCTCCTCTTCCTTCCTTTTCTTCCTCTTCCTCCTCCTCCTCTTTCTTCTTCTTCTTGTTTGAGGTTTATTTTAATATGGGGTCTCATATATCCTGGGCTGACTTCAAACTTGAGGTATAGATGAAGATGGGATTGAACTTTTCATCCTCCTGTCTCTGCCTGCCAAATGCTAGAATGACACACATGAGCCAGCCA
>JANHMN010000006.1:73592563-73604639 GCA_030674055.1 Rhabdomys pumilio
GCCCAGGTGAAGGGGTGGTGGGGAGGGCCCAACACAGAAGGGCCCAGGTGAATGGGAGGTCGGGAGGGCCCAACACAGAAGGCCCAGGTGAATGGGAGGTCGGGAGGGCCCAACACAGAAGGGCCCAGGTGAAGGGGTGGGGAGGGCCCAACACAGAAGGGCCCAGGTGAAGGGGTGGGTGGGGAGGGCCCAACACAGAAGGGCCAGGTGAATGGGAGGTGGGGAGGGCCCAACACAGAAGGGCCCAGGTGAATGGGAGGTGGGGAGGGCCCAACTACATGGTGAGCAGACAAGGTTGAGTTTTAGGCCCTGCAAGATCCAGGCTGGCTCCTCCTCTAAGGAGTTGGTGGTAGACAATAACTGGGCAGGAGACAGCCTCGGTGCCCATACCTGATGGACTCCTCCATCTCTTTCAAGGACCGTTCAACTTCCTCAAACTTATTCCTGGCCTCCTGTGCAGCTGAGGAAAAGGATATCAGAGTGGCCCCAGTTTCAAGAGAGAAGACAAAATGGGGCCCCACAGAGAATGTGACAGCTGCCTCATACACCCTGGGTTTGTTCCCAACAAGGATGACCCTCTAGGCCTGGCGAGCTGCAGAGTGGGCCTCCTCTGCTCTTTGTCTCTCTAGAGTACATGGCCAGGGCTCCCGGGGTCCAGCTGACTCCTGGCCTGTTATGGGTGTCACAAACAAGTGCAGCCCATGAGGAAGGAGGGCTCTTAAGGATGGGAACCAGGGCATTGCAGGCTCAGGGAGTGCACCCTTACGGTACAGACAGACCTGCTTACGCTAGGAGGGACGGACTGCTGACTGGGAGACGAGATCCCTTCCCATCCAGATCCTCACTCACCATCGATGATAGCCTGTGTCTCCTCATCATAGGGTGGCATCTTTTCATCCTCAGTGGGGCTGGGAGGCTGTGGGGGCTGCAGTGGGGATGGGGCCTCCTGGGGAGGGGCAAGGCCCAGTCAGCAAGCAGCCCCACTTAGTCGTCTGCCCATCATTCTCCCAACACACACCTTGGGCTGCTCCCCCTGCACCTCCTCTTCCTCCTCCTCCTCTTCCTCTTCTGGCTCCTCATCCTCCTCTTCCTCCTCCTCTGTGGGTGGCAACACTGGTGGCTTTTCCTCTTTGGGCTCAGTCACCTCCGGAGCAGGTATGTCAGTGGGTGGGACCTAGCAGACCCAGGAGTGTGAAGACCAACGTTGAGGGCTTGAGGAACAAGCTTATCTCACGGCTGGGGGACACTGGTTCTTACATCTGGAAGAGGTGGCCTCCAGAGCGGACTGGTGCCACCACAGGAGGTGGTATTTTTGCAAGGGGATGGAGGCAGGACCATTTCCCCTCCTCTTTCCACAAACCTCAGAGCGGTACTTGTCCCTGATGGCAGCCCAGACACGGTCATAGAAGGAGGTAGTGTCAGTCTGTGTGTCTCCACTGAGAAGGGCCTGTATGTGTTGGGGTTAGGTCAGGGTCAGCACCTCCAGACACCTGTACACTCTGCCCCAGGCACCCACAAGGAGGAACCAGGCCACAGTAGAGGGGCCAGGTACTCTGACCAGGAAGGAGAGCACAACCCTGAAGAAAGGAAGTATCAGGGGCTGGGAAGTACGGGGACATTAGGACAAGATACAGGCGTATAGACACTGTGCACGAGTGCCCTAAGGCAAGGTCCAGAAGGGGCAGGGAAGGATTCAGTTTGTGGCAGGGATGGGGAGAGGGGGAGAGCCTAGGGACAGCAGGTATGGGACTCCCACTCTGAGGCACCACCCAGAAGGGTAGTGGGGAGGACACGAACGTGAACAGGCTCCACACTGCCCTGGTACTGCTCCAGGGTCCCACCCATGGCCAGCATCATATGGTCTCACACTGATGTGAAGAGCCTCACTTCGGGACAGCAGGAGCTCTTCATCGGCGTTGGCCTGCCCTGGCCCCGCTCACCCTGAATTCACTCTAGGCTAATGGTCTCTGCAAGTCCCAGGACAAGGACAGGCTGGGTACCTGGGCCTCCTCCTCGGACAGCCCTCCATCTCCATCTGTGTCCAGCTCCGGGTGAGTCTGTAACTCAGCCAGCGAGACCCTGAGTACAGACAAGGAGGCGTGAGGCTCCTCTGGGACCTCTACATGTGAGAGTGGGGGCTGCACCAAGAGAGGCAGGGCCCAACCCCTCCCCACTCTCCCTCAGAAGAGACCTAACTCAAGGCAGACTTGGAGTGGCCTTGAAGACATCAGGACCCTGTATTCCTGAACCCACTCTTCCTGACCCACCCACTTCCACCTGCGTCAATACCTCAAAATCACCCAGTACTGACTGGCAGTGACAGGTCTCACTTGCAGTCAGAGGCTCTGGAGACCAGGCAGGAATTCTGTAACTTGAGACCAGCCTGGCTACACGATGAGGTGGAGGCCAAGTTGGTAGACCTCTGGCCCACCCTGGTTGGAGTGAGGAGCCCCGCTGGTCAGTGCAGTCACACTTACAGCCCATCCATGTTGTCATCCAGTTCCTGAAAGGCACTGGCTGCCAGCTCCTGCTCCCGCCGGGCCTTGGCAGCGGCTTGCTGCTCTGTGGAGGGGTACTCTGTCACATGTGCCGCACGAGCCACACCTCTCACCTCCAAACCCTGCCCTCATCAAACACAGAGCCCTGCCATGACACCAGCCTACTGGAGTGCTGGGACACAGCTCTGGATTTAACAAAGGTCTGTGCCCTCTGGGAGGAAGGATGGATTTAGGAACAAGATAAACAGCTGAGGGCCACTGAAATGGTTCAGCAGGTAGAGAAGCTTGCTGCCAAGCATGACAACCTGAGCTCAGCCCCTGAGCCCCACATGGTGGAAGGCAGGCAGACTCCTGCACGTTGTCCTGACTTGTCTATGTGCACTGTAGCGCACACCTTCCCATCCCACCTACCCACAGACAGACAGATGTCAAACGAGGAGTGGGTAAAGCCTGGGAGGAGCTATGAGCAGGCCTGGGCTGGGAAAGCTGAAGCAGCCAACGGATGTGTGCCAGCGACAGCGACACACACCTGGAAAAGCTCCGCGCAGCTGACAGAACAGCAGTGTGTTTTGCCTCACAGTAGCCAGAGCACATGAGGGACATCTGAACCAGTACAGCCGCTCACTGCTCAGAGCCTGCAAGGCCCTGAGTGACCTGTCCCGGAAGGAGCGTGGCCCCAGCAGGACTCCAGCCTCACCTTCCCTTCTGAACACCCTCTACCTAGGCTTTTTCAGGTTTGACTCAGGGTCTAATGTACCCCAGGCTGGAGCAGCAAAGGCTGGCTGTGATTTTTTATTTTCATTTTTCATAGTGTCTCACTATGTAGCTTTGGCTGTCCTAGACTGTAGACCAGGCTGGCCTCGGATTCACAGTGCTGAGTGTTGAGATTAAAGACGTGGGCCACTATACCTGGCTGACTCTGAATTCTTAACCCATCACGTAAGGGCTGGAACTGTAGCCCCTAAGGCCTGGCTCTCTCTATTTCGTTAGAGATAGGGTCTCACTATGTAGGCCAAGTTAGTCTGGTATTTATAATCCTCCTGCCTTAACCCTTCCAGGAGCTGGAATGACAGATGCTGTGCCTGCTGGGATCAGCAGAACCAGAATCAAAGTTAAGGTGGGGGTATCAACAGGAGAGTCTCTAATCTCAGGAGCACAGCATCGCTAGGTCAGAAAACAAGCATATATCTAAATTCATCCTCTGTGCAGGCTGAAGGCTTAATGCAGTTATAGAGCCCCCACCTAGAATCCCTCAGTGAGGAGTGGGTGACACCAGCAGGAGAGCATGGGCTGGCTGAGCATGGGTAAGACACTAGATTCATTCACTGCATACTGCTTGAGTGGGCAAAGATCTTAAACCCTCAACTTGTGCTTAGGATCTCTGGAGGGGAAGGTCCTCGGCACCAGACAGAAGGAAAACAATCTCGAGAAAGGGACCTGGACCCATGGTCACAAGCACTTCCTATGGTCTCCACATCAGATGACCAACACAGAGAGAACTAGGCACACGGAGATGAGCCATCAGGACAATCAAAAAAAACCCTAACCAAACAAAAAACTAGAAACATCCCGCAGGATCAGGAGTTCAAGGTCTTCCTCATCTGGATAGTACACTGAAGGCTAGCCTGGGCTACACAAGACCCTGCCTAAGGAAGTAAGCTCGAATGCAAGGGAACCTGGCTAGCTCCCACAGACAGGGCCTGTCAGGGACGTCTCAGGTCCCAGCCCTGAGCCTCCCCACAGCATACCCTCCCACAACTTCCGGTCCCACAGACAGGGCCTGTCAGGGACAACGTCTCAGGTCCCAGCCCTGAGCCTCCCCACAGCATACCTTCCCACAACTTCCGGTGCTGATCCTTGGCCTCCTTCTCCGGCCTCTCTGCTTCTTCTTTAGCTGTCCGCAGTGTCTCTACCTGGTCTTCCAGAGACTTCTTTCCAGCCTGAAGCTCAAGAAGCTTACTCTGCAGAAAAAGTGGCAGGCAAGAGGTCAGCTCTACTTCTGCTCTGTCCTCTCTTCCAGCCCCGAGAACTTCTCAAACCATCCACATCCAGGGTGAGGCTCTGGTTCCCGGTGGCTCTCTGAAGAGCCCAGGGCTTGATGCAGGCTATTCCGCCCTGCGTGGTCAGGCCCACCTGCCCCAACCCCATCATTTAAACTTCACTTTCTTCCACAAGTCACTTTTTTTTGAGGAGGGACATTGTGACAGTCAGAGGACAGTGCACAGGACTCAATTCTTTCCTGTCCTGGGAATCAAACTGTCACTGGGCCTGCGATTTTACCCTTGAGCCACCTCACACACCCCACTGCCCTTTCCTACCCTAAAACTCAAGGACGACATTCAGACCCCTCCCCTCCCGTTTTCAGTTCTTCACCTGTGTAATTCTTTCGATCTGGAACACTTTCCATGGCTGACTTAAATTACCCTACAGATTTTAGTTCAGATAGCCCCTCCTCCAGGAAATCTTCATTTCCTGCCTCCAAGATGGGTGAGGGTGACCCTGCAAGAAAGCTCTCGATGCCCTACTGTTCCTGAGCTCCCCTCTCCAACAACATGGGATGTGACTTCTGAACTGAGGAGGGCACAGGTCCGGTTCTAACCTACATGGCAGCTGTAGTGGGAAGACATCCCACTACATCTGTACAAAGCTCAGTGACTGGGCTGTATGAGAGGGAGGCGGAGTGAGGAATTGGGAGGAGAGGAAGAGGAGGAGCGAGGAGGAAGG
The DNA here is from genome assembly GCA_030674055.1 of Rhabdomys pumilio. Classification (NCBI taxonomy): domain Eukaryota; kingdom Metazoa; phylum Chordata; class Mammalia; order Rodentia; family Muridae; genus Rhabdomys; species Rhabdomys pumilio. The sequence goes on from JANHMN010000006.1 coordinate 73,597,786, forward strand.
AGAGATGTAGGAGCCATGGAGAACCACGCACGGGTCCAGGACGGTCCTGGATAACGATTTATATCATAAGGCTACATATTGGGAAACAACTCTATTTTTGTGGGCAAATTGTTAATGAGCATTTCTAAATATATAAAGCCTTTGGATAATAATTAAGCTTTAGAGTCTCATTTCTACTGGGTACAGCATGGATGGCGAGATGGTCTGGGTTCAGCCAAGCATTGTGGAGACAGCATGGTAGATTGGCAGAGCCATCTTCCACGCTGGCATCTCATGGGTGCCAGGGCCAGTGCTTCTGGCCAACCTGAGCCGCAGCAGCTGCGAGAACACGCCACTGCTTGTGGCCTCAGGCTTTGCCTAGTCAGGAACAGGGCGGCCCCCTAACAACAAGCCAGTTTGGGTGCCTCCACTTTAAATTTTAGCTGTAACAGGTACCCAGTACACCTGGGTGCCTACTTACGTTCTGAGAAGCAACACGGCTGAGGGTTGAGAGCAGGGGTGGAGCACCTGCTTAGAACCCCAGCGTGCAGGCTAGGGTATAGCTCAATGGGAGAGCCCAACCTAGAATTCTCCAGTAAGGAATAGGGTGTGGCTCAGCAGTGACAGAACTCTCTTTAACAGGCTGGGGCTGTTACTTACTACTCGAGTGCCTGCCTACCCTGTACAAAGAGCTGGGTTCCATCTTTAACACAAAAATAAAAAGAGAGTGATGTGTGCACGGTGGAGAAAGCTTTCAACCCAGAATCCAGGAGGCAGAGGCAGGAGAATCTCTGTGAGTTTGAGGCCAGCCAGAGCCACATAGAGACTATGTCTCAAAATAAATAAATTTAAAAGGGGGGTAGGGCAGTAACAACAAAAAGTAGCCCAGGCAAGCTCTGGTCTAGGGCTAGAGGTGGGCTACCACAAGGTGCGAAGTCTTAGCTGTCTCGACCCTTGTGTGATGCTATCCTGCCAGGATCTGTCAGAACCAGGACCTTCTCATCTCCCCTGGAAGATAAAGGTAACATGCAACTAACCTCATCAATAGGCTTCCCCAGATCCCCAGAATTTGAAAGGGCAATCACTGCCTACTTAACAGGGGCCTTCCAGTCTCCTCAATTCAGAGATAGTTTCCAACCACAGGGATGGGAGAGAAGAGCCTGCAATCTATTTTGGACAGACACAGAGCTGGAGTCTGGTTTTAGCGCATTGGGCTTGCTACCACACTGAGTCAACGTAGCATTCTCTACTGAAATTAAGCTTGAGAGCTTTCCCCAGAACTCGGGTATTGACAACTACCAGCCCAGGTCACAGACAGTGGGGCTGGGGATACAGAGATCTTTCTGTGTCTAGGAGTTAACACGTCTGTCTCACAAGCTGAAAGCTTCACACTTGGGAAAAATGCTCGGCCAACCACTCAACATGGTAAGGCAGACGCAAGCTCAGCAGAAGCCAGCATCAAGTATACTCTCCACTGCATTTGCCCGCCTGTCACTCAAGGACCCCAGGCCCAGGGAGCCGTACTAACGGCTCTGGTCCTCACCTGCTTTTCTTCCCGGGCTACCTTCCACTCCTCAATGAGCATCTTCTTCAGGCGGAACCCTTCTCGGGTGACCTCGGCCAGCTGCTGCAGGGACTCTTTTTCCTTGCGACCCTTCTCTCTGAGGTTGACACACACAAGTACCACTAAAGACACTCAGGACCCAGCAGGTTTGTCTTTTCCTGAAGGGCCTAGGTCACCTGCCAGCTCCAGCCACCTCCTCCCATGACCAATGCTGAGAAAGAGAAGTCATACAAAGAAATCTCTGCAGCCTGCCCTTCCAGGTTCTTCTGACCACAAAGGTCTCAACTCTGCCCCTGAGAAGACAGAGCATGCAAAGCTTGCCTGTCCTTGGGATTACAGGACTGTCTAGGAAGCAGTGAGGAACAGGTCTGAAGGTTAGCCCTCAAGTGACCAAGAGGAAGAATAAGACCCCCAGCCTCAGGTCGGTCATGTGGGCGCACACTTTCAATCCCAGTTCTTGGGAGACAGACCTCTGTGAGTTTGACCAGCCTGGTCTAAGTAGTAAGTACCAAGCCAGGCAAGGCCACAGAGTAAGACCCTGTCTCAGAACAAAACAAAAAGTCAAAACCAAAACCAAGAGCCAGAGGCCTGCCAGAGGTCTGTTGGGTGTGGTAACAATTACACCTGTAATTCCAGCAATCAGAATAGACAAGCAAGAAGAGCAGCAATTCAAGATTATAATGGTCGGCCAGCCAAGTCAGAGGCTAGTCTGGGCTCCATGAGTTCCCTCCCCACAATTAAAACAAAGCCCAACGGGGGCAGCACACAGCTGTGTTCCCAGCAACTGAAAGAGGGGCGGGCGGAAGGGTCACCTAAGTTCCAGGCCACACAAGAGATGCTTGAGATCCTGTCTCAAAAAGGAGAACAGGGGGCTTGGGAGATGGCTCAGTGAGTAAGAAAGCATCCCAGCACCCGCCAAAAAAAGCTAGTTGTGACCATACACCTAGAACCCCGCCTTGGGTGGAGTAGAGACAAGGGGATTGCTAGAGCTTGCTGGTGACCAGCCTAGCTTAAGCGTTAGTGTAAGACTCTCTCAAGGAATACAGAGGAAAAGAGAGCAGCAAGAAACCCAACATGACCTGTCTTACACACATACCGCCCAAACACGCAAAAAAGAACCTATAAAATAAAGCAAGTATTGACACTGTTAACCCAACTAGAGCTCAGCTTCAATTCTGCCACAAACACGTCATCTGTCTTCCTGCACTTACTATCTGTTTTTGTCCAGGGTTTTTGTTTGTCTGTTCATTTTGAGACGGGTTCTCTGGTAGGCCAGGCTTCAGACTCACTATGTAGCCAAGGATGCTCTTGAGTTTCTGACCCTCCTGCCTCCCCACCCCAAGGACTGTGATTAAAAGCCTTCGCTCCCACCTCCCATTTCTAAGCTGGTAAACAATCTCAACTACCTCAGACCTAGAGGGAGTGCTGGTAATGTGAGGATCCCAAGGGGCACGACCATTGGACTCACAAAAGAAGCCACAGTGGTATAAGATCACAATCTTAGCGCTCAGGACGTTAAGGAAGGAGGTGCTGACTGGGCACCCAGAGGGAAAGCCTGTCTCTAAAGAAACAAAGGAGGAGCTGGAGAGACTTCACTCGATGATCTTCCAGAGGACCTGAGTCTGACCTCTAACTTTAGCTCCAGGGGGTCATACACCCTCCTCTGACCTCCGCAGACATGCATGTGGGTGGCATACACTGTCCCTCTCACACTCACATAACATAAAAATAAATCTGCCAAGAGAATGCTGGGCTTGGAGACGTGTGCCACCACACTCAGTAAATGACAATTAATCTCTTTTAAGAAAGGTGAAAAACGTAAGCAGACAAGGAAGCAGCCTGACTTCCAAGCAGAGGTGCAGAGTGCCCTGGGTCCCCACCCACCTGCAGGTGTTCTCACACACGGTGCCACTGTTATACTCGTCTGTCCCATCACAGCAGTCTGAAACAGAGAGGTAAGGGCCAAGATCAGAGTGGGCGGGGCCTCCTCTGTCTGGACCCACCTCCTTCCCCCAGATCCTGGGAGGATCCACACTTACCACATACCCCATCGTTGACCCGGCTGGAGAGGATGTACAAGGGCTTGTACCCAGTGTTGGTGCAGTGAAAGCTGCCATTGGGACAAGCAGCAGTGCCTGCAGAAAAAAAAAAAAAAAAGAAAGCTTGTTGAGTGTCCTCCATGCCAGACATGTTCCAGAAAAAGGTGAAACTCAGGTGTGGTGGTGCATGTCTGTAATCCCTGCACTTGGGAGGTGAACACAGGATGATCTGTGGTCCAGCTCATCTCAGCTACACTGTGTGTTCAAGGCCAGCCTGGGCTACAGGAATGTCTCTAAAATAAAAATAAACCAAAGAACAGCCAAGAAGAAACTGTATCTTCAGGAACCTACAACAGAATCCTCCAGTATTTCCCAGCTTTCTCCTCAGGCCCTTCAAAAAGGCCTAGCAATACCCTCCACTCCTCTTTGCCTTCATCAATCCCTAGAAGGCCATTCAGTTTCCCTCCTCCTTCCATCTCTGAGAGGGTCTTATGTTGGCTCTTCCTGACTAGAAACCTCATCTCCTCACGGAAGTCATTCTTGGTTCCACCAATGACATTTGCTGACTTGGCCATAAACCTGGATATCTGCTCCTTTCTTAGGGAATAGAAACCAGGGCTGGCACCTACAAATGCTACCCCTCAGCTAATACAAGCCAACAGGGATTTCGTCTCTGTGCCTGCTTCTGCTCACTGAACAGGAAGCAACAGGAGGAGGAGACCCTAGTTCTTATGGGGCATCTGCACTTAGCAGGCTCATTTAATGGGCAATGAGCAAACGCAAAAGCTCACCAGGCTCGTCTGAACCGTCCTTACAGTCACAGTAATCATCGTTCACCTGGTCGAATGGGATAGTGGCTGTGCCGTCCAAACACGTGAAAGGCTTAGATTCATCATAGAAGTGATGGTCTGGTGAGGAAAATAAGAGGCTCAGCTCAGATCTTAAATAAGTACGACCTCTGTCCTACCCACTCACCCTCACTAGTAGAAATGCTACGGGAAATGGAGGAAAAAAGCTGAAAACGCCCCTCCCGACCACCTTCGCTATGCACAAAGAAGACTCACTGCTGAGGGAAACGCCCCGGGGTCTCTTAACTTCTACTGCCCAACAGAGGGGTAGCAGCAGCAGCAGCAACAACATCCCGAACGGGCAGAGACCGGAAGTGTGTTCTGCCGCAGGAAGATACGCGATGTCTTTTCTCACTGTAGAAAAGAATGAAGCATCTGATCATTGGGAGAGGGCAGTTTATCCAAAGCCGACCTCACCATTGCTTCCGGAAAAGGAGGGCTCAACCGAAGTTGGAGGTGCAAGCGCAGGGGGATCTCTCCACCCCGAGCCAGTGGAAGAGTCTCAAAGTGAACTCAAAACCTTAGGTCTCTGTAAAGAGGTGAAGAAATGAACAACTCCCGCCAAAGGCTCAAAAGATTTACAATCCCTCCACACCACCCATCATGCTGCAACCTATAAGAAATCAGAGTGCTTTCCACCCTACTTCATCACTTACACGAGGCAGAGGCAAAGGTCAAAAGCCACCACACAAGGTTGGCTCAGCAGCCGCGGTTCCTGCAGCAGAAAAAGACCGGAACGCTCTAGGATACGTCACTTCCGTTTTGCTCACGCTTAGCGAACGGCAACTCCGGGACGCCATGTTAGGAGTGGCAAGAGTGCGTGTGCTGGAGCTAAGGCAGCCATCTTGAGTAGGAACATGAAGTCCTAGCCTTAGAGAGAACAGATCGGAAGTGCAGCGCTTAATGGCGGCGTAACGTGCCTCCATCTTGGGAGTGGCGGGTTTCTGGCCACTGCCGGCGAACGCGCAGGGAGTCACGTGACCTCTACGGTCGATCCTCTCTTTTGCTGGGTCTCCTTGTGGGACCGCCCCTCCGAACCAAGTCAGCCAGTGAGAGCTGTGGAGTGTAACGCGGGCGGTTTCCTTGGGAACGTGGGCGGGGGAGGAAGTTACTTAGCAACCGGGAGATGCTTAGAGGCCCTCAGCCAAGCAGTTAGCAAAAGTGCATTCCCAGAGCCCAGGGAACCAGCGCTTAGGATCCTGGACTGAAGAGGCCAAATTGTAGTTACTCTCCAATCCCTTAGAGACTTCTTAACCTTTACCCTATCACCATGACGTCTCCCCTGTGCTGGGCAGCAGCGACCAGCACGGTGACTAGCCAGGAGCAAGTTCCAGCACCCTCTTCCAAAGCCAAGGGCGGTAAGGTTCACCGAGGCAAGACTATGGGTCGGGCACAGGCCTGGCCTGCACATCATTCCAAGAAGGCAGCCTCCTTCCATTTGATGAAGTCTTCTGTGCACGCACAGGTGCTTGAGTTACAAAGAAAAATCCAACTGTTAGGTAAGATGGCTGCAGACGGCACAGAAGGATCAGGGATCAACTGTACCCATCCGGTCTTCTGAGTAGGCACTATGTGACAGGTGTTTCTCCAGCGCAACTCTAGGTGACCCACTTGATGCAAGCACTCAAATTTGTTTGGACTTCTTGTCTTTCTTTCCCATTTCTTTGTAATCTTACCTCTTGTAATGTGCATATGGATGGGTGAAAAGTACAGACTCTAAAGTTTGTTTTTCTTTTCTTTATTTATTGTTTTATTTTGTGTTTTTGCGGACAGAGCACAGTACTCTCAGATGCCAGGAGAAGGCATTGGATCCCTTGGAGCTGGAGTTACAGGTGGTTATGAGCCGACCAATGTGGATGCTTGAGACTAACCTAAAAGGCGTTCTGCAGGAGCAGGAAATGCCCTTAACCACTGAGCTATCATCCCTCCAGCCCAACTTTTATTTATTTATTAAATTATTTTGGAGAGTTGGCTTCATGTAGCCCAGGCTAACTTGAACTCTAAGGAGACCTAGCTCTACCTTTTTGATGATGCCAGCATTTTAAGGTGCTGAGGTTGGAACCCAGGCTCTATGCATGTTTCTCAAGCACTTTGCTGAGTTATATCTTCAGTCCAAGAGAGTTTTTACTATGGAATCTAAATCTTTGCTCTGAATAATATTTGTTTGATTTGGTGGACTCAGAGTCATTTAATAACAGTCTTTCCATCTGTAAAACTTGACAAGTAGTACTTGACATTCATAAAATGCTCAAATAATGCATTGTTAAGTAGTAGAAAGTAAAAACCAGTGGCTTCAGTGGGGAGGAGATACTGCTGCCCTTTCCAGAGACCACTTAGCAATGCCTGAAGACTTTTTGTTATCATTTTGTTGTGTACAGGAGGGTTCTACTCAGATTTATTAAGCATAGGCGAGGAGACCTGTTA
>JANHMN010000006.1:73640932-73661735 GCA_030674055.1 Rhabdomys pumilio
TGTGTGTGTGTGTGTGTGTGTGTGTGTGTGTGTGTCTGTGTGTGTGTGTGTGTCTGTGTGTGTGTGTGTCTGTGTCTGTGTGTGATGTTCTCCACCTTATTTTTGAGACAAGGCCTCTGAGCCTGGCACTCACATTCAACAAGGCTGGTTAGCCAGTGAGCTTCAGGGACCCCTGTCTCCAGCTCACTGCAATGAGGTTTCATGCAAGAACTTCTCATCCTACATTTTCCACGGGTGCTGGGGATTTGAACCCAGGTCCTCATGCTTGTACAGCAACCACTTTACCCAGTGAGCCCTCTCCTCCACTGCTGTTTCCTATTTGTTTGCTTTTGTTGTTGTTTTTAGTCAAAATCTCATTTAGGCCAAGGTGGCCCCAAATCAGCTGTGTATGGTAGGGTACCTTCCTGTTCCATCTCTCAAGTCTGGGGTTACAAGCATATCACCTTCTGCAGGCTTCAAAGGTTCACTCCCCATGGGGCAGCAGGATCCTGACAGGACACATGGAAGTCAGAGGACCAGTCAAGAGTTCATTTGCTTCTTCCAACATGTGGATCCTAGGAATAGAACTCAGGTTGTCAGGCTGGGCTGCAGGAGCTCGGACCTGCTGGCTGGAAACCCATGTTGTTACATAATGTTAATTGAGGTTTTCTTTCTGTTTCTTTTTGCTTTTGTTTTTGTTTGTTTGTTTGTTTGTTTATTTGTGTTTGTGTTTGCAGACAGGGTTTCTCTGTGTATTCTTGGCTGTCCTGGAAGTCACTCTGTAGACCAGGCTGGCCTCGAACTCACAGAGGTCCGCCTGCTTCTGCCTCCCAAGTGCTGGGACTAAAGGTGTGTGCCACAATGCCCAGCTATGCTTTAAATAACTTCTTTATTTTGTATCTATTTTATGTGTGAGGGTTGAACTGGAGTTACAGTTGTGAGCCACCAAATGGATGCTGGCACTCAAGCCTGGGTCTCTACAAAAGCAGTAAGTGCACCCACCTGCTGCGCCATCTCTCCAGCCCAGGGTTCTTTCATGACGTCACTTCCTGAAGACCATTTAGATGTGTGTATCTCATCTGAACTAGCTTGAGAGTCCTCTCCCCCCAGTACCCATTCATTTCCAGGTCAGGCATGGTTGCATATGGCTGCAGTCACATGGGTGGGAAAGAGGAGCAGAGACACAAAGACCCCTGTGAGTTTGATACATAGCCAGACTGTCAAGAAATTTTAAGGCAGATACAAACACTCCAGAAACCCATTTCCTGAGGAAGAGTTTCACGGATATCTGATTTTGTTGTTGCTTTACGTTGTTTGAGCGTTTGCCTGCGTGTATATCCGTGCACCACGTGTTCAGTGCCCATGGTTGGTAGGAGGGAGCTGGATCTCTGGATCTGGAGTTTCAGACAGTTGTGAGGCACCTTATGGGTGCTGCGGATCCAACCCAGACCCTCTGAAAAATTTAACCACTGAGCCATCTTTCCAGTCTCAGACATCTGCCTTTCAATTTGATTGATTTTGAGACAGGATATTGAGATGTGTTCCAGACTGTTGCTGAATTTGTGGCAGTCCTCCTGCCTCAGCTTCCTAAGCAGTGGGATTATGGATGGACGTTACTATGTCCAGCTTCTTACCTGTATGTACCTTTGTATTGCCTTCTTAAATACAAATTGTGTGTATGAGTGCCTGTGCTTGTATGTGTGGGCACATACGTCATGTGTACATGTGGAGGTCAGAGGACAACTTGCGGTGTGAGTTCTGTCCTTCTACCACACGGGTTTCTGAAGACAGTCACACTGCTCTCTGCCTTTGTTGCTGCTGTTTATGTTTTATGTGTTTTATGTGTGCAACACGTGTCACTCAAGTCATCTGGCTTAAAGATGAGCTGCCCCGAGCCATCTCCCTGGCTTTCTATCCATGTATGTATGTGTGTGTGTGTGTGTGTGTGTGTGTGTGTGTGTGTGTGTGTGTATGTATGTATGTATGTGTGTGTGTATGTATGTATGTATGTGTGTGTGTATGTATGTATGTGTGTGTATGTATGTATGTATGTGTATATGTATGTATATGTGTATATGTATGTGTCTGTCTGTCTGTATGTATGTGTGTGTGCATGTATGTGTGTGTATGTATATATGTGTGTATGTATGTATGTGTGTGTATGTATATGTGTGTGTATGTATGTGTGTATGTATGTATGTGTGTTTGCATGTATGTGTATATGTATGTGTGTGTGTGTATGTATGTATGTGTGTATGTATGTGTGTGTGTGTATGTATGTATGTGTGTGTGTATGTATGTATGTATGTGTGTGTGTGTGTATGTATGTATGTATCTATACATGGGTCTTAGCTACTGTTCTATTGCTGTGAAGAGACCCACAATCAAGGCAGCTTATAAAATAAAGCACTTGATTGGGAACTTGCTTACAGTTTCAGAGTGTGAGTCCGTTATCATCGTGGCGGGAAGCATGGTGGCAGGCAGGCAAGGCGCTGGAGCGGTAGCCAAGAGCTCACATCTATCCCAGGGCTTCGCACATGCACACGGGAGACTGAGCATGTCACTGGCTTTCAAAACCTCAAAGCCGACCTCCCAATGACACACCTCATCCAACAAGGCTGCAGCTTTTTTAAACAATGGTTTATTTTTATTTTATGAGCATTAGTGTTTTGCTGGCATATATGTCTGTGTGAGGGAGCCAAATCCCCCGAAACTTGAGTTACATATGGTTGTGAGCTGCCATGTGGGTGGGTTCTGGGAACTGAACTCAAGTCCTCTGGAAGAGCAGCTACTGCTCTTTACCCCTGAGCCATCTCTCCAGCCCTCAGGGCCACACATCTTAATGCTTCCTAAACAGTCCGCCAACTGAGAACCAAACATTCAAATATATGAGCCTCTAGAAGCCATTCTCATTTAAACCACTGTATCATACACGTATATATGTATCTATGTATGTATGTATTTATCTATCTGCCTACCTATCTATGTGTGTGTCTATACATGTATGCATATATGAACATATCCATGCATGTATCTTTGTGTGTATGTATATATCCATATACATGTCTATTCATGTATGTATCCATACATGTATCTACTCATGTATGTATGTATGTATGTATGTATGTATGATGTATGTATGCATCCACCTTTCTCTGTATTTTGGTGGTTCTGGGGATAAACCCAGGGCTTTCCACCTGCTAGGCAAGTCCTGCACCACTGAGCTATACCCCGTTCAACCTTTTTTTTTTTTTTTTAAGTATAGGAAGCACAGGTCTGTGATCTCAGCACTCAGGAGCTTGAGACAGGAGGATTGCCATAGTTCTGAGACAGTCTGGGCTATTTAGTGACATGCAGCATCGAAGAAAGCAAAGCAATCCTGGGGCTGGAGAGTTGGTAGTGCACCTGCCCAGCAAAGTTGAGGCTCTGGAGTCCATCCCAGCACCACATAGGTGGTACACGCCTGTCACCCCCACACCCAGGAAGTGGAGGCAGGAGGACCAGAAGTCTAATATCATCTTTATTTATACGGGCAGTTTGAGGTCAGCTTGGGGTACAATGAGACCCTGTCTCAAAAAAAAAAAAAAAAATCAGGCGTGGTGAAATGGCTCAGGTGAGATGGCTCAGCAGGTAAAGGACTTTTCTGCCAATACTGAAGACCTAAGCTCAATACCAGAAACACACCGGCTAGGAGAGAGCTGACTCCCAAAGTTGTTCTGTGCTGCTCACATGGGCCCTGCTGCATTTGCACATGCATACACACTCACACACAACTATATGTACTTTTTAAAATCATAAATGATATTTCATATTCCCAAATCCGTGTAATTCATAAACACCATAGCACATGTTTGTCGCACTGCACGGCCTGATCCCACTCACACGCCCAGTTGCTAGTTGACTTTAGGGTACTTATTTCGAACTGGGCTGGGAAGAGATACCGGCTGGAGTGACAGCCTCGTTTCCGTCTGTGGCCTGCCGGTTATACGGCAGGCTAGATTCACAGATGCTCTGACTAGACGCTGAAGCAAGGTAAGTCACCTGTCCTTGAACACATTAGCAAACCCACCAGAAACAAAACCCGGCTGTCTGCCCCACCCCTACACTGGTTTAGGCAGCGGCTGTGCTCAAGAGGGCCCCTGTTCCCTTGGAGGCCCGTAGCTTATCTGTCCTCAGACTGCTAGCTGGGCCCGCCTCCTGGAGGGAGCTGCCACTTAGAAGCCCCTGGTCAGCTGTGTCCGGCAGCTGCTGCTGACCCAGCTGTGGACTAGGGGAAAGGGGAAAGAGGAAAGGGAAGGGGACGTGGGGGGCGAAACAGGGGGGCTGGAGCCCTGAGCTTCCTGAAGCTGGGGCTGCATCATGAACCAGCTCAGGGTGCCCCTCTGGCATCGGGTTGGCACCCTCTGTCTCCTACTTACTGGGGCAGCCTGGGCACCTTCACCCAGCCTCCCGGACCCCCAGTTTGAGAGTAAAGGTAAGAGCTGTACATGGGCACCTCCTCATTAAGTCCTAGAAGGGCAATGCTTTGGCCTGAATTCTCAGTCTGAGTCACAGGGGCTAAATGTCCCCTGAGCCTCCAGATGGGGTCCTAAAGGCCAAACTGGTGTCTGAACTTGATCTCAGTGTCTCTGAGCCCTGGAATGATGCTCAGGGCAGAAGGCTTAAGATTGTTTTGGCTGTTTGTTTGTTTGTTTGTTTGTTTGAAACAGGATCTCACTAGGCATTCCAGGATGGCTTTGAACTACTAGGATTAAAGGCATGTGTCACTCTGCCTGTACTGTTTTTGGTTTTGAGGCAGGGTCTGTGTAGCCAAAGCTGCCCTCAGACTCATTATGTAACTGAGGCTGAGCTTGAATTCCTGATCCTCCTGCCTCCACCTCTAGTTGCTGGGATGACCTACAAGAGCCAACACATTTAGGCTCTGTTTTGCGTTTTGAGGGAGTCTGGGATATGGTAGAAATCGCGGGGGTAAGGTAGTACTAGGTCCGATCTCCTGGGGGAGGAGATCAAGCTCACAAAGAAGGAAACAGATCGGGTAGTAGAACAAGACCCACTGCAGATGACTGTAAACACAGTTTGGCGGGCAGACGGAGCTAGATCCTTTGGACTGCTTGCTAAGAGGAGGAAGGGGGCGGGGGACACGGTTGGCGCTATCGGGAGGCAGCCGGGTGCCTGCGGGAACCGATAGGAGGCCGAGTCCGCTGCGCGCACACTCACCCGCTAGGGAGGGGCAAGCACGGCTTAACATGCAGGGTGAGTGGGTGTGCGCACGGGGGTGGAACAAGGCAGGCGGGGTCGCTTCTCTTGGGAGTTCTGAAGGCGCCACTTTGCCAAGACCCCTCGAAGGCCCTTTTGGAGAAGAGGGCGGGGCACTAAAATTATCGGATCTGCACAGGCGACCAGAGGGGGGACTGTGGAAGACAGACCTGGACTTCCCTGATCCCCTTCCCTCCACCCCCGCCATGGCTACCCCCTTTTCTAGCGGCCCTGCTGGCATCCCGAGGCTCCGAAGAACTTCTGTGCTTCACCCAACGCTTGGAAGACTTGGTGTGTTTCTGGGAGGAAGCGGCGAGCTCCGGGATGGGGTTCAACTACAGCTTCTCTTACCAGCTCGAGTGAGTCCTCCAGGACTGGGTGACCTTAGGAGGGGGTGGGTGCAGCAGAATTTCCTGGATGTCATAGCCTGGAATGGTTCCCTCTGCCTGGAAGCGAGGTTAAGGGTAGGAAACTCCGGGAACGGAGACTAGGATGGGGGTGGTGTGGGTGGTGTGGAGGTCGCCCCCGGTGGCCGGAGATGGAATAATTCTTCTCCATCAATGGGCTCAGGTGTTACTTTGGAATTAGGACACTACCTGGTCGTGGTAGTCAAAATGCTCTGGTCCCCACGATGTGGACCAAAGAAATCCGAAATTCTCCTGTCACCTCCTGCCCTCCCTGCTTGTTCAACCTTTTCTTCCCGCTTCCCCCGATCGCACAGGGGTGAGTCACGAAAGTCATGTCGCCTGCACCAGGCCCCCACCGTCCGCGGCTCCGTGCGTTTCTGGTGTTCACTGCCGACTGCGGACACGTCGAGTTTTGTGCCGCTGGAGCTGCGGGTGACGGAGGCTTCAGGATCTCCTCGCTACCACCGCATCATCCATGTCAATGAAGTAGGTAGGTGAGAGAAAATGGGAGCGACATTGGTCGGGGTGGGGACGGGACATGGAACACGATCCACTTCACTTTCTGCAGTGCTCCTGGACGCCCCCGCGGGGCTGCTGGCGCGCCGAGCAGAAGAGGGCAGCCACGTGGTGCTGCGCTGGCTGCCACCTCCTGGAGCACCTATGACCACTCACATCCGCTACGAGGTGGACGTGTCGGCAGGCAACCGGGCAGGGGGGACACAAAGGGTGAGAGCCAAGAGAACAGCCCCACCCAACCTTCCTGAGTCCTGCCCAAAGTCCCACTCCCTCAAGTCCCTCTCCCAGTGTCCAACATTCCAACGCTATTTTTAAACTGCTCCCTTGCCTGACATTTAGACATTTAAAAAACTACATTTATAGGGGTGGACAGATGGTTCAGTGGTTAAGCACTGACTGCTCTTCCAGAGGTTCTGAGTTCAATTCCCAGCAACCACATGGTGGCTCAAAACCATCTGTAATGGGATCTGATGCCCTCTTCTGGTGTGTCTGAAGACAGCTACAGTGTACTCATATACATAAAACAAATAAAAAACATACATTTATGTATTTGTGGGCGGGGGCTTGTAGAGGTCAAAGGACAACTATTGTGAGCTTTCTGTTCCCACCACTTGGGTCCACTGAGCCATATCGTCGGCCCATACCATTGGCGCTCACAATAGGTCACTGTCCCTCCACCCCCACCTCGCTCATGCCTCTTGGGCAACCCATCAGAGCCTCAGCTCCTCTCACAACCTGGTACAGTTTCTCAGATATCAAGGAGGCCATCTCTGTCAGCTGTCTGCCTCTGCCTTTATATGGCCCAGGGCCAGTTCCCGACTTTGGGGTCCTCTTTCTGATTGGCTGAGCCAAGAACAGGACTTAACAGTTGATACTATTACTTGAGCACCCACCCCCAAGTACCCTTCCCATAATTAGGGTGCCGACTAGATGCCTCCGTGCAAGCCCCCAGATCCCCTTCTCACTGGGTGTGCTGGTTAGCCGCCTCCTGGCTCCATCCACCCCTAGGTGGAGGTCCTGGAAGGCCGCACTGAGTGTGTGCTGAGCAACCTGCGGGGCGGGACACGCTACACCTTCGCTGTTCGAGCGCGCATGGCCGAGCCGAGCTTCAGTGGCTTCTGGAGCGCCTGGTCTGAGCCCGCATCGCTACTGACCGCTAGCGGTGAGGCCCCAGTTCCTCGGGGGTGAAGGAGGAGCTGGGCCAAACACCAGGCAAACCTCCCTGACCTTCTTGCCTCCCAGACCTGGACCCTCTCATCTTGACGCTGTCTCTCATTCTCGTCCTCATCTCGCTGTTGCTGACTGTGCTGGCCCTGCTGTCCCACCGTCGGTGAGCCCCTTACCTGACCTCTAACTTAGATCGTCCCCTGGAATCCCACTCTCTAGAGAAAGCGAAGCTCAGACTGGGGTGAGCACTGGCCCAGGATAACACAGTGTGTCAGTGCTAGAACCCAAGCGAGACCACACCCTTTCTTGGGCTTCACTCTTGGGCAGCTGCCGGAGTTCCCTTGACCTTAGTGATGACTCCTTCCTGCATTTCTTTTCGGGTTCCATTTCCCAATGTCGTCAACTTTGTCAAATCAACCAGAAAGTTTAATGGAAAAAATTTAAGCCAGTTGCTTTAATGATCTGACCAGTCATGCTGAGGTATTTATAATTCCCACTGCACTCAAAGCTTTGCCCTTCTGGCTTTCCTGTAAAACATATCCTGTTTGCCTTTCATGGCCTTGTTTATTTACTTCATTGGAAAACACTCGCACAATTTTGGTGGTTCTGGAAATCCCATCCCCAGCCCATGGAAAGGAATGGTGAAGAGTGTGAGGCACACTCCTATGCATCCTTCAAAACTACCAGTTACCCTTTGGTAGGGCCTTGCTAATGCCTCCCCCGTAGGCTGTTGCTCATTCCTGAAGGAATGCTGGAAGTCACTGTGGTGTTGGAGTTGAGAGGGCACTGGTGAGTGTCCAGTGTCACAGGTCCATGGACTAGTTCCTAACGATTTCAACAGGACCCTGCAGCAGAAGATCTGGCCTGGCATCCCAAGCCCAGAGAGTGAGTTTGAGGGTCTCTTCACCACCCACAAGGGTAACTTCCAGGTAGGTGACCTGCTTGTGTTCTCTGTTCCTGGGGCTACCTGCTGCCACACACTGAAGCCCATGCCTGAGCCCATAGGTGTTCTCTTTCCAGCTATGGCTGCTGCAGCGTGATGGTTGTCTGTGGTGGAGCCCAAGCAGCTCATTCCCTGAGGATCCACCTGCCCACCTAGAGGTCCTCTCAGAGCGACGCTGGGGAGTGACTCAGGTTGGGGATCCAGGGGCGGATGACAAGGGGCCCTTACTGGAGCCAGTGGGCAGTGAGCATGCCCAGGACACCTACCTGGTATTGGATGAGTGGTTGCTGCCCCGGAGCCCATGCAGTGAGAACCTCTCAGGGCCTGGGGACAATGTGGACCCTGTGACTATGGATGAAAGCTCAGAAACATCTTCCTGCCCCTCTGACTTGGCCTCAAAGCCCATGCCAGAGGGCACCTCGCCTTCCAGCTTCGAGTACACCATCCTGGACCCCAGTTCTCAGCTCCTGTGCCCACGGGCTCTGCCTCCTGAGTTACCTCCCACTCCACCTCACCTGAAGTACCTGTACCTTGTGGTGTCCGATTCCGGCATCTCAACAGATTACAGTTCAGGGGGATCCCAGGGAGTTCACGGAGACTCATCTGATGTCCCCTACTCCCACCCCTATGAGAACAGCCTTGTCCCAGACCCAGAGCCTCTGCACCCCAGCTATGTGGCCTGCTCCTAGGACTCCAGCCTACAACTTCTTGAACGGGATTGGTGAGGCCATACTTAAAAGTCAAGGCTGATCTTGGTTGGCCCTCTGCCCAGAAAGTGACGGCCTTGCAATGTTAAGATGAAGAGTTATCTGTTTGTATATAGAAACATATATCAATTTTTCTACTACGACTTTGTCTTCTTTGTGTATGTGTGTATGATATGAGTGTGGGTGCATGTATGCCTCAGTTCAAGTACGGAAGCTGATCCTCTCACCTTGAGGCCGAGCGCCTTGTTCCTGCCTTATTTCCTGTTCCAGGCTAGCTGTGTGCTTCTGTTTGTCTCTCCTGTCTGCCTTGCATCTTGCCTCTGGGTTGCTGCAAAGACTGTAGACTGCACAGCAGCCCTCAGAGTTCTTTTGCTGGCCCATTCTGTAGTTGTTTGAGACATGGTAGCTGAAGGTGACCTTGACCTCCTGATGCTCTTGTCTCTAACTTCCAAGTGCTGGGACTCCAGGCAGGCTCCATCACACCCAGAGTCCGGGTGCTGGGCACTGAACTTGAGTTTCATACAAGGTAGGCAGGAGTCTGCCTACTAAGCTACAACCTGTCCTCTGCCATGGCCTCAGACCCCATCTTTGCCTGGCCCTGGCCCATGGACGCAAACAGCTAGCACTGAATGTTTGGATCTGTTGACATGAAGACAGAGTATACTGTCAGTGTACTTTTCACTAGCTGCCAGTACACGCTGCTCCAAAACCTGGTGCCTCATCCACTGTTGGTGCCACTGCTCCTGCAGGACACGGACAGACATCTACTTGCCCAGATAGAAAACCCAAGTATGCCGGGCAGTGATGGCGCACACTTTTAATCCCAGCACTTGGGAGGCAGAGGCAGAGGCAGGTGGATTTCTGAGTTCAAGGCCAGCCTGGTCTACAGAGTGAGTTCCAGGACAGCCAGGACTATACAGAGAAAGCCTGTCTTGAAAAAACAAAAGAAAAAAAAGAAAGAAAGAAAGAGAGAGAGAGAGAGAGAGAGAGAGAGAAAGAAAGAAAACTCAAGTACAAACATGTTCAGGACTATGGGTAAGGGCTTCCTCATGAGAGTGGAAATGACTCAGACAGATGTATAACCAAAGCCCATCCTAGCATGGGTGACAATTCACAAAAGTTGTCACAGTGAGAGAATTCCTAACCACTGAGCTCTCTCTCCAACTCCCTAGTTTTTGTTTGTCTTTGAGGCAGGGTCTTACGATGTGGCCCTGGTTGGCCTGGAACTTGCCATGTAGACCAGGCTGGCCTTAAACACATACATACAAGTCCACCCATCTCTGTGCTAGGATTAAAGGCCTGTGCCACCATATCTGGCTCATTTTGGTTTTTCAAAACACGGTCTAGTGTAAGCCAGCATGGCTTCCAACTCCTTATGTAGCCAAGGATAGCCCTGCACTTGGGATCTCCCACCAAAGCTGGCCATTTTGCGCACCCTCATGCTCAGCTTCAGTCTGATGACTTAAAAACTGTTGTTCCTAAGAAAGCTAGATATATACATCCTCTATAAGCAGTGAATCCACTCCACTGTACACCTAAACACATGTGCAAGCTCATGCGTACGACTGGACTCTAACAGTGCGACGTCAGCACACAGAGGTAACTGCGTTACAGGCACCATGGAGTGTGCAAGGGAAGCCAAGAATAGACGCATGTCCCATTGGCTCCACCCTCAAGAGGTGAGACTGGAGGATCGAGAGTTCAAGGGAAGCCTCAGCTAAGTATCTAGTTTGAGGCTAGTTTGACTTACAAGAAAGCCTGTCTAGAAAAAAAAAAACAATGCAGCAGATAAAAAGAACTGAAGTGGGAAATATGGCTGAATCTCATTCACAACGTGAGTGGGCAGAGGGAGGCTCCAGTGATCTGATTTATCTTAAAGGTTTCATTATTCATTTATTATTAGCGTGGAGGGCATATATGTGCCTCTGCCCAAATGTGGAGGTCCAAGGACAACTTGCAAGAGTCAGTTCTATCTTTCTATCATGTGGGTCTTGGGAATCAGTCAAGGTCTCATGCTTGTTGCCAAGGCCCTGACCTCCTGAGCCATCTTGCCAGCCCACAACAACAATAATGCTAGTTTATAAATAGAAAACCTACGTTTTTTTTCAGGTCTTTGAATCTGTACCTGTCCTTGATGTAAGTATCCGATCCAAGGGAAGCCCAGGACCAGGGAGGTTGTCACACCCCAAAGTTAAGAATTGGCTTCCAGCACTTGAACCTTTTTTATCTGGGCTGAGCATAGAAGCCTGGGCAGGCCATGGGGTGATCTTCATCTCTCCACTGGGTAAGAAAGTCACTGACCACTCTGTCCTGGGGCTCAGCTTGCCCAACTCTAGGCTGGCTCGAAGGCAGCAATGCGGTCCCAAGTCTAGGGAATCTGGCTGCAGGCGGCATTGTGCAGGAAAATACCGATGAAGTAATGCCAGATGTGGGGTATCGCCATCTGCTTCTTTTTGGGTTTCAAGGGCCACCACAAGCCCACAGCTGCCATTGGCTCCAAGACGGTGGCTAAAGTAAGCAGCAGTATCCAGAAGCAATGCAGCCAAGTAGGCGGTTTCCTGGGCACCTGGATCCTCTGCTAGATATTCTTCCAGGCCGTCCAGAAGTAGAAGGGATGGGGCAGGTGCTGGGGCCTCATGGGCAGAGGCTAGCAGCTGGAGAAGCTCTTGAATTGAGGATGGGTACTGGAATCGAACCTTCTAGAAGATAGGAAAAGGATAGATTTAATATAGAAGGTCAAAACACCCTATTATAGCTACCTCACTTCTATACTTTCGGGTCGAGGCTCTCATGGTCCATATGGAAAGTTCCAGGAGGAAGCACCAGCTCCCCTTCTCCAGCACTTTGCCCAAGATTATTTAAGGAAAAAAATTTTTTTTCTTTGATACAGGGTCTCATGTAGTCCAGGATGATCGCAAACTCGTTTTGTAACCAAGGATGGTCTGACACTTTTGACCTCCTGAGAACCGAATCCCAGGTATATATTATCAAGTCTGATTAAATGGATAGGGAAAAACAAAAAACAAAAAAAAACAAAACCAGGGCTTCGCGCATGTTAGGTAAGTTCTCTATTGAGTGAGCCCCTGAATCTTTTTTGTTGTCGTTTTTTGTGGTTTTTTTGGCTTGGCATCCATGCCCATGCTCGCCAACGCCGCCCGACCACAGAACGGTCTTTCATTTAATCTTAACTAAGCCCGCACAGTCCCGTCCCTCGTGCCTACTCCGCCTCTTCCACCCACCACTTCCACACAGGCTTTATGACGATTTAGGTGTGAATCTACGATCTACGCTGCTATTTGCCTATCAAACTGTCACTCATATAGAACCTAGCCTGCCATTAGGTGGCGCATTGTTAGGTCCAGCCCTCCGATACCTGGAGCCGCCAATGGTCTCGCGCTGCGGGTGTACTGAGCGGCAGGCTCTGAAGGGGCCTTCGTGTCAGGAAGAGGACGGGCCCGCGGCCTTCCCCTGCCGCCTCAAGAGCGGCTGCAAACAACAGCGACGTCTGTGCAGAGCGCGGAGCGCCGAGCAACAGCAGTGGCGGCCCAGCAGAGCCACCCTCTCCGGGCCCTGCCACGCGGCCGGCATTCAGCACCCGCCTCAGCGCCTCCGCCATTTGCGAAGTACCTCTAGCCAATCGGAAGCGAGATCTCGTCTTGGGTCCGCCCACACCAAGGCCTCATTGGCTATCGTTCACAGTATCGGTTAGTGGCAGGAGCTGTTAGCAAATAGTCAAAACACGGAGAGTGGAGGAAATGGGTTCTTGAGGGAATCTGCTGCAAGAAGCCGCGTGATCGATTAAATGGAAGGGCGAGGGTCCAAACGCGCTTCCCAGAGACGCCCAGCCTCTACGTCGGAGCTGAAGAGAATGGCTCAGCCATTACAAGCGAGCACTGGCTGCTCCTCCAAAAGACCCAGGTTCAGTTCCCACAACCTACTAGGTGACTCACAGCCATCCATAACTACAATTTGAGGGAGTCCGACCCCCTCTTCTGGCCTCCGCGGGCACATGGATGGCACACATATTCATGGCCCCGCGCGGGCACGCACACACATGTAAAAATCTAAAAATAAAAAAGCAGAAGCGGGTCGGTGGTGTCACGCACCTTTAATTCCAGGATATGAGTGGCCAAGACAGATTGAGTTCTGAGTTCGAGGCCAGGCTAGAGAAACCGTCTCAAAGAAAAGGAGGAGGAGGAGAAGAAGGTCCCCTTAGCTATATATTGAATTTTGCAACCAGTCTGAGCTACATGAGCACCTATGTTTAAAAAAAATAATAAAACCAGAATCTTAGCTTGCCCACCTGCAAAATGAGTATTGTGATTCCGTGTGATCATTGCAATGTGTTGGTATGAATATTTGCTGTCACCGGAGGAAAGTTCACAGTTGGAAAGGGGTACCTGCTTGCTTGTCTCTGTTTATTGGAATATGGGGATGGTTTTTATGAGCTACAGACTCATAGATTTGGCTTTTTTTTTTTTTTTTTTTGTAGGGTCCCAGACATTTCAGCCTGTGCCAGCATGATAAGTTAATGCAAGGCTGGAGATTAAATTCAGCGTTTCGTACATACTGAGCAAACCCTTGGCAAATTACCACACCCCAGCCCTTGATGGGGGGGTTCTTGCATTCATTTAGTTGTGCTCTGAGAACAACTTCTGGGATGGGATGCAGTTCTTTCTCCCCCATCATGTGTGTTCCCTAGATGATAGATCTTCAGGGCTGGTGGCGTGAATCCTCTAAGCCATCTCACTGGCCCTGATTTCTGTTTTGTTTTTTTTTTTTAAATTGTGTGTGTGTGTGTGTGTGTGTGTGTGTGTGTGTGTGTGTGTGCAGGATCACTTGTGCCACCCTGAGTGTATGGAGGTCAGTCCTTGCCTTCTACCTCATTTGCAGTAATGTGTCTTGTTCACTGCTATATATGCCAGACTGCATGGCCATCACAGCCCCACCACGAGACCGATGCTCCCTCCCAGGCTCCCTATAGGGCTGTTGACGAGGCCTGTCATCTAACTTTCTCTTTGGCCTGGGGTTTTCTTAATGCTTGCTTATATTGAAGGAAGAGAGAACATTGTTTGTGGAGAGACAGAGAGAGAGAGAGAGAGAGAGAGAGAGAGAGAGAGAGAGAGAGAGAGAGAGAGAAAGAGAATGAGAATAAGAAAATGAGGGCTTTGGTTGCTTCATTCACAAGAGTCTATGACCACATTGGAGAAGTGCAATTCTGGTTAAATCACTGAATGAAGGAGGAAGAACTGAACCAAGGTGAGTGAGTGATCCTGATTGCTCAGTCAGTCTCTTCACCCAAACTTGGCTCTAGAGCTGTCATTCAAACCTGTGTTTCCCTGGAAACCTTGTCGCCTAGTAACTTCAAAGTGGTATGGTTGCCTGGAGACCCAGGAACAGGGCGGAACTGTGATTTCCTGAGCTTACTCTCTCCCTCTGGGGACAGAAAACAGCTCTGCAACATCCTCCAGTACACCCACACACACAGCTGGGCACCCTCACCCTGCACACACAAACATACCATGCACCCACACACTGCACACACACAAACACCCTGCACACACACACCCTGCACACACACACCCTGCCACACACACATACCATTCACACACACACCCTGAATGCTGCATACACACATAAACAGCTCAACCCTGACACAAAGCATTACATAGAATATCCCCGCTTCACACTCCATGCCCTGCCCCTTGCACACACACACACACACACACACACACACACACACGAGGACACACGTTGCCATGACTATGTGATTGGGATTCTGCATACACCCTCAGCACAGTTATTCTGCTCCAGGAAGTCTGATGCTTCAGCCTCCAGCCCCCACCCCAGACACAGCCTAGCAGGACAAGGCTTAAAGTGCACAAGCCCCAGATCACAGGAGCACTCTTTTCACATCTTCCTCCTTGCCTGGAAGAGTTAGCTCTAAGGGCTCTGTCGAGCTCTGGGCTGGTTGGTTGGTTGGTTGGTTGGTTGGTTGGTTGGTTGGTTGGTTGGTTTAGTCTCTTACTTCCTTCTCTTCCCCTCAGCACACAGGGCCCCACATGTACTAACTGAACATTTTTTTTGTCTCCACTTAATTTTTTTGGTTTATTTTTGTTTTACTGCTGTAAATGTTTGCACATATGCATTATGTGGCATTATGTGCACCACATGAGCGGGGTGCCCTTAGAAGTCAAAACTGGGCCACCATATGAGTGCTGGGGACTGCATCTAGGCCCTCTTAAGCAGGGTTTCTCTATGTAGCCCTGGGTGTCCTGGCACTTACTCTGTCAGCCAGGCCTCAAACTCAGAGATGCACCTACCTTTGCCTCCTGAGTACTAGGATTAAAGGTGTGCACCACCACTGTCTGTCTTTTTTTTTTCCAAATGTATATGAGTATACATACTGTAGACACACCAGAAGAGGGCATCAGAGCCCTTATAGATGGTCATGAGCCACCATGTGGTTGCTGAGATTGAACTCAGGACCCCTCTGGAATAGTGGTCAGTACTCTTAACCACTGAGCATCTCTCCAGCCCCTTGTTTTCTTTCTAAATTGAGACTTTCATTTCCTTAAGTTGCCTAGTCTGGTCTTGAACTTACTGTGTAGTCCAGGCAATCCTTGAACTCATGACCTTTCTGTCTCAATCTCATAAATAGCTGAGATTGCAGGCTGCAGCACTAGGTCTGGCTTCCATTTGCGCTCTCTCTCTCTCTCTCTCTCTCTCTCTCTCTCTCTCTCTCTGGGTGTGTGTGTGTGTGTGTGTGTGTGTGTGTGTGTGTGAACTTGTATGTGTATGGGTATTTTGTCTGTGTGTAGGTATATGTAGCATTAATGTGGAGTGCCCATGGAGGCCAGAAGAGGGCATTAGATCTCCTGGAATTATAGTTACAGATGATTGTGAGCCACCATGTGAGTGCCAAACCCAGGTCCTCTAGAAGAGCAATAAAAGTGCTATTAACTTCTGAGGGGGCATCTATCCAGGAATCATCATTTTATCATCATCATCATCATCATTAATTTTCTCTTCCTCTTCCTCCTCCTCTCTTTTTTGTTCTTTTCTTCTTTTCCTTAGAGTTGTTTATCCATATTTTATGCATGTGGCAGTTTTTCCTGCAAGCACATCTGTGCATAAATGTGTGTCTGGTGCCTGCAGAGGCTGGAAGAGTGAGAGCCCCTGGAAGTGGAATTGTGGACAGCTGCAGGTGCTTAGAGTGAACCTGGCTGGGTCCCCTGGAAATGCAGCAAGTGAACCAACTCTCCCCCATTTAAACATTTAAATCTCCTCCTTTTTCTGTGTGCTTATGTGTAACTGTGGGCGTTGTAGTGCTGCACACGAAGAGAGGATGACCTGTGGGAGCGGGGGTCAGTTCTCTCCTTCCACTGTGGGAACCCTGAGATTTGAACTCAGGTTGTCAGGCCTGGTGGCAGGCCTTTTCATCTACTGAGCTGTATTGTTGACCCCCAGTTTCTTTAAACTTCACTGAGTCTCTGACTGAACATTGCCTGCTTGTAGAGGTTTTGCTTGAAAAGTGTCCAAAACTAATGTGTCCCTTTATTTGTTTTTTAAAGATTCATTTCCTTTAATAATTTAAGTGTGCTTGTGTGTGTGTTTTGCTCACATGTATGTGCACCATCTGTGTAACTTGTGCCCCCAGAGGCCAGAAGAGGGTGTCAGATCCCATGAAACAGAGTTATGGATAGTTGTGAGCTGCCATGTAGGTGCTTTGGATCAAACCCAGGTCTTCTGGGGGGGAAAAAAAGCAGCCTCTTTAGTACTTTACATTTTTTTATCATCATCATATTTATTATTATTAGTGTGTGTCTGTGTGTATGTCTTTGTGTGTGTCTGCGTGTGTTTATGTGTGTATGTCTGTGTGTATATGTGTTTGTGTGTCTGTGTGTACGTGCACATGGTTGGGGAGCTATCCCATGGTAAGCATGGGAGGTCAGAGAAATCCTTATCTATCTGGTTCTCTCCTTCCACCTTTACCTTGGTTCTGGGGACTAAACTCAGGTCAACAGGTTTTGCAACAAGCATCCATAGTTGCTGAGCTAGCCCCCTGCTCAGTTTTGTCTTTATGTCTCTGGCATCTCCAGGCTAGCCTCCCACTCACTACACTGCTGAGAACCACCTTCAGTTTTGAATGCTATTGCTGCTGGGCAGTGGTGGCACACACCTTTAGTCCCAGCACTTGGGAGGCAGAGGCAGGAGGATTTCTGAGTTCGAAATCAGAAATCTGAGACTCACCTGGTCTACCGTGTGAGTTCCAGGACAGCCAGGGCTACACAGAGAAACCCTGTCTCGAAAAACCAAAAAAAAAAAAGAATACTATTGCTTTTATCTCCCAGGTGCTTGGGTTACAAGCATACATCATCGTGCCTGGCCACAAACATTGTTACATATTGAGAATGAAACATAGACAAATGATCTACCACTGAGCTTAACTCCCAGCCCTAGAGAAATTTAGGAGTTAATTTGTACCGTCTACCCATTCGTGGTATGCATCTAAACAAGAGTATTCCACATCCCTCCTCAGCAGGCCAGTTTTCTTCCAAGCCTTTAAGGACTTCTGTTGCTCTTCCCCAGAGTCAGCACCAAGGACAGAGTCGTCTTAGCGCTGTCCGCGGTTCTGAAACTCTGATCCCTCCCCGACAGACTACTAAGTTTTAAGGCCCCCGCTGCCCTCACAAATGAGATGTACGCGCTTTGCAAGCAGCCCTGGTAGGTCAAGATGGAGGCTCTATGATCAAGTGAATCTTCTCGTGGCTTTTCTCCCCGTGGCCAGTTACCAGTCCCTCCACCTCCTGGACCATCTCCTCTTTCTCTGTTTGCTCTGTCATTCACAGAGTCCCAACCACACGAAGGTCCTAGTTCTTTCCTGGAGACATCAGACATGGGGCTTAGGCCTTAGGACCTTTGCACTTGCTGTCTTGTGTACCTGGGATTCTTACTGCCACACACGTGCACACACGATTTCCAGACATTCTTGTGACTCCTTTTCTCCCCTCTTTTCTCACCAATGCTGTTTTCTTCTCAGTGGACTTCCAGGAAAACTCTTTAAATATAAGATTCTGTTTCCATCTCAGAATTCTTGCACACACACTTTCTCCTTCCCTGCTCATGTAGCCCAGGCTGGCTTCTAACTCACTGCTTAGCCAAGGACCACCGTGGACTGCTTGTCTTCTTGCTCCTCCCCTTCCCAAGTACTGAGATCGCATGCATGGGCCACAACCCACTCTGAAAATGTTTCTTTACCTTTACTTAGTGCATGGGAAGTAATAGCATGCTGAGGTATGAGGACTACTTGTGTGGATTGGTTCTCTCTTCCCACCCGGTGGTTCTGGGGCAACAAGCACAGGTTTGACAGCAAGCAAAACACAGTGAGCCACCTCTCCAGCCCCCTAATTTTTTTTAACTTAAAAAGAAACATTTAAATATATTGTTCTTTTGTGTGTGTGTGCCATGTGAGTGTAGGTGCCCCACAGGCAGAGGAGAGCATTAGATCTCTTGAACTTATATCCAGTTGTGAGACATCCTACATGAGTGCTGGGGTCAGAACCTAGCTCAGCCACGTCTCCAGGCTCTCTTTAAAATAACTATCATTATCATCATCATCACCATCACCACCATCATCATCATTGTCATTAGGGAGGAAGACACGGAGGATTGCCACAGTGTACATATGGAGCTCCCAGTAGTCTATCCCTTCCTCTTACCCTGGGATCTGGGGCTGGAACTCAGGTTGTCAGACTCTGAGAAAACTGTGTTCACCTGCTGAGCCATGTCCCTGGCTCCTGCCCCACAGCTCTTACACCATCTTACATCCCTGGCTTGAGTTTTCTACTGCTCGAATATCAAAACCTAACATTTCAGAGATCTTAAACCCAGGTATTGGGTATACAGCTATAATCCCAGCATCAGGAAGCCAAGGCAGGATGGTCATGGGCTACATAGTGAGACCCTTCTCCAAATCAAACCAATAGAAATCTCAAGCCCTTACCTAAATAACTGAACATAGAGTTTTCACTGAGTTTCAGATTTGAGGCTTTTGTGAGATGTGTAACTAACAGGGTCTCAGGTAACCCAAACTGACTTCTAACTGCTATGTAGTCAAAAATCATCTTGACCTCCAGATCCCTCCGCATCCTCCTCTCGGTGCTTTGTCTGTAGCTGTGTGTCACTATGCCGGGTTTATGAGGTGCTGAGGACCTCCGTGGCTTCATGGTCACACTGCCTCTCCACATTTGTCCTTAGATACGGGTGACAACCACCCACACTCACAGTCACTGCCATCTAGAGACAGAGTTGTGGTCTCATCCATCTCCTAACACCCGGGGGTGGCAGGCAGAAGGCCAAACTTCTGTTACAAACAGGTCTTTATTAAAGATGAGGGGGGGCAGGAAAGGGGGACAGAGCCTCATCTGCCCACTGCCTTTGGCTATTCAGGGTAGGGGAACCCCCTTCTGCTCCACCCATGCCCCCCAAGATGGCACAACGGCATGAGGCTGAGGCATGGGGGCAGTGTGAAGAAGGAGGGTGAGTCCCAAGAAAATAAAGTCTTTTTCCACAGCCCTAATAAATAATAGAAGGTTGGGGACGGGGGTGCCCGAGGCACAGCCAAGGGAGACAGCATCCGGAACTCCAAAACCTGTGAACTGGGGCAAGCCCTACTTAAGTAGGGGGTTGGAGGGTGTGAGATGTTGCACCTGGGGAAGGACTAGAAAGGAAGGGGTGCCGCAGGACCCTGCTGTGGGGGAGCCTGCCCCCACCCTCCAGCTGGACTCCATGTTCCCGGGGAGAGACTGGATAGCCCTCCTTGGCTTTGACTTGGCTTTGACACGGGCGGTCCCCCATTAACTGGAATCATTCCCACCCACTCTCAGCAATTCTGAACACCAAGGGCTCTTATTGGCGGTTTAGACACTGCACACTGGCCAGAGTAGCACCCTCTTGCTGAGGAAGCTAAGAAGTGAGAGGTTCCCATAAATTTTGTAAACTTTTGGGTTGAATTCTGAGAACTCGGAGCTCTCACTGGCTAGGCAATGGCCAGTTGGGTCAAGCATCAGCCGTTTAAAGGGCAATCCTAGGGACATGGGTCTAACTGGTTATTTTTGCCTACCCAGATGTCCCAGAAGGCTAAAGAGCAGCCAAGAGATTCCCTGCCTTGAAGCGTCCCTTCCAGCCATCTTCTGACGTTGGGCCTGGCTGGTTTGGAGGGCAAGGGCCTTTAGCACTTACGTGCCACACGCACGCACGCGTGGCAGGGGGAAACAGAGGATACTGGGTAGATTTTAGGTGGTGGATCTCACAGCAGGTGGTCGCGGCTGGCAAACAGATAAGGGCTGAAGTTGTCTCGGTGGAAAGGGGAGGGATGGAGTCCACTGAGGGTGTACAGGTCCCGTAGCAGGGGCGTGGGCAGCAGCAGCTTCCGGCCACGCCCACCTCCCCCACCTGGGCCCCCGGGTCCAGGGGAGGAAGGCGAGGGACCCTGGCTGGGAGTCGGTGCAGGAAGGGGCAGCGGCAGAGGCAGGGGTGTTGGCTCAGACCTCAGTCGAGGGCGGGGCACACGGGGCGAGGAGCACATCGCTGGCGCCCTGGAGGACACACAGCTGGGAATCAGGTGGCCACGGCGGGCACAGTTCTGCGGCTCTAGAGATGACAATTGGAGATTAAGAGGTTAGCAAACCTGGGAGGGTGGCACAAAAGCCCAGGCCAGATGAGACCTCTGCCCACCTGGAAGAGCCCCTGTTTACCTCCCACTCTTAAACACACACACACACACACACACACACACACACACACACACACACACACACACACAC
>JANHMN010000006.1:73664994-73681183 GCA_030674055.1 Rhabdomys pumilio
TTTTGAGACAGGGTTTCTCTGTATAGCCTTGGCTGTCCTGGCACTCGGTAGACCAGGCTGGTCTCGAACTCAGAAATCCGCCTGCCTCTGCCTCCCAAGTGCTGGGATTAAAGGCGTGCGCCACCACCGCTCGGCCCCCAAATGTTCTTCTATGAGGGGCAAAGAATGGCTCTCTATAGAATGCTTGCCTAGAATTCATAGAGACCTGGATCCTATCTCCAGCACCATAAAAACAGGGCACAGATGGGACATATCTAATCTCGGCACTTGAGAGGTGAGGCAGGAGGATCAGAAGAACAAAGTTATTCTTGGCTGGATAGCTAGTTCAAGGACAGCCTGAACTTCAGGAAAGCCTGTCTCAAAAAAGTCATCTGTAACCCCAGTTCCAGGAGAGTCTAATGCCCTCTTCTGGCCATCTTGGTCACGTGGGTAGTGCACTGACATACATGCAAAAGACAGACAGAAAATAAAAGTAAGTCTCAAAAATGTTTTAAAAATTCAATATCCATGCCCATATCTTGCCAAAAGTGGTGGTGCACAACTTTAGTGCCTGCACTTAGAAGGCAGAAGTAGACAAATCTCTGTGAGTTCAAGGCTAGCTGGTCTACACATTTGCATTCCAAGCCAGTCAGGCCTGCATAGTGAGACTCTATAGACCAAGATGGCCTTAGACTCAAGAATTATCTGCCTGCTTTTACTACCGAAGTGCTGGGATTAAAGGGATGTGCCACCATCACTGGCTAAAATATACTTTAAAAATATGTTTAGGAGTCTCGGAAGGTGGCTCAGTGGTTAAGAGCACTGACTGCTCTTGCAAAGAACCTGGATCCTGCTTCCTGCACCCTCACAGCACCTCACGACCATCTGTAACTCCAGTTCCTGTACACTGTTATGGCCTCTTCAGGCATCAGACACATGCATGCACGCGCACGCACACACACACACACACACACACAAACTCACTAGCTCATGTTCACACTCACACATGATGCTTGCACATGCACATGCGTGCCCACAAACTCACATTTAATGCAGGCAAAACACACAGAATTAAAACTAAATAAATCTTTAATATACAAATATATCTATCTATATTTTTAAATGCATGGGTGGTATGGATATTTGTGTCTGTGCAGGTGCATGTGTGTGTGTGTGTGTGTGTGTGTGTGTGTGACCAAGAGTGCACACATGCAGGTGTCCACGTGTCTGTAGAGGTCATAGGTCGGTATGTGTGAAAAGTGGAGTCAACCTCTGGTATCATTCCTCAGGAGTGGTCCACCTTGATTTTTGAGACAGAGCTTCTCACTGGCCTGGAGCTCCTAGATTTGTGTAGACTGGCCAGCCAGTGAGCCCCAGGAATCATCCTGCCTCTGCCTTCTTGGTGCTGAGATGGCAAGCACACCACGTCTGCCTTTTGTGTGGGTGCTAGAGATCTGAACTCAGGTCCTCATGTTTGAAAAGCAAGCACTTTACCAACTGAGCCAGCTTCCCCTGTAAAATAGTATTTTTCTCAGTTGCTTAGTGTTGTGGTATCCCTTTAAATTTTGCTCCTCATGGTATGACTGTTAACCCATTTCACAGAACAAGCAAGCAGACAGGGTCAAAGTGCCCTCCCCAGGTCACGCAACATCTATTCCCTTCAGTATCATTCTGCCTCTTGCGTCAGGGGCCAGATGAGAGGTCTTCCATACAGAGATTGGTGGGAAGAGGACTTACCAAAAAGGTGGCAATGGCTGCTCCCGTCAGAAAGCCAGCTAGCACGTCCGACCAGTGGTTGCGATACTCTGCCACGCGGACCACGCCCACCAGGAAGGCGGGGCACAGCAGGGCCAGGCAGAGGGAAGGTTTCACCAGACGAGAGCCCTTCACGCGGAACACTAGGGTCACGTACATCTGTGGGACCCAAACCGATCAGAGGATTAATCCACGCCTTTCGGGTCAGAGCAGGGGAGGTTCGAAGGAGTCAGGAGGCAGGGCTTCTCAGAGGTGGAGATGTAACCACGCAAGCATAAAGATAAGGAGTGCCTGGAATTGGGGTGGCAGTGGTTCTGTATGCAGGTGGTGTGGCCAGCGCACCAAAAAGAACGGGTGAGGATCTATGGAACATGCTTCCCCGAGACAAGGAAAAATGCTCGCTGTATTAAAGCATGAACCCAGAACTAGGGAGTCCAATCAATGCCAGAGGCAGGTCCGGGAGCTCAGAAGTGGTCTCATGGAGCCACAGAAGTAATCTGGGACGGGAGGACTGGTGGCATCAGTCATTCCAGAGGCCAGAAAAGGGCAGAAATCAAAGCAACAAAAACACGGGAATAGAGAAAGGCAAGGAATCGAATTAATAAGGTCCAGGGGCGTGACCAAATCAACAAAGGGGAGGGGCGAGGGCTCCAGGAGGCGGAGTCAAAGACCATAGGCTTAGTCTCCCAGCCTGCAACTTCTTAGCAACTCCAAGGGGGCGGAGTCCCAAAGGCAGCGTCCAGGACAATAGAGAAGTAGTGAGGAGGCTAGGGCTAGAAGGCACCAGGAGAGTGTGGCCTCAGCCTTAAGGCTACGCATCAACGGGCATGACCTCCTTCCCATACCTCCCCCAGGTCAAGCTGCCTCTACTTCCAGACCCCTGGTAATTCCCCCAGGGTCTCACCGCAGTATAGGTGACTGCGTAGGCGCACAGGGCCGCATCCTTGCAAGGAAAGGCGCGGCGTGCGGCAGCCACCAAGCTGGGACTGCCTGCACAGGCGCTCTGGTCCGTGACGAAGCGGTCAGGCCCTGGCCGGTCAGGAGACGGCGGTGGGCAGCCCAGGGCTGTGTAGTTGGGGCGACACACCGACAGAAAATGAGGTGTGGGGTTACCGGTCACCACTTGTCCCGCATTCGCAAAGATGGTCGTGGTGAAGAGGCCAAAAGAGTACACTCCTGGCGATGGGGAGGAAAGAGGTCATGTCCTCTCTACACGGTTCCATTAAGCCCCTTGTCTGTCTGTCTGTCTGTCTGTCTGTCTACCTACTTATCTATCTACCTACTTATCTATCGATCTATCTATCTATCTATCTATCTATCTATCTATCTATCTATCTATCTATCTATCTATCTATCTATTTACACAGTGTGGTGGTGGAACTCGGGAGGCAGAGGCAGGCGGATCTCTGAGTTAGTGACCTGTCTGGTCTACAGAGTCCCGGGACAGCCAGGGCTACACAGAGAAACCCTCTCTTTAAAAAGGTTTGTTTGTTTGTTTGTAACATTTACTTATTTGGGGTATATCTATTTATGTGGGCACTGATATTCTTTATCAGTATGGAGGTCAATTATCAATGTGGAGGTCAGAGGAAAGCCAACCTGAGGTATTTAGTTCTTTTCTTCTACATAGGTTCTGTAAATCTAACTCAGGTTGTCAGGCCTGGCTGGTGACAAGCTCCTTTGACCGGTCACTGGTCTCAGTTATCTTGTTATTACTGGGATGGTCGCTCAAGCCAATCTGGGGCCCTATGATAACTGGGCTCAAGTGCCCTTACCTCTGGTGCCACCCCTCACCCCAACTATAGTATATATCTTTAGCCTGTCTCTAAGAAATATTCTTTGTCACAGGCAGGGTCTCCCCGACTCCATCACACAGCTACTCAGGGACCCCTCAGCACCACTACATCATGAGTTTGGGACCTCCTAGGAAGACTTTATTGAAGTTTCTGGGGTTCCCTTCTCCTTCCCCTGCTCTTCCTCTTACAGTTTTTAAGAATTATCTTTATTTGTTTGTGTGTGCTTATGTATGTGGAGGTCAGAGGACAACGTTTGTCAGACCTAGATGTCTGTCCTTCTAGCATGTAGGTCCTAGGGATTCAACTTCACCTGCTGAACCCTCTGACCACCATGCCCTTCCTCCAATCCCCCTCCCCTCCAGGCAGAGTCTAGCTATGTAGCCCTGACTGGCCTTAAGCTTGGTATATATGTAGACCTGGCTGGCTAGAAATTTTCAACCTAGCTTGAATTTTTAAAAAATGATTTATTTGTTATTGTTATTTATGTGTATGTATGTGTGCCTCTATGAATTTATGTGCGTACATGGGTGCAGGTGGCCACGGAGGGCAGAGTGAGTCAAATTCCCTGGAACTGAGTCACAGCCAGCTTGGGCTGCCTGCTGTAGGTGCTGGGACCTGAACTCTGGTCCTCTGCAAAAGCAAAAAGCACTCCCACCACTAACTAAGCCATCTTTCCAGTCCCTAACCAGAAATTTTGAATGTTGAGTTTATAGGAATGTGCCAACCCACACAGCTTATTTTATTTATTTATTTATTTATTTATTTATTTATTTATTTATTTATAAAGATATTGACTCACTTTGTAGCCCAGGCTAGCTTCCAAACTTGAGATCTCCCTACCACAGCCTTCCAAGTCCTGAGATTTACAGATGTGCACAACCACACAGGCTGTTACTCTGTGTGCGAGTGCATATGCATGCTGTGGAGCTAAGAGGATAATTTCAGTTGGCATTCCTCTGACACTTTCATATTTAGTTCTAGACAGAGCTTCTCACAGGCCTGAATTTTTGCCAAGTAGGCCAGACCAGGTGGCCCAAAGCTTTCATGAATCCCCCTGTCTCCACCTCTCATCTTACCATTTCTGGGACAACAGATGTGTGCCATCTTTGGCTTTTAAAAAAGATTTTCTTTTATTCATGTGTGTGTGTGTACATGTATGTGTGTGTATGTTTATGTGCATGCATGTGTGCATGCATGTATCTATATCTGTGTGCATGCCTATCTTTGTGTGAGCATGCCTGTATCTATGTGTGGGTACATTCATGTGTGTGTATGCAGCTATGTGTGTGTATGCAGCTATGTGTGTGTGCATGCATCTAAGTGTGTGTGTGTGTGTGTGTGTGTGTGCATCATATCTTGAGTATAGCTAGAGGACAGCTCAAGAATTGCTTCTCTCCTTTGACCATGTGGGTCTGGATAATCATACTCAGGCCAAGCTTGGTGGCAAGCACCTGTACCCACTGAGCCATCTTGATTCACTGGCCTGAGATTCTTTTTAAGGTGGAACTGGCCCATATTCCTTTGTCCCTGAACTCATCTCCCTCCCCAAGACCATTGGACTGACCCCAGGCTGCATTTCTCACCCAGGAAACGGACCAGCCTTCGCAGTGGGGGACTGAAGCGGCAGCAGGCCCCGGACACAATGGTGCTCTCCCCACTGACAGGACTGGAAGAGGGTGGTGCAGGGAAGAAGGCACGGGCCAGCTCCCCCAGCAGGATCTGTGGACAAGACCAAGATGGGGTCTTCCTGGCCTTCAAGGCCAGGGCTACACCAGCCCCAACCTGGCCTTCCTGCCTTCTGGGAGGTTCAGGCATCCAGCCTGGGTGACCCCACATCATCTCACCGTGAGTGTGGGCCCAGCAGTAACCAGAGCATAGATGAGGGCAGGGGGTGCTCGGCTGGCAGCCTCAGGCCCGGGGTACGGCTTGGCATAGGCGCTGTCATAGCAGAAGAAGCCCTGGGTGTGCACAGGGAAGGTGTCCGTGAACTCCAGGCGGTAAGCAAGAAGGACCACAATGCCCAGCAACACAGACTGCAGCCAGTCAGGGACCAGAGGAAGCAAAAAGAGATAGGAGGAGGTCAGAGGCTGTGAGGTCAGAGTCAGAGACAAGGAAATGGAGAGAGATGGAGGAGAGAGAAATTGGAAGATGGATAATGAAAACAAGGGAGAGGAGGGGAAAAAAAGAGTTGATACATCTTAAACTTCCCAACAACTGTAGCAACTGTGCCCTGGTTTTTTTGTTTGTTTGTTTGTTTGTTTGTTTTGTTTTGTTTTTTGTTTCTGGTGAGTTTCTGTTTTGTTTTTTTTTGTTTTGTTTTGTTTTGTTTTGTTTTCGAGACAAGGCTTCATATAGCCCAGGATAGCTTAGAACTCACTATGGAATTGGGCCTGACTCCTGATTCTCCACCTCCCTAATGCTGGGGTTACAGCTGTAGATCGGTACACCTAGTTTATTTGGTGCTAGGGATAGAACCCAGGGCTTCACGCGTGCTAGGCACGTCTCTGGCCACGGACCCGCATCCTCAACACCATTTTTTATTTACCCATTTATTTATTTATTATTTTTAGATGATCTCCTTATGTATCCCAGGCTGGTATGGAAATTATACAACTTTTTGTTTTATTTGAAACAAGGTTTCCCTGGCTGGCCTGGAACTCACTGTGTAGACCAGGCTGGCTTCCAGTTCACCAGAATACACCTGCCTTTGCCTCCCTGGAGCTGTGATTAAAGGTGTGTGTGACCACACCTGGCTTGTTTGTTTTGAGACAGGATCTCATCCACAGTCCTAGCTGGCCTGACCATGTATATGGACTGGCCTTGAATTTGCAGACATTCTCCTGCCTCTGCCTCCTTCTCCTGAATGTTAGGATTACAAGTATGCATTACAATGGCTGTGCCTTGCAATTTTTTTCCTCCCCTTCTATCTTTTTTTTTTTTATTTGAAACAGTCTCATGTAGTCGTCAGGCTAGCCTTGATGTCCCTGAAATCCTTCTCCTTCAGCGTCCCAAATGCTAAGGTTACACATTTGTGCCATTAATTATATGCATTTTAGAGATGAAGAAACAGGCTTAGGCATGGAAAGCCCCAAAGTGTGATGGATTAAGGCAAAATGGGGCCAGAATCCAGAGAGGAATGCTTCTGATTCCAAGCCTGCCACCACACCTCAAGAGAGAGGGGGCAGCAGCAGAGGTTCTGAGGTAATGTGGTGTAAGAGGTCAGAAAACCAGACGGTAGGACTGACTGGAGTCAGGAAGGTGGGGAAATGAGTATGGGCCAGAAGCAAGGGACAGGCTGGGCAGGGGCAGAGGGACAGAGCCCTTTCTCAGAGTGGCTCTGAGGTTCTCACCTCCACGAAGACAAAGCAGGGGATGATGGAGAAACTCCGCTTCAGGTGAGGTCTCCCTCCAGCCATGGTGACTGCTGGGCCTGTGGAGGGAGAGGGAGTGGGAACACTGGGGGCACAACACTGAGAAAATGAGGCTTCCTGAACTTCTGTGTCTGCTCTTTAACCTGGCCATGCTCGGCCACCAGCTCCCACCTCGCTGGCCCCTGCTCCTGCTTACTGGACATCCTTGCCTCCTCTTACACAGGGCTCTGAGGTCTACCAGAGAGCTAAGGCTTTTTTTTTTTCTTAGTTACATTTATTATTTGTTGTGTCTGTGCATGTGTGCCACACAGTTCATGTGGAGATCAGACAGCAACCTGCAGAGGTTGGTTCTTTCAAAAGATTTTATAGTAACCTCTTCTCTCTACCTTCAATTAGAGAAATTCAACAGACCCCATGCCTTTTATGGGGACCTCCAGCCAGCCTTTAGAGGAGACACCTTAAGCTTTAGAGAAGGGTGGCTCTCTCCTTGGTACCTTTGTCATATTTTAGGGAACTTCATCTTTGCCCAGGAGACCACACGCTTCTTGCCCTCTTGCTTCTCCAAGTCTCTTCCACCCTGGCCTCACATCCCCCTCCTCTGTCCACATGGGCTGTGGTATCTGGTGTGGGCTGATAGCCAGATACTCCCTCTTTCCCAGCTGCCTCGCACCCCGCCCCCCATCCTCCCAGGCCAGCTGCTCTCCAGTCTCCTCTCATCAACCCCCATACCCAGCATCATCTAACTTCAATTCCTAAGGCATCAGTAGCCAACAGAGCCAAACCAGCTTATAGACAGTGACACCTGGTCTCACCTGTGAAAGCACCCTAGGGCTTCCTACAGGCATCCACCTCCACTGTCACCAACTCACAGCCACTCCTTGAAGTCAGCAGGGCAAGAACACTCATCTCCATTGCACGGATGTGGAAACTGAGGCCCAGGCAGGTGAGGGTGGGCACTGTACATCCAGGGCTCCATTGAGGCCTACTCCACAGAGTGACATATTGGAATGAGGGTCATCACAGGTTCCAGGTACACAGAGTCACCCCATATGAGCACTCCCACACAAGATATAACCCAGGGTGGCTTCCATCCCAAACACCACACACAGGGACATCTCAGGACATGACATCCATCCATTCCACAGCAAGAGACAAGCACACTGTGTGGGGTGCCTATTTCATGCTGAACAAACCAGATTTGCTCATTCACACAAATCCCCAGTACTCCTAAACACACACACACACACACACACACACACACACACACACTCAGTTTGCATACGGCCTGTCATAGACACCCACACGGATGGATGGAACATACCCCCTCAAACACACAGTCAGAGACACAGTCAGAGAGACATCCCAGCCCCCCACAAATCCTTGCCCTGATACAGTTAACGGCATAGACTCAAGGTTGCTAACCACTTAGAATCACAGCAGAGTCATTCCACACAATGAGAGTCACAGAATGGGTCACAGAGTCACACCCCCAGTTACAAGGCGCTCAATGACAATCACACACATGAACACCTCTCCACAGCTATAGAAGAGACAGCGTGCCACCCACAGCCTCAGCCACATGGTCAGGTCAGGATATGTGAGATAGGGACTTGCAGCACACACAAAAGACACCTAAGAGGAGACACCTGCCAGATTGCAAAATAGACACACAATATCAGAAGGAACACAACAGTAACTACAAAATAACAGATCACACAACCAGACACCAACACACACACACACACACACACACACACACACACACACACACACGGAAGCCAGTGCATGTTCTCTCTCTCTCTCTCTCTCTCTCTCTCTCTCTCTCACACACACACACACACACACACAGACAAAATCAGTGGACACACCCGAACCCATCACAGCCACACCATCAGTTACACAACCACACACCAACACGGGGCAGCTACACCATCATTCATCCACAATCACCCTTGCAGCACTGTGGCCTGGCTCTTGAGGCCCCCCGAGGGGGTTCCCTTCACCAGGTTCCCCTCCCCCAACCCCATCTAAAGCCCTAAATCGCCGCCTCCCCTCCCCCAGTCGTCTCCCCCCTCGCAATGGACCCGCAGGGAACGGATCGGAAAGACCCATGTCCATGGTCTGGACTTGTGTGTCCAGGCTGGGTAGCCCCCCCGGGCTAAAAAGAGGGGGCGCCCACGCTTCTCCCTCACCCTGTCTAGGCCGCCGCTGCCTGAACCCTGGCTTCCTCTAGACGGTCCCGGCGCCGCAGAACAGTCAGACAGATCGCTGGTCAGGCAGGCGGACACCGAGATGAAGTCTGGACCGCCGGACTTGCTGCTCCGCGCAGACTCCGTGGCCGAGGCAGGGGCGGGGCCACAGGGTGCCTTATTTGTATAACCCAGTGGGGCGGGGGCACGAGCCATTATTTGCATAACCCAGTGGAGGGCGGGCCCAAGCCTCTTGTTAGCCAGACAGGCGGGGCCACTGGGTTCTTCATTTGCATAACACAGATGGGCGGAAAGTTGTTAGCATGTCGGGGCGGGGCTATCAGCGCTCATTTGCATAACTCAATGAGGCGGGGCTGGATGTGTAGGCAGAAATTAGAAGGGAAAAGAATGGAGATAAGAGAGTAAGGACTAGAAAGGATTGGATGAGGGAAGAGAGCAGCTCAGCCTCTTCAAAGAACACCCTCTGGTACGCCTCTCCCCATTTGGCCTCCCGGATCCATTTTTGTGTTTGAGACAGGGTCTCAGGCAGTTCAAGCTCGTCTCCAGTTTTCTCTGTCGCCAAGACTAGACTTGAACATTGGATCCTCCTGCCTCCTTTCTTTGAGTGCTGGAATTTCAGACCTGTTCCACCACATCCGGTTTGTATGATGGGGTTGGAACGCAAAGCTTCCTGCATGCTAGGCAAATGTTGTCCTGAGCCGGGCAGTGGTGACACACACCTTTAACCCCAGCACTTGGGAGGCAGAGGCAGGGGGATTTCTGAGTTCGAAGCTAGCCTGGTCTACAGAGTGAGTTCCAGGACAGCCAAGGCTATACAGAGAAACTCTGTCTCAAAAAAAAAAAAAAAAAAAAAAATGTTGTCCTGATTCTGTGTTTTTAACTTTTTAAAATTGCATTTATTTGCAGGGCAGTGGTGGCCTCATGCCTTTAATCCCAGCACTTGGGAGGCAGAGGCAGATGAATCTCTGTAAATCTGATGCCGGCCTGGTCTACAGAGAGAGTTCCAGGACAGCCAGGGCTAGAGAAACCCTGTCTTAAAAAATTTTTTTAATTACACTTATTTATCAAGACGTATGCCAGTGTGTATTTATGGTTGGAGAACACCTTGCGTGAATCAGTTCTCTACCACAGTGAGGGTCCCTGGGATCAAACTCAGGTCTTCAGACTTGACGACGAGTGCCTTTACCCAGTGAGCCATTTGTTTGGTCCACTTCTGTGTTTTTAAGACAAGGTCTCCGGTGGCTCAGGAGACCTGTGTTAACTTTAAAGTGATATACCTATTTCCACCTACCTCCCAAGTCCTTGGATCACATGCCCAACTAACACACCCTAAATCTTGTCTCACTGTCCACACATCCTTAAAAGTGCCCAGTCAGTCTCTGCATCCTTTGAGATAACAGAGTTATCTGGGGTTCGCATGGAGAGGACCCCAGACTCTTGAACCAGCAGGTGCAAAAGTCCAGGGTGGAGGAGGATCTCAGCTAGTTTATTTTCTCTCTGGAGGGGTCTTCAGGACAAGCAGTCCCAGCTGCTCAAGCTACGGGGAAAGAAGGTAGGTCGTGGTCTGGTTTGAACCAGGAAAACTCAGGGTTGCCAGCCAGGGACCAAATGCCCAGATAGAGTGCCAGCCTCAAGGCCTACACTGTGGGACTCACAAGTGGGCCAGATGGTAAGGGATAGAGAGGGGCTGAGTAGGGTCTGTACCGGGAGGGTAGGATCCACTCTTGCTGAAAGGTCTCTCCCAGTCAGAATCGGAGTCCCAGGAGGGGCACTGAGAACTTTGGCACTGGTGTCCTTTCTGGCCTGTGGGAGAGACATGCCATCCTGGCCCTTCAGGTCCTCAATATAACCCTTTAGCAACTTCAGAATGTAGACTCCACATCCCTTGAGATGAAGTCACACTGATTTATAATCCAGACACCCACATCCCTTGGGTGACCCAAAGTAATACCAAATTATATCAGTGACCCTTTAAAAGATCCCATAGAGGGCCAGAGAGGTGGCTCAGTGGTCAAAAGTACTACTGCTTGCTCTTCCAGAGGACCCAGGTTCAATTCCCAGCACCCACATGGTGGCTCACAACTCTCTGGAACTCTAGTTCTATAGGTTTTGATGCCTTCTTCTGGCCTCTGAGGCACCAGGCACGCAGGCAGTGCACAGATACATGCAAAATACCCACAAGCATAAAATAAATTAAGATAAAATATATCTAAAAAAAATTCCATAGAGCCAGGAATGGTGGCACACATCTATAACCCCAGAATAGAGGAGGAAGTAGGGGGGGGCTGGGAGTTCGGGTCATCCTTGACTACAAAGTAAGTTTAAGTTAATCTGGGCTATGTGAGACTATATCTCAAAAAAAGAAAGGGAAAAAAAAAAAAAACTCACAGATCCTAAATATGACCCCAAAGTGACTTGTGCATGAAACACCCAGGCTGGTCTTGGGTTTGAGGTCCTCTTTCACCCACCCCCTAATTTATGGGGTTCTGACTTCTTCAAAATCTCAGTCTCTCAGATATCCAATGTAGCCTTGGAACCCCAGGTTATGTGACCCTCCAAAGGTGACCTCATACACATGAGGCTGGGAGTGATGTCTCCATTTACATTCGGTCCCTTACCCCTCAGATTGGAGGCCCTGGGTCTGGTGCCCATGGACAAAGCAAGACAGTCGATGGAGCTCTGCAGACTGTGAACAGCAGACCTGTGGAGAGACAGAGACAGGGGCTCCATGAGGTGCTGGGGTATCCAGGGAACTCCTGAATCAGAGTTAGGGACAGAGAGGCTGAGGAAGGGATGATTCCTAGAAGTAGGAACCAATTGGGTTCCAGATGTAGCAGGTAGAGAGGCAGGTTAGAGGAGGGTTAGGGGATCAGAAGTCACACCGGAAGCGAGCCTCACCATATGTCACTCAGCTCCTTCTGGAGGTCATCCTTACAGCAACCACTGCCTTCTGCGGGCACCCCCTCAGCCTCTGGCCATGAGGATGAGTCAAATGCCTGCTGCTTCATCTTGGTAAGAACCTACGGGTTTGAGACGGGGTGGGAGGAGCAAGTGATTAGACACACAAGTAATGATGATCATAGGAAAAGGAAATCACGATGTAGCACTTCAATTCCAGGCTGTATTGAGAGCATGGAATCCTCAGTGAGCACAACTACGAAGAGGCAAATCAAGCCCGGAGAGGCAAAGTGATTTGCCCTTAATCACACAGCATTAAGTGGCAGAGCGGAGCTTTGCCTCCTAGAGTCCAGTGATGGAAACTGGAGGAAATGGCCCCCCTCCCCCACGGCCCAGTATCCCGCAGGCACTCACTTTCTCCGCTCACCTTGCGGCACTTCACTTGTGTCTTTTGCATCTTCTGGATATTCAGAAGATTCCCTGAGATCTCATCCTCCTGGTCCTCTGTTGGGGAAGAGGGGTCAGTGAACAGGGGAAGCGGAGTAGCCCCACACCCCTTCCAGGCTGTCCGCTTCCAGGAACTCACGGAGCTTCTGATAGATGAAAGTCACCTCTTCCCGCACCAGCTCCAGTTCCTCCCACAAGAACTTCTTGCTGAAGGGAGAGAGGAGCCTAGACCCACACCCCAGGCCCATTCCCCAGGGCTGCCTCCATAGCCTCCCACGCCCCCATCTGCCCAGCACAACAGCCAAAGACTTCTCCCACCGCCCTAGCTCCTGCCAGGGCATCAGGCTATACGAGGCTCCACCCAGTCCCAGACTCCGCCCACAGCCCCCAGGGCTCCATCCTCTCATATTTCAGTCTTTCTTTCTTACCTGGATCTTCTCAATGTTGTCTTCTCCTGATTTTTACTCTCCAGCCTCTCTATCTCCCTAGTCTTGTGAATCCCGGCCTCCTTCCCCATCCCACATCCAGCATGCTGTCTCTTCTCCCTAACTTTCTAAGTCTCTTAGACTCCTCAACACCCACTCTCTGGCCACCTATATTCTCTGAGCGTCCTTTCTTGTCCCCGTGTTGTGTCCCCAAGCCTTCCACTCCCTGCTCTATTAAATCCC
The DNA here is from genome assembly GCA_030674055.1 of Rhabdomys pumilio. Classification (NCBI taxonomy): domain Eukaryota; kingdom Metazoa; phylum Chordata; class Mammalia; order Rodentia; family Muridae; genus Rhabdomys; species Rhabdomys pumilio. The sequence continues at coordinate 73,678,119 of JANHMN010000006.1, forward strand.
TTCAATGGTGCCCTGCTTTCTTGAAACCTCCACGCTGCCCTCCTGCCCACACCCACCTGTCCCGGATCTCCTGGGCCAACAGCTGCAGGCAGCGAGTGGTACGGGCCCGTTGCAGCTCCTCACCTTCCTTCAGTGTCTTCTGCAACCCCCGCAGGCCTTGAGCCAGAGCCCCATACAGCTCCTGTTGGCCCTGCTCTGTGCTCCACTTACGGCCGTCTTTCTCTCCTTGGCGGCTCATGGGGTTCAGCACTTCTGTAGAGGTGGTGGGATACTCTTGGCTTTATTTTTGTGTGTGTGGATCTACATGTTCACATGTTTGCACAGGCGTGTGCACAGGTATACAGGCTGTCTGTGAGGTAGGGAGATAATTCTTCTCCACAACATCTTTTGATGTGAGGTCTCTTAGCGAACCTGAGGCTTGAAGGTTCCGGTAGATTGGCTAGCAAGGGAGCCCAGGATTCTTCCTATCTTCAACTCTTAAGAACCAGGATTAAGTGTGTCCCCACTGAACCTGGCTTTTTTTATAATAACAGAGCCATCTCCCCGGCCCGAGAACGTTTTTAAGTTTTAAGATTACTTATTTTTATTTTATGTGGCTTATGTTCTGTTGATGTTTTGCCTGGTGCCCATGGAGGCCAGAAGAAGGTGTCCTATTAGCTGAAACTGAAGTTACAGAGGGTTATGGCTACCACGCGGATACTGGGAACAGAACCTAGGACCTCTGCACGAGCAGCCAGTGTTCTTACCTGACAAGCCATTGCTCAGCCTGAGGCGTCTGTTCGTATCTTTTGTTTCCCAGACAACTCTAGTCAGCTCCCTAATTAGATAACCTTGACTAATCCTCTTGCTTTTGTCTCCCAAGTGTTAGGATCACAGGCACACACCACCTGGTCCAATCTTATTCCAGGCTGAAGATGGAACCCAGGATTTCATGCATGCTAGGCAAGTGCTCTACTAACTGAGGCCCAGCCCCAAAAGGTGGACAACTGATGTGGGCCTGAGGCTAGCTTTGACCTCAGCTTTTTAAGCCTGTTCTGACCTTGACCTGGAACTTATTTTTCACTCACCACAAACTTCCTCAGACCTAGGCCTCTGTCTCACCCTCACCTTCAAGCTGCTGGATCTTGATCTGTTGTAGACAGCTCTCCTTCTCCAGCATGGTCACAGAGTGGTTCAGGAACTCGAAAGCCTGGAGGGACAGGAGGTGAGGCCCTGGAGTCGGGAGGAGGATGAGAACAGGGGTGCAAAGGGTGGAGGGGACTCACCTTGCTCTGAGCCTGCAGCTGGGTTCTGAGAGACTCCAGTTCACATCGCAAGAGCTTCTGAGAGTCAGGAATTAGCATGGTGTTCTTAACTGTGGGCAGAGGCAAGCATGAGCCATGGCTGAGGTAAGATCAGGGCAGAGATGGGGTGACAGAGGAGATAGAGGGGCAGGCATAGAGCAGGAGACCCCCTTGAAGCATTTAATGAGCATGGGCCTTGATACTGGAGAAGAAAGTAGAAAGTGGCCCTGCAAGGTGATTCTGTAGGTGCTTGCCACTAAGACAGGCGACAGTTTGATCCCAGGGACCCACAAGGTAGCAGAGAACAAACCCTGGTAAGTTGTCTTCTGACTTTCAAATGTGTGTCATGGCACACACTCTCAAACACAGGGAGTAAATACAAAAGTAAAAATTAAGTAGGGATAGAAACCCAAATGTCTTTCCCCTCCAGTCTCACGCTCACCTTTAATTTTGGAAGAGCTGGGCTCCAGGGACTTCTGGGGCAAGAGGAGAAGAGTGTGATAATGTATCCTTAGATAGTTTACCTTACTGTAGCCCTACCCAGAGGGTGGGGCAGGAGTGGTTCTCCTGAGTTCTGGTTATCTCAAATCAGGCAAAACTGTGTCCTGGGGGCATTCATCAATGACCCCTACCCCAAAATTTATCATCTGCACATGCTCAGAAGTACACTTGTGTGCCCCATCTCTATGACTATGGGACGCTGGGTTGACCCTGACAGAAAACAGATACCAAGCTGTCCCTGGTTTGACCTTTCTCCATCGGAGTGCAAGACACCAACTACAGCAATATCTATAATAAATGCCATTAGCACTTATTTGAAATACCACAAACTGTTGTTTGTTTGAGACAGGGTTTCTTCGTGCAGCTCTGGCTGTCCTAGAACTCACTGTGTAGACCAGGGTAGCCTCAAACTCACAGAGATCTGCCTACCTCTGCCTCCCAAGTGCTGGGATTAATGGTGTGTACCACAACCACCCAGCCATAAGCTACTGTTAAACACAATCAGCCATACAGAGACACAATTTTAGTCACTAGTATGAGTCTCACACACAATAAGAAACCATATAGATACAAAACCAAGCAAAACCAACCAAACAACAACAACAAAAAACCCACAAAAAGCCAGACATCCTCATGTCTGAAGAGATAGTTCAAGGTCTTTCAGGAGCCTAAGACTCGGTCGTCATGGTCACCACTACTTAAAACTCTAGCTCCAGGAGATTCAATGTGCTCTTCTGGCCTCCACAGACACCTTGCACTGAAGTGCACATACCCACATAGACACACACACACACACACACACACACACACACACACACACACGGGAGGCAGTAGCAGCTGGATCTTTGTGAGTTTGACGCCATCCTGGCCTACATAGTGAACTTTAGACCAGCCTCTTAAAAAAATGCATAATGTTCTTGAAGAAAACCCAACCATCCAGGTCAGAAGGCTCACAATTAACTATCTGAACTTCAGACCTAGGGATCTAATGCCTCTTCTAGCCTCTCAAGGAATTGCACTCACATGTACAAATAAACACATACACACATGCACACACACACACACACACACACACCTTCAAAAAAATGAAAGTCAGGCCAGGCAGTGGTGGCACAACCCTTTAATCCCAGCACTTAGAAAACAGAGGCAGCCAGCACTTGGGAGGCAGAGGCAGGCGGATTTCTGAGTTCGAGGCCAGCCTGGTCTACAGAGTGAGTTCCAGGACAGCCAGGACTACACAGAGAAACCCTGTCTCAAAACAACAACAACAACAACAACAAC
>JANHMN010000006.1:73681583-73699384 GCA_030674055.1 Rhabdomys pumilio
CTGGATCTTTGTGAGTTTGACGCCATCCTGGCCTACATAGTGAACTTCAGACCAGCCTCTTAAAAAAAATGCATAATGTTCTTGAAGAAAACCCAATCATCCAGGTCAGAAGGCTCACAATTAACTATCTGAACTTCAGACCTAGGGATCTAATGCCTCTTCTAGCCTCTCAAGGAATTGCACTCACGTGTACAAATAAACACACATACACATGCACACACACACACACCTTCAAAAAAATGAAAGTCAGGCCAGGCAGTGGTGGCACACCCCTTTAATCCCAGCACTTAGAAAACAGAGGCAGCCAGCACTTGGGAGGCAGAGGCAGGCGGATGTCCGAGTTCGAGGCCAGCCTGGTCTACAGAGTGAGTTCCAGGACAGCCAGGACTACATAGAGAAACCCTGTCTCAAAAAACCAAAAAAAAAAAAAAAAAAAAAAGAAAGAAAGGAAAGAAAAGAAAGAAAACAGAGGCAGGCACATCTTTGAGTTCTAGACCATCCTGGTCTACAGAGTGAGCTCCAGGACAGCCAGAGTTACACAGTGAAACCCTGTTTCAGAAAACAGAAAACAACCAACAAAGACATAATGTCTCCATCCTAGAATCCTAGCATTCAGGAAGTGTAGGCATAAGAAACCGGAGTTCAAATCCAGCTTTGGCTACAGAATAAATTCAGAGTCAGCTCGGGCTACAACAGACACTGTCTCTTGATAAGCAAGCAGACATACAGGTAAGAGTCCTCCGGGTCCTTCCCCATTCCCTCCGGAGGTGCTGAAGCCGTGTGCACATCCAGCCCTGCAGACCCTTCCCTATGCTCCACAGTAGAACACGGCAAGTTCATTCTTAGGTTAAGGAGGGTTCCCTAAGTGGGGGTAACCTTGGCTATGCTGTGGTTCCTCTTCACAAGGTCCTGGTCATGATATTCATCCTTGCTCAAGTCTGAGTTGGAATAGGGTGCAGCCTCATGAGACTGAGGTTCTGACTCCCACTCCTTCTGCCAGGCCAGAGACTTCACTGCTTGTTCAGAAGCAGTGTTCACAACCTCAGGCTCCAAGGTCCTGGACCAGTGGGTCATACAGTCCAAAGCCTTGTCTGAGGAGGACCCTAGGGAGACAAAGGTTTCCTTCAGGGACAAGTGAAAACAACTTGTAATTGTCAGCCCCACCCAGGTCTCCAAATGTCTACCGGGCTCTCCAAGAGGTGGTGAGTACTTGCCCCTCTCCTTAGCAGGCCAAGTTGTGATGGAGAGTGAGGGAGGTGAGCAGAGACGAGAGAAACAGTAGTCAGAGTCCCGGGATAGGCCAGCCAAAAGAGGGTCACTGCAGAAGGGGATGGGAGGAGCTCTGAGACCAGTCTCTAACTCCCGATCCTTTTATTTTTAGCTATTTATTCTTTTGAGACAGAGCCTCATGTAGCCCAGGCTGGCCTCCAACTCATTATGTAAGCAAGGATGATCTTGAATTTCTGATCCCCGGTGGCTCGGATGACAGGTGTGTGTCACTGCATCTGGTTTTTACAGTGCTGGGGTGGATCCCAGCTGCATGCTTGCTAGGCAGGTGCTCTACCAACTGAGAGCCAGTCCCAGACACCTAACCTCTTTAGAGTCTCCCCAAAGAGACTCCTCAGAGATGTTTCAGCCAGAATCTCCTCAGTTTTGGCAGACCTGGAAATCAGACAAAAGGGAAACCCAAACCCAGACTTCCACATAGACATGGGGCCTTGGAGGACCGGAGAGAGCAAAGAGCTTGATGGCATGCCTGACATGACTGGATCTCCAGTGACCAGGTGGGAGGAGAGAACCAACTCCCTAAGGCTGTCCTCTGACATGTGTGCCATAACACATGCACACTGAAGACATACCTCATGCACACACAAGAATAACAAGGTTTTATATTAAAAAGGAACATAAAGTAGTCACACGCCTTTAATCCCCGGCACTCAGGAGGCAGAGGCAGGCAAATCTCTCTGAGTTCGACGAGGTCAGCCTGGTCTACTTGGTGAGTTTCAGTCCAGTCAGACTGTCCAGGCCTGTCACAAAAACCTTTTTTTAAAAATGGCTTGAGAGTTGGTTTAGCTGCTTTTCCTGAGTACCCAGGTTCAATTCCCAGCACTACTATGGTGGCTCACAACCTTGTGTGTCTCCAGTCTCAGAGGATTTGATGCCCTCTTCTGACTTCTGACTTGTATATACGTCTGGGCACTGGGCATGAAAGCAGTGCCCAGACATATATACAAGAAAACCGTTAACAGAAAACAAAATTTAAAAATCTGAAACAAACAAACAAACAAAAGACATAAAGGACAGGATGTAGCAGTTCATCCCTTTTAATCCCAGCACTCAGGGGATCCCTGCGTTTCAGGCCAGCCTAGTCTACAAAGCTGGTTCCAGGCCTGCTAGGGCTACCCAGTGAGAATCAGTCTGGGGGTGGGGGGGAACATTATATATACTATATTGGGCTGCCCTGATTACACCGATTTAGCCCAGTGCTTGTAAACAAAAATTTGTTCTAGAATATCACCTGAGGACCACAGATACCCTAGAAGATTAGAGCGGGAAACGAAAGAGGCATTTCTGAGCTTCTGTGCCAGCCCTCCGCCAACCCCAATTGAATCTTCTGCAGTCCCCTTTTCCAGAGAATTCTTCGAACGAGGGGGCGTAACCATTGCTATTAGCCCTGCCCCTTCTGTCAATCTAACACTGGGCCAGTCTCCCGATCCCCAATTCCATCCCCACCTACTACCGCATACCACCTGTTCATGCTCTCCCATCAGGGACCACGAAGCCAGTCCCAGCTTTGACGCTGAAGTTTTGATCCCCTGGGGACACCATCGTTGGAAAACGCGGGGAGGCCAAAGGTGGAGTCACAGAGAAGGGCGTGGTCATCCCTTACGCCACGCCCGCTCGCTCCGGGTCAGGCGCGGAGCTCATTGGCGCCTGCGCATCTTCGGTGTGACTGGATGAAGTTCGGAGAGGCGAGATGGCCGGATGATTCCGGCAAGCCAACTGGGCGATCCTTAAGTGGGAGAGTCCAGAGGAGTCAGAGCTGTGATCTTATTGGCTTCTGGTTGGCTGGGAGGTGGGGCGAGGCCTGAGGGGCGGAAGAAAACCTGGGAGATCTCAGGCAGCCCGAGCTGCGCAGGAGCTGCCTGGGTTTTTGGTCCCTACTCCTGACTTCGGGTGCGCCTACGGTGGGGTCATGTGGGCGCTGCGGGGGTGCCTTGGGATGTTCCTAGGATATCTCGGGTTGGCGGATGAGGGTTCTTAGATGTCTGCAGAGCTAGGGTAATCCCTGAAGACCTAGGGATGTGAATTTGAGCTGCGGGGATTCAAGCTTTTGGGGTGCAGTGGACATTGGGGTTTAGAGAGAGTCTTTTGTTCTAGAATTTGGTTTTGAAACAAGGCCCTATGTATCTCTCGTTGGCCCCCAACTCCTGCCTCTCCTATCTACTTTTGTGCTGGAATGACGGGAGAGAGCCAGAGCCTGTTTTATGCAGAGCTGGAGATAGAACGCAGGGCTTCCTGCACGAGAGGCAAGCGCTGTGCCCGCTTAGCCACTGGCCCAGCTGGAGCCTGAGATGTTTGTTTACTTATTTATTTTGAGATAGTCGCACTGTATTTCAGGCAGTCCTCAAAATCAGTGATTTTCCTGCATCATCCTCTGATATGTTGGGATTACAACTGTGAATCACCAGGCCAGTTTCTATGTTTTTAAGCGCTTTTTGTGATCTTTTTCTAACCTTGAGCTAGAGAAGTGCCCCATCCCCACCCCCTGACTCCATCTTCCAAGTGTTGGGGATTTACAGGTATAGGCCTTCATACTGGGTGACATTATATTATTATTACTATTATTTTGCAAGTATGGAGTGAGAAGAGAATGTGAGGCCAACACCAACGAAGTCCCGGACCTCAAAGTCACAATTCCAGCCCCAAGCCTGAGTTCAGATCGACTGGTTGGGCTTGGGATTGTCTAGGGTCTACTTTGGGTCTTCCAACTGCCATTTCTAGTTTGGTTTTCTCTTCTGTGCACCAGTGTGAGGCTGCCCCTATGCACTCTCTACCAAGGCCTCAAAGCTAGGGGTCAAAGGTTGAAGGTTAAGCTGAGTCACCGCTGCTTCCTTCCCAGGGCGGCAGAATGGAAGAAGGTGAGGATCCAGGAAGTCTGATTAAAGTGATCTACTTGCTGGTCTTGTCTGGTGCCTGGGGCATGCAGGTGTGGGTGACCTTTGCCTCAGGTAGGGACCCTCCAACCTGTTATTTAGGGTGAGGACTGAGCGGGAGGGGATCCGGAAGTATCCTAAAGGGTGTTTGTGGCCCTCCGCCTCCCAGGCTTCCTGCTTTTTCGGAGACTCCCGCGACACACTTTCGGACTTGTGCAGAGCAGGCTCTTCCCAATCTATTTTCACGTCTCCTTGGGCTGTGCCTTCATCAACCTCTGCATCTTGGCACCACAGCGAGCCTGGATTCACCTCACACTGTGGGAAGTCAGTCAGGTATGAGGATTTGAGGGTCCCCAAGACTCCAGTGAGCACTTAAGGAGACTTTAATTTTAGTGTGTGTGTGTGTGTGTGTGTGTGTGTGTGTATCTATGTATGTGTACATTTATGTGTACAATCATAGAAAGAGAGACCAGGGGTTGATGTTAGGTGTCTTCCTCTAACATTATATATATTGGACTTTTGAGACAGGCTTTCTCTGTGTAGCCTTGGCTATTCTAGAATTCACTCTGTAGACCAGGCTGGCCATGAACTCAGAGATCAGTCTGCCTCTGCCTCCTGAGTGCTAGGATTAAATGTATGGCTGCCACCACCTGGCTTATTTATTTATTTTTGTTCTTCTGAGACAGGATCTCTCTACAGAGCCCTGGCTGTCCTAGAACTCACTATGTAGACCAGGCTGGCTTCGAACTCACAGGTGGAACTTTGATCCACCTGCTTCTGCATTCCAAGGGCTGGGATTAAAGGCTTATACCACCCCACCTGTCTTATTTATTGTTTTGAGACAGGGTCTCTCATTGAACCTGGAGCTCTAGCTGATTTGGTCAGAGAAGCTGGCTGGAACTCTCCAGGGATCCTTCTAGCTCTGTCTCCCCAGCATTGAGCTTATAGGCATGAGCCTCCATGCCTGGCCTCAAAATGGAACTGAACTCAGTCTCAGCCGGCAGTATGCTCTCTTAACTGATGAGCCATCTCTACATCTCCAAAGGGTATAGATAGCCCAGGCTAGCCTCAAACTTGTGATTCTCCTGCTTCCACTTCTTCAGAGTAGCCTACCAGTGTGTACCACCACCATCTGTTCAAATGACATTGTTTTGAAAGAGACAAAGAAATGCCTCTTTTTCCTATCGAAGACAGAACTGATCACTGGGTAGCCTCGAATGGCACACATCCTGCATAGCTACTCCCAGCAGCCCTCTCTGTCCAGCCTTATCTTCCCCATTAGCTCCTGTTTCCTCTCTGCCCAATAGCTGGGCCTCCTGCCAAACTGGAGTGACTCAGCTGAGCTGAGGGTTCATTGTTTAGAAACTAGACGGACCGGGAATTTAGGTTTCCCCAGTCCTCTCTACACATTCCCTCAGCCAGAATGTGAGGAACAATCCCTGCAGCTCAGCTTTCCCCGCCCTCTCTCCCTCTGCTCTTGAAGTTTTCAGATGTGGGTGGGTGAGAACTTCTGTGTGTTTCAAGGGGAGCCCATCAGTCTAATGTGGTGGTGTACATATACACATGTTACCCCAGGAGGTTGGGGGCTGTGCCAAGGAGATTGCAAAAGTTAGTAAGACTCTATTTGTCAAACAACAAAAACAAGCCCAGGTCTACTGGTTCTTACCTTTAGTTCCAAAATTCTGGAGGCAGAGGCAGGAGATTTTTGTGAGTTTGAGGCTAGCCTGGTCTACATAGAGAGTTCCAGGATAGCCAGGGCTACAGAGAGAGACCCTGTCTCAAAACAAAGTGAAACAAACAAAAGCAAATAAATAAATAAATATTTAAATAAAAAGACTAAGGCTGATGTAGTGGAAACACCTATAATTCCCACTTGAGAGGTGGAGGTCAGGAGTTCAAGGCCAGAGTCAGTTGCATAAGGAATTTGAAACCAGCCTGAGCTACTGAGATCCTGTCTCAACATGCTCCCTCCAAAAGAATAATCTAGAGATCAGAGAGGGTTATGGGTAACTGGTATTCCCCAGTTTTTTAATTCATTTCCTGTTGGTCCAGTGTCAGTTCCTTAGGTCTGAGATGGGATCACAGAAGAGATGGGTCCTATTTTAGGTTGTGTGTTTTTGGGCAGGTAGAATCAAACAACAATTAGTGTTGTCTGTCTTAATTTGGGGGAGAAAAGATGGGTAAGCCCATCATCTCAGCTGTTTGGGAGGCTTAAGCAGGAGGATTGCAAGTTTAAGGTCAGCTTTAGCTACACAGTGAGTTCCACGCCAGCCTAGGTGACTTAGTGAGACCTTGACTTGAAGTGAAAAGAGCGGAGGCTGGGGGATGACCTGGACAGAAGAGTGCTTGCTGTGCAAACATGAGACTCAGGTTTGAGTCCTCAGCATCCATCCAAACACCAAACACAGAGGTGGTACTCAACATGGGAGGGGGTAGAAGTCAAAGGTGGAGGCAGACAGATCCCTGAAGCTCCTTGGCCAGCCATTCAGCTTAGCTTCATGAGGTGGTTTCAGGATCCATGAGACACTATCTTAAAGACTAAGGTGGACAGTTTAGCAAGCTGCCAAGCCTGGTGACAATCTGAGTTGGCTCCCTGAGGGTCTACACGGTGGAAGAAGAGAAATGACTCCCTCAAGTTGTGGTCTGCTCTGCATATACATACTATGGCACACACACACACACACACACACACACACACACACACACACACGCATGTAAGTATGTAAATTCAATAAATTAAAGAACAGAAAAGAAAACAGTAAAAAGCCCAAAGGCAACTTCTGCCCTCCACAGAAGCACGTGCACCTGTGAGCACGTGTTGCACATACATGAACAAGTACATATACCACATCTGCACAGGAGGAAAGAGGGCAGGGTGTGTAACTCAGTAGTAGACACACTTTGAATGAGGCCCCAAGATCAATCAGTTCTCAGTACGACAAAGAAAATAGGTTTTGTTTTGAAGAAGAGGTTTCTGTGTTCAGGGAACAGCAGCAGAGCAGACGAAAAAAGGCCATAGGTAGAGTCTTTCCCAAGGACTGCTGTTTTCAGGGAACCCTCTGGACTGTGAGGGCGCAGGCATGCCCTCTCTTGGGTCCCCTCAAGCTTCTCAGCCTTCACCTTACCTGCCTGTCATTCTGTCACTGTCCTCAGCTAATTCTACTGCTTCTGAGCCTCATACTGGCCACCATCAATGCTCGCTGGCTCGAGGCTCGAACCAAGGCCATCATGTGGGCCCTGCAGAGTATAGAGAAAGAGCGAGGCCTGGGGACAGAGGTGCCAGGCAGCCTCCAGGGCCCTGACCCCTACCGCCAGCTGCGAGAGAAGGACCCCAAGTACAGTGCTCTACGCCAGAAATTCTTGCACTACCATGGCCTGTCTTCCCTCTGCAACCTGGGGTGTCTGGTGAGCAATGGGATCTGCCTTGCGGGCCTTGCCCTGGGGCTTAGGACCCTCTAACATGGGCCCTATATGTCAATAAATGCTTCTTTGGAAATGGGTGTGGTCATTTTTTTTCACCCCAAGAGAAGCCAGGGTGGTGTGTGTGTGTGTGTGTGTGTGTGTGTGTGTGTGTGTGTACATGTATGCACTTGTACAGCACTCAGAGCCTGGTGGCATGACACATTGGAGTGTGAGCTATTGATGTTCCAGCATGTCTCCTCTAATTGTGACATGTATTGTGTACCTTCTGTATACCTGGCTCAGTTCTAACCACTGCCCTTCCTGTGAGTTACTGCAGTAACAGCTGGCTCCTGCCTCCCAGGAACAATCGTATTTCCTATCCTTCTGACACCGAGAGTGACATTATGACTTCCTTTGACTGATGAGATGTGAGCAGAAGTGGCATGTCTTTATAAGAAGTGTTTATGGGCTGCAGAGATGACTCAACAGTTAAGAGCACTAACTGCTCTCCCAGAGGTCCTGAGCTCAATTCCCAGCAACCACAGGGTAGCTCACAACCATCTGTAGTGGGATCCGATGTCCTCTTCCTGATGTGTCTGAAGACAGTGACAGTGTACTTGTAAGAAACAAATAATAAATGAATCTTTTTTAAAAAGTGTTTACAAGATGGGATAGAACTTCATCTTTCCTCAGCCTGTAGTAGTGAACCTTGGTGAGTGATATCCTGGAGGCTTTGGGGGCTGCTTGCTTCTGAGAATAACTCAGCTCTTCCTAGCTAATACACTCCAGCACAATTCTGGAGTGCAGCTCTGGAGGCAGCTGTTGTTCCCTTAGGCATCTGGGTGAGCAGAGAAGTTCAAGTTGCTGTGTGTATGGTGTGTGTGTGTGTGTGTGTGTATGTTCTAAGGCAGGGTCTCTGGCTCAAGGGGACCTGGAATTTTGTGGCCCAGGTTGGCCTGAAACTCTACTGAATTCTACTGCCTCTTATGTGTTAAAATTACAGGTGTGAGCTTAATATCAGTCTATATTTTTGTTTTGAGATAGATTCTTACTATGTAGCCAGTCTGACTTGAAACTTACTCTGTGGCCCAGGCTAGCCTCAAATTCATGGCAGTCCTCTTGCTTCAGCTTCCCAGTACTAGGGTTACAGATATACACCATTATTTCATTTGTACAGACACACATGCAGACACAACTTTGAGACGGAATCTCATATAGCCCAGACTGGACTTGAACTTACATACCTGAGTATGATCTTGAACTCCTGATCTGTCTTCCTCCACCTCCCAAGTTCTGAGATTACAAATGTAAGCCACCATACTTAAAGGTCTGTTTGTTTGTTTATTGTATGTGGAGGTTAGAGGACAACTTGTGGGACTTGGTCCTTCTACTCTTGGTCCCTGGAACCCTCTCATCAGGCTTAGTGGCAAGTGCCTTTACCCACTCATTCTCTTAGATTGTTTTGAATTCCAAATCTTGCTGTGTGGGCTCAGGTCAGTATCAACCTTTTTTTGATCCTCAGTTTCCTTATTTCTAAAACATGTTTTAACGTCAAGAGCCTTGAAGAGTGTTAAACAGCAGAATCTAGCACCCTTTAGAGCAGGGCACTTAGACTCCTCCCACATGGGACAGGGAATATGCCTAAGATTCAAGAGGCCCCAGAACTGAAATGAAAATGGGCTGGGGGCATAGAGTGCTTGCTTAGTATGTAAGAAGCCTCGGACTCCATCCCTAGCACCATGGAAACCAGTATAGTTTTGTATACCTTCAATCCCAGACCTTGCGAGGTGGAGCCAGGAGAATCAGTTCACATTTATTCTTGGCTCCATAAAGAGTTTGAGGCAAGCCTGGACTAAATGAGACTTTGTCTCGAAACAAAACAAAAAAAATTAAAATATTTTTAGATTTTTAAATTTTATTTTACATGAGTGTTTTGTCTGCACCACGTGGGCTCTTGCAGTTTGATAAAATAAGAAGGGGAGGGGTCAGGTCCCCTGGAACTGGAGTTCGGAGATCTTCGGGAGCCATCAGCCACTGTGTGAGTACTGAGACTCAAACTCACATCTCCAGCAAGAACAAGTGCTTTTTACCTCTGAGTCATCTTTCCAGCCCCCAAAATTAAAAGAAATAAAAACATGGTTACACAAGTCTTGTTATGAACCACTTGGCAGATGGAAAAATTGAGGTTGAAAGAGGTTAAGTATGTCCAGAGTCATAGTCCTAGAAAGGGGAGGTGGGACTATAACTCAGCTGCTGAGGTTTTCCTCTTAACCACAGAGTGCATAGAAGATATTTTCTATCTGTAGTTAGGAAAGAGAGGCTCTGATGTGACTTAATGCCTCTTCCTGCTCCTCTGGGCACTAGCTCAGAACCACACAGTCGCTCTCCCAGACCCCTACCACCCCGCACCCCGCCCCTACCATACCCAGGTCCCACCCCCTCGATTCCACCCCCACTTCTGTGACGCCTCTTGAGGTGGTCCCTCCCCTACCAAACCCCACCTCCGCTTGCAAGGCTTGCCCACTCCGCTAGGACAGTTGTGGCATCCCTGTCTCCGACCGGCCACGCCCATCTCCTAGCTCCGCTGGCGGCGCCCACACCCGTAAGACCACGCCCACCTCCGGGCGCCAACTCTCCCTACGCCCGCCCCTTCTATGCCCCACCCGCGCACCTCTCCCTCTCTCGCTGCGGCCTCGCCCCCTCCACCTGGGCGGAGCCGGCGCGGGATCCGGGTGTCAGTGTTGGCAGCGGCGGTGGCTGTGGGGCGAGGGTCGCAGCCCTGTGCGGGCCGTAGCAACTTCGTGGGCGGATCCTGGTGTGCGAGGCGGGACCCGAGGTGAGCCCAGGAGCCAGTGCACCAGCCAACCGGCCGATTCGCGCGTGCACTGTGACAGGGTTGAACTGGGGTCCGCGCTAGCTTGGGACCCGCACACCCAGTCGGCGCTGCTGGCTCTTCTGGGTTCCCCGCACCCGGCAAGCTCTGCGAACGGTGGCGGTGTGGGCGAGAAGCCCAGCTGGGGGCCGAGCACGGACGCCATATGGTGATGGGGGAGGCACTTGATGGTGCACGCTGTGCAGTGACAGTTCGGATGCCAGCCTTGAGGGCTAGGGGACCCCTAGATGTCGCGGAAGAGAGCCGCGGTGGGGCGGGAGCCAGCCTGGAGGCCCTGCCCGACGGACGCTTTGCAGTCCCTTCTCAAACCCGTTCTCCCGGAACACAGGGTGGGGTTGGCTGCGTTCTCCTTAGAAATGCACAGGACAGAGAAACAGAAAACACCGAAGGCCGTTGAGAAATACTTTTGCTTGGGCTTTGGAGAGCGACTCTGAGCTAGACAGCTGGAGAAAGTGAAGCGGGGGCGGGGGGAGTGGGGGAGAGCTTGGAAGGGCACCCTGGATTCGGATAAAACAGCATGCTGGAGTGTGGGTAGATATAAACAGCAGGATAAGAGGTGGTGGGTTTTGTGATCATTAAGTGGCTAGAATAATTCTCTTGGATTTGATGATTTTCAGTCCTGTCTTGGTGGACCATGGCTGGGGTGAGTCAGCTTTGGCCAAGAGAGAGCCAGGCCCGGCCTCTTTGACAAATAAAATGGCAGGTACGCACTCCGGAGTCTAACTGGGCCTTAAACCTTGTGCTATATTTATAGAAATTCTCCTTACCCTGAGGGACAGGGAAAGGGTTAAAGTGGACTTGGAAATGGCAGGACAGGCACCCCAGTGGCAGGCACCAGCTAAATTCAACATCCAGGCCCTGATCCAGGCCCTGATGGAAGGGGCTCTGTCTAGCTGGCAATCACCCCACCACACACACACCTGGCCATACCAGCTGCTTTCACTGGGCAAAGTCCAGCTTGCAGCCCGTGCAGCTTCCTCACCACCATGTCCCCCCCCACTCCCAACTGGCCCTGAATGTTCACCTGTTACCTGGTCCTGCACCTGAAGGGAGAAGACCAGAGCCTTCCACTAGAAAGGTTCAATTTTTTGTCTGTCTTTCTTTCTTCCTTCCTTCCTTCCTTCCTTCCTTCCTTCCTTCCTTCCTTCCTTCCTGAGATAGGTTCTCATATAGTCCACCCCAGTTTGGTACCAAACTTCCAATGTAGCACAGGATGGCTTTGAACTCCTGACTCTCTGTGTCTACTCAGTAGTGACAGAATTACAGGTGTGCACATCACACCTGGTTTACCGGGTGCTGGGGCTGAAACCTCAGGTGAGTGCTCTAAGCCATCCCCAGCCCTCAGCTTCACCTTTGTGTAAAGGTTAAACAGCAGCCACAGCCCTGGAGATGAGGTGTTGGTCTGTCCTGTGCACAGCTGTATCTCTTCAGAGACCAGTGCCTGGTGCAGAGAAGAACTCAGCAGATTCACCACATGGGGAGTCTGAGGTCAGCCTGAGCTACCTGAGGCCTTCCCTTAAAGAATAAAAAAGGAGAAAATGAAGGGGAGTGGAGACATGGCTCAGCTGTTAAGAGGAGCTCTCTCAGACAACCTGACTTAGATTCTTAGAGCCCAGGTCAGACAGTTTACAGCTGCCTATAACTACAGCCCCGATGTGGAAGTAAACACCTGTCAACCCCATACACTAGTCACATATGAAGCCCTAGTTTAGCTCCATAGTGAGACCTTGTCTCAATAAATAAATAAATAAAAATTTAAAACTAGGGCTAGAGATTGCTTTGCTGGAAAAGGGACTTGCTGCCCAGCCTGATGACCTGAGTTTGATCCCAGATCCACATGTTGGGAGAAGTGATTCTTGAAACCAATAGACCCATAGACTTGCCCGACAGTACCCACCCCTTACAGGATTCCACTCTCTCACATCAGGATTTCTGGCTTCCCCTCCAAGCAGAGCCCACCAAGATGGCATCTGCCAGTGAGCCCCCAGCTAGCCCAAGGGACGCTGCTGACCAGAACTTTGACTACATGTTCAAGCTGCTCTTGATTGGGAACAGCAGTGTGGGCAAGACCTCCTTCCTGTTCCGCTATGCCGACGACTCCTTCACCCCTGCCTTCGTGAGCACCGTGGGCATCGACTTCAAAGTCAAGACAGTCTATCGACACGACAAGAGGATCAAGCTGCAGATTTGGGTGGGCTGAGTAGCTGTGTCGGGAGTGGGAGGGCAGTCAGTAGAAAATCCCAGCAGACACAGAGTAGCTTGCGGCAGGGAGGCCCACCAAGGTGTGGAAACACACCTCCCCTGGGTGTTCTGAGGAGGGACAAGGTAGACAGAAGGCACTTCTTGGAAGTATCAGTGACTAGAGAGGAATAATTTGGGAACCATCTTGACTCCCGTGAGGCTGCTAGGCTCAGAGCTACATCCTGTCCCTGGTCCAGCTATTGATGTTATCACAGTAACAAGGGGACCAGAGGCAGATCAAGATGATGGCCTGAGGCCCAGATGGCCCTTCTTTGTGACTATTACATGGGTTCTTGGAAACAAGGTTAGGAAGCTCATACATCAGGGACAGCCCTGCACAGTGGAGAGCATCCAGGGAGGAGCTGAGTCAGTTAACTGAGTTTTCAAGATGGGACAAATGGGCCTGGTGCTACATGCCTGTAATGTTTCCCATCAGGCTGAGTCGTGAAGGCAGGGTCATACCTGCCCATCAGACTGGGCCATGAGGGAGGGCCAGTTTTCTTCCAATCAGATTGGAATGTGAGGGCAGGGCCATACTCCCCATCACACTGGGCCTGTGAAGGGAACACCATTCTTTTCCCATGAGATTGGGCCACAAGAATAGACCTGTGTCCCTTTCAGAGTCCTGCAGTCAGGTGGGGAGCACATGGCCCCTACCTAGCTGACTGATTGCTGTTTGCCCAGGATACAGCAGGCCAAGAGCGTTACCGGACAATCACTACAGCCTACTACCGTGGGGCCATGGGCTTCCTGCTCATGTATGACATCGCCAACCAGGAGTCCTTCACCGCCGTGCAGGACTGGTAAGCACTGACCAGCCACTGACATGCTGCATCTTTGTTCTCCCCTTTCTGATCTCTAACCTCCCTCTCGATGTCCACAACTCCACAGGGCTACGCAGATCAAAACCTACTCCTGGGACAATGCCCAGGTCATTCTCGTGGGGAACAAGTGTGACCTAGAGGACGAACGAGTCGTCCCTGCTGAGGATGGCCGGAGGCTCGCTGATGATCTCGGTTAGTGCCCACGCTGAGCCACGGGTCCTGTCTCCTATCTCCATACCCTTGTCTTCACCCTTGAATCCCTCACCACAGTGGTTACCTGAGCATCTGGGGGGCAGGGGGCAGATACCCATGTGTTGGGGCTGCGGGATGGCGGAATGTAAGTGAGTAAGAACGCTTTTGTTGAAACATGAGGCTCTGGTTTAGAGACCCCAGCACCTGCATAAAGGACACACACACACACACCAGCCTTCATTCAAGCTGGGATGAGAATCACTGGGACTTGCTGGCTGCCCTGGTAGCTTTAGGTATAGTGAGAGACCCCGTCTCAATGCAATGTGTGAGTGTGAGAGAGCAGGGCCCCTGACGTCATTTCTACCTGCAGTAGAGACTCGTATACCTGCACACAAATGTGTATGTACACCAAACACATACTCCGAGATAACCCATAAACATACCTGTATATAAGCCATGTTATCCCATTTGGGGGATACATGCCCCGTCCTGGGAACCCATCTGCTTGACCCTGGCGACCTCTTCTCATTTTTCCTTTAATTTCTATAACAGGTATTAACATCCCATAGTTTTTATTTTTGTTGTTGTTTTGAGACAGGGTCTCATTGTGTAATCCTTGTTGGCATGGAACTCAGTTATGTAGACAAGGCTAGCTTCAACATCACAAGGGACTCACTTGCTTCTGCCTTCCAAATGCTGGAATTAAAGGCGTGTACTTACATGCCCAGCATCTACTACCTATTTTCTATGCGTTCTGAAACTGGAGTGAAGTGATTCTGATTTGTTTGGTTTGGTTTGGTTTGGTTTGGTTTGGTTTGGTTTGGTTTGGTTTGGTTTGGTTTGGTTTACTGAACCCAAGGCTGCCTTCACATTATGCAGGCACCTACTACTGAGTGATACCACCAACCTAGACATTTTATTTTATCTATCTATCTATCTATCTATCTATCTATCTATATCTATATATCTATATATCCATATATATATATATATATATATATAGACAATCTCACTAGCCCAGGCTGAACTTTGAACTTGTGATCCTCTGTCTTACCCTCCCAAACTGCTGGAACTGCAGGCTTCCTTTTCATTCAGGATACTGACTTTTGTAGGATTTCCCTGTAAAGATCCAGGTGTAACGGGTCTCACCTAAATCCTAAGTCACACCTAAATGTTGCAGGAACCTGCAACCAAATGCCATGAGGTGAAGGTTAACCCAGGATACATAGTGAGACACTCTCTTAAGCAGACAAACAAGTGCTGGAGAAGTGGCTCAGCAGTTTAGAGTATTTTCTGTTCTTGCAAAAGACATAGGTTCGATTCCCAGCACCTACATGGCAGCTGACAACTGTTTGCACGTATATCCAGTAAGGCACACATACATATGCATACAATAAATTTTAAAAATTAAAATAAATTAATAAACAAAAAATTCCCAACTGTTGTAGGGTATATATAGCTCAGTTGGTGAGCATGGTCACCTCATGGTCACCATGAGGCCACAGGTGCATGAGGCCTTAGGGTCCCATCTCCAGTGTCATGTACAACAAGGTATTGTGGTATATACTTCTCATCCGAGCATCCAGGAAGCAGAGGCAGAGCCAGAGGATCAGGTTCAAAGTCACATAATGACTAAGCTACATCATGAGTTCCAGGTCACTCAGGGCTCCATGAGACCCTGTTAGAACCAAAGAAAAGGTACTTTTGAAGGCAGAGGTTTGAGGCTGGCCTGGGCTGCAAGTTCTGGTGAAACTCTCTTAAAAACGAGAGAGAGAAAAGTCCAACAAACTAAACAAATATGAAGATGAGTTCGAGGCCAGCCTGGTCTACAGAGTGAGTTCCGGGACAGCCAGGGCTACACAGAGAAACCCTATCTCAAAACAAAACAAGAAATATGAAGAATGCAGCCGTGTGAGAGAAGGTTGACACATGGATAATAAAACACCAAATTTCCCCGAGAAGATAGTAGAACCACACAGATTTCACCGGGTATGTAAGAGCTGAGTTCATGCACCCCATAATATTCGCCATTCAGTCACTCGGTGAGTGACTTCAGAGCATTTACTCAAGGCTGCAGCTCAGCAGTAGAACACTTGGCGGACTCCCTGCTGGAGGACCTGGCTTGCCCTGGTTTCCAGTCCTGCTCTGAACAATACCCCAATGCCTTCTCCATACATGCTTTATACCAGGGACCAAGAGCTACAGGAAGAATCGTGCCTTCCTTTGGCTAGTCCATTCTAGTAGCAGAGATGACTGTGAGGTGGAAATCACACACTCACCTAATCAGGGTCACACTTAATTCTAGAAATCTGATGGACTTTCTCATGCTAAGCATCTTTTTTCCTTCCAGCTCCAGCTTCCCATTATGTCCTTTCTAAGCTGGGGGTTGAGAGATGGCCTCAATATAGCCCAGGCTGGCTCAAGCTTTCAGCATTCTCGTGTCTCAGCCTTATGAGTCCTGGGGTTACAAGCGTTTGCCATTGTACCCCTTCCCCCCAGCACCCCCACACACACACATTAAAAATTTACTGATTTAATTTTTTATGTCCCTTTAAAAATTATCGATTACTGGTGTGCAGCACAGTACACGTGTGGTTAGAGGACAGCTTCAGCCTTCCCTGTGTGTCCCAGGGCTTGAACTCAGGCAAGTGATTTCTCTTTTTATAGAGGGTCTAACCTTGTAGCTCAGGCTGACTCTGAAGTCAGAAGTCTCCCTGTTTGACCTCTCTGCTGCAGAGATTATGGGTGTGCACTGTGCCCTAATTGTATTAGATTCGTATGTGTATGTGCATACAAGTGGAGGCCAAAGGACATCAGGTGTATTTTTAGAGAGCATCCACCCTTTCACTGAAACAGCTTGTCTGGAACTCCACAAGGAGGTTAGGCTAGCTAGCCAGCAAAATCCAAGAATCCATGAGCCTTCTATCCCAAAGCACTGAGATTGCAAGCACATTCTACCACACCTGGCATTCTAAAAAGTGGAAGGGAGAGGTAGCGGGGATCTGAACCCAGGCCCTCATTCTTGCAAGGCAAGCACTTTACTATCTGGGCATCATCTCCGTAGCCTCCATAACACAGCTTTAAATTACAGTTTTATCTCCCCCCCCATCACTTCCGGGGGCAGGTTTAGAGACAATGTTTCTTGGTGTAGCCCTGGCTGTCCTAGAACTCACTCTGTAGACCAAACTGGCCTTGAACTCACAGAGATCCACCTGCCTTTGCCTCCTGAGTGCTGGGATTAAAGGTGTGTGACACTGCTGCCTGGCTTCTCTTTTTAAATGTATATGGGTGTTTTGTCTGCATATATATCAGAGCATCCTGTACTGCAGAAGTCAGATCCCCGGGAGCTAGAGTTACAGACAGTTATGAGATATTATGTGGGTGCTGGGAATTGAACCCAGGTCCTCTGGAAGAACATCCAGTGCTCTTAATAGCTGATCCATCATCTCTCTAGCCCCATTATTTATTTAGTGTCTGTGTCTCTGGGTAACACACACACACACATGCACACACCCACATCCACACCCACAGCAGATCAGGCATGTGGGTGTGTGCGTGTGTGTGTGGGGGTGTGTGGGTGTGTGTGTGTGTGTGTGTGTGTGTAGGTCTTGTAAATTTTGGAGATTAAACTCAAATCATCAGACTTAATAACAAATACCTTTACCACTGAGCCTGTCTTCTGAAGACTTGTAGCTGGGCATGGTGGTGTAACCTGTAATCACTGCACTCTGACAGTTGAGGCAGGAGGATTTCAGAGTTGGAGGCTCTATGAACTATTTCAGCATTGCTACACAGTGAAATTTTTTCTGAGAACTTTAAAATGGTTGACAGGCTAGGAAGGATCTACATTTTCAAACCATCAGGCATGGCAGTATACACGTGTCATCCTGAAGAGCTTACTGGCTAGCCAGTCAAGCCTGCTTGATGAGTTTTAAGTCACTGAGAGACCCTGCCTCAGAAAAATGATGATAGCAGCTGAGGGACAACACACTCACACACACATACACCCCACATACACATGTGAATCCACACACATGTGCATCCCCACATGTGCACCCCCACATGTGCACCCACATACATATATATCACATA
>JANHMN010000006.1:73699394-73743932 GCA_030674055.1 Rhabdomys pumilio
GCATCCACACACATGTGCACCCCCACATGTGCACCCACATACATATACATCACATATGTGCATCCACATGCATGTGCACCCCCACATGTGCACCCACATACAAATACATCCACACACATGTGCATCTACACACATGTGCACCCCCACATGTGCACCCACATCCACATCCACACACATGTGCACCCCCACATGTGCACCTACATACACATACATCCACACACATGTGCACCCGCACACATGTGCACCCACACACATGTGCACCCACACACATGTGCACCCCCACATGTGTACCCATATACACATACATCCACACGCATGTGCACTCACACACATGTGTAACCACATACACGTGCACCCCACATACATGTCACCCCCACATGTGCACTCGCATACATGTGCACACACATGTGCACCCACGTATATGTGCACCCCACATACATGTGCATCAACACACATGTGCATCCACACACACATGTACCTACCTACACACACATATACACACATGTGCATACACACACACAGCAGATCAGGCAGGAGTGAGCTCAGAATACAGATTTGAACAACTCCATTTTCTAGGTCCAGCCCCTTAGGACTCACATGTCCATCCAAACTGTCCCCACCTTCTTCCCATCCAGGTTTTGAGTTCTTTGAGGCCAGCGCCAAGGAGAATATCAATGTGAAGCAGGTGTTCGAGCGCCTGGTGGACATCATCTGTGACAAGATGAATGAATCCCTGGAACCCAGCTCCAGCCCAAGCAGCAATGGAAAAGGCCCGGCCCTTGGGGATACCCCACCCCCACAGCCAAGCAGCTGCGGCTGTTAGGTTCGGCCCCTGACTGCCCCACACCTGCTCCTTCTTGCCTCTTCAAGGACAGCAGCCACAGTGTGAGCTATGGGGACTGTCTCTCAGCTCAGGGCACCCTTGCCTCTGGTCCACTTCCCCCTCCTCTTGCACAAGCTCATCTCCCTTTCTCTCCAAGTCAGAATGCTCAGACAGTCCTGGTTAGAGTCCACACACCCTGGGGCTCTGCTCGGGATTGTCTGAGGGGTTGGGACACCCACACAGGTGCTTACTGCTTCCCAAGGTATTTTGATGGAGGTAGCTGAAGACAGCATTGCCTTCCCCAGGTGATGGAGGGGTTGTTCATGCCTTCTGCCTTAGAACCATTTCCCAGGTCTACTCTTTGTAATTGTTGGCTGAAGATGTCACCTGGTGTGGGACTTGGTCCTGGCAGCCTCTCTGTCTCAGGTTCACCAGTTTGGCCTTGAAGCCTGCCTTCGAACTGACTGCTAGCCAGGGATACAGGCAGGTCTGCTGTTTCCATCCTCTGCCTCCCTGGCATCCCCCAGAAAGCCTGTTTTCTGGTCATAGAAGGGACAGAGTCAAAGCCACCCTGGCACCAGGGACTCTCCAAAGTGCCTTCCAAGCTTTCCCTGAGACTATACCACTCACTGTGGGTTAATCTATTTCCAGAATTAAATTGTGGAATATTCTAGGCCCTGTCACATGGAGACTGAGAATTGCCCACCCTTAGCAATCCAGCTTTCTGTCAGTTCACCTCAAAGCCAGGGAACTGAGGCTGCCTGCTCAGGTCCCCATCTGTCTGCCTGGTGGAGTTTTAAGCAAGAGCTTTACAAATCTTACATCCTGTGTAGAAACGGAAATGGAGAAAGCAGCCCACAGAGGGTGTGCCCTTGTTGGTCAGTTTCTCATGACAGGATTTGGGCTTCTTCACCTGAGGACTCTTGTACAGACCCAGTGTCAGCATCATGACCACCATCAGTTGCCCAGGGACACTGGGGTGGTGGAGAAGGATTGGGGAGAAGGCACCAGTGGACAACCCAGTGTTTTTGTTTGTACGTCATGGGAGCAACAGGCCCTCCTGTGAATTAAGGATGGGCTTCGAGTTGTGGCTGATGTCTCTACAAAGCTTGAGATGTAGCCCCTAGGATCCTTGATTCTCTTCAGCTAGGAGGTCTTTCTACTCACTGACCAAACTCCCCTAAATACCATCTGACATCTCAGGGTCCAGTGGCAGATGGTCTGTGTCATATCAGGAATGTACTTCAGTCTCCACAGCCAAACTCGCTTTGCAGCCTTATTGAGCCCAGCATCCTCCCAGGGGTGTGTATGACCTACAGTGCCTGCTTCAGGTTCACATGCGTTTCTAGCCCCACCAGTGACCATCTTTATACAGATCGGAGGGGCAAAGTGAGGGTCTCTGAACACTTAGAGGAAACAGTTAAATGTTTTTATGTTGCTTTATCATTAAATAGTCAAAACAGTGAAAATTATGTTTTTTAAGATTCAGCAACCTGCTGGGTATGTTGGTAAAGATTTTTCATCCCAGCACTCTGGAGGCAAAGGCAGGTGGATCTGTGAGTTCCAGGCTAGCCTGGCCTATAGAACAAGTTCCAGGACACAGAAAACTTGTTCTGGAACTAGCTCTCTCTTTTTTTTGGGGGGGGGGCGGTCAAGACAGGGTTTCTCTGTGTAGCCCTGGCTGTCCTGGAACTCACTCTGTAGACCAAGCTGGCCTTGAACTCAGTAATCCACCTGCCTCTGCCTCCCAAGTGCTGGGATTAAAGACGTGCGCCACCACTGCCTGTCTTGGAACTAGCTCTCTTGCTTGCATTTGCCTACTATGTTGCACAGAGCTCTGACTTGAAGGCCCAGCACCACACAAACTAGGTTGGCATATGGTCCAGGGATGTCATCCTAGTAGAGGCAGGAGGATCAGAAGTTTGGGGTCACCTTTGACTACTATCTAGGAGGTTTGAGGCCAGCCGGAGCTATAAGAGGCTGTCACAGAAAAAAAAAAATCCTGTCAAAGATTCTGTGGACCAGTCAGTCCATTGTTCCCAAGCATAGTGGTGGAGAGCCTGCCCTTAGTTAGCTAAGGCCATTCCTGTCATTTTGTATCAACTAAATCATCTCTGACTGACCTCTGACTAGATCTTGGACTTAGTCTCAGCTTCCTGTTGATACAAGAGTCTCCCTCAGTTCTACTCCGAATACCAACAGAGGAAACCACTTTGTGGTTTTCTTACAACTGAACATTTAGCTGGCAGAGTGGCTCATCTGAAAACACTTGCCACCAAGCGCGATGACCTGAGTTAGATCTCGGGATTCATGAGGTAGAAGAAGAGAAATGGTCTCTTTAAGCCACCTTCTCACCTCCATGGTGAGCAAGGGTTCATGCACAGTCGATGTCAGACGAAACCGTTTGTGAAAACGGAATAATGTGGGAACTTCGTTGTTTCTTTCTCCGATGAAGGGTGATTGGAACCTTTTGATTCTTCCATTAGGCTTTACCAAGGATGGGTGAGGGGGTCACTAAGTGAACAGAAGCTGCTGTCTGTGCAGGTGGCCAGGAGGGATGGGAGCCTGTTGGGTTTATAGATAGAAACATTGCACAAGGCCTAGGGGATGCTTCTGCTCTGCAGGAGAAGACCCAGGAGTAGCCAGCCTCTGGAACCTTAGCCCTGTGTCCTCCAAGGGAGGAATGGCCGTGGCTGCAGTGGTCAGATGGTCTGGGATTTTTAGGTTTGGTTTTTGATTTTTCTTGTTCTTGTCTGTAGGACTCATGATGTAGACCAGGCTGGTCTTGAACTCACAGAGATCCACCTGCCTGTGCCTCCCTAGTGCTGGAATTAGAGGCATATATAATCATGTCTGGCTGATGTCCTTCCTGCCTTCTACATGGTAGAATTATCCCCACCATATTCTGTTTGTTGCAGGGCTAGGGTTGGAGCCCAGGACTTTCTGCATGCTAGGTAACATCCTACCAACTGGGCCTTGGCCCCATCCTAGTCTCTGTTTCCAATGGTGATTCTGCTCCGGGCTCCCTGCTAGTGATTCTGAAGCAACACTGAATCAACTCTGGTCTGGTGCTGCCTACCTTTCTCATTGTCCAGTCCAGAAAAGAATGTATACCTTTTTTTTTCAGTGTAATAAAATAAAGGAAACCATCACGCCTGTTCGTCGTATATTTCTTGAGTTCACTGCAAAGCCAACTGTTGTTTGTGGTGCACAGAGTCCTAAGCAGGTATGGGGTTATCTCTAGCTCAGCCCCAGCCACTACCTTGACTCTAGAAAGTTTCAATTTGTGAAGTTAGCTCAATGGGTATTTGTGGTATTTGCCTCCAAGTCTGGTGACTCAAGTTTGATTCCTGGAACCCACAAAGTAGAAGTCAGATTCCTACAAGTTGTCCTCCTGTCTTAGGGTTTCTATTGCTGCAATGAAACACCAAGACCCAGAAGTAAGTCAGGGAGGAAAGGGTTGATTTGGCCTATACATCCACATTGCAGTCCGTCTTTGAAGGAAGTCAGGACAGGAATTCAAGCAGGGTAGGAACCTGGAGGCAGGAGCTGATGCAGAGGTTATGGAGGGGTGCTGCTTATTGGCTTGCTCATCATGGTTTGCTCAGCCTGCTTTCTTTTAGAACACAGGACAACCAGCCCAGAGATGACACCACCCACAATGGGCTGGGCCCTCCCCATCAATCATTAAGAAAATGCTCTACAAGCCTGCCTACTGCCTGATCTTATGGAGGCATTTTCTCAACTGAGGTTTCCTCCTTTCAGATGATTCTAACTTGTGTCAAGTTGACATAAAACTAGCCAGCACACCTCTGACCTCTATATATGTTTTGGAACATTTGCCCAACCCACCCTCAAAGATAATAAAGATGTATAAGCCCCATTTAAAAGATGTTTGTTTTGTGTTTCTGATTGTTCCAATGCCCACAGAAGTCAGATCGGGCATCCAGATGCCATGGAACTGGAGCTATGGATGGTTATGAGATGGCATGTGGCTGTAGGAATTGACCCCAGGTCCTCTGCAAACGCAGCAAGTGCACGTCTTAACGAGATGGTGTAGCAGTTACGAGCATTGATTGCTCTTGCAGAAGACCCATGATCATTTCCTAGTACCTACATGGTGACTACAACCATCCATAACTCCAGTTCTGTTTCTTCTGATCTCCATAGGTGTTGGATATGTACATGGTGCACAAATATACATGCACGCAAAGCACTCATATGCATAAAATGAAATAAATATTTAACAACAACAGATAAGCATGTTGGGCAGTGGTGGCGCATGCCTTTAACCCCAGGACAGGGGAGGCAGAAGCGGGTGGATCTCTGAGGCCAGCCTGGTCTACAGAGTGAGTTCCTAGACAGCCAGGGCTACACAGAGAAACACTGTCTCAAAAAAAAAAGAAAAGAAAAGAAAAAAAGGAAGGAGAGAGGGAGGGAGGGGAGAGAGAGAGAGAGAGAGAGAGAGAGAGAGAGAGAGAGAGAGAGAAGCAAGTAAGCAGGCTGAGCAAGCCATGAAGAACAAGCCAGTAAGCAGCATCCCTCCATGGCCTCTGCTTCAGCTTCTGCCTCAAGGTCTTAAATTCCAGCTACTCAGAAAGTCACAGATCCTTCTGATCTCAGCACACACCAGGCTTGTGTGGGATAAAATGGCACCAAGCAGCATCATGTGCCTGGGAACTTGGGGGAGGTTAAGACAAGATCCAGACCGCAATGCTTCCTGTCCACAGTTAAAACTTGTGCTAAGGACTCAACTGCTTGGTTTGAAACCATGGAATTTCTTCCTCTGTTCCTTTGCTCTTTTTGGCCTACCTTCCTAGGCCATAAGTACCATGTCTTCCCATATCCCTACTGACCCATCTGAGGTGTTTTGTTTTTCTTTTAATGGGTTAAACTGTCCACATTTACCCTGTGTTATGTGTGAATCCCACAGGGACTTATTCCCTGACGAAGGATAGTCTCACTTCATCATGGAGCTGAGCTCATGAGCAGAAACTAACCACATGTTTTGTCACTATCTTGGTTAATGTCACCATGTCACCATTAAAAAGATGGTGTATGTCGTCCAACTTCACCACCATCTTGGTTATTGTACCCACATGGCATAAACCAAAATGGCGGCCAACCCCTCAGCAAATTACCCCCTTTGTACTAAGGAGCGCCAGGAGACTTCCATGGCATGTGTCTGGGGCTTTTGTTTTATTGTCTTAATTTTGACACATGGCTCTAATTGATATGTTTACTGGCCTCTAAAGGAAACTTAAAAGCGGTCCCAGCCATGTGCCTCCAACATCAGCCAGGTATCAAAGGAAGCTGACACTTTGGAATGGCGTGACTTGGAAGGTTCATGTGAGTTTGATCAAGCCAGAGCCAAGTCTTGGGAAAGCACAGAACTCAAGGAGAACTAAAAGTATAGATGGCCAGGTGCTGCCACTAGGCAGCTCTGACAGCTGGGGGCAAAGAGGAATCCATCTGGAGATATGGCCAGTGCTGGGTCTCAGTGCCTGATCTTTCTACCTGGAATCTCCAAGCCTGTTTTTCTCTATAATACGTGAGACTCCTTTGCTCCACCTTCACTGACCGCTCTTGAACCTGCCTCAGCGTGTCCTGTGAACTGAATGGTTTTCATTTTCTAATTCTTGCGGCACAAACACAGGAAAAGAACATTCTCCATGAGGAAAATTATACTAAAGTTTCTGTCATCCAGGCACTTGGGCTTACAGGAAGTCTTTAAAGGGGAAATTAGCCTGAGTCCTGTCATCCTTGCCTCCTGTCTGGATTGGGAAATGTAACGGAGATTGACAGATGATAAAGTTGAAGAACATGTTTAAAGGATTTATTGGGAGCTTTACCCACAAGGGAGCCATCCCTCCCTAACTTACAGTTGCTAAGAGATTACTGGTTTCTTTGGCATCTAAGGTTCAATATATAAAATCAGTCAGACAAAATGCAGAGAGAATTCAGTAAGGTCACAGGTATTAAAGTGTCCATCTATAGGAAATGGATAATCTGAACAGTCTGTTCATGGTCCCTAATGAAGAAGGGGAGGACACAGGAGCCCAGGATCACATCAGTAAAGCAACTGATCTGATAGCGTCTTCTTTTCTCAAAGACTGAGAACTACCAACTCTCTAGAGGACTCTTTTGAGGAGCCAAGAAAGACCTACCTTTTGTCTAACACATGGGTACTGTCCGTAAGACTCCCCTTCACTGTGTCTTTACCCATTGGGATTTCTTCCATCAAAGCCGGCCTGGACTACAGAGCAAGTTCCAGGACAAGCCAGGGCTACATAGAGAAACCCTGTCTTGAAAACAACAGCAACATCAAAAACCCAATAGTTTTCTGTACACAGGCCTGGCCTGAATGTAAACTAGAGGATGAAAGCTGCCACTAGAGCAAAATAACAGAGTATCATGTTGTCCCACACCTTCACAGGAAGGCTGTCTGCCTCCATTTTCAGTTAAAATCAAACTGACTGTGGGTATTGGTCACCCCAAGTCTACTGACGGAGAGACCCAGTGTGGACTTCTGAAGGCAGATACCTCTGTTTGCTCTATCTTCCTTGGGCATGCGTGTTGGCTGTTACTCATGCATGCTAAAGACAGTGGATGCTGGCCCTTCAAATGAAGAGCTCTGTCTGGGGTCTGACTCATGTTAATCTCTGTTCCCAGTACATAACTCAGTGGGTGGACGGTAAAGCTCATGTAGACAAATCGATACAGGTTGTAAGGAAAACAGGTACTTTTGGTTCACCTACTTTTTACTGGACTCAACAACAGGTCTCCTGTCCAGTGTCAACCATTGGAGTGTCAGTTACTGGCTTGCTCTTCCTGGTTTGCTCAGCCTTCCTTCTTTTTATCCTTTCTTTCCTTCCTTTTTTTCTTTTGTTTCTTTTTCCTTCCCTCTTTCTTTCTTTCTTTCTTTCTTTCCTTCTTCCTTCCTTTCTTTCTTTTTTTCTTAATTTTTTCTTTCTTTGTTTTTTTTTTTTTTTTTGAGACAGGGTTTTTCTGTGTAGCCCTGGCTGTTCCAGAACTTGCTCTATAGCCCAGATTGGCCTCAAACTCAGAGATCCGTTTGTCCCTGCCTCCCGAGTGGGCAAAGGCGAGCACCATCATGCCCAGTTCCAATAGGGAACCGGTTCCTAGGGATTCCTTAGACATCACCCCAATTCCATACTGGCAGCTCTTCAGAGGAAAGAGGAATGACAGAAACAGGAAGTAGAAACTGGGTAGGCCATTTAGGGTAAAAGATTCCCAAAGAAAAGTGACCAGTGGCCCATCTCCAAGCAGTCTTCTCTGGCGGATACAACAGCACCTTCATCCTTGATAGAGGCCAAAGATGCCAAATGTGTTTGGGAATCTCTGAGCTCTAATCTGGTTCCTAAATGATTCTAGGGTTACCTTTAAGAAGGCAGAAAGCTAAAGTAGCAATTTTGTTCAGAGAAGAGACCTTGTCAAGCGAATAGAATCTCTGGCCTGTGCAGACCTAACATTCCATTGGGGCAGTGTCTCACTCTTGTAGCCCTTAAAAACTTCTCTAAAATCCACAACACAAGGGGCCCGAGAGGTGGCTCTGGGGTTGAGAGCACTGGCTGCTCTTGTAGAGGACCTGGGTTTGATTTCTGTCACCCACAAGGTGGCTCACAACCACCAGTAATAACTCCAGTCCCAGGGGATCTGATGCCATCTTCTGACCTCCACGGATACCAGGCGCGCACACACACAGTGCACAGACATACATTCAGGCAAACACCCATATGCAAAATAAATAAATAAATCCCCAAACCCAGAACCCACTGGGCTTGCTCCTGGCCTTGCCGCTTTGCACTTTGTTAGTTAGCGGGGCGGTGGGGAGAGTAGAGAGATGAGAAGCAGGAAAGACACCAAGTCGACCTCAAGGATGAGACTCTTTATTTCAAACATCGAAGGACACAGGAATAGGCACACTCCTGGAGGGTGAAGGTCCTGCAAGTGGGGTAAGCTGGCTAGGAGCTCAGATAGAAGCAGGTGAGGGGCTGGGGGTTGGGGAGGCTATGTACTGGCCTGTGGTCTCTTCTTCCTCAGATTGCTTGCTTGAGGTGAGACAGGCTGTCTCAGAAGATGCTTCTCTCTGAGCTGACTGATAATGGTTGAGCAAGGCCAGCTGTAACCTCGCAGAAATTCTACAGTCAAGGTACTCTATCACACTCTACGAACCACAAATAAATAAATGTAAGAAAATTAAGTTTTTACAAACAGTCGTGAGCTGGGTGAAGTAGTCATGGGACGAGTCCTGACAACTTGATTTCACCTGAAATCAGGTTGGATTAGATCTTCTTTTTGGTATTTCCTTCTGTGGAATACATCCCCCATAAAAGTGAGGGGATGTCAAAACCAAGTGAGTAGCTGGCCTGGTGTCGAACCTGGGAAGCAGAGTCAAGTGATATCCACTTTTGTGAGTTTGAGGACAGCCCTGCCTACACAGTAGCCGGTCTCAAACAAAACTAACAAACAAAAACCAAAAGCAAAAACCAAAAGCAAACAACAGTAACAAAACCACCCTAACACAATGCAAATGATGCTATAATGACACCAGGCCTTTTGAAGATGCAAAGCCTTGGTGTGCACAGGAGATCAGAAGATGGGGAGATCAGAATGCCTGGTACCTTAGTTTTGCCACAGGAGGAGCAACCTCAATGCTGCTTTAAAGATGTTTAACCACAGAGGGGCATTCTGACACACCAGGAGTTAGCCACAATGATGCAGCGTGCCTCCCATCCTGTATCAGACCAATCTTTTAAAAGCACCCACCCTCAGGTATTTCATTATCACAAAATCTAGACTCACACACACTGTTACACTTAGCTGTTTCAAGTTCATATCATTGCCAGCAGGAGTGCAAAATAAAAACCAAGAAAGACAA
Organism: Rhabdomys pumilio; assembly: GCA_030674055.1. Classification (NCBI taxonomy): domain Eukaryota; kingdom Metazoa; phylum Chordata; class Mammalia; order Rodentia; family Muridae; genus Rhabdomys; species Rhabdomys pumilio. The sequence continues at coordinate 73,709,120 of JANHMN010000006.1, forward strand.
AAGGACAGATAGTGGTTTGCTGGTATTTTATTAATTCCTCCCTAAAGAGCAGTGAGCGCCTCAGAGAAATAAAAAGGGAGACTCAATCCCTACAGCCAGGTGGACTCTGTGTGCTGCCCTTTGCCAGATTTTGTCAGCTCGGCTTGATGAACAGCAGTAAGGTGGCAAGAATTACCGGAGGCTTTGGGGAGAGACATCCAAAGCAAAAACAAGCTACCAAGGTGGTTCAATGGACAAAGTCACTTTACTGCCAAGCCTGACAACCTGAGTTCAATCCCTGGGACCCACGAGGTGGGATTCCTGCAGGTTATTCTTTGACCTCTATAGGTGTGCAGTGACAGTGCCCACCTCCCCACACAAATATTTTTAAAGTTATTTTACAGATTTGTTTTTATGTGTATGAGTGTTTTGTCTGAATGTATGTATATATGTGCACCATGTATGCTGCCAGGGTCAAAAGAGGGCGTTGGACCCCCGGAAACTGGTGATGGGGCCCTCACCCGTGGTCATCGGTCTAAAGCTGGGAAGCAAAGAGGCAGAGAAGAGGCAGCTCTGTAAGCTGAAACTTTTGGCTAATACTGTATGATTAAGTCTCCGTTTGAATCAACAACTCTTGCCTGGCGTTTTGCCCCACCCAAAGACTACATTTCCCAGAATCCCACACAATGACTTCCTAGAGGGCTTCACCAATAGAAGGCTTTGTTCGTTAACTTCCGGTAATGGTTACAAAATGGAAGCATGAATGGGAGATGCATGTATAGAAGCGGAAAACGACTGTTCCCACACCTTGTCTTCAGCTCCGCGGTTACAGCTGTGTTCTTCTGTTTTCTCGTGTTAGAGCCGTTATTTTATTGTTTTAGGCAGAGTCTGTTCTGAAATTATTTCAGGCTCTTCTGAAATTCACTATGTAGTCCAGGCTGTCCTTAGAACTCAAGAGATCCGCTTGTCTCTGCATCCCTAGTGGGCCACTACGCCAGACTGATTTGTTTTTTAGACGAGTCTTGTAGCCCAAGCTGACAAACTCCTGATTCTCCTGCCTCCCCTCCTGAATCCTGGGATTACTGGTGTATTCCACCATGCCTGGCTTTTGATCACACCTTCTTTTAAAATTATTACTTTCTGTGAGCATGTGTATTTGCACATCTCATGGTGTGAATGTAGACAGGTCAGAAAACAACTTTGACAGTCAGTTTTTTCTACCATGCAGATTCAGGAAAATTCAGGTCATTTGGCTTGGCAACAAGCACTGTCGCCAGCTGAACTGTCTTGCTGACCCTCTTTTGCGTGTGTGCGGTGTGTGTGCAAGCATTGGGAGTGCATGTTTGTACGTGTGAATGTGGAGGTCAGACACTGATGTTTGGAGTCTTTGTTTAGTTTATAACTTTCAGTTTTAAATTATTTCATTTATTCATTTGGGGTTGGGGGGGGGGAGCGCAGGTAAGCCATAGCTCTCAGAATGTGGAGGTCTGAAGACAACTTGTTGATGCTACATCCATCTTATGGGTTCTAATATCCCAAATCAGGTCTTCATGCTTCTATTGCAAGCATTTTACAGGCTCATAGCTTGAATTTCCCTGTGCTGGGATTACAGGACTTGCCACCACAATGGGCTTAAATGAGAAATTGATTTCAAGGCCAGCCTGGTCTACATAGTGAGTTCTAGAACATTCAGGACTACATAGAGATCCTGTCTGAAAAAATAAAAACACCCAACAACAACAGCAACTAAATTCAAGTTCTGAGCCTGTAAAATGCTTACAATAGAAGCCCTCCAGCTTTCTGCCCCAACCTTAAGCAAAAAGCTCTCACCAGAAACCAAAACAGATCCTGAGACACTCAGCTGCCAGACCTATATCCTAAATAACCCCTGGCTGGGGATAGGGATATGATGGATGATTTATGTCCATCATCCCAGCTCTTGGGAGTGGAAACAGGAGGATGAGAAGGTTCAAGGTTATCATCAAATACATAGTGGGTTTGAGGCCAGTTTGAGGCCAGCCTGGGGTACAGTAACCCAGCCCCCAAAAAAGCAAGAGTTCTAAAGCCAGTTCTGGCAGCACACAACCAGTAATCTCAGGACTAGGGAAGTTGAGGCAGAGGGATTTGGTCATTGGTATTGGCCTACATAGTAAGACCATATCTCAAAAAACCCCAAACTCCAGAACACCAGCAAAATTGTATTAAATGGCTTTTGGTGACACCTCATTTCTGCAATCTCTGTACTCAGGAAGCTAGAGCAGGAGGATTGCTGTGGGTATGAGGCCAACCTGGGTTACATATGGGGTTCCAGGCTGGCCTGGGCTACAGAGTAAGACTGTCTCAAAGAGCAAAAGAGAAGAGGCTGAGGATGTGGCTCAGTTGGTATTGCCCTTGCCTGGTATGGGTACAGCCTGGGCTCCATCCCCAGCTCCCTGTAAGCTTCAGTGCTAGTGCATGTCTGTGAGGCCAGCACTGGGGAGGTAGAGGCAGGAGAATCGGGAGTTCAGGATCATCCTAAGCTACAGAGGGAGTTGAAATCAGAAAAGGAAAAATAGCCAGGTACATGCCTTTATTCCTAACACTCGGAAGGCAAAGGCAGGTAGATCTCCGTGGTCTCAAGGCCAGCCTGGGATAAATAGTGAGACCCTGTCTCTCAAAAACTAGGATAGCTGAGCAGAGTTGGCACATACTTTTAATCCCAGCACTTGGGAGGCAGAAGCAGGCAGATCTCTGAGTTTGAGGCCAGCCTGGTCTACAAAGTGAGTTCCAGGACAGCCAGTGCTACACACAGAAACTCAGTTTAGAAAAAACAATCTTACAAAGATTTTCTGTGACAAATAAAAAACCCGATCTCTCCCTGAGTCCCAGAGGTCACAGATGATCTGTGGCAATGACTCCCATACCTTCCTGACTCACTCTGGTCGAGCCACAGGATCATGGTAGCCTCAAACTCAGGATTTCCTGGTTTCTCCCAAGTGCTGGGATTAAAGTCCTGCGCCATCAGGCCTGGTACAGGTTTGTTTTATTTTTGTGTGCTTGCCTACGATGGCCTGCATGCATTCAGGAGCAGATGCCAGAGCATTGCACCCCTAGAGCCAGAGCTGTGGGTGCTGTTGACCCTCTGAACACCATGTTCAAGATAGATGCGTACTCACCTCCTCAGGCACTATGGCCTCTGCATCAGCTCCTGCCTCCAGCTTCCAACCCTGATTTCTCTCAGTGCTAGAGTGTAAACTGTAGCCAAGTAAACCCTTTCCTTCCCAAGTTGTTTTTGCCATGGCATTTTATTATAGCAATAGAAATCCTAACAAAGATAGAAATTAGTACTAGGAGTAGGTTTTGGGAGGAATGTTGAAGGACTTTGGAATTTGGGGCCAGAAAAGCCACTGAGTGTTCAGAGCAGTGCTGGCTACTTTTATGTTAATTTGCCACAAACTGGAGTCTTCTGAGAGGAGGAAACCCCACCGAGAAAATGCCTCACTAGATCTGGATGTAGGCCAGCCTATGAGGTATGTTTTTAGTGATTGATGTGGGCGGGCCCAGTGCATTGTGGGTGGTGCAACCTCTGAGCTAGTGATCCTGGGTTCTATAAGAAAGCAAGCTGAGTGGGCAGAGGTGGCACACACCTTCAATCTCAGCACTCGGGAGGCAGAGACAGGCAGATCTTTGGGTTAGAGGCTAGCCTGGTCTACAGTATTAGTTCGAGGACAGCCAGGGCTACTACAAAGAAATCCTGTCTTAAAAACAAAACAATAAACAAACAAAACAAACAAAGAAAACTAGGCTGAGCAAACCACAAGGAGCAAGCCAGTAACTGGCATCCCTCTATGGCCTAACTATGTTAGGTTAACTCCTGCCTCCGGGTTCCTGCTCTGACTTCCCTCTGAGATGAACTCTTACCTGGAAGTGTAAGCAAGTAGCATTTGGTCATGGTGTCTCATCACAGTAATAGAAACCCTAACTAAAACAAGGGTTTAATACATGCTTAAGGAACCTAGAAGAAAATTCTGAGAGCACCACACACCATGGAGGCTTAGAGGGACATTTGAAAGTCCCTTAAAGACTCTACAGAGGCCATTCAACATATATATGCACACTGTCCCTGTCTTCAGACACACCAGAAGAGGACATCAGATCCCAATACAGATGGTTGTAAGCCACCATGTGGTTGCTGGGAATTGAACTCAGGACCTCTGGAAGAGCAATCAGTGCTCTTAACCGCTGAGCCATCTCTCCAGCTCCCATTTAACATTTTGAATTAAAAACTAACATTTAACATTTTGATTTTTGTTTTGTTTTGTTTTTTGTTTTTCGAGACAGGGTTTCTCTGTATAGCCTTGGCTGTCCTGGAACTCACTCTATAGACCAGGCTGGCCTCGAACTCAGAAATCTGCCTGCCTCTGCCTCCCAAGTGCTGGGATTAAAGGCGTGTGCCACTACCGCCTGGCTAACATTTTGAATTGTTCTGGTCAGTCTGAGATGAAACACTGGCTATAAATCAGACAAAACTCACTAAACTGAAAATTTTGCTTTGCTGACACTATTAATACTTTTCAGCTGGGGCTGAAGAATCAACTCTGACTAAGAAGAGACCAGCATCACTGTGGTGAAATCTGCTGTTTTCTCAGGGTCAGCCCTCAGGAGCTGTGCCCCAGACACACTTTTAAAAGTTGGATTTTTTTTTTTAAGGCAGAGTGGTGGTGATGTATACCCTTAATCCCACCACTTGGAAGGCAAAGGCAGGCAAGTCTTTGTGAGTTTGAAGCTATCCTGGGCTACAGAGTGAGTTCCAGGACAGCCTAGGCTACATAGAGAGACTCAGTCTAAAAACAAAAAAGTTAGAATGTTTTATACTGTGATATTAATATGAAATCTTGGGGATAAGCAAGAAAAGAAGGGTTATGGTTTAACAGTATTGTGTCAGTGTTTTAAACTGCCAAGTGACGTGTTGTCCTTGTTTGGTTTTGTCAGCTTGACACAAGCTGGAGTCCTCTGGGAAGAGGAACCTCAGTTGAGAAAATGCCTTCATCAGTTGTCTGGTAGGCAAGCCTGTGGGGCATCTGCTTGGATTGATGATTGATTAGACCCTGCAAAGCCCACTGTGGGTAGTACCATCTCTGGGAAGATGGTCCTGGATTTATATAAGCAAGGCTGAACAATCCGTGAGGAGGAAGCCAGTAAACAGCGTTACTTCCTCCAAATTACTGCCTCGATTTCCCTCAGTGATAGACTAGAAACTGTAAAGTGAAATAAACCCTTTATCCCCAAGTTGCTTTCAGTCATAGTGGTTCAATGCAGCAATAGAAACCCAGTTACATGCAGTTCCGAGCTGCCAAGGGTGGGTGTTGGGATCTGATCTCAAATTCTCATGATTGAGCACCAAGTGCTCTTAACCCCTGAGCTACCTATCCAGCTCCTGAGTTTTTTTGGGTTTGTTTGAACAGGCTCACACACAGCACAGGCTAGCTTAGAATGCTCTCTGAAGCAGAGGATGACTTGAATTCCGTGACCTTCTTGCCTTCACTTGCCAAGTACTGGATTATAGGTGTGTTTGCTGGTTTATGGGGTCCCAGGGGCCAAACCAAAGGTCTCGTGCATTCTGGGTGCTCACACTACCTACTTAGTTACATTCTCGGCCTTAGTTTTATTTACTTTTTGTTTACTCTAGATACCAATTCATTATATAGCCCAGGCTGGCCTCAGGCATGACTCCTGTTTCAACCACCAAAGTGCTGAAATTATGGGTATGCGCATCCCTTCTCCTCTCCTTCCTCCTCTCCCTCCTCCTCCTCCCCGTCCCATTTCTCGGGGCCTGAATCCGGGGCTTCACACATTCTAAGCACGTATTCTTCCACCGAGCTACAGTGTTTCGTATTTCTGGGGTTCTTGACATGTGAACAGAAGGACTGCATGAACCATACTCAACACCTCATTCCCTTGTGTTTTCCCAATCATCTCGCAGTATGGTCTTAAGAGAAGGGTGCTACTCTTTTCTCTGTCTTATGGGTGAGGGAACAGGAACTCAGAGAGGTTAGGATACCAGACAAAGAAGTGTGTCAGTAGGCCGCCTGTAGAAGAGCCCTTCCCCTTGAAGGCCCTGGTGTCTCTTGCCTCTACAAGTTTGGGCTGGCTGAGGCTTGCCTTTCCCACTCTTCCACCTGCACATAGTATTTTTTTATTAGTTTGTTCAGAGAGAGAGAGAGAGAGAGAGAGAGAAGGAGAGGGAGAGAAAGAGGAAGAGAGAATATCCATGACCCTGCATATTTATGGAGGGCTCTCTTTCTACCATGTGGGGTCCTGAAGACCAAACAGCTCATTGGCCTTGGTGGCAAGTATCGTACCTGGCAAGTCACCTCACCTATCCCTCATATAATAATTACTAATTGACTACCAAGTGCTGAGAACTAATCTGGCCTCTCCAATTCCCAACCCATTGACTTACTTCTGCAAGCCAGAAACCATCCTAATCATGCCATTCTTTTATGAGTCCAGTACAGGATCAATCAAGGGTCATGTCAGAGCTTTCTTGATTTAATTACCTCCCCAAATATCCAGAACTGACCACCAAACTTCTAAACCTTGAGGCCCCAAGGAACACTTTTAGTCTAAACCACAGCTGAATCCCACTCACATTAAAGGCAGTGAGTAAAACCAGGCTCCAAGGCAGGTAAGCATAGAGAATGGTTTAGCAGCCTGGGACTCCGCTTGGCTTGGGCTATGCACACAATATTCTGACAATGCACTGATAACCTAGGACCTTCACCTGCTCCGTACCATGTACCCACGCCCCTTTCCTAATGATGCACTCAGAAACCTGGGACAGCTAACTGCTTCGAGTTGATTGTCCACCCCACTCTGAACAATGACATAGGGACTTGGCAATGTTGCTGCTAAGGTTGAAGACCTGAGTTCAATCCCCAAGACTCAATGGCGGAAGTCGAGAACTGACTCCTGAAAATCGTTCTCTGGCCTCCAGACATGCCTTGACACACATGTGCCCCACTAAATAGATAAATGTAATAATTAAAACACGTGCACATATAAAAGCAAACAACAGAATATGATTTTCATCCCTCAGTGACCAAACATAGAGTTTCTGTTCAAATGGATTTCTCAGTGTATCTGGGTGTGAGGTTAGGTATGTGGTCAATCCAGCCTGGACTGGTTCACATACAGCAAGGAGGACTGTGTTCTCAAGTGCATTTTTATGGAGAATCCCCTATTTACCATCTTATGCATATGCATAATAGGCTGCGCATATGAGTAGAATCAGATGCCTCATGGGAAAGGGCATGCACAGCAGAGACAATTTCCTTTAACCCAATCCTGTCAATCAAAATAAGGAGCCACAAGGGCTGAACCCCTTAGCAATCAAACCCCTCTTTCTCTCAGATCCAAGGAAAGGAAGCCCCAAACAATAACAGTAACGGGACCTTGATTGCTCTCACTCATGTGGTCCTTAATCCTTCTTTTTGTTTAATTACAATTTTTTAAAACTTTTTTTTAGCTGGGTGGTGGTGGCGCACGCCTTTAATCCCAGCACTTGGGAGGCAGAGGCAGGCGGATTTCTGAGTTCAAGGCCAGCCTGGTCTACAGAGTGAGTCCCAGGACAGCCAGGACTACACAGAGAAACCCTGTCTCGAAAAAACAAAACAAAACAAACAAACAAAAAAAACCTTTGTTTTAATTCTGTGGGTGTTTTGCCTAGTTATATGTATGTGCAGCATGTTGGTGCCCGGTGGCTATGGAGGGTGTCCAATCCCTGGGAACTGGAATTATGAATGGTTTTATGCCACCCTGTGGGTGCTAGGACTCAAACCCAGGTCTTCTGCAAGAACACATGGTCGTAACCACCAAGCCATTGCTCCAGCCTTTCTTTCTTTCTCAATTGTATGGTACACACATGCCCATGGTACACATGCTATGCTGTGCCCATGGAGGTCAGAGGATAACCTGGGGTAACAGGTCTCTCTTCTTCCAAGAGGGTCCCAGGGATCAAACTCAAGCCGTGCCAGGCTTGGTGGTAAGCACCTTTACCCACTAAGCCATCTCGCTGGCCTTCCTCCTTTTTATTTTTTTAAGCTAGGTTCTTGTAGTATAGTCCCAGCTGGCCTCTCAGACTCATAGTAATCCTCCTGCCTCTGCCTCCTCAGTGCTAGGGATTATAGGTGTGATGACTCTGGTCAGCTAATATTCTTTCTTTTTCAGTTGATGATCTCGGTGTTTTGTTACCTATCAGAAAGCTGACTTGATATTGATAATACCAATATAATATATATTGATATTATTGATATTATAATATAATATTATTTATTATTATTAATTATTATATTATATAATATTATATAATATTAATATATATAATATTATAATATCAATATATATTATATTGGTAATACCCCCAAAGTGATATTATCACAATGAATTGAACACCCAATGGATTTACTTCTCTTTCCAAGCCCTTGGCCAGGGTTCCCACAGATCAGTCATGAGATCTTAGGGTCTCTAACACGACACACAATAAAACCTTCTCAGTTGTCACGTGAAAGGAAGAGACAGCGAAATATGTGTAGTTATTTGGCCCGCAGCACTTCAGCTGCAAAAGAGAAGGAGCATTAGTGACTCCCCATGAGGGTCTGTGGAATGGCTCAGTGGTGAGAACATTTGCCCCACAAGCATGACTTGAGATCGAATCCCCAACACTCTTTTTAAAAGCGAGGCATGCCACGTGTGCCCGTAACCCCAGGGCCGGGAGCCAGCGACATGGGGCTCACTGGGGTTTGCCAGCCGCCAGCCTGGCATTGGGGTTCAGTGAGAGACACTGTCTGAAGGGAACAAGGGTGGGCTGTGGGAGCAGGACACCTGATGTGCTCCTGTGGCATCCACATGCACACACCTGTGCACACTCATTTACATAAACTATTTAAAGACCCCCTTTTTAAATAATAAAGCAGCACCAGGGAAACAAGTCTCCACAGAGTAGAGTTGCCACTCTTCTCCCAGGGCTCTGGTTAAATGTCCCTGACACCATTTCATGGGGTAGAAACTAGCCTCTTTGCTGTGACCCACAAGGTCTTTGCCTCTGATGCCTCCCAGTCTGATCTCAGGCTGGTGTTGAGGCCATGATGATCCTCCTGCCTCAGCCTCCCTAGTGCTAAGTGACCTGTGACATCTTTTAAATACAGTTCTTTTAAATACAGTTTTTGTTTTGTTTTGAGACAGGATCTCACCATGTAGCCCTGGTTGCACGGAGCTAGTGATGCCGACCAGGCTGCTCTGGATTTTATAGACATCCACCTGCCTCTGCCTTCCGGGTACTGGGATTAAAGGTGTGTGCCACCATGCCCAGCCTAGATTTTCTTTATTTTTCATTTATCATCATCATCATCCCTTTGTTCCACTAGACAGGTGTATAGAGCAGGGACTCAGGAGCTGGCTCTCTTCTCCCACCATGTGGGTCCCAGGGCCTGAGCTCAAGTCATCAGAGTACACAACATGTCCTTTTACTACCAAGTCATCTTGCCAGCTTTGTTGAATGTTTTCAGTCCACAGTTATGTGGATCTAGACATGGAGCCCTTCAATACTGAGAGCCAACTGTGGTTCATTTCTCTCTCATGGTGAAAGCCCATCAAACTTGGCCAGGTACTTGACATGGTCTGCTCAGAAGGCTGGACAGTGCTGCAGGCCATAAACCCGCACAGGGTACACCTGCAGGAGGCCCAAGGTCGGCTCCGCCTGAGCAAAGAGTAGTGAGTTCCAGGCCAGGCTACAGGAGAGTCCTTTTTTAAAAAAGTTAAAATGACCCTGGGAGAATAGTTCGGTGGCTGTTTGTCTAACGTGTGGGTCTTCCTTGGTTCTGTCCGCAGCACTGCAAAACGGTTGAATGATCAGTTTCCCTGTTGTGTCTATTTCAGGGGTGCTGTATAAAGAGCATGACACACCTTCTCCGTGGCGATGTGCCACTGTGGGAGAAGTCACCAGACTCATCGCAATCTCGGTAGTGCTCCTCCTCAGAGACAGCAATGTGTGCTCTGAGGCCACATCCTGACCCTTCCAGGAGACACCAGAAGCAAAGGCAGCAAAGGGAGCCTCCTGATGGAGAAAGCCTCCTGCCTCCTGTTCTTCTTCTCCCTCCCTTCCTCCCTCCTTCCCATGCTCCCTGCCTTCTCCTCCCTCCTCCCTCCCTCCTTCTTCCTGTGCTCCCTCCCTTCCCTCCTTCTTGCCCCCTCTCTCCCCCTTCTCCCTTTCCTTCTTTTCCCTCCCTTCCTTCTCCTTCCTCCCTTCTTGTCTTTCCTACCTTCCCTCCCTTGCCCTCCCTCCTTCTCCTCTCCCTTTCCTTCTCTTTTCTTCCTTCCTTCTCTTTCCTTTTTTCTCTCTCCCTTCTTCCCTTCCTCCTCTTCCTGTTTCTTCTTTGAGACAGGGTCTCATGGACCTCAGACTAGCCTCTGATGCACTGTGTACCCAAACCTGACTTTGAACTTCTGACCCTCCCACTCCTACCTCTTAAGTGCCAGGGTTACTAAGGTTTATTTCTTGGGGCTAGAGTAAGAATCTGGGGAAATCTTTGCTTACCTTCACTTTCTCTCCCTTTCCTCATGGTTCTGGGCTAGAATAGAATCATTCTGGCTGGAGAACAGGAGTTTGCAGGCAAGCACATCTGGTCTGCCCGGTAACCAAGGGACGTGAGTCACCTGCCCTTTCCTATCACCTGCAGGCCTGCTATGCCCCCACTTTGGCTCTCACTCCATGTTCAGTCTTGTCATCCCAGCACTGAAGAGATAGATGAAAAAGGGTCCAGAGTTCATAGTCAACCTAGCTACTCAGTGAGTAGCCTAGCTGGGCTACATGAGACTGCATCTCAAAGAGAAAGAGGACAGCATTAAATATTACTTTTACCAACCAAAAATTCTCCTGGAACACATAAAGGGCAAATTTAGATTTTTCTTTTTATATTATTTCTGTATTTATTGACACAGGGTTTCAATTGTAACTGGAGGTATTAGAAAAGAGGTGGCCCGCCAGCTCCTGGCTTAACCGCCATGTTCCTGCACTAATGCCGGCGCCATCTAGAGGTCTCAGTGGTGCCAGCCAGGGCTCCTTAGACATTGGTGCAGCTACTGCCTCTGCCCACCGCCACCCTCGACCCTATAGCTCTTGGCCTGGCCACTAGGCACTCAGCTAGCCTCAGGCAATAACCACCATCCTTGTGGTTAGATATCACAATACCCATTAACCTGGTAAAATCAAAACTCTATAAGCTTGTAGTTAACCAAATAGATTTAAATATCAGCAAATACTCAAATCCCAAGATGACTACACAATTTAGACAAGTTATCCCAATTATCCTAACCTTTAGATTTCATATCTACCTATGCTACTTGAAGCCACGATGGTCCATGTCTGCTGCCATTTCACCTTCCTCGCTCTCCCCCGCATTTCTCCCTGCAGCTCCCTGTCTGTGACCCTTAGCTCTGCCTCCTTTTTCCCTATCCAATCACAGGTCTCCCACTGCAAAGATTAGACAGGAAAATATCTGCCACATCAATAAATCTCCAAAACTGGTTGGGTTGGAACTCTCTATGTAGACCAGGTTGGCCCCAGTCTCACAGAGATCTGCCTGTCTCTGCCTTCTCAGTGCTGATTAAAGGCATGTGTTACCACACCTGACCTTCCAATTTTGATATTTTTTAATAAAGGTTTTAAAATGCTAGAGTGGGCTTGCTGAAGATTTAAAATGCTGAAGTGAGTTAGTTAGCACCTGTCTGTCATCCACGAAGCTCTGGATTCAGTCCCCATCACCACATAGGCCAGGCATGGTGTCACACACCTGTAACCCCATCACCAGGGACGTGGAGACAAAAATAGCAGGAGTTCAGGGTCATCCTCAGCTACAGAGGGATTGAAATCCTGTCTGCCAAAGCAATGGTACCGTGTCATCTTCAAAATGGACAGAGTCTACAGGACCAACCATGAAACCCTTTCCTTTCCACCACTTTTTCGAGTCTCTCCTCAAAACGGGCCAACATACAGAGGTGACTGGTCCTGTGCTTCATGTTCTGATGTGTCAGGGTGACTGACCTCACAGGCTCTCTCTGTCCACAGCAGGGGAAGGTTTCCACTGCCCCTCATTGTCAGGCCTTGGACGAGTTAACTCCATTTAACCTGCACCATCAATCACGTAGGACACAGGTAGAGGTCTCCACCTCCAGAGATTTAAATATTAATGAGTTTTCTAAAGGCTGGGGGGCGTAGCTAATTAAGTTATTCCCGCTCCTTTTCCCCCTCCCTATAAAAGTCAGGGGAGCCTGGCTTTGGGGGTGGGGGAAGCACACACCATCTACACCCATTCACCACGCCATGAACAATAAAAGCTTTGGAAAACTGGACTCCACGTGTCCCCTGGGCCTTCCTGTTCCTGTCACCAGATTCCCAGCCTTTGGAACTCTGGAATCTTGAACTGCAGCCACCAGCCTGTCCGGCTGTGTGAATGTGGGACCCTCCACCTGCAGTGTGAGAAATGAGGCAGGACCCCGCTGTGGGCCCTCACAACTTTGTCCCCACTGTCGACTCCCCCCCCCATGAGTTTTTTCCCCACACCTCATTTCTCTCATAGTGGCCTGCCTGCCAGCAGCCATGAGGGTGCTGTCCCATCCCTCGGCCCCTGCACACAGCCCTGATGCAATACAGCCAGTGTGAGCTGATGAAGTAAGACCCCCTGAGTACAGTAACTCAGACACAGGCTTGGTGTTGCTTGAGGCAGGATGTGGCGAGTAGCCCAGGTCTCATGATCCTCCTGCCTCAGCCTTCTGAATTCTGCAGTTACAGGTGTTCGTCATGATTCCTGGCTCCAGATACACGCTCTTTTCTGTATATGTGGTATATACGTCTATAATTGTGTGTGTGTGTGTGTGTGTGTGTGTGTGTGTGTGTGTGTGTGTACAACTACATTTATGTGGATGCCAAAGGTCAACCTCCAGTGTTCTGCACCTTGTATTGTCTAAGTTGTTTTGACTTACACTTGATTTATCTTATGGAAGTCAGACAGCTTAGAGGAGTCAGTTCTTACCTTCCATCTTTTGAGTCCTGGGATGAAACTCAGCTCATAAGCTTGGTGGGAAGCACCTTTTCCCAGTGAGCCATCTTGCTAGCCCCCTCTCCTTGTATTTTGAAACAGAATCACTCACTTTAGATGGATTTCCTATTTTGTGACTGTCCCGGTCACCTACAGGGAGTCTGTCTCCTTTACTTACTTTTTCTGTCCCCATAGCATGTCCTGTCATTACCTCCCAAATAAACCACATGACTTGTATTATTTTGTTTCTCAAGACAGGGTTTCTCTGTGTAATCCTGGCTATCCTGGAACTCACTCCATAGGCTGTCCTAGAACTCACAGAGATCCATTAAAGGTGTGTGCCACCACCATCTGGCTACCACACAACTTTTAAAAGCATCTATCTGAACCAGGACAGGAGAGTAAAACCCTCACTGGGGCTTCTAGGTAGGGACTCTCTGGCTAAGACATACTCCTGATCTTTGGATATCTTTTACAATTCTACAAATATACCTGCCTTGCCCATCATCTCCTGTCTCCCTGAAAAAAAAAAAAAGAGACAAGTTGGATGGTGGCAGGTCCCTGTGTCCCCTCCCACCCCAGATTCCTGTCTCCATACTTGCTGGTGTCAGGGGAGGGCATGGGATGGGGGTGCCTTTGGGAGCAGACCTCTATTGGCTTCTCTGTCTTTCCTGTGACTTAGCAATTGTGTATTTACAAGCAGGAAGAATACAAGGCCCACAGAGGGCACCACGACTTCCAGGATGACAATGATAACCAGAAACTGGAGAGCAGAGAGGGACAGGACTGGGCTGGGAGCCTGCTGGGCAGACCCTGGGACATGGTGCTGAGGAGGGAAGAGCTCTTCTGGTCCTCCTGACTCCCACTGTACTCAGCTCCAGTTAAAGGAACCCAGACCCGAGTGGGGTGGGAGGTTGCCAGGTTCTGTTCTTCCCAGCCGTTTCCAGGATGTGGGAAGATCCAGGATGCCGGCTGGCCCGGATGCTGAATGGGGGCCTACCTTGAGAAGCTGAAGGGCAGACCTCAAAGCAGATGCAGATGGAGGGCAAGGTTGATGAAGAAGAAAGGACCGTGAGAACAGACAAGGCTCAGCCACCGACGAGTACCAAAATCAAACAAGGAAACCAGGCGCCTGAACCCGATACGCTTGAAAAGTGGAAAGGGGAGAAAGAGAGGCTCATCCTGGGTTACTTAGCCAGACCAAGGCCAGCCTGGTCTAGATGAGACCCTGACTCATGAAAAAGAAAGGAAAGAGCCAGGTATGAAGCAGGTGTGGGGCCGAGCACCTTTATTCTTAGCGTGGGGCAGGGGAGGGGCAGATACAGGTGAGTCTTTGACTCTGAGGTTGGCCTAGGCTACAAAGTCAGTCCCTGATTTGTTTTGTTTTGTGTTTAAAGTGTCAATAAAAATACAATATAAAATAAAACAGGGACTATGGAAGGAAAGCTTCAGGAACCCATGCATTGAAGAGGCCCCATGGGCCCTACGAGTGGATCCTACTTACAGTCAGGAGCAAGCCTCTGCTGTCCTTGGTCGCTCCACACTGGTAGTGCTAAGCACTGTGGTGAGCATCCCATTCCCAGTCTTAGGTGACCAAAGAAAGTGAAGGAGGTAGGCAGAGGACATCCCGAGGCCCTCCATCAGTGCGGCCTCTCTATACTTGACCCCCAGACCCAGGCCAATGAGGATCATGTCAGACACCTTGAGAACAGAAACCTGACAGTAGGAGGTCAAGGGGTACAAGTGGGAGTCTTCCTGGGTGGGGCCAGAGGGAAGCAGAGGCTAATAAAATCTGCAAAAAGACCAAACAGGGTAATGCCCAGAACCGGTGGTGCTGTGGAAATAGTCTACAGTTGCAGAACAGAAAGCAGAACTTTTCGGGATGAGGGTGTGGCTCAGTTGGCAGAGCACTGGTCAAGCACACACGAAACTTCAGGTTCCATCCCTGCAACCACGAAAACCCAGTGTGGTAGCACACACGGTGACCCCAGTGCTGGAGAGGAGAGACAAGAAAGCCAAGAGCCTAAGGTGATCCTTGGCTCCAGAGTGGACTGGAGTCTGTCCTGGGCTACACCAGAAAGAGCTCAAAAAGAAAGAAAAGGAAGGAAGGAAGGAAGGAAGGAAGGAAGGAAGGAAGGGAAGGGGGAGAGAAGGGGGGAAGAGGGAAGAAGGGAAGGAGAGAGGGAGGGAAAGGATTCGTGTAACTCTAAAAGATTTTATCTTTAAAAAATAGTTTTAAAGGATTTTTTTTTTTTTTTAAGATTGAGGATTGAACCCAGGGCCTTGCTCTTGCTAGGCAAGCGCTCTACCACAGAGCTAAATCCCCA
Organism: Rhabdomys pumilio; assembly: GCA_030674055.1. Lineage (NCBI taxonomy): Eukaryota > Metazoa > Chordata > Mammalia > Rodentia > Muridae > Rhabdomys > Rhabdomys pumilio. Next base: position 73,724,499 of record JANHMN010000006.1, read on the forward strand.
ACCCCTTAAAGGATTTTTTTAAAAAAGAGGAACTCAGTTGGGCAGTGCTGGCGCACGCCTTTAATCCCAGCACTTGGGAGGCAGAGGCAGGCGGATTTCTGAGTTCGAGGCCAGCCTGGTCTACAGAGTGAGTTCCAGGACAGCCAGGGCTACACAGAGAAACCCTGTCTCGAAAAACAAAAAAAACAAAAAAACAAACAACAAAAAAAAGAGTCACTCACTGTGTATCTCTGACTGACCCAGAACTCAGTGTAGAAATCAGGCTAGCTTTGGACTCACAGAGATCCACCTGCTTCCGCCTTCTAGTGCCAGATTAACCGTATCATGATAGCTGACTTTTTCCGTTTATGTTATGTGTGTGGATGTTTGGCTGTGCTGTGTCCAGTGCACCATGTGAATGTCTGATGCTTGAAGACACCAGAAGAGGGCGCTGTGTACCCTGGAACCAGAGTTACAGGTGCTGTGAGCTATCCCATGGTGCTCTGCGACAGCGGCCAGCTTGGTCTACAGAGCAAGTTCTAAGCCAGCCATGGGACCGCATAGTGAGAGCCTGTCTCGAAAATAAGACAAAAACAAGCAAACAAAACAAAGAGCATACTGTGTTACCCTGGTGAGAAAAGGGTCCTTCAGAAAACTTAAAAGATCAAAACTGTGAGTGTGGGTGCACTCAGTGGCCAGGCGCTCAGCAGTTCTGAGCGCACACTGCTGTTGCAGAGGACCTGAGTAAGTTCCCAGCAACCCTTGGTAGCTCACACCTCCTACAGCTCGAGCTCCAGGGCTTGGGAAACAAGAAGCACTGCCTCCTCCTCCCCGTCCTCTCACCCTCCCCCTTCTTTATTTTGATTTTGTTGTTTGGTTGTTTTGTTTTGTTTTGTTTTGTTTTGTTTTGTTTTGTTTTGAGACAGGAGTTCTCTTTGTAAACCAGGCTGACCTCGAACTCACAGAGACGGGCCGGCCTCTGCCTCCTGAGTGCTGAGATTAAAGGTGTGCACTGCCATCACACAGCTACACCATCTTTTCAACCAAAGGGTTAGATAAGACAAAGGCCTCTCCATTGGAAAAAATTGTAAAGAAGCCATCTGGCAGAGATTTGAATTCCGCTAGGGTCAGTACTTTTGGAAATCAAAATATGTACTCAACTGTCAGTTCTCCATAGAAACCTTGCTGCTGTCTGTCAGCCAGTCTCCTAAGAATGTGAGGCTAAGCTCTGACCTCTCCTGAGACACAGGTCACCTTTGTGTTTGGAATCATGAAAACCCGGGTGGCAACCTAAGCTAGGCTATGCGGCCTGCTGCCGAATAAAAGTTTCGCCTTGACTTGTCATTCTCTTCCTTTCTCTTTTCTTTACTTCTTTCTTTTTTCTTTCTTCCTTTCTTTTTCCCTTTCTTTCTTCCTTTCTCTCTTTCTCCCTTTCTTCCTTCCTTCCTTCCTTCCTTTCTTTCTTTCTTTCTCTCTTTCTTTTTTGAGACAGGGTTTCTGTTTCTGTTTGTAGCCTCTGGCTGTTCTAGAATTCTCTCTGTAGACCAGGCTGCCCTTGACCTCAGAGATCCACCTGCCTCTGCCTCCCCAGTGCTGGGACTGGAGACAAATGACACACACAGCTATGTCATTTTCTTAAGGAGCCAAACTAATTTCTTTTTCATTCTCTCTTTTTCCTTCTTCCCTCCTTTCCTATCTTCTTCTCCTTCTCCTCTTCCTCCTCTTCCTCCTCTTCCTCCTTCTTTTTAACCAGGTGTTACTAGATAACCTTGACTGGCCTGGGACTTGTGAGTTGGGAAGACTTGGGGAGAGGACATCAGACCCCCTGTAAGAACTGGACCAGGTGAGGCAGGCATGCCTCATGCACGGCTTCAATCCCAGCACTCTAGAGGCAGAAGTAGCTGGATCTTTGTGAGTTCGATGCCAGCTTGATCTAAGGTCCTGGGAGAATGTGTACTGCTGTTGTTCTGTTGATTGGACTTGCTCTCAAACTGCTTAGTAAAAATTATATTCCTATCAGTAGGTTAATAAGTTTCTATCTGTAGGTTAATGTTTCTATCCATAGTTAGTATTTTTCTATCTGTAGGTTGATAGGTTTCTATCTGTAGGTTAGTGCTCTCTGCTTGGTCCAGAGGCTTCTGTTTGCAGGCAGCACAAGGTGATGCAGGGACTAGGGATAGCCAAAGAGCCTACTGAGTGCTCAGCCCTGAACAGACATCTGTCACTTGCCTCCTACCTCAGAGAACATCACAGAGGGATGGAAGATGAGGGGATGGGGGGATGTGAGGGATGGGGAGAAGGGCTCTGAGGGCTGTCTTCTGAACAAGACATGGTTGCTGCTCCCACGAGCTCAGGGCATGGAGGTCGCCTGCACAAAATGGAGCTGTTGACATTCCTCCTTGGATGAGAGAGAGTTCAAAAGACCCCACCCCTGCCTGAGGAACTATGGGCAGGTGGAGGTTGCTGCTAGTCTCAGTGGTGTGGCCACTGGTCCATGGCCTTGCTACACTAATTAAATGCAGGAGGCAACAAAAACTCCCGGAAGTAGGAAAGCTGACTTGTTGAAAAGATACAAAACTGTGACAGAAAAACCACTTTCTTAAAAAGAGAAGAAGGAGGGGCCAGGAGAGCTGGCTCAGCAGTTCAGAGCACCTTCTGCTCTTACAGAGGGTTGGGTCTAGTTCCCTCCACCACATGGAGGACACCTAGGTCCAGCTCCAGGGACTCTGACCCCCTCCTCTGACCTCTCTGGACACTGAGCACAGGTGCACATGCTCACACATAGACACATAATGAAAATAAAAAAGAATCTTCAGACAAATAGGTGAAAGGAGGAAAGCGAAGTGAGGTGGGGGGGTGGGGCGAGCTCACAGGGACAAGAGCAGGGACAGCTCTCAGTTACTTCAGGCCCTCACATCAGATGGCTCCAGCCACCTGGAACTCCAGCTGCAGACTCTCTGATGCCTCTGGCTTCCATGGGTGTGTGCACATAGATGCACGCACACACACAATTAAAACAATAAAATAAAACAACAACAAAAGAACCATCTGTCCTATTTTACTGTTGGAAAATACTCCAACTAAGAACAACCTGGGGAGGAAAGGGTTATTTCAGCTGACTGCTGATAGGCCATCCTTGAGGGAAGCCCAGGCTGGAACCTGGAGGCAGAAACTGAATGGGATGCCAGGGAGGGTGCTTAGTGGCTTGCTCTCTACGGCTTGCTCAGCTGCTTTCTCATAACACCCAGGATGACCTGCTCCGGGACGCACCCACCCACAGTGGGCTGGGCCTTCCCATGTCAGTCATTGATCAAGGAAAAAACCCACACAGGCCAGTCTGATGAAGGCAGTTCCTCTCTACTCTGGCCTTTTCCTAGATGACTCCAGCTTCTGTCAAGGTGACAGGCAAACAAACAACAACAGCAACACAGGCTGGAGAGATGGTTCAGTGGTTAAGAACACTGGCTGCTCTTCCAGAGGTCCTGAGTTCAATTCCCAGCAATCACACGGTGTCTCATGATCATCTGTAATGGATCACACCTCTTCTGGTGTGTCTGAAGACAGCTACAGTGTACTCACATAAATAAAATAAACAAATCTTAAAAAAAGAAACCCAAACCAACACACACCATGCACAAATGCACACACACAAATCCAATCATCACTGGCCGGTGGTGGCGAATCCCAGCCCTTGGGAGGCAGAGGCAGGCGGATTTCTGAGTTTGAGGCCAGCCTAGTATACCTTGAGTTCCAGGACAGCCAGGGCTACACAGAGAAACCCTGTCTCGAAAACAAAACAAAAAAAACCAAAAAAACCCAAAACAAACAAACAAAAAAAAAAAAAAAAACAAATCCAATCATCTTTTCCAACATACATTTGGCTTGCTTGTTTTCCTTTTTTTTTTTTTTAAAAAAAAAAAAAAAAAGACTTATTCATTTATTATGTATAAAATGTTCTGCCTGAATGTTTGCCTGCACACCAGAAGAAGGCATCAGTTCTCATAGATGGTTTCGAGCCACCTATATGGTTGCTGGGAATTGAACTCAGGACCACTAGAAGAACAGCCAGTGCTCTCAACCTCTGAGCCATTTCTCCAGCCCAGCTTGCTTGTTCTTGAGACAGCATCTCATATAGTTCATGTTGGTGTCCAACTCAACAAGCAGGCTGGGATGACCTTGAGCTCCTGATTCTCCTGCACACACCTCCCGAGTGCTTTGTGTGCCTCTGTGTCTGGCTTATGTGGTGGTAGGAATAGAACACAGGGCTTCTTGCAAGGTTGACAAGCTCCCACCTAGCTGCATCCCCAGCCTCCCAAACTCTTTTTCATGGGATTTGATGGAAAGCCATGCCTGATCTGGGCTCCCCAAACTGTGTATGTCTGTGCTGATCTCCCCAGCTCTGGGTCCCTTGGTGCCTACACACTTATTTCTGACATGTCTGACTCTTCATCAGCTTGCCCTACATCTCTCCTGCCCCCTCCAACCACCCTCTGGGAGCACAGATCCGGAAGGCAATTTAGAGCAACTTATTTCTGTCTTGCAGCGAGAGGCCTGTGAAGGGAGGGCTGCCAAGTCCCCAGGGCCTGGATTGTGACATACTTATGGCGGTGAAGCCATTGAATAAAGACAACAATTTCTTCAAGAAAAAATATGGCATGTATATTTCAGCCATGATGGCAGCCCTGGGGGGCTCTGGGCAGTTAAGTCAACATCTTCCCTAAACGTCTGGGCTGCTGAGTCCCCACATGTCAGCAATCTTAGCAAGGACACTCAAGTTGACTTGTACTTACCTGGTCATTTCCTTGGGCTGCTTGGCTCAGCCCTTTATCACATCACAATAGGAAGCTGGCTGGGCATGGCGGCACATACCTTTAAGGCCAGCATTTGGAAGGCAGAGGCAGGTGGATCTCTGTGAAGATGAGGCAAGCCAAGGCTATATCTGGTGTGCATGTGCACACACACCCCCTCCACAAATGTTGGAGAGATGGCTCAGCATTTAACAGTACACATGGTTCCTCCAGAGGGCAGGGGTCAGATCCCAGCATCTACTCCAGTCAACTGACAACTGCCTGAAACTCCACCTCTGATACCTTCTTCTGTCCTCAGTGAAGTGAATGCCCCTACATTCACACGACTGACAGCTCACATGCACAGACATAAAAATAAAATTTTTAAAATTTTAAAAAGCATAGCAAAACAGTTGGAAGCTGGATGAGATTGACCTCGGCAAGAACACAGGAGCTCCCCATCCCACCCCAAATGCCTGCTGGGCTCCTTCTCCAAACAGAACATGGGACACAGAAGGAGATAAGTCTCCTATATGTCACCAGGACCACCAGGCAAAGTGCTCAGTACTTATCACCGGGATGACTGACATGTCTGGGTGATCCTGCCACACTGTCCCTGAAGCCTGGCCCACTAGACTATCATGAAACCAGAGCCAAGTGAATGAGAACAAGGCTTTGAGGCTCACACAGTTTTTGTTAATTTTTTTTTTAATTTAATGAAAACTTTAGCTTGAAAAAATGAATTCCAGATTACTCGGAACTGGCCGTGTAGACCAGGCTGGCCTCGAACTCACTGAGATCCACCTGCCTATGCCTCCCGAGTGGGGCAATGTACCCCTACAGCAGGCTTCATATTTTGCGCCACTTCTGAAAACTTGCAGTGTCCTGCCTCCCCCACGCGGCAGGTGGAGGGATGTGTTTCTCTCTTCCACGAAGAATTTTGAGCACGTGAACTCAGCATCGCTGCTGAATCCGCAGGATTTTGAATTTAAAGGATTTCTTTGACTTTCAAAATCACACTGGTCTGAAGGAGCAGCTAGCTGAAGGGGCGGAATTCTGGAGCTGTCCCCTAATGGCCGCTAGGGGGCACTATTCCCACAGAAAACAATTGACGCGTCTCCGCGCCCACGTACTTAGGAATACAGACGCGTGCTTCTAGGTAAGGCCGGCAAACACTGTCCCCTCGTGGCAGATGCGTGGGTCATCAGTATCCTCAAACACTGTTTTGTGTCGCGCTGCTCAGGCAACAGGTTGGTAAAGGGCTCCATGACCCCACTTACCCACTAAGTCCTCTTCTCTGCTCTCCTCTCCTCTTCCTCTTCCTTCTCACCCCTCCCCTCTCCTCTCCTCTCTTTAAGACTACATCACTTGTACCCACCCCCACTCCCTACCCCCCAACCCCCCCGCTGTCCTCAAACTCCGTGTAGCCAAAGATGACTTTGAAACTCTGGCTTATTAAAACAACCTGTCTCTCTCTGTCCTTACTTCTAGGACATGTGGAAGTCATGCTGTAGATGTCTCCCACAGCCCGGGTTCCTGCTGGTCATGTAGCCAAGGATAGTCCTGGATTCTTCGTTTGTCCTTTTGTTTTTTGTTTTGAGATTATAATAAAATTATATTTCTCCCTTCCCTTTCTCCTTCTAAATTCTCCCACATACCCTTCCTTGCTCTCTTTCAAATTCATGTCCTCTCTTTTTATTGTTACTATATGCATATATGCATATGTATACACATATACACTCCTAAATATAACCTGCTCTGCCTGTATGATCTTACTTGTGTGTTTTCAGGACTGATGATTGGTTTTGGATAACCAAATGGTGTTAACCTGGGGAAGATTATTCCTCGTACTCTCAGAATCCCTTAGTTGTTTGGCGTTCTTTGTGTAGGGCTGACACATGGCCCTCATGGGCTTTTCTCTGTCTGTTGGTGTCCTCCTTGTTCGGTTCACATGCTGGTGATACGTTATGGATGCAGCTGCTGCTATTTCCAGAAAACACAATCACACAGCAGCCTCCCAGTCCTCTGGCTCTTACAATCTTTATGTCTCCTCTCCTCAAATCTTCCCTGAGCCTTACATTCAAGGGTGGGTGTCTGTCTGTCTGTCTGTCTGTCTGTCTGTCTGCTTTGCTTTGTTTGTTCATTTTGTTTGGGTGCCACCCCTGCCCCACTAATACAAGGATGTTTACAAATATATCCATTGAGGCTGGGCTCCTCAACTCTGCGTGACGATTGGTTGCTAGGTTTTTTGTAGTGGTCTCAATCCATTGCAAAGTGAAGTTTCCTTGATGGGGCCTGAGACCTCCAGTTGCGTGTGCAGATCTGACAATGAGCTCCCCCAATGGTTTTTTTTAAAAGATTTATTTATTTCTTGTGTACAAGTGCTTTGTCTGTATGTGTGTGTCTTAGTTAGGGTTTCCATTGCTATGAAGAGACACCATGACCAAGGCAACTCTTATAAAGGGGCTGGCTTACAGGTTCAGAGGTTCAGGCCACTATCATCATGGCAGGAAGCATGACAGCATCCTGGCAGGCATGGTGCAGGAGGAGCTGAGAGTTCTACATCTTCATCCAAAGACGTCAAGAGCAGACTGTCTCATGGTCAGCTAGAAGGGTCTCCAAGCCCAGATTCAAAGTGACATACTCCTTCCAACAAGGCCATACCTACTCCAATAAGGTCACACTTCCTAATAGTGCCACTCCCTGGGCCAAGCATATGCAAACCACCACAGTATGTTTGTGTACCATATGTGTGCCTGGTGCCTTGAAGGTCAGACGAGGGAATAAGACCCTTGGAACTGGACCTATGAACTATTATGAGCCATCATGTGGGTACTGGGAACCGAATCCAGGTCCCAGTAAGAGCAACAATTGATCCTAGCTACTAATCTCTCTAGCCCTGACCCTCCCCCCCCCCCCCCCTTTTTTTTTTTTTTTTTGAAACAGGGTTTCTCTGTTTAGTACTGGCTGTCCTGGAACTCTATAGACCAGGCTGGCCTTGAACCTGGAGATTCCCCAACCTCTGCTTCCCACTAAAATTAAAGGTGTTAGCCACCACCACCTAGCTCAACCAACCTTAAACTCCTGATCCTCCTGCCTCCGTCACCAAGTACCGAGATGACTGATATAAGAGGCTACACCTACTTGTAGGGTCTGGTACACACTCGGCAAGCGTTCCATCAACTGAGCAACATACAGTCCTGTCTTCTAACAGGGGTGGAGCTCATTTTGAGAGCATTTGTCTAGCACACATGAGACCCTAGGTTAAATTTCCAGTTCCACAAAGAACTTAAATAAAATAAAATTCTACTTTCTCTTGAAGAATCAGGAAACCTTAAATAGATGAATCCACTGCAATGGAAAGGCCAACCTGAACTTGAAACAGTCTCAAAATAAGGCGTGACCCAGGACTCGGGGACTGGAGGAAGGAGGCTTCTCTGAGAGGCATCCATAGCTACATAGAGAGTTTGAAGTTAGACTGGGCTACGTGTGAGACCACCTCTGAAATAAGAAAGAAAAGAAGGGGCTGAAGAGATGCCCCAGTGGGTTAGAACTTTATAAGCTCTAGGAGCTGAGTGGAGACCCTAGCTAGCTTCCAAGAGGCCCTGGTGGGAGTCGAGGGACGAGAAGACCGCTGAGACCTTGAGACTTGCCGACTGCTCACTAGGTTCAGATTTACTGAGAGACTCTGCATCAAGGCAGCAAGGCAGAGAGAGTGACAGAGCAGGGCCCTGAAGTTCTCTGTCCCAGTCCTGCTCCTGAGGGAGCACACACATCTGTGCACAGACCATACACACACACACACACACACATACACACACACACACACACACACACACACACACACACACACGTGTGCACACAGCACACAAACACAGAAGAGGAGCAGGAGTTTTGGGTATTTTGTTTTGTTTTTGTTTTTTGATTTTTGAGCCATGGTTTCTCTGTGTAGCCTTGTCTGTCCAGGAAATAACCCTGTAGACCAGACTGCCTCTGACTCCTGGTCTGCACTCTCAACTTTACCTCACCCCGATTTTAAAGATTTAAAAACAGGGCCAGATTTCAAATCCAGAGGCCTCTGAAGCTAGGAGAAAAAAATCAAACCTTATTGTTCTTATTTTTATTCATTTTACTTTATATTCAGTATTTTAAGGCAGGGTCTCTACATAGCCCTGGCTAACCTGGAACTCATTCTGTGGACCAGGTTGGTCTTGAACCCACAGAGATTCACCTGCCTTTGCCTCCTGAGTGCTGGGACTAAAGGCGTGTGCCACCTTGCTTGGCACCTTTTTACTTTTTAAGTTCTGTCAACAGTGACAGCAAGCTGTCTAGCACAGTCCCCAGCCACAATCCTAAGAACTTTATATGAGTCACTCCATCTTTAAATGTTTTTACTAGTAAATATTAATTATACATGATAATGGGATTCATTATAACATTCTCGTGTGTCAGTGGATTTGCTGTCAAAGTGAACTTGGTGCCATCTTTATCCTGTCTTCACAGATGAGATAACTGAGGCATGAAGGATTTGGCACCTGCCTAAGGCTAAAAGGATCTTTGAAAGATCTCTCTCTATCCATCATGCACAGCAGACAAGAGCTCCACCCACTGAGGTATATCCCCAGCCCCTTGATTGTTGTTTGTTTAGTTGAGAAGAGTCTTGCTCTGATTCCAAGTTGGTCTTGAACTTTTTACCCTCCGGCCTCTAAATGCTTAGGCAGCAGGTATGGGGCTCTATGCCTGGGCTTTGGCCTCTGCATTCCTAGGAAGGTTTCCTTGGAGCCTCTCGGCTGGGAGCACCTGCTGAGCCTGGCAGGGAGGATCATGGGAATCCGAATCACATCCTGGACCAAGTGAGTAAGAGATCATCTGGGAAAACAAACCAGTTCTGACCTGAAACCTAGCCAAATCCTCCAAGGGGTCAAAGAAAACAATCAGCCCAGCAGAGGAATTTTCCTTGCTGGTGACATGGGCCCCGTGCTGTGCCTCTCCTTTGGGGAGGAGTGGGGAGGTCAATGGAAGAATTCCTCAGGACGGTTGTTAGTAAGAGCCAGGTGCTGCTGTGGCCTGGAATTCTCCTCCCCCTCCCCCTCTCCATTCCCTGGAGGCAGCCTCTGGGAAAGTTGCTGGTGTAAAAGGGAGTCCCTGGCTGGGATAGCCATAAATGCCTGCCATTCAGTACTGAAGATGAGCAAGGATCTGAAGCAAGCCTGGAGGACAGAAACTCTGTCTCAAAAACAATCAAAAAACAAACAGGTATTTCAAAACTAGACTCACATCAAACCACCGCACACCGAAGTCAGGAGGACAGGAGAGAGATCTCACTGGGCTGTGTATGCCCAAAGGGAGTGAGGTAAAAAACCATCAGACTGCAGGCTACCTGGGCAAGGCTGAGTGGTAGAGCCCCTGCCTCCAGCCCCAGTGAGGAGCTGGTGGTGTGGCCTGGATGGAAAGGGCTGGTCTAGCATTTGGGATACCTGAGTTCCACTCTCAGCAATCAGCAATCTGCATCCACAAATACAGTGCCAAGGAGATGACTCAGTGTGCTTGCCTGGCACAGAGGAGGACCTGAGCTCAGTCCCCAGCAATCCACATTAAAAAAAAAAAAAAAAAAAAAGCCAGATGAAGCAGAATGCAACTGTAATGTAAACACAAGGAGGCAAAGCAGGAGGGACACACACATACACTACAGCCACATACACGGTTACACACACTCACATAGGCACACACACTCACACACGCACACTCACACACACAGAGAGAAGACAATCAATACTAACCTCTGGTGTCTACAGACAGGTACACACACAGGAACGTGTATACACAAACACACAGTTAAGAGTAACTAATCAGCTAAGTACAGTGACACACACCTTTAATCCCAGCGCTTGAGAGACAGAGACAGTGGATCTCTGTGAGTCTGAGGCCAGTCTGCTCTATATAGTGAGTTCCAGGAAGTCAGAATACCCAGAGAGATCTTTTGTTCGAAAGAAAGGAAGAGAGAAAGAAAGAAAAGAAGGAAGGAAGGGAGAAAATCTAATATATACATTTACACACACACACACACACACACACACACACACCCTTTAATATCCACTGAGCATTCATTCCAGACATCCAAAGATCTCAACAGTCTAGGATGCCCAAATCTCTTATACAGTTAGTGGCGGCTACATGTGCTGGTTCCACTGTGATCCCAGCCAGTCTGCTGCATAGAAAGATCCTTCTAAAAAGAACCGAGGGCTGAGCAGCTGTGGTTTACCAGGCACACAGGAAAACCTGAGTTTGAGCCTCAGAGCCCATCTCAAAAGCCAGGTGCAGGGGCACAGGCCTGTGATCTCAGGGATGGGGAGACAAAACTGGGGATCACTGGAGCTCAAGGGCAGCCAGTCTAGCTGATTTCAGAGAGAGAAAATGGCCAATGTGAGAGGGTGGGTCTTGGTGCATGACTTCGTGGAAGAGCACTGGTTAGTACAAGGTCCTATGATGTCCTATCCCAGAACTCAAGAGGTGGAGGCAGAAGGATCAGGAGTTCCAGATTCCTCTGCTATGGAGCGAGTTTGAGGCCAGCCTGGGCTAGAAACCTGTTTCAAAAATAAATGAATCTCTAAGAATTGAAAAAAAAAAAAAAAGTGGGAGGGGTTAAGGAAGACACTATCTCTGACCTCCACGTGTAAACAGACATTTGCACATTTGTACACAAATTAATCTAGGAATCAAAGCCACCAGGGGCTGAGTGTGGCTCCCTGGAATAGAGTTTCTCTCTAAAATGTATACAGTCCTGAGCTTCGTGTTCAGAGCTGAAGAATCATTGTAACAGAGGCTGGCAAGATGGCTCAGTGGGCAAGGAGGTTTGCTGCCAAGCCTGACATTCTAAGTTTAAATCCCAGGACCCACTCGATAGAAAAATAAGACTTGTGTCCTAGAGACTATCCTCTGACCACCACATGAGGCTGGACACAGTCATACACACAAACAACATAAATGATTTTAAAACTTTTTAAATTAAAATACACTTTCTGTTTTTTGTTTTTTGAGACAGGGTTTCAGTCCTGACTATCCTGGAACTCATTCTGTAGACCAGGCTAGCCTCGAACTCACAGATCTACCTGCCTCTGCTTCCAGAGTGCTGGGTTTAAAGGAGTATGCCACCATACCAGTTTATGAACTGGCATAGTAGTATTATAGGCCTCACACATCCTTGGGTGGTTTATAGCTTAGCGTGACCATGAGGAAACAGTTTTACATTGAGTGTTACAGGCAATACGAATGAGAAGCACCTCTGAGTGTACTGGAGGTACATGCCATTTCAATTTTTAATTTTAATTTTATTTCTTTATTAATTTTAAATTTATTTCTTTATTTAGAGGCTGGTTCTCTCTTTCCCGGAACCATGAGAATCCCAGGGATTGAACTCAGGTATTCAGGTCTGGTGAGTTTCGTTTTTTTGCTTTTGAGACATGTATGGCCCAGGTTGGTCTGGAATTCACTATGTAGCTCAGGCTGACCTTGAGTTATTGATCCTCCTGTCTCAGCTTTCTGGGACTGACTAGGGCTGAGGTTTCTTCTAAGTTCAGCTGCTTAGCTCTGCAGTAGAAGGGGAGCGGCTTTGCGTCTTGTCTCCCTCCTCAGTTTCCCCTCCTGCAGTATGGACTCTTGATGGCACCTCCCTCAGAGGTGAGGTTCTGTGAGTCCTGAGGCATTCTGTGGAGCTCTTAGCACTCAGGGACCACTCAGCAAACAGTAAGGACCACTACAGTCACATCAGCTACCGAGGCAAGCCTGTCCCCACAGTTTCCAGGAGTACTTTTGCCCCAAGCACCCTGACAACTAGTCAGAAAACCTCCCCACTCAACCAGGACTATCACCAAGCCTCATAACAATTTTGATTTCAATTTTAGTAAGTTATTTATTTGTCTTATTTGTGTGTGGACAGGCACACCTGCCATGGTGTGTATGTGGTGAGCAGAGTACAGATGTGGGGGTCAGAGGAGAACTTGCAAGAGTCAGGTCTCTCCTTCCACTGTTTGAAACCTGGGGATCAAACTAAGGTCGCCAGGCTTGGCAGCAAGTGCCTTTTACCCACTGAACCATTTTGCTGACCCTTAATGCAGCCTTTTGCATCCAGCCTCCTGAAATGGCTGTAAGGTCTTTAAGATTGACTGGCTGTCGCGTGTAGCAGTAAGTAGTTCTTTTTGTCTTCCTGAAGAATATTCCATGGTACGGACAGACCCTGGCTCAACATTCACTCCTGGACACACAATTGGCCATTTCAAGTCATTGGCAATAATGAATAAAGCTGCTATTTCCACTGTGGTCACAGTCATGGGCAGTGGGGTTTCTGGCAGGGTGCAGGGCAGTGGTTAGCTGGAGTTCAAGAGAAAAGCAATTGATGAACACACTGAAATCCCAACAGCCACTGGGACAGGAGAGCCAGTGGAGAAGGAAAGTCATACTGTGTGACTTAGGGTCCAAGAAAGCAGACAGGTTGGGCCGCAAGAGGGCTTAGAGGATAAAGGAGCATACCACCAAGCCTGGAGACCCGAGTTCAATACCCAGGACCCACATGATGGAAGGAGAGAATTCACTCCCACAAGCTGTTCTCCACACACACACACACACACACACACATGCCATGGCACACATGTACATGAATGCCCCTTACACACACACACACACACACACACACACACACACACACACAACTCATTAAATACATATAAAAAGAAATCAATAAGGTTTGACAATGGCAGTCTGCAAGCATTTGCATGGAACATGGAAAGGCAGGGAATCTTCAGAGAAAATAGTGAGAAGGTTCAGAGGGCCTAAGGGAACACGCTTAGCATTTTGTTCACTGTGCAAAGATTTATATAAAAAGGATATGTCTTAATTTGCTTTCTATCGCAGTGGTAAAGATCATGGCCAAAAGAAATTTGGGGGGGAAAGAGTCTATTTCATATTACAACTCTCAGCACAGACCTTCATGGAGAAAATCAGGGAAGGAACTGAAGCAGAGGCCATGGGGAAATGTTTCTTACTGGCTGTGTTTGTTTGAATTAGAAAGGCTCTGTGGTGGTTACCATAAAAATGGTCCCCATAGGCTGGAGAGACGGCTCAGTGGTTAAGAGCATTGGATGCACTTCCTGAGTTCAATTCCCAGCAACCACATGGTGGTTCATAACCATCTATAAGGGGGTTAGATTCCCTCTTCTGGCCTGAGGATGTATATGCAACTGAACACCCATATATTAAATAAATAAAAAAAATTTAAATGCCCCCCATAGGCCTACAGGGAGCAGCACTGTTAGAGTGTGGCCTTGCTGGAGGAAGTGTGCCACAGACTTTGAGGTTTCAGAAACTTAAACCAGGCCTAGTGGTTCATTGTCTCTTCCTGCTGCCTGCGGATCCAGATGTAAAATTCTCAGCTACCTATCCAACACCACGTCTCCCTACATGCCACCATGCTTCCCACCATGAAAATAGTGGACTGAACCTCTGAACCTGTAAGCCAACCCCAATTAAATGTTCTCCGTTATAAGAGTTGCCATGGTCATGGTGTCTGTTCACAGCTGTAAAATCCAAAGACAGGAGCTGGTACCAGGAGTTGGGTATTGCAGTAATAGGCCCGACTATGTGGCTTCTTCTTGGCAAAAAGTGAGTTTTCAGACTTTGGATTACCAAAGCAGTTGAATCTTTTAATCGGGGCTTAATGGGCCACACTAGAAGAAGACAGTTATGGTGAAGGTGATTTGAACTGTGGGGGCCTGGCTCAAAAGGTTTCAGAGGAGAAGATTACTAAGTAGACTAGAGCCCTATCTTTTAATATTTTGGTGAAGAATGTGACTGTTTCTGCTCTTGTCTAAAGAACATATGCCTGAATGTGGTGGTTTGAATAGGAATGGTCCCCATAGACTCATGTGTTTGAATGTTTGGCCCACAGGGAGTGGCACTATTAGGAGTTGTGGTCTTTTTTGGAGTAGGTGTGGCCTTGTTGGGGGAAGTATGTCACTGTCGGGGCAGGCTTTGAGGTCTCATATGCCCAAGCTCCACCTAAAGTAGAAGCCAGCCTCCTGGCTGCCTTCAGATTAAGATGCAGAACTCTCATGGTGCTGTCTTCTCCAGCACCATGTCTGCCTGGATGCTGCCATGCTTCCTGCCATGATGATAATGGACTAAACTTCTGAACCTGTAAGCTAGCCCAGACTAAATGTTGTCTTTTATAAGAGTTGCCATGCCTCTCTTCTGGGGACGGTGCTCAGAGGCACTCGGGATGTCCCAGTGTTTGACGTACCATCATAGGCTTTCCTATAGTACAGCCTCTAACAAAACTAGGCTGTCTCGAACCCCTGGCAACAGGATTGTTTACCTTTACCCTAAGAAGGTTGGGAAAGCACTTAAATCCTTATGTGGTGTATGTGGCGTGTGCCCAGACAGACCTCGAGGGGTTCCTGCTGTGAGACCCAAAGTCCTTATGAGATTGTCTAAGACAAAGCAGCCCATCAGCAGGGCCTATGGTTGTTCCCTGTGTGCTGAGTGTGTCTGTGACAGGATCAAGGGGGCTTTCCTTATTGAGGAGCAGAAAATCATTGTGAGGCCGGGCAGTGGTGGCGCATGCCTTTAATCCCAGCACTTGGGAGGCAGAGGCAGGCGGATTTCTGAGTTCGAGGTTAGCCTGGTCTATAGAGTGAGTTCTAGGACAGTCAAGATTACACAGAGAAATCCTGTCTCAAAAAAAAAAAAAAATCAAGACTTGGTCTGGAAAAAAAAAAAAAGAGTTGTCATGGTCACGGTGTCTCTTTACAGCAATGAAACCCTAAGACTGTGAGGCTAGATTCAAGAGTTATGGATTAGCAGCTTCGGCTAAGGACATCTCCAAACTTCATCTAAAATATCAACGGTACTGAGCGGCTATTAATGGCCAGTCTTATGCAGATAGAGCTATAATAAAAAGGAGCAAACTGAGCAAGGAAAAATCCAAAATGTGCAGCTTGAGGAGAAAAGGGCACTAGGAAGTATAAACAGATTAAAGAGAATTCAGATACTAAATGGAATAAAGGGAGCGTGGTGACCTCAGAGCAAAGCCCCACCCAGCTAAGCTTCCAACTTACAAAAATAATTAAAGAAAAGTGAAAAGGAATGAAAGAAAAGGGCCAGGCGGGCGGTGCAAACCTTTAATCCCAGCACTTAGAAGGCAGAGGCTGGCAGGGTTCAAGGTTAGCTAGGTCACCACAGTGAGTTCCAGAGTACCCACGCTAAAGCAGTGAACAAAGCAAGGAGTAGGAAGCTGGTGGAAACGTACTTGAGCAAGGGACTGTGTTCCAGCCCCAGAAAGCATGGCAGCCTTGGCTACACAGTTCTGGCCGTAGAGTTTAGAGGTAAGGACAGAAGGGAGAGATTATAGAGTCTCCCTCTGTGACTAAGGAAAGCCACTAAGAGCAGGGATGTGGCAGGGGTATCCCTGGATGGAGGCCAAGAGAGGCCATTGTGTGAAGTTGTGAAGCTGAAGCCTGGGTTGCCTTGGAAACCCCAAGAGTTTGGAGATGCCAGAGTTATGGGATACTTGCTGAGGAAAGCTGCTAACAGGGAGTGGAACCAGCTCAAGAAAGAGAAATGTGTTGCAGTCAATAAAGCCGAAAGGAGTTGGAGATCTGAAGAGTGCTGGCATCAGACAAGGGGATGTAGGGTTTGGAGTTGGCCCATCTGGTTTTCAGTCTCTCCTCGGCCCAGTACTTCCTCACTATGCTCTCTCTCCTCCCTTTTGGAACCGTAGACCCTGTGCCATTGTGTGTAGACATATGGGATCTGCTTTTCACATCAATTTTATAGGGAGTTGCAGTTAAGAGACTGCATGAATCTCAGAAAACTTTGGACTTGTAAACACTGTAGAAACTGTGATGGCGTATGAGGACTTTTGGAGCTGGATTTAATGCAGTTTTGCATTATGGTATGACCAGCCTATGTGGGGAGGGTTTGAGCAGTGAATAAGGTGGTTTGAATAGAAACGGCCTCCATAGTCCCATAGGGAGTGACATTGTTAGGAGGTGTGGCCTTGTTGAAGGAGGTGTGTCACTTTTTAGTGGTCTCAGAAGCTCAGACCAGGCCTAGCCTCACCGCCTCTTCCTGCTGCCTGTGAATCCAGATGTAGAAACTCTCAGCTACCTCTCCAGGTGCCTTGGTCATGGTATCTCTTCAATGCTATAGAACATGACTCAGACACTAGCCTGTTCCTCATGGCTGCTTAGCATGCTTTCTTATATGTCTCAGGACCACCAAGTCAAGGTGTCACCATCCACAGTGGGCTAGACCCTTTCACATCAGTTATCAAGAAAAAAAATGCCCTGCAGACTTGTTTATAGGCCAATCTAACGGAGGCATTTTTTCTGCTTGAGGTTCCCGCTTCTTAGATGACACTGGCTTTTGTCAAGTTGACAAAAACTACCTAACACAAAGGGGTAGGAAGAAAGAAAGTCACACTTTTTAAAAGTTGTCATTATCAGGGCTGGAGAGCTGACTCAGCAGTTAAGAGCACTGGAAGCTCTTTTCGAGGACCCGGGTTGGTTCCCAGCACCCATATTGCAGCTCACAACCATCTATAACTCCAGTTCTAGGGGAGCCAATGCACTTGGTGCACACACATACATGATATATGCATGCAAAACACATAAAATAAAACAGGATAAAATAATCAGGATCTGCCTGTGATGTGTATGTGGTGTCGATATGTGTGATGTGTGACATTGATGTGTGTGGCGAATGTGACGAATGTGTGTGCATGTACTTAATGCTACTTGTGTGTGGAAGTTGAATCAGCTGCACAGAGGTAGTTGTTGGCTGTCTCCTTACACCTTTATATCTTTATATTCATTCCAGAAGCAAACTCAGGTCACCAAACCTTTTTTTTCTTTTTCTTTCTCTCTCCCTCTCTCTCTCTCTCTCTCTCTCTCTCTCTCTCTCTCTTTTGACAAAGGATTTCCCTGTGACCCTGGCTGTTCTGGAACTCACTCTGTAAACCAGGATGGCCTTGAACTCAGAGATCTGCCTGCTCCTGCTGCCCAAGCTCTGGGATTAGGGGAATGTGCCACCACTGCCTGGCTGGGTCAACAGTCTTATACACAATCGACTTTACTTGTGGAATCATCTCATGGACTCCTGTTTGACTTTTTTGAGACAGGACTTCAAAAAATGTGAACTCTGGTTCTCTTGCCTCTACTTAACACCAGCATACCAGAATAACACTTATATGTGTGATTGTGTGTTATAAATATATATTCACATGCACACACACCATATATGTGTAAATATATAATATATAATACATTATAGAATACATACAATACATATATATGTATGTATAATACGTATTGTATATTACATCTATTATATACATTATATATTGCATGTATCTAATATATGTGAGATATATATATATATATATACATACTTGGGCCTGTAGTGCAATACTTGCTTAAAACATTTTTTTTTTTGGTTTTTTTTTTTTTTGTTTTTTAAGACAGGGTTTCTCTCTGTGTAGTCCTGGCTATCCTGGAACTCTCTCTGTAGACCAGGCTGGCCTCAAACTTAGAAATCCGCCTGCCTCTGCCTCCCAAGTGCTGGGATTAAAGGTGTGCGCTACCACCGCCCGGCTTAGAACATTCTTGTTAATGAAAAAAATTGCAAGAATCAAATTCCAGGGTACTGAAGCACCAGAGACAGGCAAGCATCCGGTGACTAGGTCATATGTCCAAAGAAAACAGGAAGCCTGGGATCTGCCCCTGTGGCCTCTCTTTGTGACTTCGAGTCCTGAAGGCAGGCCTGGACACCCTGCCTGGCTTTAGCTTCCTTTCCTAGCTCCGGAAGGAACAAAGAAAACAATCTTGTGAGGCCCTGGTGGCTTATGTTGGGGTAGCATAACTTACTGGCCTGTTGTGGCTCTGTGGGCTGAGGCCTGGCTTCTCCCTGCACCCAGCTTACCAAAGAGGCCCAATAGGACCCAAGCCACATTTGTCCAACCTGGAAATGGAATCCAAAATCTCTGCATTTAAGATTGCTATCATGCTAGAACATGTACAATCATTCATTCTCTCATTCACTCAGTCATTCATTTAGTCAGCCACTCATTCACTCACGTACTCATCCATCCACCAACTCAGTCATTCAGTCAGTCACAAGTTCATCCACTCAGTTACTCATCAATTTATCACTCTCTTTTTCTTTTCTGTTTTTTGAGATAGGGTTTCTCTGCCCCTGGCTGTCCAGGAAATTGTTCTGTAGACCAGGCTGTCTGCAGACTCACAGAGATTACCTGCCTCTGCCTCCCAAATGCTGAGATTAAAGGCAGGTGCCACTACCACCTGGCTTAATTTGTCATTTTCATTCATCCATCCATCCATTCAATGAGTGATCAATTTACCAAAACAAGCTGCTGGCTGGATTGTATATGAGCAGTCCTGAGGCTGCCATGTTCAGTGATGGCTCTGCTCCTCACTCTTGTTGGAAAAGTGTCCCTCCTCTGTCCTCTGCTTGTGGGTGGTTCAGGGCTTTCTGGTCTCAGCAGTTCTATACATGGAGTGAGAGCTGTGTCCACAGATGTCCTCAGGAAGTCATAGATGGGGACATTTTATCACACACACACACACACACACACACACACACACACACACACACACAC
>JANHMN010000006.1:73744312-73778205 GCA_030674055.1 Rhabdomys pumilio
TTTTTTTTTTTGGTTTTTGGAGACAGGGTTTCTCTGTGTAGCCCTGGGCTGTCCTGGAACTCACTCTGTAGACCAGGCTGGCCTTGAACTCAGAAATCCACCTGCCTCTGCCTCCCAAGTGCTGGGATTAAAGGCGTGCGCCACCACCGCCCGGCTGCATATTCATTTTTTATGGCTGTGTTTAAAAGTAAAAAGCAAGGAAATTCATCTCAGGAGGAAGGCTTGGCTTGTGCAAAGGTCTAGAGACAGCTGCAAAAGGCCAAACATAAGAAGACAGGTTACACAAACTGTAGGGCTGGAGAGAGGGCGAAGCACTTGCTGCTGCTGGGGACTGGACTTGTGGACCAACACCCACAGCAGGCGGCTCTCTCTCATCTGCCTGTACCCACGTGTCTTCTATCTTCATTTGCTCACATGCACAGTGCACGCTCAAACCCCTATACATAATAAATCTTTTTTAAAAATTTGCATGTGTTATGTGTATGTTTACCCATTCATGTGTGTGCACCTGTGTGTGGGTGCATGTGTGTACTTGTGGAGGTCAGAGGTCAACATCAGAAGCTTCTATCACTGTTCATTTTATCTATCTATCTATCTATCTATCTATCTATCTATCTATCTATCTATCACTTATCTATTTATGTATCTATTATGTATTTATTATCTGTCCGTTACTTATTTATGTATCTTTTATTTATTATCTATCTATCTATCTATCTATCTATCTATCTATCTATCTATCTCCAAGACAGGGTTTCTCTGTATAGCTCTGACTGTCCTGGAACTCGAGCTGTAGACAAGGCTGCCTTTGAACTCACAGAGATGCTCCAGCCTCTGCCTCCCAAGTGCTGGGATTGAATGACACCAATACCCTGGCCATTTAATTTAAAAAAAAAAAATTATTTTCTTTTGAGGCTGGAGGAGACTAAACTTGCATCATTGGTCTTGCCAAGCGAGGATTTTCACCTCTGAGGCGTCCTTCCTCTTTGAGACAGGGCTTCTCACCGTAGCTGGTGCTCACTGCTCATGGATTCAGCCAGGTTGGCTGGAGAGTGAGCCCCAGGGAGCCTCCTGTGTCTGCCTCCCCAGTTCTGTCATTAGAGAGGCTTTCTTCTCAAGTGCTGAGACCTGAGTTCAGGTCCTTAGAGTTGAGCAGAAAGTCATGGCCCCAGCCCCTTCCTGTTATTTTAAGATAGAGTTTCATGTAGCCCAGGCTGATCTAGAACTCCCTCCTTAGCTGAAGCTGGCCCTGAACTCCTGACCCCCATCTCTCTGCTTCTCAGTTCCAGGGTTACAGACATGCACCACCATACCTGGTTTTCACGTGCATGCGTGCGTAGACTGTGCTATCCCCCTAGGCTCACCTGGACATGTTTTAATGCCACAAGGATTCACACCACAAGCTCATGGAACAAATGGACACTAATGGTAGGTCAGGAGCACACGAGAGTAGAGTCCGGAATTACACATTTTAGCAGCAGCTGTGCTCCAGCCCTAAGCACCCCAGAGATGTGGATAATCCAATTATTAATGTCACAGTAGATGGAACAGTGTTCCAGGAATGGGAGCAGCATTGCACAGAAGTATGGATGGAGGGAAAACTTTTCCTGCTGTTTAAGACAGGGCCTCACGTAGCCCAGGCTGGCTTCAGATTCCCTCAACAGATACCCAAGGCTGGGCTTAAATTTCAGATCCTTCTGCTTCCTCCTACCAAGTGCTGCGGTTAGATGTGTGTCCTACCACGCCCAGCAGAAGGTCTCCAAACCCTCATTTCTCATACAGACAGTGAATTAGCCTACAAGGCAATGGACACACCCTCTTTTTACCACCCCTGTCAGCCCCACCTACATCTAGCCCCAATCATGTCTTCCAGAAGGAAGCAAGGTAGTCTCCTCCGCCCATGTGTACCAGCCCCACCTATACCTCATCATGTGGAGGCCAAAGTCTCTCAAATCTCAGCAGCTGCAGGAGCACTCCTGCCCTGCCCAGCTGAGTCAGACCTGGCAGTGCCCTGTAGAGGTGTGGCCTTGACAATCGGGTCTGTCAGGGATCTGGGTGGTGCTGGGCACTATCTTTACCTGAAGGGATCTTGGAAGCCACCCTTTCTCAAACCAAAGCCACTCTGAAGTCCTCTGGCTTGGTTAGGCCCCTATTAGCTTCTGCAGAGAATCAGGGTTCTGGAGGCCCACTCCCCTACCTATATCCATGCATTGTGCTGTGACTCACCAGAAGCTCTCATTGGGCAGAAGAGAAAAACTAAGGCTCAGAGAGGTTGAAAAATTGAACTATAGGTCACACAGCCAGGTCTGGATTGAGACCTAACTGCTTTCTTTCGCACCAAGCTCCTTGTGTCCAACTCTTAAATCTGACATGGATACATTGTGTCCAACTCTTAAAACCTGAGGGGGTGGGGCTGGAGAGATGGCTCAGTGGTTAAGAGCACTGACTGCTCTTTCAGAGGTCCTGAGTTCAATTCCCAGCAACCAAGTGGTGGCTCACAACCATCCCGTAATGGGATCTGATGCCCTCTTCTGGTGTGTCTGAAGACAGCGATGGTGTACTTATATATATAAAATAAATAAATCTTTAAAATAATTATAATTAAAAAAAAAACCTGACATGGATACATTGTGTCCAAACTTTAAATCTGACATGGACACATTTTGTCCAAACCTTAAATCTGGCATGGATACATTAGATAAATAGGTTTCCTCATGTAAAAGACAACATGCTCACACTCACTGGTAGAGGGTGGGGGATGAACTCGCAGCCAGTGAAAGGTCCTGGAGTATGTGTGGGCCACATCCTAGTGTTTCAAAGGATCATTTAGGGGCCAGAGGCAGGAGGACAATTGGGCTGGAATGCAGGAGGGAACCTATGAGGGTAGGTGGTGACAGAACAGATTACACAGGGCCCGGAGGTTATGGGATGGACTTTGACCCAAGTGAGGTGGGCCACAGAGGGCTCTGAACAAGGAAGGATATGGTGAGACACAGGTGTCCCCAAGACCACACATGTTTCCTACCTGGCCTGAGAGGAAGACGCAGGGACCTGAGTGACATTGGGTGTGGCCCAGCACAGTGGTGGGTGGAGTTAGAGTCTGCATCTCCCAGGCAGAAGCAGCTGGACCACTCTGGGCAGGTGCGTGGGCTCCTGACAGCTGTGTACACAGACCAAGCACAGATGGATATCTAGGGGGTGCCCCTACCATCTAGGTTTCCTTTTTGTGGCTTTAGAAATTGGTAGATTTGCTGGGCAACTGGGGCAAGTCACTCTGCCCGCTGGCCCCAATTTCATCCTCTGTAGATGGGGCTCCTGCTAGCACCCATCCACAAGCTGGAAAAAAGAACAGAATGTGTAAAAGCTCTGAGGCAGACATGTCCAGTGTTGCACAGCTACCTACCCTCCCTAGACTGTTTTGACTGTGACCGCTCAGAAGGCTGAAGCTTCTCAGGAGAAGGTGTGTAGGCAGTAGACAATTGGCATATCCAAAGATGAGCCAGGACTGAAAAAAATTCTAGGAAAACTGTTGTTGGGAGAAGGGCTATAGGGAAGATATTTCAGGACACAGATTAATGAAGACATCTCAACAACTTCAGGTAGTCAAAAGCTTCCGGTCTGGCTCCCTCAGGTATCCATACCAGCTTTCTGAGTCACACCTCCTAGAGTGACATCCCTGAGCTTAGCTGGACTCACCCACCTCTCTACCACAACCCAGAAACTGGCATGAAGTCCCTTAAGGTCCTTTTGAGGGCTACTAAGCAAAAGCCTCCATACCTCTAGGCTTCAGTTTTCCCATTTGTTAATAGTGGTAAATAACAGTTCTTTCCATCTATGTCCCCTGCACGGCTATAAACAAAACCTTAGAAATTATTGCATGACGTTGATGGTGTTTTCTAGTAGAGTGCCTCCGGGTCAAGCGAGGACCTAACAGGTTTTGATGTTCAGTATTTTTCTCCCCTGAAGACTGTTTCCCCATCTTGACCCCAGCAAAAGGGAACCGTCCTTTTCATGCCCCGCCCCTGCTCCACACCCACCCATGCCCTGCTCTGCCTGGTCCCCAACTGCCAATTCCCAGCCCATCTCAGGGATGAGCCACTCACAATGCCCCGCCCATCAAGGACCGCCCCTCAAAACCACGCCCACAAAAGATCCTCGCCTCTCCAGCCTTATCCCAGTCCTCATCCCCGAGCAGCAACATCCCTAATCACAACCTGGCTCCATCTTCCCGTCAGCGCTGTCTCCTCCCCATCCCCAGCGTTTCTGTCCCACTCTCAGTGCTGGCCCCGCGCCATCCCAGAAAAGGCTCCGCTCTATCCTAAGGAAAGCCCCGCCCCTTCCAGAGAAGGCTCCTCCCCACCCTAGAGTTGGCCCTGCCTCGCCACCACGCCCCCGAGAAGACCCCGCGACATCCCAGTCCCGGCGACGCGGCTGAGGCGAGTCGAAGCTCAGGCCCCGCCCCATCCGCGCAGGCTCCGCCTTTCCCGCGCGCCGGCCCCGCCCAGTCCGGCTGCCCAGACTCTGGAGGCTGCGGCGGGACGCGGGGCGTCATGGCGGCCTCGGAGCGCCGCGCCTTCGCTCACAAGATCAACAGGTAGTGAGAGCGGCCGCGGTTACTGCGGTCCTGGGCTGGACGGGCGAGTGCTGGGGGCTGGCGGGCAGCGGGAGAGTGCCGGCCTCCCCGAGGACTTCCCGGAGGAGGAAGCGCATCCCGGGTCGGTGCGGGCCGGGTTCCGAGAGTGCTAGGCTGCATTCTGACCCTTTTGCTGTCCTTCCTTTCGCCGGCCTGAGGAAATTCGCACCCCTCCCCCGCCCAGGGTCCCGGGACCCAGCTGTCTGCGAAGAAGAGAGAGCTGCTGGAGCTGGGAGACAGCTGGGGACAGCCCCTCAGTCTCCTGCCTCAGCCTCTCCCAGCACCGGCTGGGTGTGGGAGGGGGCCCGAGGGGGCTGGGGACTGAACCAGCTGGTGAGCAGACAGGGGAGGGGACAGGCGACAGATGCTGGGGGATCCCTTTCCGTGGCCACTGGATTGTGAGAGCGGCTCAGATCTGGGGTAGGCTGAGATCCGATCCACTAGAGACCTGTCTGGCCACCCTTAGGTGAGAGAAGCCACTCTGTATATCCCACCCTGATGGAGATGCAAGAAAGTAGCCCCGTTCTTGGATTTTGCTATGGCGGGACAAACATAAATTTGTCAGTGGTGTGGTGGGAATCTAAAGTCAGGAAAGGGAGATAGGGTTTCAGTGGTCCACTAGGTATAGTTAAGCACAGACCTAAAGAAGGGAAGGAGGAGATCTGCCCATCATCCAGGGAAGAAGCAAGTGCAAAGGTCCTGGGGCCACAGAGGGACCACTAGGAGTAGATTTTATAAGGCCCTGTACCAGAAGCAGGACTTTGAGAGCCATGGCGCATTCTGGATAGAGGAGGGTTGTGACCTGGGGCAGAGCGGTTGGGCAGTTTTGTTTCCTCATCATACCGTGTGTTTTTTGTCTCCTAAGTCCTAGCTCAAGTGGGAAAGATGGGTCTTGTGCAGGAGCATAGCTGTGGAGCCCAGGGTAAGAATGATCCTGGGCACTTAATGCAGTGAGGAAGCCCAGAACTTCCCAAGCTGCCTGGTAGATTAAATCGATGTTTCTGCACACAGACCTCACCTATCCATTGAGTTCACCCACTAATCCCAGATGCACAAACGTCAGTGGACTGAATTGAGTCTTGGTTCTACTTTGTTATGTTTTGTTAGTCTGGGACTGGGTCACATAGCCCACGCTGACCTCAGATGCACTATGTAACCAAGAGCGGCCGTGAACTCCTAGGCCCCCTGCCCCAGTGCTGGGCGAACAGGCGTGCGCTGCCACGCTCAGCTTCAATGGTAGCCACATCTGCAGCACCTTGCTTTTGTGTCTGCTTTATTTTGTTTTGAAAAGGGTCTTACCCTATCCTAGCTGCCTGGAACTGTGTGGCCCACACTGGCTTTGAAATCTCTGCAATCTACCTCAGCTTGCTGGGTGCCAGGATGACCACATGAGGCATTGTGTATGGTTAATGTTTAAAATACATATCTTCTGCATTTACTTATTGTGTGTACACATGTATCTCCCTCCCTCCTCCCCTTTCTATCTCTCTCTCTCTGTGTGCATGCGCATGTGCACGTGCGCGCAACAGGATGCTTTTAGGAGCCTTTTCTTTCTACTTGTGGTTTCCTGGGATTATACTTGGGTCACCAGGCTCGGGCAGCATGTTACTACTGAGCCATCTTGCCAGACTCCCTCCATGTTTTTTTTTTTTTTTTTTTTGAGGCAGGGCCATTCACCGGGATCTAAACTGGTCCCGTGAACTGGCCAGGGAGCCCTGGGGATCCTCTTATCTCTGCTCCCCCAGTGTTGGAGATCTGGACATGGGTTCTGAGTTGTGTCTCTGTGGTAAGAGAGTTTTAAGAGAGTTTTCTGGGTGTTGTGTCATTAAGAATATATGCCCAAAGGTTTGTGTGGTTTTCTGTGGAGTCATCTGACAGAAGTGGGACCATGCTTAAGACCCTGTTTCTGACTTTTTTTTTAAGTTTTATTTATTTAATGTATGTGAGTACACTGTAGCTGTCTTCAGAAGAGGACATCAGATCCCATTACAGATGGTTGTGAGCCACCACGTGGTTGCTGGGAATTGAACTCAGGACCTTTGGAAGAGCATTCAGTGATCTTAACCATTGAGCCATCTCTCCAGTGTTTCTGGCTTTTCATCCTTCCCATTATAGGGATAGGCCCCGTAAACCTTGCCAGCCTGAGATGTTGCTACAATATCTCTTGTTGCACTTGGGACCTGATTTGTAGAAACCCAGTCAATTCAACTTAGTGTGTTGCCTCTTAAAAAAAAATACTCTTACTGCATGGTGTGTGTGTGTGTGTGTGTGTGTGTGTGTGTGTGTGTACACAGGTATCACAGCATAGGTGAGAGATCAGAGGATGTTGCTTGAGGATGTTGCTCCGTCTCTCCCCCTTTGCATAGGTCAAACTCAGGTCATCACACTTAGTGGCGAATGCCCTTACCTGCTGAGCCATTTGCAGACTATCTCCTTCTTAGAAATGTCTTCTGCCAGCAATGCTGGCACATGCCTCTAATCCCAGCACTTGGAGGCAGAGGCAGGTGGATCTGAGTTTGAGGTAAGCCTGGTCTACAGGTCACGTTCCAGGATGGCCAGGGCTACTCAAAGAACCCCCCTGAGGAGGGGAAGTCTTCTACCAGGATACGTAACCTAAGCCAGTCAGATCTGAGGGAGAAATATGGAGAAGGCTCAGCGTAATGGTGCATGCCTGTTATCCTAGCATGGGAGCCATGGAAGGAAGGAGGGTTGTGAGCACAAGCCCAGCCTGAGTTACCTAGTGAAATTGGGGCCAACCTAGACTGTACAAGACCCTGTCGCAAAAGATGTTTGGGGGTTAGGAAGATAACGAAGTCATCAAACAGCCATGCAAGCATGAGGCCCTGAGTTCAGTGCCTGACATCTGAGTACGAGCCAGCTGGGACTAGCGGTAACCCCTGGGCTCTGGGAGCATAGAGAATGATGGCTTCCGGGAACCGAGGCTGGAGAATCGTGGCTTCTGGTAGCCAAGGATGGAGAATGGTAGTTTTTGGGAGCTCGAGGATGGGGAATGGTGGCTTCTGGGAACTCCAGGATGGAGAATGGTGACTTCCTGGAGCTCACTGGCCGGCAGCCTGTCCTGATGGAGAGCCCCAGGCCAGTCACAGATGGGTGGTTCCTGAGGACACATGAAGTTGACCTCTGGCTTCCATCTGTGCATAGGTGCAAACGCTGGCCACACACACACACATCGCATGCACTTCTACCCAGTTACTCCCTGGTAATGGGGCATAAGGCCATCGTAGGAATGTAGAGCATGTACTCAGTGGCCCTCATGACTGAGGCTGCAGATCCGTCCCACCCTCCCTATCCTTTTCTCCAGCCACAGCCTCGCCCCTGTCCTGACATCTTTTAAAAAATAATAATCCCACGGCTCTGAGTGCCTCTGGCTTCAGGGGAGTCTGCTTGGAGGTTTGAATTTGAGTACAAATTTGAGTTCATTTTCACTTTAATTTCACTGGAGCTGAAGAGATGGCTCAGGGTTGGGTAAGCTGACACGGGTTCAGTTCCCAGCACCCACATGGTAGCTCACAATCATCCATAACTCCAGTTCCAGGAGATCAGACACTACAGTCTTCTAAGCTCAAGGGCACAGGGTATGCACATGGTGCACATGCATGCATGCATACATATGTACGTATGTACATACATACATACATACATACATACATACAAGCAAGCAAGCAGGCAAAACACTCAAACACATAAAATAATACATCTAAGTTTACTTTGTTGCTAGGGTCAGTGAGAGGGCCCAGCAGGTAAGGGGCTTGCCACTAAGCCTGACATTCTGAGTTTGATTCCCAAGACCCAGTCATGGGAGGAGGAAAACACCTCCCACCCACTGTCTCTTCCTTGGTTTTGGTTTTGCTCTGGTAAGCCCGGGGCTTTAGGCATGCAAAGTGAGCACCTGCCTCGGAGCTGCAACGGTAGCACAGTGCTACCTTTGAGAAACAACATTAGCTGTTTATTTTGCACGTGGAAAGGGCATTCAATGACATGCCTGGGGGTGGGGCACAGTGGGTAGTGGAAAGGAATGGGTCCCCAAATTCAGGTTTTTGGCAATTTGATTTTTATGACAGATTGGGGCTGGAGTAATCGCCAGAGCTCTTGATTCGTAAGTGTGAGGAGGGTTCCTCAGGATCCCCAGAGATGTCCTCCGTGCTCAAAGGCACGCAGTGACGGATGAGATTGCCTTTCCGATTCAGCTCACCAGGGCAGGTCAGACCACGGGGAAGCCTGGGGTGGGCTCTCATCAGTTCCATCCTGTGCCACAGAGGAGCCCTCTCCCACCCTCAGCTGCCCTGGAGGGAGCAGCTCCCTAGAACCTGGTGTGAACTGAGGCTATTTCTCTCCCACAAGCCAACTCTGCGTGTTTCCACTGGCTTCTTGTGCTGAAAGGCTGTAGTTAAGAGATGGAGGGCAGGGTTGGGGCGAGGCTTCTGCTGGAGTCCCTGCAGTGAATCCTCCGGTGAGGGGCTAAGGGTGAGCCTCAGCCGCAGCAGGCCAGACGTCATCCTAGCACTGCAAAACAAAGTAACTGTTATTGACCGCCTAGAACCACCACCTTCAGGACTGGGACCAGGAGTGCATCAGCGCCATTCTTTCTCTGAACCCAGGGTCCTCTTGGACTCCGCGCTGGCAGCCTCATCCTAGACAGAGCACACACTTACAGAATGTCAGTAGATAGGTCCTCTGGTCTCCTCTGACCTCTGAGGTCAGGGCATCTGTGAGTGGGTAAACTGAGGCTGGGAGGCAGGAGTGTTGTGCCAGAGCTGGGGGTGCTGGATTGGTGTGTTTAGAATACCCAGGAAAGATGGAGGGAGCATGTCTCCCTCTAGACCTTGATGGGTCTAGGAGGGGGACTGTGGGGGAGGAACCTGTCACTCCCTCAAGTGTGTTTGTTTAGTTCTGTGGTGCTGGCAATGGAACCCAAGGCCTGGCTCACTGGCTTGCAGGGCCAGCCCTCTGCCTCTGTGCTACAGCCTAACTCACTGTTGTTCTTAGTTTGTTTACATGTGTGGCACCCGAAGTAAGGGGTCCCCTTTGGGGACTCAGTTCTCTCTACCGTGTGAGTCTGGGGTGGGGACTGGGATCGGGTGTCCATGCTCACGGGCAAGGCAGTGCTCTTTACCTGCTGGGCCGTCTCAGAGGCCTCTTTTGTTGTTTTTTTTGTTTTTGTTTTTAAGCCCTTGTTTTTATTTTTCCTTTCATCACTGAAGTCTCTCCTACAAATAAAACTACCCTCATCCCTGCACCACACCAGCCTGAGTTTCCTTGTTTCCCACACCCCCTTCCTGTCTTCCCAGGACTGTGGCTGCTGAGGTCCGGAAGCAGGTGTCCCGGGAACGCAGCGGCTCACCCCACTCCAGCCGTCGCTCCAGTAGTTCCCTGGGGGTGAGTCCTTGCCCAGTGGCTGGCATTGGAGGGGTACACGCTGCTCTGATGCTGCTTGGACCAGTGGCCAAGGAGGAGGGAGTCCTTGTTCTTCACCCATTTGCACAGATGCAGGAGTGTGTGTGTGTGTGTGTGTGTGTGTGTGTGTATGTATGTGTGTGTGTGTGTTCCAAGGGTGGTGGTGGGGGGTGACACCAGCTTCCTGGACCACCCAGATGGGCCCCAGGCTAGGGGCTGGAAGAGACTTCCTGCCGCAGGGGGAAGGGGTGGGGCCTCAGGAATTGTCTCTGGCCATTCCTTTTACTATTAGAGTCTTTCCAGACACCAGGGTGTGATTTCCTTCCTGGAGTCCCTGGAGGGAGGGCGCAGGCCCCTAGCCTGGCTGCTGTGGAAAGTCTGAGCTCACTGGCTCCCTCTGCTGCAGCCTTGGGGGCTCCTACCACCCCCTATTGCAGGCTGAAGTCAGCCGAGGCCATCCTCCCGGCCTCTCACCAGGGCACCATGGCCTTTGTACTCCAAT
Source organism: Rhabdomys pumilio (assembly GCA_030674055.1). NCBI lineage: Eukaryota > Metazoa > Chordata > Mammalia > Rodentia > Muridae > Rhabdomys > Rhabdomys pumilio. Next base: position 73,754,863 of record JANHMN010000006.1, read on the forward strand.
CAGGTTCCTCTGACGGAGGTCATCGAACCCCTGGACTTCGAGGATGTGCTTCTAAGCCGGCCACCTGAAGTAGAGCCCGGTCCCCTCAGGGACTTGATAGAGTTTCCAGCTGATGACTTAGAACTACTGAAGCAGCCCCGAGAATGTCGGACCACAGAGTCTGGGGTGCCAGAGGATGGGTGCGTTCTGCACACACACACAACCCCACTCCCTCCCCCAGAGTCTCACGCTCCCAGGTCACTCTTCAGGCTCTGGACACCTGTGTTGTCTTGGGCAAATCACTGTCCCTCTGAGCCTTCATTTGTTACATCTTTGACTAAAAGTATTTTGTTGTTGCTTGTGGATGTATGTGTGTATACTGTGTGTGTGCATGTGTCTGTCTGTGTGTCTGTCTGTGTGTATGTGTATGCACTCAGTTGATAAGTGTGCAGGCTCATGCTTCAGAAATTTTTCTCTTTCTTATTTTTTCTAATATATTGAGGCAGAGGCAGAGTTTCTCACTTGAACCCAGAGCTCGCCAAGTTGGCTAGTCTTGCTAGCCAGCTCGCTCTAGGGATCTCCTGCTTCTGCTTTCTGAGTTTGAGACCAGGGGCAGGCCACCGTGTCCACCTGCTTTGCAGGTGCTGAGGTCTGAACAGCAGTCTTCATACCTGCATGGCTGCATGCCTGCGTGGCAAGCACCCCATTGGCCTCACGTCTCTCCAGCAACAACTTTTTTACTTTTTAAAGATTTCTTTTATTTTACACATAAGGGTGATTTACCTGATGTAATTCTGGGTATCGCCTATGTACCTGGTGCCCAAGGTAGCTAGAAGGCATTGGATCCTCTGGAACTGGAGTTACCAGTGATTGTGAGCCACTGTGTTGATGCTGGAAACTGAACTAGAGTCCTCTGGAAGAGCAGCCCATGCTTTTAACCGAGGAGCCATCTCTGGACCCGATGGTTTGTGTGTTTTGCGGCAGGGTCTCATACAGCCCAGACTAGGTCTTGAACATCCGATTCTCCTGCCTCTGTCTCCCCACCACTGAGAGGTCAGCGTGCCGCCTCCTGGTTTATGCAGTGCTGAGACTGCAACCCAAGGCTTGGGGCACATAAAGCCAGCCACTGAGCTTCACAGTCTCACACTGTGTTCCCAGCCTGGTCTGTAACTCACAGAAATCCTCCTGCCTCAGCGTCCTGAGTACTAGTATCTATAGTCCTTTTCTCCTAGGCCTTTGGAAATGTTCACCCTACCTCTGTTTACCCTGCTTGTATTTTGTTATAGAAAGTTGGACACCCAGGTGAGGGCTGCAGTGGAGATGTACTCAGAGGACTGGGTCATTGTGCACAGAAGGTGGGTCTAACCTGGAGCAGCTCATGGGAGGGAAAGGAGGGTCAAAGAGCTGCATTGTTTGTGGTTGGTTCCTCTGCTTGCCCACCCACTGTTCCTTTTATGAGCAGTTGGACTTCTTTAGTTAAAGGTAGGTGTCAGTGTGGGCTCATCACAGGTCAGAGTCCCCAGCTCCGCCTTCTGCTTAGCCCCACCCACCTTTTTGCTAGGTACCAGCACCTGAGTACAGCATACAGCCCCATCACTACAGAGACTCAGCGGGAGCGACAGAAAGGCCTTACCTGCCAGGTCTTCGAGCAGGACGCCCCTGGAGATGAGAGGACGGGTCCTGAGGATGTGGTAAGGGACCCTGACTGGGGTCATTGAGGGGTCAGACTCAGGAAAGTGGCCCGGTTAGCCTTGATCCCAGTGAGTGAAGTAAGCCCTGTTCAGGAGTGGAAAGAGTCACAATCATGCCCATTTATTGAGTGCTTAGTGTATACTGATGGCTTTCTGCTTTTGTTCCTTTCATCCTGTGAGTGGGACCACAACACTTGTCCTTCACAGACAGAGAAACTGAGGTACAACAAAGTTACTCTAATGCTTATATTTTCTTAGTCACCATTTCCCGAACACTTACTGTATACCAAAAATCATCTGTTACTACTCGTGTGAATTCCTTTGTTGTAGGACGTATTTCAGGAGGTGTGGATTTAGCTCAGTGGGAAAGTGTTTGTGCAGATGCTAGGCATGGGTTCCATCCTCAGTTGGGGTAGGCGCCTGGAGGGAGATGAAGAATAAATAAGAAAACAAGATGCAGGAGGGGAAACCGAGGCTGGTAGTCAGGTCAGAAACTCAAAGTCACAGAGCTGAACTAGATTTGAGTCAGGGCTGTGGGCACAGCTAACTGTAGGTGCTCCTAGGTCAGCTACACACTTGGAGGCGAGAACTCTCCTCTTCCCTGGTAACGGTGAACCGAGGCTCAGAGAAGGCTCTAATTGGTCCAGCCTCAGCTTGGAGTTAATCTTAGGGGCTAGCCAGTGGGGCCATTTTGAGCTTAGCCTAAAGACAGAGAAGTATTAGGAGTGTTCTGATTAGCCAAAGGAGAGTCTCCTGTGGGTGGGGTAACCTCCCACAGCAGAGGTAAAGAGCTCCCTGCATAGAAATATTTCCAGAAGTTTCTGGAGAGGCCAGCCAGGCCCCCAGATGACCCGTGTAGTGGGGACCCCACCTGGGTTGTCCCTCAGCTTCTATTCCATGTAGACCAGGCGTCTGTAGGGACAGACTCAGGAGAACTGGGGCCTGCAGTCGGCACCAGTATTTGCACGTTCTCCTGCAGGATGACTCCCAGCACTGTTCAGGCTCCCCCGAGGACACCCCTCGAAGCAGTGGGGCCTCAGGCATCTTCAGCCTGAGAAACCTGGCTGCGGACTCACTACTGCCCACACTGCTGGAGAGGGCGGCCCCTGAGGATGTGGACCGGCGCAATGAAGCCCTCAGGCGGCAGCACCGGGCCCCCACCCTGCTCACCTTGTACCCAGCACCTGATGAGGTGGGTGCCCGTTGGCTGGCTCACTGCTTCCAGACCAGTGTCTGCCAACATTTATTGGCTGCCTACTGTATACCCATCTTCAGCTGGTGACATTATTTGGATCCTCGTTTGTCTGACCTTCATTTATTGAACACCAAATGCTTATCTCTACAGTTACTTAGCCATATCTCCACTGTGCACATACTGTATACTTCTCTATTTAATCAGCCAGTGTACTGACCACCTACCATACCTATTTATCTAGCCATTTATTTGGCATCTAGTGCATACCATTATGTTTTTTTAAGCATTTATTGAGTGCTAGCTGTATGCATGTATGTTTATTTAGTCACTACGTGCTGGGTACATAGTGAATGGAGATATTCCTTGGCTATGATGAAGTTATACCCAGTAAACCTATTTGAAGATCAAAGTACATAAGTCAGAAATGCGCTCAAGCTTGCATGGTGCCTTGTGCTTATTTTCCCAGCACTTAGGAGATGGAGGTAAGAAGATCAGATGTTCAGAGTCAGCCTTGGCAGTATAGTGAATTTGAGGCCAACCAGAACTACATGAGACCCTGTCTCTGAGACAAAACAAAACAAAACAAAACAAAAACAAAGAAAAATGTGTAATGCAGATAGATATCTTATTGAGTGTCATAGTTTAACCTACCTTACATGTGTCTGGAATTCCTACATTAGCCTGCAGTTGGGCAAAAGCATGAGGTGGGGGCTGAAGCCTTGACTGTCTGGTATGGTGTGTGGAAACTGTGCTGACTTGAAGTGTGGTTGCTTGGTTATACACCATCCTCACATGGTAACATGCCTGGAAACCTAACTACTAAATCAGAGACTTTGTATGCATGCAGCATTTAGCGAATGCATGTTTTAAATGCTGATATTTATCCGAATAAAATCTGTCCACACTTACTGCATATGCCTGAATTGGCCCAGCAGTGCTAGATGGTGGATATTGGGATTACAGCTGAGCAGGGAGGAGAGAAGGCATTCTAGGCTGGAGAACAACATATAGCAACGCTTGGGGCATGGGGAGCTAGAACTGGGGGCTGGGTGCAGCCAATCTTGGGCCATCCTAGAAACTCCCTGAAGGATACATCCTAGAGCCTCCCATCCCCTTGCAGGATGAAGCTGTGGAACGCTGCAGCCGCCCCGAGCCACCCCGAGAGCACTTTGGACAGAGGATACTGGTGAAATGCCTGTCACTCAAGTGAGTCAGAAGGCAGCCCTGTGGGTTTCCTCACTGCCAGGGCACCATGGGCTTTTCCTTCCCCTCTCAGAAGGCACAGGTGCTTACACATGCTGCCTCTGCAGCAGCACTTGCTGACCCCACCCTCAGCCAGCCCCCTCACTAACAGTCTGGTCCCCCAAGATATGCCTCCGCCTCCCTGGGTCCCGAGACCTCCAAATCTGTGATCCACTTCCTGGTCCCGTGTCCTGTGAGCATTGCTGAATGACTATGTGAGCCCACAGCTTTCCCAACTTCTGAGATTGGGGCTGAGGGCCAGAATGGAATTCTGTTTCCTGCTCTGATCTAGACAAAAACAGGGTCCAGGAGGGGCAGGGCCAGGCTCAGAGTGCACTTCCTGTACAGTTCCATTCCCACGCTCTTCTGGCTGCTCCTGGGGGCTGATACTGGTGAGCCTTGGACTGGAGGTTGGGAGCCAGGCTCCACCCTTCCATCCACCCTGTCTCAGCAGGAGGATAGGCAGGCCAGAGCCAGACTCTGGTTTTTATAAGTGTCATGCTTTCAAGCAGGATACCTGTGCTGTTCTGTGCCTCAGTTTTCCCACATACACTCACCAGACAGGAGGGGGAAGATAGAAGTTAGTCTAGGCGTGGGGCTGCCTAAAACAGTGGGGGCCGGGACGTAGTTCAGAATGCTTCCATTTTCAGTGTAGAATGATTGCATGCAGGAAGCCCTGAGTCCATCCACAGCACTGTGGAGACTTGTCCAGCACTTGAGAGACAGCGGCAGGAGAATTGTGAATTTGAGGTCATTCTTGGTTACAAAGGGATTTAGCCCAGCCTGGGCTAAATCAGACCCTGTCCCAAAAGACAGAGAGAGAGAGAAAGAGAGAGAGAGAGAGAGAGAGAGAGAGAGAGAGAGAGAGAGAGAAAGCATTGGGTAGGCAGGCACAGAATGTGTGAGTGACAGCTCTCAAATAGCTGGCTCCCATTCATCCGCAGGTTTGAGATTGAAATTGAGCCCATCTTTGGCACCTTGGCCCTGTATGATGTGCGGGAGAAGAAGAAGGTAGGTGCCCCTCTTCTTCTCCCTCCCTCCTCTCTTCCTCCCTCCCCCTCCCTTCTCCCTCCCTCCTTTTCCCCCTCTTCCCTTCCTCTCCCTCTTCCCTCTCCTTTCTTCTTCTTCCCTCCCTCTCCCCTTTCCTTCCTCCTCCCTCCTCCCTCCTCCTCCCTCCCTCTTCTCTCTCCTTTCTTCTCCTTCCCTCCTTCCCTCTCCCTCCCTCTTCTCTCCCTCCCTTTCCCTCCTTCCTCCTTTCTTTCCTCTCCCTCCCTACTCCTCCCTCCCTCCTCCTCTCAGTCTTTTGCTCTTATTCCCTGATGGGGTGGCTGTGAAGCGGTGTCTCTCAGCTAACATTCTCTCATATCCCCAGATTTCAGAAAACTTCTATTTTGACCTAAACTCGGACTCCGTTAAGGGGCTACTCCGGGCCCATGGCACCCACCCGGCCATCTCCACCTTGGCACGCTCTGCCATCTTCTCCGTGACCTACCCCTCTCCTGACATCTTCCTGGTTGTCAAGGTGCCTACTGGGGCCCTGCAAGGGGGTGATGATTAGAGCCAGAGGTTCCGTGAGATAGACCGTGATTCCAGCATTTGAAGGCTGAGTCAGGGGGATTGTGAGTTTCAGGTAGCTTGGGCTGCTTATAGAAATTTTTTTTTAAAGCAAACAAGAACAGTTGAGTCTCCCTCTGTGGATGGGGCAGGAAAGGTGAGCTGGTGCGTTCTAGGATCTCTTCAGTCGTGGTTAGGTTTTAACAATGGAGCAACTCAAGTACTTTCAGGCCAGCCTGCTGTACTGAGCAGCTAAACCAGACCTTGTCCCAAAAGGAAAAGATCCTTGAGGTCTAGCTCCTCAAGGTGAAGATTGCAATGGTCATCATTTTATAGATGGGGAAACCGAGGCACAGAACATATAAGAACCTTGTCTGGTCCCACAACTCTTGAGATGTTCAGAACTGGAGTCCCGGCCCTGGGTTCTGGGTCATGGCTTAAGTGTGGACTGACAAAAATGTAGCAAGTACCCTGGCCATATGCATCTCAGCCCAGCTGACAAGGAGGCCACAGCAGGCCTCTGCTACTCGGGTGAACACCAAGGGGAGAAAAGGATGTGCTTCAGCTTATACCTCTCAGGCTGTACTCCATCCTGAGGGGAAGTCAGAGCAGGAACACAGGGCAGGAACCTGGAGCCAAACCTGAAGCAGAGGCCATGGAGGAGGCTGCTTATTGACTCACTCTTCTCCGTGTGTCAGCCTGCCTTCTTGCAAAGCCCAGGACCACCTGCCCAGGAAGACACCACCCACCATGATGCCTCCCACATCAGTCAAGAAAATGCCTCACAGACCGGATTACAGGCCCAGTCTGAGGAGAGTTGTTTTCTCCATTGAAGTTACCTCTTTCCAGATAACCCTGACTGATGTCAGGTTAACATAAAGCCAAGCAGAACAAAGTCAGAGTCCCATGAGACTCAATTTCAAAACAAAAATGGAACCTAGCATGGCTCAGTAGTAGATGACCTTCCTAGAATCCACCAGTAAGGGCCTGGGGGTGTGGCTCAGTGGTAAAGTGCTTAGCCAGCATTCAGAGGCCTGGTTTCTATCTCCAGTGTAAGAAAGAAAGAGGCCAGGTGGTGGGGGCACACACTTGGGAGGCTGAGGCAGGCAGAACTTAGTGAATTTGAGGCTTTCCTGGTTTTACAAAGCAAGCCTGAGGCCAGCCAGGGCTACACAGTGTGGACATGTCTCAAAATAACAAGAAGTAGGGGGAAGGGGAGGGCAAAGGAGGGAGGAAGGGAGAAACTGAAGAAACGCCTTTTGAAGTCACCCTGTGTTCACATCCTAGCACCCGTGCTGGGAGGATCCAGTGCCCTCTTCTGGCCACCGTGGGCACTGCGCTTACATGTTTGCATAATTAAAAACAAAAATCTGTTAAAGAAAGAGAAAAAGAGCTGGGTGTAATGACAAACACCTTCAGTCTCAACACTGAGACGGCAGAGGCAGGTAGATGTCTGTGAATTTGAGGCCAGCCTGGTCTATGCAGAGAGTTCCAGAACAAGCAGAGCTTCCTAGTGAGAGCAGGAGTCCTGGGTTCATCTTTAGGCTCCACTGAAGTATGGTGGGTTGAGGAGGGTCCAGAAGACTGAAATGGGCTAAAGGAGTCCCTGTCTGGGCCCTTTTGCCCTGCAGCTAGAAAAGGTACTGCAGCAGGGGGACATCAGCGAGTGCTGCGAGCCCTACATGGTGATGAAGGAGGCGGACACTGTGAAGGTGTGTGTGGGTGAGCCCGACAGGGTTGGGAGTGCAGGTCCTGAGGGGGCCGCACAAGGGAGGGCCGCTGAGCTGGGGGCGGGTGCATCTCCCCACAGAACAAAGAGAAGCTGGAGAAGCTGCGCCTGGCCGCCGAGCAGTTCTGCACCAGGCTGGGCCGCTACCGCATGCCCTTCGCCTGGACGGCTGTGCACCTTGCCAACATCGTCAGCAGCGTCGGGCCACAGGACCGGGACTCAGACTCCGAGGGCGGTGAGGACCCGCACCACTTGCTGGCTCACCAGGGCATGCACCCGTCGCCCTCTCTCTGCTATCACCACTCTTCTCTAACTCCTGTCCTGCTCTGCCACCGTGTCTCCTAGAACGCAGACCCACCTGGGCCGAACGCCGTCGACGGGGGCCCCAGGATCGAGGGTATAGTGGGGATGATGCCTGCAGCTTCTCCAGCTTCCGCCCGGCCACATTAACTGTCACCAACTTTTTTAAACAGGTGACCTTGGTATAGGACAAGGGTCTTGGGCGGAAAGGAGCACAAAGATTTTTACCCCTGGGGCCCCATCTATCCTGGGAACTTTCAGCCCCCTTACTTTGGGGAACCTGTATCTGGCAGGAGGCAGAACGGCTCAGTGATGAAGACCTTTTCAAGTTTCTGGCAGACATGCGGCGACCATCGTCCCTGCTGAGGCGATTGCGACCTGTGACCGGTGTGTGGCGCACCTTATAAAGCACCCTGTTGCTCACATAATCATTCAGCAACCGTGCTGAGGACAATGGTACTAGGGACCCAACCCGGGGGCATGGATAGGCAGTGGAAGGAACAGGGCAGCTAGTGGAATTTAGTTCGTGATGGGTCCAGCCCCCAGAAGGCTTCAGGAGACAGGCAGAGCCCCAGAAGTGCCCAGCTAGGAGGCTGAGCAGGTGAAAACTGAGTCCCTTCTCCCCAGCTCAGCTCAAGATTGACATCTCCCCTGCACCTGAGAACCTGCACTTCTGCCTGTCCCCTGAGTTACTTCATGTCAAGCCCTACCCTGACCCCAGGGGACGGCCCACCAAGGAGATCCTGGAGTTCCCTGCCCGTGAGGTCTACGCCCCCCATACCTGTTACAGGTACAGCCTGTGGGTTGGGCGGGGCACCATTCTTCCTGTGTGTGCATGTGTGCACAGTTATGATTGTATGTTCTTGGGGGTGTGTGCTAAGGGTACATGAGTGCGTGTCTAAGTGTGTATGGAAGCCAGAGAACCGCCTTGGGTGTTGTCCACCTGGTCTTAAAACCTTTTTATCATGTTTCTTCATTTTATTTGGGGGAGGGGTACAGCACACAGTCAGGATAACTTGCAGAATCAATTCTTTTCTACCACGTGGGTTTTGGGAGTGGAACTCACGGTGCCAAGCTTGTGGCGACACCTTTGCCCTCTGAATTATCTCAGGATGCCTACCTTTTTTCTTTAACATTTACTGTTACTATTATTATTTGTTGAGATAGGGTCTCACCATGTAGCTCTGGCTGTCCTAGAACTCACTGGGTAGACCAGGCTGGCCTCAGACTCATTACCTATGCCTCTCAAGACTTGGGATTAAAGGTGCACTGCCATGCCTGGCTTTTATTATTTTTAATTGTCTGTGTGTCTGTGTGGGTATGTGCACCTGCGTGTGGGAATGTGCACCCGTGTCTGAGTACATGCACCTGTGTGAGTACACACCTGTGTAGGGTGCACGCACCTGTGTGAGGTGTTGAGCAGACCAGAGACTTTGGATCCCCAGGAGTTGGAGTTGGAGGCGGTTGTAAGCCACCTGATAGGAGAGATGAGAATCAAATATGTGTCCTCTAGAAGAGCACTGTGTGCTTTTAACTAGAGCCTTCTTCTCTCCAGCTCCCGATGGTTTTAATTCTCAGAGGGTTAACTTGCCAAGACTGGCTAATGCGAGGTGGACTAAGCCCCCATGTTTGCAGAAACAGGCATGAACACTTATGTTCATAGATTGCCTCTGTTCTGTTTTATTGTGGGGTGTATGGGCATTAAGGGAGCTCATGTCCTTTTCCAGTCCTCCTCCAGAGGGCTCTGTCTTCTGCCTTCCATCCCGCCTGCTCGCTTCTGTCTCTGCTCTGCCTGGAAGCGGGGCGCACTGGCCAGGTCCAGCTGATGGGCAGCCAGCTCTGTCGGCCCCGCGCTGAGCCTGGTGGAGCGCGTTCAGTGTTCTTGCAGCACAACTGGTCCTCAGTGGCATCCTGGCAGTCTCAGGCTGGGAGGGCTGCTGTGTGGAGTCTAGGGAGGGAGACAGAGCTCAGTTAAGGCCAGTGCTGGGTGGGGGTGCCCTTCAGTGGACCTAGGCAACATCCACTCACTACCCCAGAGTAAATCCACCAGGCTCACCTCTGCTGGATCTGTTGCAGCCACTGTTGCTGCTCTGCCATCTCCCGCTGCTGTCGCTGCACATGGCCAGTGAGAACCCATAAGACGTGGCTCTGCTTGTCTGCTCGAGCCTGTAGGGTAGCATATAGACCTTAGCTGGGAGGTCTGGGTACCCCCCATCTCCTGACCACTGCAGGTTTCTCTATTACAATCCATGTGGCCCAGCAAATATCCAAGACCCTGTGGCCTCAGTTTCCCTGTTTGTAAGGTATCTAAGGTAGGACTTGCTTTGCATCATTTATAGATGCACATCAAACAGTACTGATGGGTTCTTAACACACGGCCCCAGATGCCATAGTAATAAGCAGTTTTGAGCACTTACTGTATCCATTCCCCCTGCATTTTGAGACTCTACCTTTGCTCTGAAATGATGGTCGCTCCTCTTACTGTATTTTAAAGTTTATTATATCTAATGCATGCACATGCCACAGCACAAATGTTGGAAGTCAAGGGACAGCTGTTGGGAGTGGGTTCTCTCCTCCCACCACGTGGATCCTGGGGATCAATCTCAGGTCATCAGGCTTGGCAGCTTCTACCTGTGGAACTACCTTGTCGATCCCTCATTCATTCATTCATTTATTTTGAGACAGGGTCTCATGTACTACAGTCTTAACTCAGATGTCTATCTAGCCAGAAATCACCTTGGACTTCTAAGCCCCAGCCTTTACTCTCAAGTGCTGGGGTTGTGGGTATACGCTACCATACCCAGTTATCTTTCTCTTGTTCTTTTTGAGACAGGGTGTCACCTGGCCTAACTTTGTAGCCAAGCCTGGCTTTAATCTTCTATTTCTCCTGCCCCTGCCTCTGGAGTTCTTTCTAGAAAAACAGGCAAGCACCATTGTGCCTAGTTCTTGTCCTTGCTTGCAAAGGTCACTTCTAGAAGGTCACTGAGGCTGGAACCCCACATGTAACTGAAGGGTCCTCTAGCCCAGGGTTCAGTGGTGGCTTCTTCCTGGGGAGCAGGGCCTGAGAGTCCCTTACCTTTAAGGTCTCAAATTCTTGGTGTGCTTGGCCCAGCCAGGCGCCTCTCAGCTGCACTTGTAGTCTCCGTACAGTGGCCCGCAGAGCCTGCTGGGCCCGGGCCACTTCCCCCAGCGATTGGGCTGTGGCTTCTGCTCGAAGATGTAAAGCGTCCTCTTCCACCTGCTCAATGGATGGTGTGGCATCAGCGAGGTCACTCAGTCAGCTTTGGTCACCCCGAACTTTATCACTCTTCCTCTGTTCTGGGCTTAACTTTTCCCCAGACTCTTATCCACCCAACAATACCCCAGATCTAGTGCTCACCTGAATCTCTGATAAGCTGGTGTGAAGCTCCTGTGTCGCATCCCGGCCCTGACTGACCTCTGTTCCCAGAAATTTCAGTGCTTGGTCAAAGAGGCCCACGCTGTGCCCAGCTTCTGTCAGGCGAGCCTCGGTGGCTCTGTACACGCTGTTGAGGGTCTGGCTTAGCTGCAGGGCCCCATGAAAGAGCAAGGTCAGCTCTTCATATTGAGCTGGCTCTGGACCACCCAGAGGGGCCACTGGGGCAGGTCGCACTGCTGTTGCTAAGGCCCACAGGAGGCAGAGAGCAAGCACAGCCATGGCTGACAGTCCTGGGTGTGTGGAGCCTGTGCCGCTGTGGCCACCTTTTATTTCCACAGGCTTCCATTAACCCCCCGGTCAATGGTTAACCAGCCACTGTTGCACAAGGGCCTGGCAGAGGCTCAGCCGTTGCATCAGGCAGATGGCTAAGCAGGCCATGCTGATATCACGCTGCTAGAACACAGGGCCAACCGGGGTGGGGGGTGGGGGGGAGGTTTTGAGGGGTAGTGGGTTAGCTCAGACTGGAGAGAGCTCAGCGACAGGGTCTGTATGACTATATATAGCATTGCTTTGAGCCTCAGTTTCTCATCTAAGTGAAGACATGGCCTCCATGAGCCATGGCTCCCTTCACAGCCGACACAGCAGGTCCAGTACTGCTGGAGCGTCCAGAGGGCTGTCCAGGGGCTCCAATTCCACCACAGCTCGGGTCTCAAGATTGCCATTCGCATGGAATTCAGGCACTGTGTCATCTGCTCTCCTTGTCTCCTTCCTGCAAACAGCTAATGCAGGGGCCACTGGGTATAGCAGATGGCTGTGGGGGAGGGGTGCAAAAATGACATGACAGCCTCCTTCCAAGGTCATGGAGCCTGACTCCCAGCACGGTCTATGATCCATGCTAACTTTGATTTAACTTCCTAGAAGACTCAGGGCAAGTACTGCACCCCATTTTCCCTACTTAGGGGAATCCCACATGTAGTACTAAGCATTTGTTGGACACCCACTGTGGGCACTCCAAAGGAACAGCCATTGCTCTCCTTGCAAATGGAGTGTTACACTCTGAGTCTGAGGCAGGAGGAACTTGAGTTCAAGGCCAGCCTGAACTAGATCCTCTCTTACTCTAAGAAAACAAGGGCTGAGGTGGTGCTCCCAGGTATGGAAGGCTTGCTGGGCACTCAGCATTCCCTCCCTAGCACCACGGAAAATGGCCGTGGAGTTAGTTATCTGTGGTGAGTGTTTGGAATGGAGCTTGACACCTAGAGGGTGCCACGTAGGTGTCCTGTGGTGACTGTCATTGGTATTGGTGAGGGTACTGTGTTTCAAAGGCTGAGCTGGCAGGCCAGATGCCCCCATCGTACAGCTTGAGCACGGGAGGCCTACAGAGCTGGGGTTTGTGCAATTGCAGCTGGGGTAAAGAGGCAGGACCAGGACTCTGGCCCCAGGTTCTGGTTCTCTCTGTATCTGAGAGACAGACGATATATATAACTCCAATAAGCCAATAAGGTGGTAGTGTGGGCTGGGGAGGCCAGTCATGCGACCTGGTTACTTGTGAGACCACCTTTTGTAAAGGTTTATTTTATTGTTTGGGGACAGGGTTGTCCAAAGAGGCCAGAGGCATCAGATCCCCCTGGAGCTGCCTGATGTGGGTGCTGTGAACTGAATTTAGATCATGCCCTAAACTGCTGAGCCACATTTTCAGACCTCAGGCCCTCGGGGGCTGGAGCTGTCGTTAGAGAACTTGCCTAGTGTGCACAAAGCCCTAGGCTCCACCCCCAGTCCCTGATATGCCAGGAATAGTGGCACTTGCCTGTCACCCCAGCACTTTGGAGGTGGAGACAGGAAATCAAGACCTTAATGTCCTCCTTAGCTAAATAGCAAATTCTGGGCAAGACAAGACCCTATCTCGCTCATATGTTAGTTGTTTAGTTAGTTGTTTCTTAGAGAAAAGATTTTCCTATGTAGCTTTGGCTGGCCTAGAACTTGCTACGTAGACCAGAATGACCTTGAATTAGAAAAACCAAAACAAAAAAGCTCTGACTCTCAGTACCCATCTGAGCCTGACCTTGTGCCTCCCTGAATCTAGATATGTACGTCCAGATGTTTCGCCTACTGATGACTGTTTGTGTCACCTGGGGTCACTCCCGCCCTGTTTTACATGCACAGGCTTCATGTCCACCTCTCCTGTGACTGTCCCCAGCCCTCTAAAGGATCCTCCACCCCTCCAATCCCTCCTTTTCCAGGAACCTGCTCTTCGTGTATCCACACAGCCTCAATTTCAGCAGTCGCCAGGGCTCTGTGCGGAACCTAGCCGTGCGGATCCAGTACATGGCAGGTGAAGACCAGAGCCAGGCCTTGCCGGTCAGTGCAGTGACCCTGCCCTGGGGCGAAGGGCTTGGAGCAGGCACGGTTTTCCCCAGTGGGTCCCTCATGTCCCCATTCCCACAGGTCATCTTTGGGAAATCTAGCTGCAGCGAATTCACCCGAGAAGCCTTCACACCAGTGGTCTATCATAACAAGTATGCAGCGTCGGTGGCCGGAGACATGGGCTGACCCTCGGAGACTCTGAGGGGGTCAGGGTAGCCTAGTGTAGGGAGGGTATGCATGGAGCAGGAAGAGCAGAGGCTTATGTTTCAGTATGCAGACGAGATAAGTTGAGGCAGAAAGTCATCTCGTAAGATAGATGCTCACTCCATAGCTGGCCCCCGGCCCCTGGCCTTGTCTCACCAGGTCTCCTGAGTTCTACGAGGAATTCAAACTACGACTTCCTGCCTGCGTGACCGAGAACCATCACCTCTTCTTTACCTTCTACCATGTCAGCTGCCAGCCCCGGCCAGGAACAGCCCTGGAGACGCCTGTGGGCTTCACTGTGAGCCACAGTTACCCCAGAGCTTCCTCCCTGCCCTGTCCCCCAGGCCTTCAGCCACACTTGACCTTCATCCATTCCTTGTCTTCCCAGTGGATCCCTCTGTTACAACATGGCCGCCTGAGAACTGGTCCCTTCTGCCTGCCCGTGTCTGTGGACCAGCCTCCACCCAGCTACTCAGTCCTGACCCCAGATGTATGTGCCTGTGCCCACAACTGATGCCTTCATTGCCTTCTGTCTTCCTCCCTTCAATGCCCCTGAGAGCCTTGCTGGCCTGGATGGGTACCTGTGGGTTCCCTGTGCCTCCTGCCACCCCAAAAGAATGTCTCTGTAGGCGGGCTGCTGCATCCCGTATTATATGTCTCTATACTCCACATATCCATCTCCCCTCTTGCTGTCCTCCCGCCAAGGACCCCCAGCCTCTCTGTCCCTTCCCTTTGTGATTTTATTTTTATTTTTTGTTATTTTTGGGGTGGGCCTCGTGTGCCATGGGAACTGTGTGTAAGTCAGAGAATGGTTTTGTGGAGTCATTTCTCTCTGCCTGCTGTGCAAGTCCCGGCTTAGACTCAGCCATAAGCTTTTGCTCACTGAAACATCTTGACAAGGTCGCACATAGCCCAGGCAGGCCTGGAATTCTGTATAGTCAAGGGTGAGCTTGACCTCCTGATTCTTGCCTTTCTCTTGAGCGTTGGCATGGCAGGTGTGTACCACCACACCTGGCTCTCCTGTTGCCATTTTGTCCCCTCCATCCACCCCATTACAAGGCTGCCACTATCCCTCTTTCCTTCTACCAGCTGATGAACAAGTCCTGTGGGTTCAGGTTCCCCCTTTGAATGCTATTCTTATGCCATTGGCTTTTCTAGGTAATGTTCACTCTGTGAACATACCCTGTTTTCTGAGGGTCTCCATCCCACCCCTAGAGTTTTCCCTTCATCTACTGGGAATGGATTTAGGGACAGGGTACCCTGCTGCTCCCTCAGGCTGGGCTCCTCTCCTGGCCATGATGTTGCAATGACTAGGGCCATGGCCACGGCCTGGCTTGGTGGCCTGATGCATGGGGGAGGGTCAGCCTGTGCCCACCCCACCTCTTCTTCCCACAGGTAGCACTGCCGGGCATGCGCTGGGTGGACGGTCACAAGGGCGTGTTCAGTGTGGAGCTCACAGCTGTGTCATCCGTGCACCCGCAGGTACAGGGTGGGATGAGAACCCATGCTCCCTGGCTTCTTCCCCTCCTGCTACCCTGGGATTGAGCAAGACTTACTTGCAGCTGGCTGGAGAAGGTCTGGCCTCCAGCCACTAGATGTGACTTTAGTCCATTTGACCCAGACTGCTGACTAGGGGAGGGGGACACTCCATTCTGCCTGAGCTCTCTGCTCACTTCCTGCCCTCCTCCCAACTTAGGACCCCCACTTGGATAAGTTCTTTACCCTGGTACACGTTCTAGAGGAAGGAATCTTTCCATTCCGGCTCAAGGAGACAGTGCTGAGCGAAGGCACTATGGAGCAGGAGTTGCGAGCCAGCCTGGCAGCCCTGCGCCTTGCCAGCCCAGAGCCCCTTGTGGCCTTTTCCCACCACGTGCTAGACAAGCTTGTCCGCTTGGTTGTGCGGCCACCGATCATTTGTGGCCAGATGGGTGAGTCACTGCGGTCTTGGTCTCTTCCCTCAACCAGGAGTTTCTTCTCATAGTTCATCGCTTCTCTGGCCTGAGTTCCCCCCATATGACAGTGACCCCAGTGCATATGACAGTGACCCTTAGTGCAGGTTCTTTAAGATCCTAGATGAATGAAGTGTGAGCCCTTACATTCCCTTCCCTCCTCTGGAAAATGAATGGGGACCTGAGAGGCCTCGGGCTGTGGAATGTGACCTTCGTTCTGTCCGACAGTGAACCTGGGTCGAGGGGCCTTTGAAGCTATGGCTCATGTAGCCAGCCTTGTGCACCGGAACCTGGAGGCCGTCCAAGATTCCCGTGGCCACTGCCCACTGCTGGCTGCCTATGTCCACTACGCCTTTCGCCTCCCTGGAGGTGACCTCGGCCTGCCAGGCGGTGAGTGTTGATGGAGAACTCTGGGCCACAGGAAATATTGGTGGCAGCAGCATTCACCTCATGAGGACAGAGAGCCACGAAAGATAGTGCTCTTCAGAGTTCTACACAGTGAGCAGTCACTAGATCGAGGCTGGCTCAGTGACATGCCCGAGGCACAGGGTTTAAATCCCGGCACCAAAAAGAACAAGAGGGAGGGGTAGAAGAGGAACAGAAAGAAGTCGGGGAGGAACTTGGGCTGGTGAAGCTCCTGGTAGCTCAAGTGTTTGTACACAAGGGGTAACAGCTATGAACACAGACCCTGGGCTCCATCCCAGTGTCTTCTGTCTGCCCCAAGTCATATGAAGCAGTAACCCTGTTCAGCTCCATTTTACACTGTGACTATGGAAACTCAGAGAAGGAAAGTGATTTCACGTAGGGCTGCTCTTTGCGAAGGGACTGCTGTCCTCATGGCAGGTGTTGACCTAACAGGTTCCCTCTCTCCACAGAGGTTCCTCCAGCAACTGTACAGGCTGCCACACTGGCCCGCGGCTCTGGCCGCCCTGCCAGCCTCTACCTGGCACGGTCTAAGAGCATCAGCAGCAGCAACCCTGACCTGGCCGTGGTCCCCGGCTCTGTGGACGATGAGGTGTCCCGCATCCTAGCCAACAAGGTAGGATAAGCCCCAGCCTCACAGGCCTGGCTGCAGGCTCGGTGCTGATGGAGGAAGGACCACCTGGAAGTCACTGCTCAAAAGAAGGTCGCATCTCAGCTGCGTGGCCAGGCTGAGGCTCTCATAACTGCAGGGCTGTTTGGGCATTCTGTACTGTTCAACTGACTGGAGAATGGCGGAATAGGGCAACAGTATAATGTACAGGATTCGGCAGGCGTAGATGGACACGTGCAACCTGTGCACAGTAATATGGAGGGGTGTGTGCATGTTTCTTGCACAGATGTACACAGATGCATGTACATGTGTAGCTTATGTGTACATATATGTTGATGTATGCACACACTACACATACACATATACCCCATGCACACACATGTATGCGCTTACCCCATGCACAAAGAAGTGCATACAGACAGGCCTCATATGCACATACACATATGAATACGTACGTACATGCTCTCCATGTGTAGATCTACATGGGTTTAAATGCATGTGCAGTCCAGGCAGTTATACACACATAAGCACACCTCACTTGCCCAGGTATGTGCAGGGCATGTATGTGCTTTGGGGCAGTGTCCACACTTGGTCTCCCGTACCTCTTTCCCTGTGCTTGGCCCAGGACGTCATCCCTTCTCTCTGTATCTTCAGGGCGTCGATCGCTCACACTCCTGGGTGAATTCTGCTTATGCTCCGGGAGGCAGCAAGGCTGTGCTGCGGCGGGTGCCCCCATACTGTGGGGCTGATCCCAGACAGGTGCTCTCATGACCCGCCTCCACACGTGTGTCCACCGTCTTTGCATGAGTTCTTCCCACCCTCTTGGCTGCAGTGAACTAATCCCTGGGGGCTGCCTGAGGGACAGCAAGAACCCCACATGACTGTTTGGGGCTGTGGAGGTCTGTGTTGTGGGGATGGCTGGGGGTGCGGCTCAGAGGCAGAGCTCCTCCACAGCAGGCATGAGGTTCTGGGTTCTATCCCAGC
Organism: Rhabdomys pumilio; assembly: GCA_030674055.1. Lineage (NCBI taxonomy): Eukaryota > Metazoa > Chordata > Mammalia > Rodentia > Muridae > Rhabdomys > Rhabdomys pumilio. The sequence goes on from JANHMN010000006.1 coordinate 73,772,481, forward strand.
ACCACCAAGAAGTAAAATTAATATTAAGAAGCAAAGCCTAGTGTGGTGGCGCACACCTTTAATTCCAGCACCTGGAAGTCAGAGGCAGGCAGAGCCCTGAATTTAAGGCTAACCTGGTCTACATGGTGAGTTGGAGGCCATCCAGGGCTTCACAGTGAGACCCTGTCTTAACAAACAAAAGACAGTAAGAAAAAAAACAAACATAGACCCTAGCCCTGACAGAGAAGATTCTGGGGTGGTATATAAGTGGACATCTCGTATATAAATCTACCCACCTATAACTTCCTGCCCTGCATGGCTGTTCCCCACTCTAACCCATCTGTTTTAGGGGACTTCTAACCATCTTCTTGGCATACAGAACCCTTAGAAGGGTGGCGTAGCCCTGGACCCCTGTAGCTCCCCATCTGTTTACATACAGGGGGTTCCCCAACTTCACCCCTTTCCAGGGACCTGGTATGGGGAGGAGCTTTGCCTGCAATGGGCCTGGGCTCCAGCCCCCCTTGGTTTAGGCCTTGCCTTGTGGCCCAGGTGATTGGCTGCCTTTGAATCTCTTAGTTTCTAAGATGAAGTTAGGTAACACACCAAAATTTCAGCTGCCTGACTGTCATCTCAATGTGTGGGGGGTGGAGACACGAGTTCAAAGTCATCCTGGGCTACATAGAAGCTTCCAGGAATCCCAGGCTCCATCGTGTCTTGTCAAAACAAAGCAAACAAAAAGACTCTCAGTAAAATGCTCAACATGACCTGAAGCCTAGGCATAGGGTAGGTCTCAGTGGGGCCTCCTTAGGAAGAAGGTGAGTCAGTCAGTGAGCAGGCTCAGAAGGGCTGGTAGAGCTGCCTTCAACAGGCTGGAGTTGGAGCTGAGCAAGTAAAGCCCTGGCCTAGCGTGCACACATCCCTGGGTCTATCCCTAGCACCACATACACTAAGCATGGTGGTACATGCCTGTAAACTTAGCCCTTGGAGCTGGGGGCAGGAGGATCAGGAGTTCAAAGTCATCCTTGGCTACATGCAAGTGTGAGGTCAGCCTAGAGAACGAGAGATCCTATCCCCATCCCCAGAGGAAACAGATAGGGATGAAGTTCAGCGGTAAACCCCCTGCTTCACCTTTGTGGCTGGTCCATACCAGGCTGCCTGCGTATCTACGCTGCAGTTGCCTGGTGCCCTCTAAAGTCAGACGAGGGCATTAGATCCCCTGGAACTGGAATTACAGACAAGTTAAGTCACCATGTAGATGGTGGGAATTGAACCCAGGTCCTCTGCAAGAACAGCCAGTGCTCTTGACTGCAGAGCCGTGTTTCCAGCTCCAACACCAGCATTTTTAATCAGGGTTGCCCTCAATTTCCTGAAGGGTCAGTTAGGACTTGGAGAGCCAGGAGGAGGTGCCAAGGTAGAAGCAAGGTGCTGTCCCAGGCAGGAAGTGGTCTTTGTAGTGTGTGGCCAGGCTCAGACATGCTGAGTAGCCAGTGTCTGCTGGGCCCGGGAGCCTGCAGGGCACTCAAGTGCCAGTGGCTGAGCCAGCTCCATCACTGAGTTTCTTCTCCTGACCAGGAAGCCAGGCAAGGGTTGTGAAGCTTGGGCCACCCCTGTATCTGTTTCATAGAGGGGGTGTGAAGGCCCTGTGAGGCCCTAGCAAGGCTGGAGCAGGAGGCCAGGCCTGTCATCCCCATACCATCATCGTTGTCTTACCTTCCTTGGGTGTTTGCTGTCCTTCCATGTTCACATACTGCCTGTGGTCAGCTCCCCCGTTGAACCCTTGAGCTCATCTGTGCTCCACTCACCGTGCCTGCCTTCCCTGTCGGACAGTGGTGCTCTGACTTTTGGCCACAGCCAGGCCCACCACCCCTCCCCTCCCCCCCTCTGTGCTCACCCCGCTCCATCACCACCTTCATTGTTAGTCTCCACTCCATCTCTCCCACCTGCATCCCCCCCCCTAGTGCTGGGGGTGGCGCCCAGGGCCTCACACACGGGAAGACAAGTGCTCTCCGCCTGGCCCTTATTTTCATTGTTGGTTTGGTTTGGTTGTTATACTTTGAGACAGAGTCTTGCTATGTAGCCCATGGTGGCCTGGAAGTCACACTCTTCCTACCTCAGTTTCCTGAGCACCCGAGGTGACGGGTGGACTCCACCATGTCCAGCTCCCTCTTTTCTCAACACATCTGATTTCAACGCCTCTGGCCTCATCTACACCACCTTGTGTCCTCCCTCCATGCCCGCTGGTGTTCCCTTTCATCCACACACCCCTTCACAGAGACCCCAGACGTCTCCTACCATCTGCCCTCACCACCCACATGGCCCCGTCCATTGTCTCAGTTGGTTTTCTATTGCTAGAACAACGTACTCAAGGTGGGGCCATAAAAAGAATAACTATTTAATTCATGGCTCCGGAGAGTAGGGGAAGCCCCAGCACAGGCCTTTCTTGCTGTATTATGTAGTGAAGGATGGCCCATGGTGGCAGCCAGTCAGCTAACTCAATCCCTCTTCTCCTCCCTACTTTCTTCTAACTCCCTCATCCTCTGCCTCCCTCTCTTCCTTCCTTTCTCTTTGCTTTATTGTAAGACAAAATCTCCCTTGACTTGGAACTCATAGTCCTCCTGTCTCAGCATCCTCAGAGGATTACAGATGCATTCCACCTTGCTTGCCTTTCTCTTCCTCTTCTAAAGCCATTAACCACCACAGAGGTCCTACCTTCATAGCCTCACCTAATGCTGGTCTCCTACAAAGGCCCCACCACCAAATGCCATCAACATGGCCAGCCTGGGCTGCATGAGGCTCTGTCTCAAACAAAAACAAAAACAAAAAACCCAAACAAAAAATCTCTAATCCATGAATGAGGTTTCTGGGGATATATTCCAACCATAACAGCTTCCTCCCATGTTCATGCTGATCCAGACCCATCATCGCTCTTTCCCATGCCCAAGTGGACCGATCCTTCATCCATGTTCCTCCTCCGTGTCTCGTCCACATCACTAACTCACCCCTCCATTCCATGCTCTGCATCCCATCCTCCCCTAGGCCATCGACCGCAGCTCTAGCCGGGCATCCTCTTACCTTGAGGCCTCCTCCTCGGCCCTGCCAGCCCCTCAGCTGAGACACACTGTACAGAAGGTAGAGGGGACAGTAGGGTGGCTGACCTGATGTCTGCCCCACTGCCCCATGAGAAAGGGGTCCAGTGCTCCTCCCACATCCAGAGCCCAGCAGGGACTGGATCTGCCCTCATCCTGTCCTGCATGGCCTGCTGCTCTGACCCCCAATCAGGCTTCGGGCTGCATCCCCCAAGGGATGCCTTCCTAAGGGGTGTGTGGGTGGGGTGGCTCGTGGCTCTCGGTGACCCTGGCCTTGCCTGCAGCTGCTGCACGAGGAGCTGGCTCTGCAGTGGGTGGTGAGCGGCAGTGCGGTGCGTGAGCTGGTCCTGCAGCACGCCTGGTTCTTCTTCCAGCTCATGGTGAGGACTTTCCCATCCTAGAAGACCCTTGAGAAAAAGTGCATTGAAATTGCAGTTAGAAACCCTAAGAAATGGCCTTGAGACTCTTCTGTAAGGAGAGATGGGGGTACCTTGACAGTGAACACGCCCTCTCTAGAGCACCCATGCCCCCCTTCCCAGCCCTCAATCCAGGGATAGGGCCTACCTCCGGGGCCTACCTCCTCCAAGAGACCCCAAGCACTGAGAAGTCAGTCTTGGAGAGCTCCTACATTCCTTCAGGTGTGCCTTCATGTCCTCTTCCCCAGTGCCTGCTGGTCCTGTCCCCACCAGCCCATCCCCCATAGTCCTCCAAGACAGAGCCCAGAATTTCTCAAATTCAGCCCCCCCAGGGCTGGGGAGAAGGTTCAGTCAGTGAAGTGGTTGCCACATACACATGAAGACCGGACTAGGTCTCCAGCACACAGGTAAAAAGGAAAGGGCTGGACCTGATGCAGGCCTGCAGTCCCAGCCCTAGAGAGGAAGAAACGAGGGCCCTGGTACGTGCTGACCAGCCAGCCTCAGTGAGGCCTGTCTCAAACAAGAGACGGGCCTGGGCCTCCTCACACACCCACAAACCTCTGAGTCCTAAGGCTTCACCATGGTCCCACCTGCTCATGTCCCTCACACTGCTGCTCCCCATGGAGACTACAGCCCTGGCCCCTTTTCCAGCTCTGCCCACAGCCCTCGAGCACCGCCCATGTAACAACCCTACCCACAGCCCTTAAGCACCGCCCATGTAAGAGCTCCGCCCACAGCCCTCAAGCACCGCCCATGTAACAGCCCTACCCACTTGCCTCACTCCCAGGTAAAGAGCATGGAGCTACACCTGCTCCTGGGCCAGCGGCTGGACACTCCCCGCAAGCTGCGCTTCCCTGGGCGCTTCCTGGATGACATCGCAGCCCTGGTGGCTTCTGTGGGCCTGGAAGTCATCACCCGAGTCCATAAGGTGAGGGGGGACTCAGGGCCTTTCAGAAGAACATGACGAATGCCGTGGTCAAGAATGCAGTGTGCCACGTGGGTCTGTTCACGGTCTCTTTCTTGAGCGCCAGTGGCTTGCATGGCCCTGGCTGGATGTAGAGACATAGCCGTAAATAAAACAGATCAAGTTCTTGCCTTCACAAAGCGGTTTTAGAGAGAACTGAAAGGTGACATGGGTGAGGCTGGTAGTTGCAGGCTGGAGGAATGGCAAGTGCAAAGGTCCTGAGGCAGATTCGCAGCTGGGCAGATAGCAAGTGAGCATGGCTGAAGTGGAACAATCAGGGACAAATAAAGGTTAGCGAGGACTGGGGGTGTGTGGGGCACATCCTTGGCCTTAGCGTAGTACCAGTACCCAGGAGGAGCATGATAAATAGATGTTGCATTTCTGAGACCCGGATGCTCACTGAGGCTCTAGAATTACCAATTCTAGTCCCCACCGGGATTAGGTAAACAGCAGTCAAGATCAGAGCATTCTTAGGGAAGCATTTATTGATCGCCTGCTGTATGCTTCCAGCTGGATCGTTTAAATCTCACCAGTCCTCCACAAAGTATTAATGTTATCTCTGCTTTACTGAGAGGGAAACTGAGGCAGAGTGGCAGAATGGCTTGGCTTGGTGCCATACCACGGGGAAGGAGAAAGCAAAAGGATTTGAATCCCAGTCACCCTCTTCTGTGGGGCTGTATGGAGCCAGAAAGTAACTTTTCTTCAGACAGAAACACCCGCTGCCCTGATCTGTCCAAACCGGGCCCTCAGAGATGGCTCTCCTAATTTCTTTTTGCCTGTTTTGGTTTTTTTTGAGGCAGGGTCTCTCTGTGTAGCCCTAGTTGTCTTGCTCTGTAGACCAGGCTGGCCTTGAACTCAGAGAACCACCTCTGTCTGCCTCCTGAGTGCTGGGATTAAGGGAATGCACCACCACCACCAGGCTGCTTCTTCTTCTTCTTCTTTTTTTTTAAACTACAAAAAAAAAAAAAAACTCTTTTGATGTGAATGGGTGTTTGGCCTGTGCACAGTGTGTATTGTGCCCTTGAAGGTCAGAAGAGTGTGTCAGATCCCTGGAAGTAGAGTTACAGATGGTTGTGAGCTGCCTTGTGGGTGCTGAGAATCAAACCCAAATCCTCTGGAAGAACAGGAAGTGCCTGATTCCCCAACCCCCACCACCACAGGGTTTCTCTGTGGAGCTCTTGCTGTCCTGGAGCTGGCTCTGTAGACCAGGAGACCAGGCTGGCTTCATTCCATCTGCCCCTGCCCCTGCCCCTGCCCCTGCCCCTGCCCCTGCCCCTGCC
>JANHMN010000006.1:73778215-73788869 GCA_030674055.1 Rhabdomys pumilio
CCTGCACCTGGGCCCCAGCCAGGCATGGTGGTGCACACCTGTGACCCTTGCACTTGGGCCCCAGCCAGGCATGGTGGTGCACACCTGTGACCCCTGCACATGGATCCCAGCCAGGTGAGGTGGTGTACACCTGTGACCCCTGCACCTGGGCCCCAGCCAGGCATGGTGGTGCACACCTGTGACCCCTGCACTTGGGCCCCAGCCAGGTGAGGTGGTGCATACCTGTGACCCCTGTACTTGGGAGATCAAGACAAGACAATCACAAGTCTGAGGATAACCTGGGCTATCTATGTAATATTAGTTCATCACTTGTCTCTCCTAAGACTTTTTCTTGGACAAGCAACTAGAACAATATGTTTTTTTCACAGCTTTGGCACACAGTAGGTGCTCAATAGATGCACATTAAAGAATTGATGACAGTGTACCAGTGGAGCACATTAATTTGCTGCAAGACATGATAGGCATTTAAATAGAACCCAAGTGTTTCTCTGTACACAAGTAGGCTGTGGAGCTTCCAGGGTTTGGCCCAGGCTCTCCTAGATCACCAGGGGTTTCAAGGAGGGCTTTGCACCTCCTCTCTAATTTCATTGGCCAGAATGTGATCAGCTAGCTCTCAGCTGTAAGGGAGCCTGTGAAATAGATCGTGTTGACCTCTGAGGTCTGGATGTAGAGGGTGAGTTACTCAGCTGTGCATGGAAGAAGAAAGGAAAATGTATTGTGGGGCTGGGCGTGACATAGTGGTGCAGGCCTTTGATCCTGGCCCTGGAGAGGCAGAGTCAGATCTCTGAGTTTGAAAACACCCTGGTTTACAGTTTTAGGACAGCTAAGGCTACACAGTGAGACTCTGGAGTGAAAGTATTGTGAGCAGGTCGTGGAGGGGGAGAATGAAGTCAGGAAGGAGGACCTGGGTCACAGAGCCAGGGCGTAAGGAATTCCTGCAGAGGTGGCCTTGGTGAGCCGGGCTGGACACTGTGAATATGGACTAAAGGTCCCTGTGTCCCCAGGACGTGGAGCTAGCTGAACGCCTCAACGCTAGCCTGGCCTTCTTCCTCAGTGATCTCCTGTCCATTGCGGACCGAGGCTACATCTTCAGCCTGGTGCGCGCCCACTACAAGCAGGTAGGTGTGCATGGCAGAGGGTGTGGGGATGTGGCGGTGACATGCCTTTGGACCTGCGGTGTGTGTGAGCACAGCGATGCGATGCCGATGCCGATGTCACCGATGTCACCGGGTGATTGCCTTCCCTGCAGGTGGCCACTCGGCTCCAGTCTGCCCCCAACCCAGCTGCACTGCTCACACTGCGAATGGACTTCACCCGCATCCTGTGTAGCCACGAGCACTACGTGACCCTTAACCTCCCCTGTTGCCCCCTGTCGCCCCCCGCCTCCCCCTCCCCCTCGGTGTCCTCCACTACCTCACAGGTAGGCGGGCCTCTCCCCAGCCTCCTTCCTTTCACCTTAGGTGACGCACCTTCAATCCACTATTTCTGTTCCTTGTGGGCTAACCCTGGCTAACCCTTGATCTTTGACTTTTCACCTCTGATTCTTCACCCATGACTTCTCAGAGATTTCCTAGGAAAAATAACCCCATCTGGTCCCCAAACTCAGTTCTTGGACTTGCATTCAATCGGCTGTTTCTTAGCCCTTTGAATTTTGGCTCCATGCCCTCCTACTTGACGGATGGGTTACGCTGACCTCTCACCTCTGACCTTTGAATATTTATTAGTTTTTATTTTGTGTGTATGACCAGCATCACATGTATGCCTGGTACCAGCAGAGGCCATAGAGGGCACTGGGTCCCGTCAGACTGGCCTTACAGATGGTTGTCACCACCACGGGAATACTGGGAAATGAACCTGGCTGCTCTGGAAGGGCAGGCAGTGCTCTCAGCTGCTGAGTCCTCATCTCTCCGGTGCCGCAGCTCTGACCTTTAACCCTATGCTCACCAACAGTACTGTCGCACTGACAGGGTCAGCATGCAGTCAGTGAGCAGAATTGTCGTGATGACACTTCGTCATATTTTTAATTTACACTTGTATTTATTTCATGGGAGGAGCATGTGTTCTGTGTGACGGTGTGGCAGTCAGAGAACAGCTCTCGGGATTGATTCTCTCCATCTGCCATGTATGCCCTAGGGCTCAGATTCAGGCAGCTAGGATGGATGGAGACAGCCTTTCCTGGCTGAGCCCTCTTGTTGGCCCTTCTGAGGCACTTTTAGGAGTAGAAAATGGAAATACTCAGATTTTGAATCTATGTATGTCTCTCCTGCCCCAATCAGTCATCCCCAGCTCTTGGTGCTAACTAACTTCAGTTATTTCCATGGTAGCCATGGTGGTGATCTTTCACCTCTGATCCTTGACCTGGACATGCATTGTCCCGTCTGCAGAGCTCCACCTTCTCCAGCCAGGCCCCTGACCCAAAGGTGACCAGCATGTTTGAGCTGAGCGGGCCATTCAGGCAGCAGCATTTTCTGTCTGGACTCCTGCTGACAGAACTGGCTTTGGCCCTGGATCCAGAAGCTGAGGGGTGAGCATGGGGCCTGGATGTGGCCCAGGGACGGTGGCATGGGCCAGGAGCCATGTCTGCATGATACTGAACACCCTGTCACCCCACAGGGCATCCCTTTTGCACAAGAAGGCCATTAGCGCCGTGCACAGCCTGCTGTGCAGCCACGATGTTGACTACCGCTACACAGACGCTACCGTGAAGGCCAAGGTGGCCGAGCTGTACCTGCCCCTGCTCTCCCTTGCAAGGGACACACTGCCACGGCTGCACGGCTTTGCCGGTTAGAGGGCTGGGGAAGATGCGGTTTCATGGGCCAGACACTTGATCATGCGGGGGTCAGCCTCAGGGTGAGCAGCTCTGGTCAGACTTAACACAGTGTCCACATCAAGCCGGTCTCACCTGGAAGTCAAACACTGTTGGTATCCATTATGGTAAAGAAACACGCATGTGGAGAACTGTCCTGGGCAGCCAGGTGTGTCATGGCACACACACATAACCAGCATTCGGGAGGCCGAGACGCACTCCCAGGCCCTCACCTGAAAATTTTGTTGTTGTTTTTCAAGACAGGTTTCTCTGAGTAGCCCTGGCTGTCCTGAAACTCAATCTGTAGACCAGGCAGGCCTTGAATTCAGAAATCCACCTGCCTCTGCCTCCTGAGGGCTGAGAAGAAAGCCTGTGCCACTGCTCTCAACTGAAGCGAGGTGCTTACCAATGTCTCATTCTTGCCATCTATTCTGCAGAGGGCTCGGGGCAGCGGTCAAGACTGGCTTCCATGCTGGATTCAGATACAGAAGGTGAAGGGGACATCGGAGGCACCATCAACCCATCTGTGGCCATGGCTATCGCTGGGGGGCCTCTGGCTCCTGGCTCTCGCACCAGCATTTCCCAGGGACCTTCAACAGTAAGTCTGAGGCTCATCCCCATAGATTCCTTTGGAACAACGCCCACATTGCTGGCTGGGGCTGGAGCTGGGGATCCGGTGCTTACCTCGCATGCATGAAGTCCTGGAGCACATGGAATGGTGCACACTTGTGATCCCAGCCCTGGGGAGATGGAGGATCTGAAGCTTAAAGTTGTCTTCAAACTATGTCAGGAGTTTGATGCCAGCCCATGTCTCAAACAAAACAAAGAGAAAGGAACTCATGTCATGAAATACAGTTGGCCGATTCACCTTGTATAAGGAACTAGAAATGAATTCTGTTCTCTCTGCACCCAGGCAGCTCGCTCAGGCTGTCCTCTGTCTGCTGAGTCCAGCCGGACCTTACTGGTGTGTGTGCTGTGGGTCTTGAAAAATGCAGAGCCGGCACTCCTGCAGCGCTGGGCTGCTGACCTGGCCCTGCCCCAGCTGGGACGCCTCCTCGACTTACTCTACCTCTGTCTGGCTGCCTTCGAGTACAAGGTGGGACTGGGTGGGTGAGCCTGCGGTGGGCTGGGCTCAGCATTCCTCTCGAGCCTCTGCAGCAGGAGCCTGGTGGGAAGGGGTAGACTGAACGTGGGCTTCTGTGAACTGAAGCTGAAGGGTGGACTGTGTTTGTCCTCAGCTCTGGGGTAAGATGTCACATGACTTCACCAGAATGTTTCCCTGGAGATGTCCTCAGTTGTAGAGTGTTGGACTAGCATGTATATGGTCCACTCATCCCCAGCATGGAAGAGAAGAGAATGAGAAGGGGGGAGGGGGACACATATCCTGTGGTTCCTAGCACTTGGGTTGAAGAGCAGAAACAAGAGTTCAAGATCATTCTCTGCTACACAGCAAGTTCAAGGCCATCTTGGACGCCTTGAGGCTCTGTCTTAAAAAAAAAAAAAAAAAAAAACGAGGGAGAGAAGGAACAAAGGAAGGCAAGCTGCAAGGGGTCTGGCAGTGTAGTTTTTTGCTTTGTGGGCACTGGAAGAAGTGTGGTAGGAAGGGAAGGAAGGAAGGGAGGAGGGAGGAAGAGAATTTAGAGGTGGTGAGATGTGAGATTTTGGAGAGAAAGACTGACCTGTGCTTCTGGCAAAAGGCCCCGAGATAGGGCTTGCCTGAAAGGGGAACTAGGCTACCTCGGGTTCTAGCAGACCCAGCTCTCTGCTTTCCCAGGGAAAGAAAGCCTTTGAACGGATCAACAGCCTCACGTTCAAGAAGTCACTGGACATGAAAGCCCGGCTGGAGGAGGCCATCCTGGGCACCATCGGGGCACGGCAGGAGATGGTGCGGCGGAGTCGGGGTGAGATGACAGTGGAGAACCAGTGTGCTGGTACACTGTAATCCCAGCGCTTGGAAGATGGAAGCAGGAGATGAGTTCAAGGCCAGCCCTAGGAGAGGAAAAGTTCCTGTCTCACTGTCCTGTACACGGTGCATGTGACTGGCACCTGTCCTCACAGAACAGTTTGTGTCTAGCGGTGGTTCCTGCTGAGCAAGTCTGTCTGTACTTAGTCCCACTCTGCTTAGCCCTACATGGGTGTCTTCCTGCCTGGGTGTGTTTTCCTTATGTTTACGTATGGTTTTCTGTCTTTACCTGTCTATGAACATACATTGGTGTGTGGCAGAGAGAAGTCCATTTGGAAACCAAGAGAATGTTCGCTGGCGCAAGAGTGTCACACACTGGAGACAGACCTCAGACCGTGTGGACAAGTAGGTGGAATAGTAGAGGAGTCTGTTGTTCACTGCTGTGAGGAGCTGCCAGAGTGTCTCAGTCAGGGTTTCTATGCTGTGAAGAGACACCATGACCAAGGCCACTCTCATAAAGGAAGACATTTCATCAGGGTTGGCTTACAGTTTCAGAGGTTCAATCCATTATCATCATGGTGGGAAACATGGCAGCATCCAGGCAGGCATGGTGTAGGAATTGCTGAGCCTTCTTCATCTGATCCCCGGGAACAAAGGAGACCTCAAAGCCTGCCCCCACAGAGACACACTTTCTCCAGCAAGGCCACACTTCCTAATATGCCACTCCCTAGGGAACTAGCATTCACACATATGTCTATGGGGGCCATTATTATTCAAACCACCACACTGAGGCAGGCCACTTTAAAACAAGAAAGGGGTTTCTCACAGGGGTGGGGGGTGGGGGTGGGGGAGTTGCAGACCTGTAATCCCGTGCACATAGTGAGCTCAAGGATATACAGAGCTACACAGAGAAAACCTGTCTCCAAAAAGGAAGGAAAGAAAAGGAAAGAACTACTTTAATCCCTTTCTAGGGCACACTCCTAATAACCAAAAACCGAAGAATATCTAACGTGTCTCTACCTCTTTTTTATCTAGATGGGTTTAGGGCTATCAAACCACAGACCTCACTACCACTGAACCATGCTCCCAGCCCCTCACTGGGAGAATTCTAGGCAGGCAGGCAGGGAGAGGCTCTACCACTGAGCCACACTGCCCCCACTCTTCATCTCTTAACTTCTGCAAGCTGGGAACCGGCCCTCCAACACAAGACCCATTGGGAACACACTCTGACTGTGATGTGGACAAGGAATTCCTTGATTTAGACCAGTTTTATGGAGCTGCTCCCTCCAGGGACAGCTGAGGGTGGGAGAGCATTCCTTCCATGTCACTGGATCTGACTCAGGTGACATCACAAGCTCTCCCTTGCCCTCCAGGACCAAGGATGAAATGGAACATGAAGCTCTGGTGGACGGAAACCTGGCAACAGAGGCGAGCCTGGTGGTTCTGGACATGCTGGAGATCATCGTGCAGGTACAACTTGTCCAGTATCTGTCCTGACCTCTCCTCCCTCGTGGAGGCCTAGGGTCTCTGACCTCATAATCCCCCGGCTTCCCAGACCCCATGCCTCCCTAATCTCTTAACGCATGGCTTTCTGACACATGAAGACAGTGATGTTGTCCGAGGCCCGTGAGAGCATCCTGGGTGCTGTGCTGAAAGTCGTTCTCTACAGTCTCGGGAGCGCCCAGAGTGCCCTCTTCCTGCAGCATGGCCTGGCCACCCAGCGGGCCCTGGTCTCCAAGGTGAGCACTCCTAAACTACAGCCATGCTTCACAGAGACGACAGTAGCTTGTTGATTGACCACCTACTATGTGCTGGACAGGTTCGTGACACAGGGACATCACAACTGCAGTTCTGAACTGAGATGTGAGCATGGCATGGTGGCTCACACCTGTCATCCCAGACTTGGGAAGTGGAGGCAAGAGGACCTGAAGTTTCAGGTCATCCCTGGCTACATAGCAAGTTTAAGGCCAGTCCAGACTGCTTAAGATACTGTTTCAAAATAAGAACAACCAAAAAAAGAAAAAAAGAAAGAAAGAAAACCCTTGCAAAAATATAGATAGTGATCCTGGCTTTGGGAGGTAGAATCAGGAGTTCAGGGACATTCTTGGCTCTTCAGGGAGTGTAAAGTCAGCCTAAGCGATATAAGAGACCAGGTCTCAAAAAAAAAAAAAAACCAACAACAAAAAAAAACTGAGTTGGGCCAGCAAAGGAGCACAGCAGATAAAATCCCTTGCTCTGCAAGTCTGACAACCGGAGATCTGGAAGCCACTGTAGGAGAGAACTTCTCAAAAGTCATCCTCTGACCTCACAGACAGATGGCGGCCTACAAATAAAACACAAGGTGACAACTCTCAAGGAAGACACCTAATGTCAACTCCTGGCTGTCACATGCATGTGTACATACACACTCACACACACACATATGCACTCATACACACACACACACACACACACACACACACACACACAAATAATAAATTAATTAAAATGAAACTATAGATCTTAGGTTAAAATGGCCAAGTCACTTGACAGGGTCAAAACAAAGATCCAAACTCAAATCTTAATCATTGGCCCAAATCAGAGTGGGAGCTTGCCCTGCCCAGGCTCCCTTAGGGAGCTCCTAGACCCGCCTAGAAGGGCTGAACAGCATCTCTCTGGGTCCTGGGGACAGTTTCCAGAGCTGCTTTTCGAGGAAGACACGGAGCTTTGTGCTGACCTGTGCCTCAGGCTTCTGCGTCACTGTGGCAGCCGCATCAGCACCATCCGCACGCACGCCAGCGCCTCGCTCTACCTGCTCATGCGCCAGAACTTCGAGATCGGCCATGTATGGGGGCACCGTCTCCACAAAGCTCATCCAGGGCTCCAGCTTTGGGGGCGGGGTAGAGCACTGCCACAGGACCCAGGGGCGATCGAAAGTATCACCCAGTGTCATAGGCGAGGAAGAGGAGTCAGCACGTGGGAAGCAAGGCATGGACGGGTGGATGGGGAGGGGTGGCCATGGCAGCCAACAGGTCAGCAGGTTTAAAGGATCCCATGGGGAGCCTGGACCCTGAGGCTCTCAGAGTAACGCCGCCTCCCTGTTCTATCAGAACTTTGCCCGTGTGAAGATGCTGGTGACCATGTCCCTGTCTTCCCTTGTGGGGACAACTCAGAATTTCAGTGAAGAGCATTTGAGAAGGTCCCTCAAGACCATCCTGACCTACGCAGAGGAGGACATAGGGCTGAGAGACAGCACCTTCGCTGAGCAGGTGATCCTATGACAGTCCTCTCCACTGTCCATAGCATGCCCGTTTGCCTCTGTGTCCTTTTATTTATCTGTGTGTCTGTCTGTCTGTTTGTTTGTTTATTAGTATTTGTATTTAAAACTTTGGTATTATGGGACAAGGTTTCACACTATAGCCCAGGTTGGCCTCAGACTCACAGTAGTCCATCCTCCTGCCTCTGTTACATGAGTGCTGAGATTTTATGAATGATCCATCAAGACAAGCCTTATTTTGTGTGTGTGTGTGTGTGTATGTGTGTGTGTGTGTGTGTGTGTGTGTGTGTGTGAGAGAGAGAGAGAGAGAGAGAGAGAGAGAGAGAGAGAGAGAGAAGTTTTCTCCCTCCCCTTTCCCCGCTACCAGTCAAGGAGGCCTAGATCTCATTATGTAGCTGAGGCTGGTCTTGAACCTGTGACTCTCCTGCCCCTGACTTCTGTGCTCTGTGGTAACTGGAATCTCCACCCCTCCAACTTCTTTGTCTTCTTGTGGATGTCTCAGTCTTAGCCAAGGCTGACCTGGAACTCATTCTGTGGCGTGGGATGACTTCCAACTTGTGACAGTGATCCTGGCTCTGCCTCTCCAGGGTTGGGACTGCATGCTGCACTCGTGTGCACACCCAGCCTGCCCTGTTGATCTTTCCCCGACATATACTTGTATGTACATACATGTGGAGGGCAGAGGGCAACAGGGCTGTGGCCGAGCCTCACCATGCTTGGGTTTTTACCTGGATGCTGGGGATCAAACTCAGGTCACTGTGCCTGCGTGGGAAGCACTTTGCCCCACTCTCCCGTCCACCCCTGACCCCGCTGTCCTGGCTGACACTGAACATCCCCGTGCTCCAGGTTCAGGACCTCATGTTCAACCTGCACATGATCCTGACAGACACGGTGAAGATGAAGGAGCACCAGGAGGACCCTGAGATGCTCATGGACCTCATGTACAGGTGAGGGCAGGAGTCGGGCCAAACGGAGGAGTGCCAGGTGAGCAGGCAGCTGAGGGGCACAGAACAGACAGCCAGACATGTGTGCCAGTTCTCCAACACTAGAACACACGCCCAGGACAATCAACTTCAAAAGAGAAAAGTTGGGGCCAGCAAGTTGGCTCAGTAAAGACGCTTGCTACCAAGGCTGATGACCGTGGTGGAAGGAGAGAGCCAGTTCCCTCAGGTTGTCCTCAAGCCTCCATACGTGCAGTATAAGTGCCCTAGTGACTTCCCCTCCACACATGCATATATTATACATACGTAGGAAATAGAACAAGTGTAAAAACGAAAGAGAGAGAGAGAGAGAGAGAGAGAGAGAGAGAGAGAGAAGGGGGAGAGGGAGAGGGAGAGGAGGGAATGGTTCATTTAAGCTCATGGCTCTGGAGATATTGATCTATAGCAGCTGGCCCGTAGTTTCTTTGGGACTGTGAGAGGGCTCCATACTGCTGCAGGAGCTTGTGGCCC
Organism: Rhabdomys pumilio; assembly: GCA_030674055.1. Classification (NCBI taxonomy): domain Eukaryota; kingdom Metazoa; phylum Chordata; class Mammalia; order Rodentia; family Muridae; genus Rhabdomys; species Rhabdomys pumilio. The sequence goes on from JANHMN010000006.1 coordinate 73,787,632, forward strand.
ACTGAAGCCTCTCACCTCACGGTGAGGAAGCTAGGCAGCCGGCAGGGAGAGACTGGGTCCCACAGTAAGTGAAAGTGAAGAAAATACATAGCAGCCATGACTATGACTCAGATGATAGCCTCTGCCCAGTGCACCCGTGGCCGGGGTTCATCTGCAGCAGGACTGAAGATGTCCTGGCAAGTGCTGGCCACCCTAGCAGGAGCAGGAGCAGGGACAGGAGAGGTTCGAGGTCATGCTTGGCTACATAGAGTTGGGGGCAGGGTTCTAATTTGGTTTTTGTTTGTTTTGTTTGATTGGTTGGTTTTTGTTTTTGTAGACAGGGTTTCTCTGTGTAGTCCTGACTGTCCTGGAACTCACTCTGTAGACCAGGCTAGCCTTGAACTCAGAGATTGACCTTCTTCTGCCTCCCAAGTACTGGAATTAAAGGCCAGCTTTCTATTGCCATGACAGACACTATAGCTAGCAATTTGGGGAGAAAGGTTTTATTTGGCGCATACGTCCTAATCACATTCTGTCACAGGGGCAGGAAATCAGGGCAGGACAGACCAGGAGCCAAAGCAGTGGCCCAGGAGGACACTGTTTACTGGCTTGCTCAGACAGCTTTCTTATACAACCAGGACCACCTGCCCAGGGCTGTCGCCACCCACTGTGGGCTGGACCATTAATCATTAGTTAGGGCAGCACCCCACAGACCGAGCTGCAGGCCAGTCTCAGGGACATATCTCCTTCTCTGTTTGTTTTGTTTGGTTTTTCAAGACAGGGTTTCTCTGTGTAGCCCTGGCTGTCCTGGAACTCACTCTGTAGACCAGGCTGGCCTCGAACTCAGAAATCCGCCTGCCTCTCCTCCCAAGTGCTGGGATTAAAGGTGTGCGCCACCACCGCCCGGCGGGACACATCTTAAGCTTTTTAGATGACTCTACCTTGTGCCAAGTTAAAAAAAAAAAAAACAAAAAACAAAAAACCTAAGCAGGACAAGTGGCTAGCTGGGGTAAAAGACATAAAGATACTCATCCGAGCACCACACAAACTGGGCGAGTGGCACACACGTGTAATCCTAGCCCTCGGGAGGGAAAGACAGGAGGTTCAGAAATCCAAAGTAATCCTGAACTACATAAGTTGCAGGCAGTCCTGGGCTCTATGAGCTTTGTCTCAAAAGATTAAAAAAAAAGGAGGAGGGGGTCTGAAGGCGAAGGCTCGAGGTCCAGGCGCAAAAATGAATGAATGAATGAATGAATGAA
>JANHMN010000006.1:73792996-73807220 GCA_030674055.1 Rhabdomys pumilio
GGGGTGTGGCTCGGTGGTGGATCAAGTGTTTTCCTAGCATATTCAGAAGCCCTGGGCTTCTTCCATAGTCTCACCACCACAAAACCTGGCCTCTCTTCCCACCAGGGAGGAACCAGTACAGAAGCCACAGACAGCTCTTAGGCCTTGGTAGAGACAGTGTGTCTCTTTGTGACAGTGTGGAGGCCAGAGTGGGGCCTAACCAAGACTTGTCCTTTCTGGGGTAGGGGTTGTCAGGGTAGTGGGAGGCAGTAGGGAGGGGGCAGCCTGGGGTTCAAGGTAGCGCAGAAGGTTTCGGGACGCCTTGCCTCACTTCTGTTCCCCAGGGTGGTCTGTATGAAGCAGTCAACGAAGTCTACAAAAACCTCATCCCCATCCTTGAGGCCCACAGAGACTACAAGAAGCTGGCTGCAGTGCACGGGAAACTGCAGGAGGCCTTCACCAAGATTATGCACCAGGTGGGCCCTAGGCTGCCGTCCCCAGATAGGCTCTCTCCAGCCTCTCCTTGACGCGCTGGCGCCCCCGTCCCCCTAATCTTGCCTCCTTTTTTCCCACAGAGTTCTGGCTGGGAGGTGAGTCTGAGAGGATCATGATCTCGGGTGAACAGTGGTCAATGAACACTAGGGGGCGCCAAAACAGCATGGCTCCCCTCCACAGGGACCTGGGCTCAGCGGCTGATGACGCAAAGCCCCCTATTACTCCCTTCCCCCAAGTGCCCCCTCATCTCAAGGGCAGCCTGTGAGTCACCCAGCTGGGAACTCTCCAGAGACACCCCCTCCCTCGGGTAGGCCCAGCTCAGTCACCACCAGGAATGGGGGTGGAGGAAGAATGGGGCTATCTCTCCCTTTCTGTCTCACTCCTTTTCTCCATCTGTCTTAGGGCTCCCTCACTCTCTCTCTCCATCCCAGTCTCCCCAGCTTCGCCCAGGACAACTGTTCCTCATCTCTGTTAGGGTGCTCCCCACCAATCCCTCCGTCTTCTTTCTATTTTTAGGCATCTCTCAGTTGAGGGAGGATTTTCTGGCCAAAGATGGCAGGAACCCAGAGCCCTAGGCAGGCTGGGTGGGGGCAAGTGGGTAGGTCCTCGCCTTTTTTGCGTCTTAGATCTCCCTCTCCCTCTATAGAACGATTCTCATAGCGGGGTATAAGCAGGACCCTAGGAGGGGTAACTCTGACCTCTGACCTCTAACCTCTCCAATGACTGCATCTCTCTGTCTACCATCCCTCCATTCTTGTTTTTCTGGCCACACAATGTCTGCCCCACCCTGTCTGGATCGGCCTTGGTGAGTGAATTTGGAATGATCCCGCCTCCTCCCCCATGGGCTAAGGGATGGTTTCTAGGGGTGAAAGCTCTTCCTTCCACATATGGGGCTAGATATAGAGAGGAGAATGTTCTAGAACTAGAGCCCAACATCCCAGGACAGGAGATAGCTCAGAATGTCCCTTAGTCACTCAGTCACTAGAGGCCTGCTGGGCCTGGGTCCCATGGGTACCAAAGTGTGACTGGGAGCAGCCCCGCCCTAATTTGGTGTTGAATGCTGCTGCTGAGCCGGCTGGAGCTACAGAACCTCAGGTTTATCTTAGCAAGGGAGTTGACAGAAGGCTGGTGGAGCTCAGAAGGCTGAGACAGGATAGCCTGGTCTACATAGTGAGTTCCAGGTCAGCCAGGGTTATGTAGAAAGATCCTGTCTCAAATAAATAAACAAGCAAACAAATTGTTTTTTAAGTAAAAAGAAGGAAATGGCTGTGGTCTAGCACAGCCATAGAATCCCAGGCTGGAATCTTGCAGTGAGAAGCCGGGGGTGTTGCTCAGCCAGGGAGTGCTCACCTAACACAGGGGGCAGTCTGGGGTCAACATACATATATTAACACACATATACATATGAAAAGATGGTGACCAGCCATCTTTTCTGTGGTCCTGGTCCCCTGGCATGTTCCTCTGCCTCACTGTGTCTGAGATCCCCAGACAGGCTCTGGAGGTTCTTGGGGTTCCCCATCCCCACCTTGGATACTTCTACATCCCACCCTGAGTGTGTCTGGGATGGAGGCCATCCGCAGAGATGCCTCCCTGCCCACACCACTGGCTTCTCTCAGCCCAGCGTGTATTTGGGACTTATTTCCGAGTGGGCTTCTACGGTGCACGATTTGGTGACCTGGATGAACAAGAGTTTGTGTACAAGGAACCATCAATCACAAAGCTGGCAGAGATCTCACACCGGCTGGAGGCATGTCCTGGCTCTGGGTGGTGGGACAGACCATGTGGGTTACAGTGGGGGCTGCCCCGGCCGACTTGAAGTTAACCCCATGTCTCTAGGAGTTCTATACGGAGAGGTTCGGGGACGGTGTGGTAGAGATCATCAAAGATTCTAACCCAGTGGACAAGTCCAAGCTGGACCCACAAAAGGTGGGTCCTCTGATCGTCCCTCCTCACAAGATCCTTTAGTGAAGGAGTTTGCAGATACTGTTTGCAGGATGGGGGAAGGTCCTGTACATCCAGTTACAGGAAGATCTGGGCCTCTAGATTCAAAGCCTTCGGGCCTGCAGGGACTCAGGGCCTCTGGCTGGAGCTATGGTGTCAGGTAGAGCCCGCACCGCTCCCAGACTCATGCGTGAACCTGGTGCTCCAGGCCTACATTCAGATAACCTATGTGGAGCCACATTTTGACACTTATGAGCTCAAGGACCGGGTGACCTACTTCGATCGGAACTACGGGCTGCGGGCCTTCCTCTTCTGCACACCCTTCACACCGGATGGGCGCGCACATGGAGAGTTGGCCGAGCAGCACAAACGCAAGACACTGCTAAGCACGGAGCATGCCTTTCCCTACATCAAGACACGCATCCGAGTGTGCCACCGTGAGGAGGTCAGGAGGTGGGACCACCAGCTTCGGGAGGGGTAGTGGAGAGGGAGATTCCGGGACTCAAGGTCCAGGGGGAGACTGTTCCAGGGAGGAAAAGGCAAAGGAATCCCACAAACAATGCATTTCAGGGACTCTGGATTTGGGAAGGAAGAGATAGAGACATAAGAGATTGGGTTTGAAAAGTAGAAGGACCCCAGACTGTAGGCTCCAGATGCAAGCTCTACCACCTAGCTTGGAGAAATGTGGAAATCTCCACAGTAGAGTCCCTAGATTCAAGGGCAAACGACAAGCGAGCCAGACCCAAAACACAGCTGAGTCAGGGCTCACAGGGAGCACAGATCCCCTAGCACGGTTCATACCCTGGGACAGTAGTAGTGTCAACTACTTTGCCCTGGCTTGGAATAGGACAGCACAGGCCCCAGCAGGTGTACCCAGACATGCTGATACATGTACTCAATACATACCCCACTCACCCCACAGACAGTGCTGACACCAGTGGAGGTGGCCATTGAGGACATGCAGAAGAAGACACGGGAGCTGGCCTTTGCCACCGAGCAGGACCCTCCAGATGCCAAGATGCTGCAGATGGTTCTGCAGGGCTCTGTGGGACCCACTGTGAACCAGGCATGGCTGGCATTTCGTGGGGGAGTGCTAGCTACCGTGGGCCTCCAGTTGCCATTCTGGACCCTCATGAATCTTCTCACCCAGTAGGGTCCCTTGGAAGTGGCCCAGGTATTTTTGTCAGAGATCCCAGAAGATCCTAAGCTCTTCCGCCATCACAACAAACTACGGCTGTGCTTCAAGGATTTCTGCAAAAAGTACACTGGCTATTATAACCCTGCCATCCTCACTCCTGCTGTACCACCCTGACCCAGTTATACCTGCCTGATTCCTGTTATACCATCCTGACTCCTTGCTTAAATTCACAGACCCCGTTGTGGGCCTGTACATGATTGCCCCCACACCCCTCACACATGCACACCCTTAAGGATTCCCTGACCCCTCTTCTTGCTCTCTCTTGAGGGCCAATTCCCAGTGGCCTCCTCTTCACTCCTCAGGTGTGAGGATGCACTAAGAAAGAACAAGGCCCTGATTGGCCCAGACCAGAAGGAGTACCACCGGGAACTGGAACGGCACTACAGCCGCCTGCGGGAGGCTCTGCAGCCTCTGCTTACCCAGCGTCTGCCTCAGCTGCTGGCACCAAGTTCCAGCAGCCTCAGGTGCCCACCGTGGGGGCCGCCATGCATACACACAATGTGCACTGTGTGTGGCGTCCAGACTGGGTCGTGAGACTTCATCTATCCTGCCTTTGTATTATTGCGTTTGATTTAGTGGAGTGTCTGTGTCAATGCATGTGTGGAAATCACAGAACAGGTTGCAGCCATTACTTCCCTTCTACTAAGTGGGTCCCAGGATTTGAACTCAGGTCAGCAGGCTTAGTAGCAAGTGCCTTACCCCACTGAACCATCTTGCCTACTCTCTGCACCCATTCCTATGATAGAAATTGACCCCTAGGCTTTACACTAAGTTAGTGCCCCACCACTGAGCCATGTCCCCAGCTTTCAGCTGGCCATCTGAGCCTCAGTTTCTATACCTGTGAAATAGACATGATTCCAACAATCTGAATCTTCTGGTCAGGGAAAGTAAGATGGCTAAGTGGTGAAAGGTGCTTGCACCTAAGCTTGAATACCTGGGTTTGAGTCCCCAGAAACCACATGGTAGAAGGAAAGACCCGGTTCTAGTAAGTTATCTTCTGATGTTTATATTTGCGTGCATGCCCAAGTACACACAGAGAGAGCACAAAAACAAATGTGATTTACTTAAAATTAAAAAAAAAAATCCTTGGTCATATCAGGCTAGACAGAAGAGAGTTCACAGGTTCTTTGGAAGGGTTGCGTGATGCTGGATGAGGAAGTTAGGGAAGACTATGGAGTTTGGCTTTCCTATGGCCCTACTAACCTGCCTTCTGCCCCCAGGAACTCCATGAACAGATCGAGTTTCAGGAAGGCCGACCTCTGACAACAAGGCTAAAAGCTACACCCAGAAGACCAGCACCCGCACCTCAACTGCCTGTGCCTTTCTGGAGTCTTACCTGCCCCTCATGGAGCTGGGCCCTCTGTCTGTCTGCACTGATGGATTCTAAGTCTTGTTTTTGTTTGTTCGTTTTTTAATTTAAAGTGAGTTTTATATACAACCTGTGTGGTGTGCTTACAGTTGACAGGGTTCCTGCCCCGGGGGCACTGACGTCCATTCAGTTGAAGAGAACACACACAATGTGACACATACATGGGATAGAGTGTTTGTGTGTGTGTGTGGTCATGTGTGTACACCTGTGGTGAGGCTTCGCATGAGCAAGTGTGTGATGCACATGTATTCCTCGTTCTCCACGGTGTGTCTTGTGTTTACTTCACTTCCCAGGCTGGCCTTGAACTCACAAAGATCCATCCACCTTGGCCTTTTCTTACTAAGTACTGGGATTTATGGGGTGTGCTGGGCCCTTCACCTCATTTTTATTGTATTTTTTTCTTACATTTATTTATTTGTGTCTATATGTTTGTGGCTGCATGTGTGCATGGCACACACGTGGAGGTCAGAGGACAGTTTGCAGAACTCAGTTCTCTCCTTCCACTGTGTGGATGGATCTCAGAGATTGAACTCCCGGGCTTGGCAGCAGGCACCTTTATCGGGTGAGCCTCTGCTTGGGCCTCGGCTTACTTTGTTCGTGGCCGGTTCACTGGCCAGTAAGCTCCAGAGATAGAGATCTGTCCAGCTCCCAGAATTGGGCTTACAGGTAAACATTGGGCCCAACTCTTATTCTGGAATTCGAACTCAGGTCCTGGTTCACACGGGCAAGCAATTTACCCTCTGAGACATCGCCCCCGGGTCATGAGTGCAAAGCAGCTTCCAGGAAGCTCTTTTCTTTTACTGTTGTTTTGTTTCTTGTTTTTTGAGACAGTCTCTCCTGGCCCAGATTCACTGTAGTTGAAAGTGGCCTCTCTAGTACTTACTTGATCTTCTTAGCTCCACATCTTTGATGTGCTGGGACTACAGGTGTGCAGTCCCGCTGTGAGAGTGGCTTCAGAAAGTCCTGAGCAAACAGAAGTTCAAATTTGGGCTAGGGTGTAGCTTAGCGCAGAATGATTAGCATTCAAAGAGTCCTGGGGTCCATCCCCAACCCGCAAAATCAATAAGCCACGCCCTGTGATTTGTGTCAGCTTGAGTAGTGTGAAGGGAATTTTCTGAACATACTTTCTCAGGTAGGTTAATCGACCCCATTTTGCTGATGGGGAAACTGAGACCCAGCTTCATTTTTCAGGAGATGGGGGGGGTGTGAAGTGGGCTGCAATCTCGGAGCTTGGGCCGGCGGTCACGCCATGATACTCCCGGCCTGCAGCTGGAAAACTTCCAGCTGCAGGCGGCCAACGGGGGAGGGGTGACCTCCAGTCCCGCCACCCGCACCCGCCCTGGAGCTGGGCCGCTGCCAGCTCCGCCCCCTGCAGCGCCCAGCTGCGAAGGGCGGGCACCAGGCTTGGAGAAGGGGGTACCCTGTCCCGAAGGCTGTTGGCCAGGAGCCGACCGAGACCCTAGGACGTGCTCAGGCCGCAGCAAGAAGGCGTGCACCCCACGACCACCCTTCAACTTCGCCCCCAGCCCCCGCGGCCCAGGCGCCCCGGAGGCTGGAGGGGCGTGGCTTTCTCGTGGGGGCGTGGCTACCGCGCTGGCTCCGCAGGCTCGCGGCGACTGAGGCGGAGCGGCAGGACGCCTGGGACGGCGGAGGCTCGAGCGCGCCAGGCGAGTGGGACGGAGGGCTGATCGGGGTGGCGTGGGGTCCAGGCTACTCTAGGGGGACTATCGGGATTTCTAACCCACCTCCAACCCGAGGCTACAAGCTCGCTCACTCTGTCTTAGCTGGTCCCTCTTACCATCTGCGCCCAAACTTTGCAGACCGGAGCGTCTGGGTCCCCGCGCTCCTGTCCCCTCCCCAGCCCTGACCTGGGCCCAGCTTCCCTTGCCCCTAACCCACCTCTATCCCTTTATCCTTCCCTGCCTCTGTTCCTCTGCTCTGCCTCTCTGGTCTAGCTCTGTCCCTTTCCCTGCCCGGTCCCCGCTCCCGCAGCTTCTGGTGGCCGGACCAGGCCCCTCAGCGGCGGGAAGGCATCCGGGCGTCCGGCCGGGCTGGGCCTGGCTGCTGGGCGGGTGTGGGGATCAGCAGATGTTTGCCATTAGACTGGGACCCCGCAGGCCCCGCCCCTCCCCGTCCGGGGCGGGGTCCTTCTCACCCCCCAACTTTGGGGGCGGAGAGAGCGAGGCAAGAAAACCCCCAGTTTCACCCAGGCTGATGGGGAGGTGCACTCTGGGGAGACCCTGTGGCCCTTCTCTGAAAACTCCCACCTGTTGAGTCTTCCAGCCTCTCATTCAGGGATCTTGTGGAGAGAGGGGCCTCCTCCGACTCCCGCCACGGAATTACCAGCCTGAGGTTAGATAACTGAAGACCCTTAAACCACGATGGCTCCGTCTAGAGAATAAGATGTGTGGAGTCTAGGGGTGTCTTGGGCGAATCTGCCCCGTTTTAGGTTCAAGTCACTGATCTGCCTGCCTCTGCCTTCCAAGTGCCGGGGTGACACTACACCCACCTTGCAGGATCTTTTCCCAAAAACATAAGCAATTCTGGAAATGGAGAATGTGGACTTAGCGTGGGGTTTCATCCCAGAATGTATAACTGGGTGTGGTGATGCAGCCAGCCATCCCAGTATTTGGGAATGGGAGGCAGGAGGATCAGGATTTTAAGGTCATCCCCAGCTGCATAGTGAGTTTGAGGCCAACCTGGGCTACAGGAGACTCTGCTTCAAATAACAAAACTGTGTGGTTCAGTTTTATTCATTCCACCTCAGTGCCCCTACCCCAGGCCACTCCAATTCTGCTCCCTACTTCTGTGTTTCTCTTAAGTCCTCAGAAAACATTTTGGACTTCCAGTCCTTGGAGGGACTGAGACTCTAGGCAGATGCAGAGCCAATTTTAACTACAGTGGGAACTGCATTTCAGGTGTTCAAACCAGCAAAGCAAGGGCAGAGACTGGAGAGACACAAGCTGGAGGGACAGAGATATGGAGGGGAACTAAGCCAAAGGGGAGGGGCATCCTAGGCCTGCCTTCATGCCCAGCAGGTGCCCCACACGATTCACCCTCCCAGGTACCCACTGCCTGACATGCACAGCCTAGAATGGTCCACTCTGGAGGGTGAGATGGGTGGAGGTGTCTGCAGCAAAGTGGCTGCAGGGCGGACAACAGAAAGGACCGACCCTGACTAATCTCCAGGACTGAAGTGGGCTTAGCAAGAAGTCTTGATTCCACCCCACCCCCTGCAGCCTGTAGGCACCTCCCTTTACTTCCACCTCTATGACTTTCCAGTCTTCCACCCCACTTTATCCCTACTGTACCCACCCCCAACCCGGACACATCCTGAGGGGCAGGAAGTTCTATGTAGCTGGGCAGTGAAACTGTTTATTTTTAGAGAAAATTGTTTCCATAAAGAGGAAGGCTTTTCAGAACTTGTATTCTTACAACTTTCCCGACCCTCCACCGGCCTGGCTGGCTTTCTGCTTTGAGGTCACCAAGAGGTCCCACCTGCATGTTCTGTCTCTTGCCCTCCTCTGCGATCCCCACTGGAGTGTCCCTATTAGCACCCCAGCCCTCCATCCGGCCCTACCCTGTTTGCTCTCCCTGTGCATTTTCTATGCTGGGCCAAGGGGAGGGGGCACAGGAAGGGTGGGGCCACCTGCCCTGGGGGCTATGTGGAGGCTGTGGGAACATCTGGAGCCTGTCCAGGGCTGGACAGATGTGCACACAGTCGGGGAGGTTTGGTTTCTTTGTTCTAGGGCTTTCTACAGCCAGACAGGGTAGGAGGGAAGCTTGAATGTTCAAATATATGCGAGGTGCCTGACCTGGACGGGGTACGGGGCGTCTGTGGAGGGTGGGTGGCCGCATCTCCTTCCTTCTCTCTGAAGATTGCCCTGCCAACCCCTCTCCCTGCAGGTCACCCTCAGGCTATTGGGAAGACTCAGTTTCCTGAGTGATATCTGAGGAGCAACTGCAGAGAAAAGATGGCCCAGGTCCTACATGTGCCCGCCCCATTTCCAGGTCAGGGGCTGATGGGTGGGAAAGGGAGGGGGCTTGAATGGGGAGGACGCCCAGATAGTCTGGGGCTGAGGGGAGGCAGCCATAATACGAGGGCCAGATGTGGGTGAACAGCTCTGACTGTGTGGACCTGACAGGGAAGGACAGCTCTGTGACAGTCTGAAGGAGGGGATGGCCCTAATGTGAGGGTTAGAGTGGAAGGATGGCCCTAATGTGAGGTCTGAGTAAGGAAAGGACACTTCTGTCCTTGGCATCGATGAGTGACATGACCAGACAAGACCTTGTTGATCAACGGTGGGCCACCAACGCTGGCAAAAGCCACCTGTGCCCCTGGGCTACCAGCTGGGCAGAAAGGGGCATACTTAAAGGCCTCCGCTTTTCCCAACTCCAGGAACCTCTGGCCAGGCCACCCCAGCAGCCTTCCCTAGCAAGGAATCAGACCCGCCATACTCAGTGGAGACGCCTTATGGCTACCGCCTGGACCTGGACTTTCTTAAATATGTGGATGACATTGAGAAGGGCCACACATTGCGCAGGGTGGCGGTGCAGCGCCGGCCGCGCCTGGGCTCCCTGCCACGGGGCCCGGGCTCCTGGTGGACGTCCACAGAGTCGCTGTGCTCTGACGCCAGTGGGGACAGCCGGCATTCTGCCTACTCCTACTGTGGCCGCGGCTTCTACCCACAGTACGGAGCCTTGGAGACCTGCAGCGGCTCCAACCCACGCGTGGAGCGCACGCTGCTGGATGCGCGGCGCCGGCTGGAGGACCAGGCAGCTGCCCCATCATCCGGTGGCCTGGGCTCCTTGACACCCAGCGCCGCAGGCTCCACCAGCTCCCTGGCAGGCGTGGGCCTGTTGCCCCCCACGCCTCGCAGCTCCGGCCTGTCCACCCCGGTGGCACCCAGCGCTGGTCACCTGGCCCACGTGCGTGAACAGATGGCCGGGGCCCTTCGAAAGCTGCGCCAGCTGGAGGAGCAGGTCAAGCTGATTCCCGTGCTCCAAGTCAAGCTTTCTGTGCTCCAGGAGGAGAAGAGACAGCTCACGGTGCAGCTCAAGAGCCAGAAGTTTCTAGGTCACCCCTCAGGGACACGGAGCCGGAGCGAGCTCTGCCTTGACCTTCCTGAGGCCCCCGACGACCCTGTTGCGCCAGAGACCCGCTCGGTGGGCACCTGGGTTCGAGAACGGGACTTGGGCATTCCAGATGGTGAAGCTGCCCTGGTAGCTAAGGTGGCCGTGTTGGAGACCCAGCTCAAAAAAGCGCTTCAGGAGCTGCAGGCGGCTCAGACCCAACAGGTCGACCTCCAACCCCAGGCCTGGCCGCCACCAGATACCCAGGTCCGCGTGGACACTGTGCGAGTAGTGGAGGGTCCCCGGGAAGTGGAGGTGGCAGCCAGCACGGCAGCAGGAGCCCCAAAACAGCGAGCTCAGAGTCTGGAACCCTACGGAACAGGACTGAAGGCCCTGGCTACATCTGGGGGGACAGAGAACACCCACGTGTTCCGCAGTCATGAGGTGGTGGAGACCATGTGCCCGCTGCCCACAGCTGCCACCAGCAGCGTGCACACAGCCAAGAAGATCAGTATTACAGAACGGAGGTGCGTCGGTGCAGCCAGGATGGCAGGTGAGTGATGTAATCAGGGGAGGCCCAATAGAACCCCCTCCTCGTCCTAACCTTCAGCCAAACAGGCGGCCCCAACCTATCAAAGTGAGAGGATTTCACGATGGACCTTGGAGTTATAGGTATTGGGCGGAGAAATCCGTTGTTTTGGGCCTGGGAAGATGGCCCAGTTGGTATAGTGCTGCTGTATGAGAACCTGAGTTCTGATCTCCAGCACCCATGTGAAAAAAAACCAAGTGGATCCATCCCCGCCTGTAACCGCATCATGGGGAGACAGAGGCAGGAAGATAATGGGGGCCAGGTAGACTAGGCTATTTGGTGAGTTCTAGCCTGTGATGGACCTCGTCTAAGACAACAAAACAGCCCAGTGAGATGGCTTGGTGGGTCGGGGCACCTTGCAGCCCAGCCAGATGAGCTGTGTTCTATCCCTGGAGTCCACATGGTGGGAGAACAAAACTCACTCATGCAGGCTGTCCTCTGAGCTCCACAGCTGTGCCGTGGCTCGAGTGCCCTGGCCACATAAACAAATCATACAGTTTTAAAAGGTAGACAGTACGTGAGGAACACCACCATCTGTTTACCTCTGGCCTAAACACATATGCACGTAGTACACACACAGGTACATACATGTACACACACATGCATACAAACACATTCACAGCCAGGCGGTGGTGGCGCACGCCTTTAATCCCAGCACTTGGGAGGCAGAGGCAGGCGGATTTCTGAGTTCGAGGCCAGCCTGGTCTTCAGAGTGAGTTCCAGGACAGCCAGGGCTGCACAGAGAAACCTTGTCTCAAAAAACAAAACCAACAAAGAAAAGAACTGGCAGAGATCAAGACACTAGATAGAGTGTCCTGTTCGTGTTACTGAGGGCCAGCCTCAGGCATGGCTGGATCCAGCTGCTCAGGAGTTCTGTGGCATCTCTAACTCACTGTGCAGTGGGACCTTCAGATGAATGAATCTGAAAGTCAGGTCTCTCCTCCACAGACCTGCTTAGTTTATGTAATACCAGATAAAAATCCCTCGATGGCAGACCCAACCATTGAGCCTTGAGGGTGAAAGAGACCCTACCCAAGCCCAGTGGCCTTCAGAAGAGGAAGGGGGTGTACCCAGAGGAAGTGCTGAGTCCTCATGCCAGGAAGGGCTGTATACACATCAGCAGCTGCCCAGAAGCTGCCAGAATGATTCATAAGATTAGTGACAGCTGCTCTGTCTTGGCACAGGCCAAGGGGTGCCAGCTGCTGCACGAAGTGTGTCACCAAGGGGGCCTGAGGAAGATGGGCCCACAGCCAGATACCTTGGTTTCCATCACTGTGTGACCTCGGATGAGTGACACCACCTCTCTGGGCCTCCATTTTCTTCCCTGTGATTTGCTCTAAAACAGACACACCCTTCCAGGACATACAGTTCTGGAGGGAATGCATACAGTAAGCGCTCAAACTGTGCTGCTTGCTGCTTCTGCTGATAGCAGGCTGACCTGATTTGTTTCCTTTAGGTTTGAGTTTTCTTTTCTTTTGGGGATGTGTGGCGTTTGAGACAGTCTTGCTGTGTCGTGAGGTCCAGCCTTGAGCCCTTCCCTTCCCTTTTCTCTCCGTCTTTCTGCTGAGTGCTATGTATCAGGAGACCTCCGATGGCTTAGCCTTGAACCCTCAATCCTCCTGCTTCAGCCCAAGTAGCTGGGGTTACAGAATGTTTAATCCATGCCCGACTTCAACTCTGCTTGTAGTTGGGAAAACTGAGGCTTAGGATCAGGAATCACTGTGCCGGAGTCTGTACCTAGGAACCCTGCATTTCACCCCCAGATCCGGGTCACGCTGGCCAGAGCCCTGCTGACTCTAACGGGCCGGCTGCAGGGCGAGGGCCCAGCTGTGTTTCCTTGCTTCCCTGTTCCTGGCCAGCTACGGAAACCACCCCTCTGTTCCATGTCCATCCAAACACCCAGCCCTGAGGTTCTGGCCCCTGGCCAGGGGCCCGCCCAGCACACAGTCTTGGAATCTTTGAGAAGCACCCTCCATTCCAGACATGCCTCCCAGGGCAGTCATGGGGCCTTCTGCTCACAGGACATAGAGGCAAAGCTATATTCACTGCCTGTGAAAGTCCTCCCTCATGTCTCACTGCACTCCCTGTTGCTGCATCTTGGCCTCACTTAAATGGAGCTGCAGTATATTCATTTGTTTCATCTCATTCAGTGGATGCTTAGTGCTTATTGTCACAGGTACTGAGAACACACAAGAGATCATACTTACCAATGTCCCTGCTCAGGGCCTGTGAGATGGCTCAGCAGGTCTGATCTCGGACACATATTCTGTTCGTTTATTTTTTGAGACAGAATCTCACTGTATATCACTGGTTGGCCTGGAGCTTGCCAAGGACACCAAGCTGGCCTCCAGTTCACCTGCCTCTGACTCCCACATTCTGGAATTAAAGGTGCACACTACCATGCCATTCCCAGAGATTCACATATTAGAAAGAAGCAACCCCACACACAAGCTGTCCTCTGATCTTCACACAGGCACTAAGCCACAGCACACACCCCTCCCCCCACTAAGTAAATAAATACATACATAAATGTGCTTTATTTTTAGAGACAGGGTCTCATTATGTAGACTAGGCTACCCTCAGGTTTATAGAGATCCACCTGTCTCTGAAGTATTGGAATTAAAGAGGTATAAGCCAGTATGCCCAGAAATAAGTGTAATTAAAAGAAAAAAAAAAAAACTTCAGAAAATATACGAGAGACAAAGTATCCACATGGGAAATATGTGTTCTGAGGGGCAGGGCTGGTGACAGCTCCCTGGGGACGTGGCCCCCTTGTGCTCTTTCTGTAATTTTGAGCATGCTTTTCAAACTCTGTGTGGTCTACTCCCATACCACCCAAACCTCCTCAGACTGCAGCACTCTCCATCTGTAACCTGGGTATCCTGACAGATCATTGTGCTGGAGTGTGGCCTTCTTGGTAGAGCCCCTGCCTAGACTCCCCCAGTGAGAGGCTGAGGGTGGCTCAATTGTGGACCAGCTGTCTAGTGCTGTGAAGGCCTGGGTTCTGAATGTATTCAGACTGAATGAATATATTCTGAATATATTCAGACTGAATATATTCAGGTGTCACGTAGCATAAGCTTACAAGCCCGGCACTCAGGAAGCTGAAACGGGGGATCACCTCAGCTTCAAGGCCAGCCTGGGCTTCAGAGAGAGTCTCAAAACAACAAATGCTACAATAGGAGGTGATGGAGACGATAAAGCCTCAGAGAAGCGACGAGAGGCTCCAGGCCAGGGCACAGCCCAGGATCAAGGCCCTTCGATCAAGAACAACTTGGGCTGGTGAATGATCTAGAAGGTAGAGAGGGCATAGAGTGAGGTGCTGGGGGAATCTGAGCATCCAAGGGTGAGTGCCACGGACTCCTGAGCTGTGTCAGAAATGAAATACGATGGTATTCAGCTGACGTCACCACATCGTGTCTGCTGAGGTTGGTAGGTCTGATGATGAATCATGGAGCACTCCTTGGAGGAAGAGGCAAAGGGAGGTGACCTCTTTAGCATCTTATGAGAGCTATTTCTGGGGGTTTTTTTTTTTTGGTTTTGTTTTGTTTTGTTTTTTTTTGTTGTTGTTGTTGTTTTG
>JANHMN010000006.1:73809384-73832827 GCA_030674055.1 Rhabdomys pumilio
GAGAGAGAGAGAGAGAGAGAGAGAGAGAGAGAGAGAATATGAATGAGAGAGAGAACTAAAGGGCAGCCTGGAGTACATTAGACCCTGCCTCAAAAATACAAATAAGCAACATTTTAAAAAATTGTATAAAAGGAAAAGGGGGCACGGGATAGGGGTTTTCTAGGGAGGGGAAATGGGGAAAGGGGATGAATCTGAAATGTAAATAAAATATCCAATAAAAAAAATACAAATAAACAAAAACCAAGGGCTGAAGAGATGGCCCGGCAATTAAGAGCCCTTATAGCTCCTGCAGAGGACCCGTGTGCCTCAGCAGCCGCATCAGGAGGCTCACAACTGCCTGTGACTCTAGTCCCTTGGAGCCTCCCCAGGCACACTCTTGATGAAAAATAAATCTTAGAAAACACATCGACAGTTGCCCAACAGCATGGTGTGTGCAGTCTCGCTCAGTCCGGCTCACCCATTTGTTTAATTACAGCTTTCATCTCAAGCCAATCATTATATATGTATTTTTATTTTTCTTCTGTTCTGTTTTTTAGTTTTCTGAAACAAGGACTTTGTCTTGTACTGCAAGCTACCCCCAGCCTCAAACTCCTGATCTTCCTTGTCTGCCTCCCCAGCACGCTGGGCACACCGCCGTGCTTGGACAGCATACTTTATCCCCTTTTGTATTACTTACAAATGTATTTATTTGTTCTGGGTGTGTATACGGGCACGTGTGGATGTCCGAGCACAGCTTTGGGGCGACATCTGTCTCCCACCATGTGAGTCCCAGCAGTCAAACTCAAGCCAGCAAGCTCCCTTCTTCACTGGCCCATCTCGTCTGGCCTCTTGTTTTGCTTTTTGAAGATGATGTTTCTCTGTGCTTCCCTGGCTAGCTACCAAGCAATCCTCCTGCCTCACCCTCTCCATTCCCTGGGCCCTCAGGCATGTGCCACCGCCCCAGGCCTCCCCATCCCTTTAGTAACATTAAGGCACCCCACCTTCAGCAGCTAATTTAGATATTCTGTGTCCTTGAAAAACATGCCCGGTGCCTGCCTGATTTCCTTAAATGGTCTTGTGTTTCAGAAAAACAAGATTCTCTTTCTGTTTCTTGTTTTTTCCACTTTAATTTTTTTTTCCTCCAGTGCTGGGACAGGGCTGTGAACATTTTGCAAACCAGGCAAGAGCCGTTCTGCTGAGTGCTGGCCCCCGAGTTTTATTACGTCTATTACCTTTGGGGGGTGGGGGGTAATGTGTGTGGTGGCTAGAGGGCAGTTTGGGGGGGATCTGTTCTCTTCTTCCACATTGTAGGCCCTAGGGCTCAAACTCAGGTCACCAGGCTTGGCAGCAAGCTCCTTTACTGGCTGAGCCACCTTGCCCGACTTGCATCTAGCTGTTTCTCCATGGGTCTGAATTCGGGCTGTCTGCTCTTGAGGTTAATCTGCTGAGTCATCACACCAGCCCCCTTGTTTGTTTTGCTTTTAGATAAAGTCTTGTGCAGGCTAGCTTCAAACTCACCTTAGCCTGGGCAGGCCTTTGACCTGTGATTCCCTGGACAACCTCCCAGGTGGCAGGGAGACAGGCCTGGAGAAAGGAGTGGGGGTGGGGGTGCTGAGCATACTGTGTGGCAGTCAGTACACCCACAGAGACTGGTTTGAGATGGAGTGTTTTGTTTGCGCCTTTCACTCCCCTGCTGGCCCACCTAGGGTTCTGAGAAGTCTACAGCTGTGCACTCATCTCTCCATGCTGCCCTGGGATCACAGGCAAACATGCCAGGGTTTGGGGATTTGAACTCGGATCCTGAGGCTTGCACTGCAGGTGCTGTGCTCACCAAGGCACAAGGGATTTTTTTTTTTTTTAATTGTTACATTTTTATTTACTGGGGGAAGGGGAGTGTCAGAGGCTGACTTTGAGGAGTCAGGCTTGGCAGCAAGCACTTCTACCCTATGAGCCCTCTTGCTGGCCCTAGAAAAGATTTTTTCCTACTGTTGTTTTTGACCTGAAGCTGTTTGAATGCATGGATGCAGAGACCCCGGCCACTGTAGGGCTGCTGTTGCTGCTGTTGTTTTTGGTTTGCTTTGGTTTGGTTTTTCCAAAACAGTGTTTCTCTGTGTAGCCCTGGCTGTCCTGGAAGTCAGTGTGTAGACTAAGCTGGCATCGAACTCAGAGATCCACCTGCTTCTGCCTCCTGAGTAAAGGCGTCTGCCACCACCTGATGTTATTTCAATACCCTGCTGGGGATGGAAGGAACTTTTAAGCCTAGTTTGTTTATTTATTTGTCTTCTTTCTCTTCTTCATATGGGCTCTTGTACATATACATACATATGTATGTATATATGTATGTGTGTATAATATGTATATATATCCATATATACATACGTATATACACACACACATTTACATGTAGGCTGGACTCGCCCATGTTCCTCTTGCCTCAGACTCCTGTTCTGGAGCCTGGGATTATAGGGATGAGCCAACACACAGACTATAACAGATTTATCGTTATTCCTGTTTTTATTCTTGAGGTACATGGCCTGTTTGAGGGAGGCAAGCATGATGTTACCAAAGGCGTGCCAATGTCAGATGCTGGTCCTCACCTTCTGCTTCTCTCGTTTGCTGCTGGTTTCCTAGGCTAGCCTAAGGGCTTCCAGTGCTTTCCCCAACTTGCCATAGGATCCCTGGAATTGCAGGCTTCTACCACCATGTCCATCTGACACACAGATGAACTCAGGTCTTCAGGCAAGTTCCCGTACCCACTGAGCTGTCCTGCCAGCCCTCCAGCCTCTAGCATTTAAAGTCTGGAGGTCTAAGCCAGGCACAGTGGGGCATGCCTGCTATTCTAGCACCCGTGACTGAGGCCAGAGCCTCTCCTGCACAAGGGCAGCCTGAGCTATATAGACCCACAAAACAATAACAGCAAAAGCCTGAGGATATAATTCGGTTGGTAGGATACAGGCTCAGAATGCAGGAAGTGCTGAGGTCTATCCTAGAACTTGGCAAGTAGAGGCAGTGAGTTCAAGGCCAGCCTGGGCTATATGAGACTCGGTCTCAAAAAAGACAATGAGCAAGCCAGAGCCACAGCTCAGTTAAGAATAGTGCAGTAGTGTACACAACCTGGGTTCCATCCTCAGGACCGCAAAACAATAACAGTAAATAGTAAATGAGAAGTCTGACACACCCAGCACTGCCTCCTGGCTTACAAAGTGAATTCAGTTCTCTGTCAGATGGGTCACCACACCCTGGACTATACTGCTTTTGGACACATTTGTAACCAAGTGTCCCACCCCACCCTGCCCTGTCCACACTCAGCCTGTGTAGAGAAAGCACTTTAAGCTCCTGGCGGAACTTGAGGAGCTCTCAGGAACTTCAGGAAGCAGTGAATTGCTTCTGTTACAAAAAAAAGAGAAAAACAAAAGTTAGTGGCAGTAGCTCCTGCCTTTAATTCTAGTACTGAGGAAACTGAGGCAGGCCACCCCTGAGTTTCAGGCCAGCCAGGGTTACACAGTGAGACCTTCTCTCCAAAAACAAAACATTGACTGTTTTTTTAAATGTATCAATTAAAGAGCACTTCCACTCCTGGGCCCTGGGGGGAGCTGTTCCCGGAGCAGGAAGTGGGCCCCGTAATGCCGAGAGACAGCTTCAGCAGCAGGAGGAGGAGGCCGCAGATTGAAGTGGAATTGCACTGAGACCACACTTGAGGTTCGAGTACTGCACGTCCTTGGAGACGGGGCCCCAGAAGTCAACGTGTGTTGAGTGTGGCAGTACACACCTTTGATCTCAGCACTCCTGAGACAGAGGCCAGACACTCTCTGATTTTGGTACTAGCTTCGTCACGTAGTGAGTTCTAGGCCACTCAGGTTACACCATGAGACCTTGTCTGAAAAAACAAACAAACAAAAATAAAGGGCTGAGAGATGGGGACAGCAGTTAAGAGCACTGGCTGCTCTTGCAGAGGCCCAGATTCAATTCCCAGCACCCAGAAGATGGCTCACACCAGTTCCAAAGAAACTAATGGCTGCTCCTTCTCTTTTATGTAGGCACCAGGATACACATGGTGCATAGACAGACAGACATGCACAGACAGACATTCAGGGGACACACACACACATGCACACACTAAAAAAAATGTTAAAACTTAGAATAAATGATGTGCGGAGTAAAAGCGCCCCCTTATGTGTGTGTTACGTGGGGTGGGGTGGGGCCTGCATGGAGAGAGCCGTGCTCATCACGTAAGCCAGATTGCCGGCCTGTACAGCAAACCCCTTTCTCCCCCTCGCTGGGAACGCGTCTTGGTGGCCACCGCAGCAGCAGGAATCTCGTATTGACAGTGATCTGCAGTTGGTCATCTTCAGTTTACTTTCTTTTTACTTGAGACAGAGTCTGGCTGTGGAGCTTTGACTGGCCCGAAGCTTGCTGTGTAGACCAACCTGATGTCAGTCGTAGAGCCTCAGCCTCTGCCTCTCAGTGCTGGGATTAGAGGCCTGCACCACAGCAGCTAACCTACTGCATTTTATCTTATCCAAATTTTGGAGAGATTTTGACAGAGCAGGGTTTTGATTTGATTGGAAAATTGATTGATTGTAGTGCTGAGGTTGGAATCCAGAGCCTCACACAAGCGCTCTACCACCAAGCCACACCCCAGCCCCTCGAGAGGGATTCTAGGCAAGCACTTACTACTAAACTATGTCCCGAGTCCCAGTTTTTAAAATAGTTTATAAATGCAAAGGTTTTCAAAGGTATGGTGGTACATGTCCCTAGCCTTAGCGCCGAGGAGGCAGAGGCAGGCAGATCACAAATCCAAGGACACCCTGAGCTGTGGAATGAGGTCGGCCAGTCTAAGCTATACAGGGTCTTGGAGAATATAAATTTAAGTTTTGGTTTTAAATTTTCTAGTGGCTCCTGTTCCCTTTTCCTGGTGACCAGAGTGACACCTGCTTGGTGTTAGATCAAGACAGTCAGTCCCTCGCGTGGCTTAGGCGGGCAATACATTGTGTGTTCTTTTTTTTTTTTTGGTTTTTTGGTTTTTTGGTTTTTCGAGAGTTTCTCTGTGTAACCCTGGCTGTTCTGGAACTCACTCTGTAGACCAGGCTGACCTCGAACTCAGAAATCCACCTGCCTCTGACTCCCAAGTGCTGGGATTAAAGGCGTGCGCCACCACTGCCCACCATGTGTGTGTTCTTTAAAGAACCTAGTAAAAGCTGTGTATAGTGGAGCATAATCCTTCACACATGCACACATATAGTCTCACACACACAGTCTTACATGCGTGTGTGTGCGTGCACACAGACACAAACACACACAGTTACACTCACAAATCCAGTCATATGCACACAACCACACATGCTCACATTCACAGTCACTCGCCTTCTCTCTCTCTCTCTCTCTCTCTCTCTCTCACACACACACACACACACACACACACACACACACACACACACAAAGAAGACGAAACACCAGGAAGGAGTGGGTTTGCACACCTGTGAGCACTGCACTTAGACAATGGAGACAGAAGAATTGCAGAATTGCTTCAGGTTCTAGACCAGCCTAGGGTACATATAAAGCCATGAGTTAAAAGATGGGGTTTTTTTGGGGTTTTTTTTTGGGGGGGTCCCAGGTCCCAGAGATGTGTAAGCCTGTTGCCTTAGGGGCACGCAGCTCTGCATATGAAGTTCACATCTCTCTTCTAGCCACCACACTCTTGCAGCAATCGCATTTTTTCTCTAGAAAATACTCAGGGTGACACAGAGTGAGAATTGAGTCCAAAGCTAGGACTGTGAGGCCTCCGCGAACTCCGTCACCAGCAGGCTGCCGCTGGATGGCTGTTTTACAGCATGGCCCACTTGCCTAGGATTTCCGTCCACTGGGCTTCCGTTTCCTCCCTCTGTAATCAGAGCCCTTGGCGGGGGTGAAAGTTTGGAGGTGTGGTGTAAGGATTAGGTCATCTGTCAGAAAAAAACGCATGGCACACGGCCATCATCACTCAGGTGATTTGTGGGAGTCAGAGGACGCCTCTGTTAATGCACTAACTTGTGTTTTGTTTTTGTTTTTGTTTTTTTAAGATTTGTTTGTTTGTTTATTTATTTATGTGGTGTCCTCTGCACACCTAAGAGGGGACCAGATCCCATTACAGATGGTTGTGAGCTGCCATGTGGGTGCTGCAGATTGAACTCAGGACCTCTGGAAGAGCACCCAGTGCTCTTAACTGCTGAGCCATCTCTCCAGCCCCCAACATGTTTTTTTTTGAGTCAGGGTCTCCCGCAGATCTGGAATTTACCAAATAGGCTAGGCTGCAGTTAACCCCGGCTCTAGGAGGATGTATGACAAGTGCTTATCCGTGGATTCCAGGTCCAGCTCAGGTTCCCACCCCCACCCACCCCCGCTGCCAAAGCAAGCCCTGTCCCAGAAAGCCATTTTTTTTGCACAAATTCTTTTTTGTCTGTCTGAGACAGGGCTACACTGTGAAGCCCTGGCTGTCCTGAAACTCACAGAGACCTTGCTGCCTCTGCCTCCCAAGTTCTGGGATTAAAGGTGTGCGCCACCACACCTGGCCAAAACTGTTTTGTTTGGTTTTTTGAGAGTTTTTCTTTGTAGCCCTGGCTGTCCTGGAACTTGCTTAGTAGAACAATCAACCTGACCTTGAACTTACAGAGATGCTCCTGCCACTGCCTCCCAAGTTCTGGGATTAAAAGTATGTGCCACCAGTGCTCAGCTATGGCCAAAGTTTTTAGTTGCATGTATATATTTAGTGAATGAAGGTGTGCCTCCATGTGTATGGGGTTCTTGTCATCCAGGTGTTCCGCAGTCTCCTGTAGAGCCTTCCTCCTCTAGCCCACACCCTGCTGTAGACTCCACAATACAGCCTGAGAAACCTGCCCCAGCTACCCAGGACACCACTGACAGGAAGCCCACCAGGCCAGCAGCATCGCAGGACTCACAAGCAGCTGAGGGAGCAGGTAAGCAGACATCTGTGAAGGACACAAGACCCCAGTCATCCACAATGGACTCAGAATCACAAGTCACTTACATCACATGATCTCTCTTAGGCAGAGCTTCCGTGGGGGTCCAGTCTATCATGAAGAGAAAAGAGGACTCTATAGACCCTAAAGTCCACCAGAGGAATCTCCAGTTTGTGGGAGTCAATGGCGGGTGAGTGACTCCAGCGCCTGGTGACTCTTAAGTGACTGTTAGGAACAGGGGCCTGAGGTTGCCTGCTACTGAGAGCCATGATCAGCCAGGCCCTCACAGTTAATCCCTTGCATCAAAACATAAGGAGCATGGGATACGGAAACTGAAGGAAAGGAGCATGTGTACCTTGCTGAGACCTGTTCAGTGGCTCTGGAGCCTGCGTAGGCTGACTGTGCCCTCAAACAGCACTGACTGCAGGTCCAGTGGGAGCTGTGACGGTTGCAGTGTGGCATGGGTAGAAATGGAGGTCTGTGGGCTGTTGAATCCCCAGTGAGGGGCTGGGTGTGGATATCAGACACCCACTTACCTAACATGTGATATGCTTCATTCCAGTATACAATATAGAGAAACTAAGGACGAGAGGTCACACCAATCCCTCCTACACACAACCTCATCAGTGTCCTTCCCTGGCCCCCTTAGGTATGAGTCCTCCTCAGAAGACTCCAGCACAGCAGAAAACTCTGAACATGAGAGCACAGAGAACGAGGGCCCAGAGCCACCAGCAAGGGTTCTGAGCCCAGCTGTCCACTCTCAGCTCAGGCCTCCAGGGGCTGCAGTGGCCAAGACCAGTTTGGAGGGGCGCCAGCTCTCCCAGGAATCCCAGGGCATGCCTGCAGCTGAGGTGGCATCAGGACCCGACCCTGAGGAGGAAATTCGGTCAGTTTTCTGGGTGGGATGGCATTGGACAGGGTGAAGGGTAGCTCATCACTGCTGCCTGGGATCCGGCCATGCAGGCTTCCTGTCAGTCATTCAGTTTAGTCAGCTGGGAATTCCTGTCAGTCACTCTCTCTACGGACAAGGAGCACTTGATTTTTAAGCATCTCACCTGACCTTCTGAGTGTTTTCTTATCTTTTGAGACAGGGTCTCACTTTGAGCCCTGACTGGCCTGGAACTCACTAAGTAGACCAGGATAGCTTCAAAATCAGAGCTCTGCCTGCCTCTGGCTCGTGGGTACATGTCATATGTATGCACATGTGTTTGTGGATGCATATGCGTATGTGTGCATGGGAAGTCTGTGTTGTTTCCTTATCTTTTTATGGTTGTGTGTGTGAGATATGGATGTGTGCACTGTGTGTGTGCGCACACGGGACCATGGTTTTTGTGTCCATGTTTGTGATGTGGGTGCATGTGTTTGTGTAGGTATATGTGCACATATGTGTACATGGAAATGCCCAAGGCTGGCATCCAGTGTCTTTGACCATCACTGTGCACTGTGTCTATTCAGTCAGCATCTCTCCCTGACCCCAGGTGACTGTGCAGTGCAGTTTAGCTTGCTGGTTGTTCTGCAGATCACCTGTGTCTTCCACCCACATGCTGGGTTTGCAGCTCCCTTCCGCATACCCACCTGGAACTTTCGTGGGTTCGATTCCTGCCCTCACTTCGGCACAGCAAGTCCCTGTCTACTGAGCCATCTTCCCACACACACACACAGCCTTTTTTATTTTGAGATAAGGTCTTATTAAGTTGCCCAGGCTAACCTTGAGCTCACTCTACAGCATAGGCTACCTTGAAAATGCAATCTTACTACCTCCAGTTCCTGTGTGTTAGGATTACAGACAGGTGTAACCAGCCTAGTTTACGGGGTGCTGGGGCTGGAACCCAGGGCCTCATGCCTATTAGGCAGTCTAACAACTGAGCCTTGTGACCATCTCCAGCCCACTCTCTGTACTTTCTCTGTAGAGTTGCCAGGTTGCCCATGCTAGCCTTCGACTCATTGTAAGCCAGACTGGCCTTGAACCTGCAATCCTCTTTCCTCTACCTTCAAGTAGTTGGGAGTCCCAGTCAAGTCCACCAGCCCTGGCAATGAATGTGCCCTAGTGGATTTGAAGCTGTCCTGGGACACATGAGACAATGTCTCAAAAAAACTGGGAGAGGGCTCAGATAGTGAGCTGCTCTTCCAGAGGACCTAGGTTCGATTCTCAGCACCCATTTGTGTTGTGAGACAAAACGTTCTCTGGGAAGACACATTAAACCCCAGCTAGGAAGCCCATGACAGGTCAAAGTACAGATACCACCAAAGCCCAACTTGGTCAACCAGTGAGTTTTATTGGGGTTACTTACAGGAATATGGGGGTTACTTAAAGAATCTGAAGTGACTCACACACAGCTGCATCACTAAGGCAAACTCCATCATGAACTAGAGCTCACAAAGCTGGGAACCTGGAGCGCACTGCACACCCTGCAGACAGCTTACCGGCTGCAGAGTGTCCTTTCTCAGGGACTCTGCTCTAAACCTTTTCCAGGCAGCTTGGCTGCTTTAAGAGTCTTCTCCACAGCTCAGCTTCCCTTCCTCTGTGGGGACTCTCAGCTTTCATTGTTTACTGTGGAAGAAGAGACATAGTGAATCTGATTGGTTTCAGAGACTTCCTGAGGCTTCTTTGAGTTGTTTACTTTCTGCTTTAGGAGTGTCCTGCAGGATGGAGTGTTTCAGTCTTAGAGGACACTGTTACACAACAATGTGACTGCTCACAATCATGTGTAACTCCAGTCCAGGGGACCCAACACCCTCTCTGGCCTCTTCAATAGGGCACACATAGTGCACAGACAGACAGAGAATGATAACAGGAGGTGGTGGTGCACCTTTTAATCTTAATCCCAGCACTTGGGAGGCAGCGGCAGACAGAGATCTCTGAATTCAAGGACAGCTAGGGCTACATAGAAAAACTCTGTTGTTTTTTGTTTTTGTTCTGTTTTGTTTTTTTAAAAATCCAAATTGATGATGGTGACGGAGTTGAGGAGGATAAAATGAGGAACACCCATGCTGGGTGGCTCAGAGCTGCCTGTAACTGCAGCTCCAGGCACTCGTACACGATCTCCTCCACGGGAACCTGCAGTCCGGTGCACAGACACACATATATATTAGCATAAACTTTTTAGAGTTTGTCTTAGGGTTTTGCTGCTGTAATCAGACACCATGACCAAGGCAACTCTTATAAGGACAACATTTAATTGGGGCTGGCTTACAGGTCCATTATCATCAAGGTGGGAGCATGGCAGCATCCAGGCAGGCATGGTGCAGGAGGAGCTGAGAGCTCTACATCTTCATCTGAAGGCTGCTAGTAGAAGCCTGTCTTCCAGGCAGCTAAGAGGAGAGTATTAAAGCCCACGCCCACAGTGACACACCTACTCCAACAAGGCCACATCTCCAAATAGTGCCACTCCCCGGGCTGAGCATATACAATCCATGACAAATTTGCTTATTTTATTTTATACATGTGAGTGTGTTGCCTGCATGGAGGTATGTGCACCACATGCTTGCCTGGTGCCCATAAAAGTCATAAAGGGATCCCCTGGGACTGGCGTTACAAACAGTTGTTAGCCTCCCTGTGGGTGCTGGGAACCAAACCACACCTTTTAAAGGAACGGTGCTCTTAATCACTGAGCCATCTCTCCACATAAATCTTCAAAAGTAGCCGCCAGTGGTGGCGCACACCTTTAATCCCAGCACTCGGGAGGCAGAGGCAGGTGGATTTCTGAGTTCGAGGCCATCCTGGTCTACAGAGTGAGTTCCAGGACAGCCAGGGCTACACAGAGAAACCCTGTCTCGAAAAACCAAAAAAAAAAAAAAAAAAAGTAAAATAAAAAGCTTTAAAAATTTAATAAATTAGTAAATTTTTAGAAAGTAAAGCAACATAATCTCACTTCTGTCTGTTTCTGGCAGGATGGATCTGAGCCCTGATCTCATATCAGCTTGCTTGGCCCTGGAGAAATACTTGGAGAACCCAAATGCCCTCACAGAGCGAGAACTGGTATGGAGGACCCCTGGGCACATTCTCACACCACAGCCCCCTCAGGGTGTCTCTGCACCTACTTAGTGCCGACCCAGACACCATGGGTGCAGCTTGGTGGTGGGTGGAGCATGAGGATTGTGGTGGGGTCCACTGCTACCTGGAGATACCCTGGCTTCATGTTCTTATCTTTGGGATGTTCAGGAGATACTATACTTTAATTTTAGGAGCTGTCTGTAATTGTGTTAGAGTCTGTGGGGGCAAGCGAACATTTTAGGGGTTTATAATTGTTTTAGAGTGTAGAAAAGCACACACAACATTCCAAGGGTCCTACCCATAGCGTATCATTGTCACTGTGCCTGAGTCAAGGACAACACTGTTTTGTTTGTTTTCATTTTGTTCATTTTGAGGTCTCGTGTAGCCCAGGCTGGCCTTAAACTACATTGTGGCTGAGGATGACCCTGAACTCCTCCTGATCCTGCCTCCATCCCCCAAGAGCTAGGATTACAGGCCTCCCCCACCTCAATGGATTTGTTTGTTTTCTGAGACAGGGTCTAACTATGTAGCTATAGCCTGGCTGGCCTGAAACTATTATGTAGATCAGGCTGGCCCTGAACTCATAGAGATCCTCCTGCCTCTGCGTCATGTGTTTGTTTTCAGACACGTTCTCAGTCTGTAACCCAGTTTTGACATGAACTCTGAGTTTTCTTTCCCTGGGCTTCTGAGTGCTAAGATCAGACTGGTGCTACCTTGGCCAGTCACAGGAGCTGCAGGGTGGGGGGTCCCAGTCCTCACTCCCCACCCCTGCTGTCTCTACAGAAAGTGGCATATACCACGGTGCTTCAGGAGTGGCTGCGCCTGGCCTGCCGCAGTGACGCACACCCTGAGCTTGTGCGGCGACATCTGGTCACCTTCAGGGCCATGTCTGCCCGCCTTCTGGACTACGTGGTCAACATTGCTGACAGCAATGGTAACACTGCCCTGCACTACTCTGTGTCACATGCCAACTTCCCTGTGGTGCGGCAGTTGCTGGACAGTGGTAAGCCTCTGGGCAGGACCAGCTTGATGGTCTGATGGGGGAAGCATGTCTTCTCAAGCTCAGGAGAGAGTTGCTGCCTTCCTGGTCTAGAGCTGCTTTCACAGTCTGATGGAGGGTTGGTGGACAGGGATTATAGCTCTCCATTCTGATGCGGGAGGCACTATCTGAGGGAGCTTCCACTCTTGATGTAATAGAGGTAGGTAATACACCTTCTAAGTTGGATAGGAGAGAGTGTGCCCTTCATTGACAGATAAAGTAGGCTTTGTCTGATGGAGGAAGCTCTGTCTCCTAGTCTGATGGAGCAATGTAGCCAGTCCAGTGGAACAGAACTGTAAGGCTATGCCCTTACAGTGTGCTGGGAAGACTCAGTCTTCTCCTTAGCAGTGTAATGAATTCTGACTAGACACCAGGGCACTGGTATAGTCACTGAACGGTACCTGTGTGATGGATACTTTCACTGTGTTATGGATACTCTGTTTCCAAAGCCCTGTGTGAGGGAAGGCGGTGGCCTGGAGCTGGGGATTAGACAGTGGACATGGTTTTCAGTCAGGCAAGAAGAAACCTGTCTTCCCTGGTCTGATGAAGTAGATAGACTCACAGTCTGTGAGTGAGGGAAGTAGAGCCTGCTTAGCGAGCACCAGAATAAGAAGAGATTGGCTACAAAAAGAAAAAAAAGAAAAATCTGGTAGCTGGGGAGATGGTGCAGTGGATACAGTGCTTTTCCTGCCAGCATGACCATGGTTCAGGTCTCCAACACCCAAGATGAAAAGAAAAGAAGAGAAGAGAAGATAAAAGAAAACAAAAACAAATCTAGGCATGAGTGAAGTCACGCGCCTATAACCCTGGCCCTTGAGAGTGAGCAGTTGGAGAGAGGAGGGTTCTGAAGTTTGTTGGCTGCCATCGACAACTCAGTGACAGATGTCATGTCAAGAATAAGGTGGAGAGCAGTTAAGATGCTTGGCACTGACCTCTGACCTCCATGTATACACACAGCAGACTAAACACACTTACACAACGTATCTTAAGGCATCAAGATGGCTCAGTGGGTAATAATGCTTGCCCCCAAGCCTGACAACCTGAGTTTGATCCCGAGGCCCACATGGTGGCCGGAGAGAACCAGCTGCTGTAAGCTGTCCTCTGATTTCCACTAGATGCCAGGCCAGCTACTCCTACCCCAACTAGCTAAATAGATGGATAAGGTAGTTTAGGCAGTGGTTAGAAGTGGGTACTGCTCTCACAGGGTAGTTCCCAGCACCCAAACTGCCTGCAATCTACCTATAACACCCTCGTAGGGACTGCAGCAACACTTGGACGCTCATGTGCACATATGTGCACGTACACAGACACACAAGTTAAAACATACGAAATCTCTTTTTAAAGTAATATTTTTAAGATTTTTTTTAAGACAGGATTTCTCTGTATAGCCTTGGTTATCCTGGAACTCACTCGGTAAACCAGACTGGCCTGGAACTCAGAAATCCGCCTGCCTCTGCCTCCCAAGTGCTGGGATTAAAGGCATGCGCCACCATTGCCTGGCTAAAGTAATATTTTTTAAAGAGAGAACAAACAAAAGGAAACACAAACCAAGGTACCTGACTCTGAAGACACTCTCTGGACTCGCATGAACAAGTACACAAAGAGACCTACTCCACTATGCCTAAATAGAGGGAGGGGTGCAATCCCCAGTGTTCACTGTGGTGGGCCAGCCTTTAGTCTGATGGCAGAGGCTCACACTCACCCCATCCCTCCCCTCCCCACACA
The DNA here is from genome assembly GCA_030674055.1 of Rhabdomys pumilio. Taxonomy (NCBI): domain Eukaryota; kingdom Metazoa; phylum Chordata; class Mammalia; order Rodentia; family Muridae; genus Rhabdomys; species Rhabdomys pumilio. The sequence goes on from JANHMN010000006.1 coordinate 73,823,078, forward strand.
GGTGTCTGTCAGGTGGACAAGCTGAACCGTGCTGGCTACAGCCCTATTATGCTCACTGCTCTGGCCACCCTGAAGACCCAGGATGACATTGAGACCATCCTTCAGCTCTTCCGGCTTGGGAATGTCAATGCCAAAGCCAGCCAGGTACGGGGCTGCAGTGTGCCTTTATTTATCTAATTCATTTACTAGGAATGGATATGAAAGCCTAGGGACACTTTTTGAGGCTCAGTTTACTCTTCCTGACATGTGGGCCCCAGGGATTAAACTCAGGTCATCAGGCTTGGTGGCAAGTTCCTTTATCCACCGAGCCACCTCACCTGCTCCCTAACCTTCTTTGTTAATTCCAGACTGTGGGCCAAGCCAGGTCGTGATAACATTCTATGTCCCTGAGAACAGCCACCACTCAATAGTTGGGTATTGAGACTCAAAGCAGCAGGATTATTTCTTCAAAACTCAAGGCAAGGGGCTGGTGAGATGGCTCAGTGGTTAAGAGCACTGACTGCTCTTCTGAAGGTCATGAGTTCAAATCCCAACAAACATGGTGGCTCCCACCCATCTGTAATGAGATCTGATGCCCTCTTATGGGGTATCGGAAGACAGCGATAGTGTAGTTATATTTAATAAATAAATAAAAACCTTTGGCCTGAGCGAGTGGGGCCTGAGCTAGAGGGAGAAGAGCAGGAATGGACAAAAAAGACTCAAGGCAAGGAGCTGATGTCTGAACCTGAGTGATTCAGCCTTAGAGCAAGGGCTCCAGAGAGCTGGTGTATGGTGTGTGTGTGTGTGTGTGTGTGTGTGTGTGTGTGTGTGTGTGTGTAGGCCAGAGGACCAGCATGTTAAGACATGTTTCTCACTAAATCTAGGGCTCACATAGACTGGCTACCTAGGATCCTCCTGCCTCTGCCTCCCCAGTGCTGGGATCACAAGCTACATCCCAACCTGGTTATACATGGGCTCTTTCTCTGGATGGAACTTGGGTCCTTTACCTACTTGCTACAAGATCTCTTGACCCTTTTTTTTGAGACAGTGCCTTCCTCAGAAATCTGTCTGTCTCCCGAGTGCTGGGATTAAAGGCGTGTACCATCATGGCGTGCACCATCATGCCTCACCCCCTATTTATTTATTTGGTTGTTTGGTTTGGCTTTTTTGAAACAGTTTCTCTGTGTAGCTCTCTCTGTCCTGGAACTCACTATGTAATCTAGGCTGACCTTAAACTCACAAGAGATCTGGCTGCCTCTGTCTTTTGAGAGCTGAGAGTATAGGCATCAATCACCACATTGTGCTAAGCTTTATTTATTACTGTTGGAAGACTAATGATTGAACCTGGGGCCCCACACCTGCTAGGTAAGTGCCATACCACCCCCCACCACTTTTAAAAGATTTGTTTATTATTTTTGTTTGTTTTGTTTATGTAGTCCTAGCTGCTATGTAGATCAGGCTGGCCAGCAATTCAGAGATCCACCCGCCTCTGCCCTCTGCCCTCTGCCTCTATGCTGGAATTAAAGACCTGCACCGAGACGCTGGCAGTGTTTTGCCTGCTTGTATGTGTCCATAAGAGGACAGCATCGGATCCCCAGGGACTGAAGCAGCAGGTGACTGAGAGCCACAGTGTGGGTGCAGGGAACCAAACCTCCGCAAGAGCAATGGGTGTTTATACCACTGAGCCACCCCTCTAGCCCACAGCCCTCTTAAATGTAATTTGATAGGATCTCACTGAGTTACCTGGGCTGGCCTCAACTGTCCCAACAGACCCTGAACATGAGGCCCTGTGATATCAGGGGGATGAGAGTCTCGCTTGGTCACAGCAGCTTGCTAGGCTCACTTGGGTTGGTGCAGAGAGAGAGGGCTTCTGTGGGTGAAAGCCTGCTCCTCTGTTCCCCACAGCAGATCCTGATGAAAGAGAAACGGTCCATGGTTTTATGGCGGAAAGTAGATGAAAAATCTGTACCCTAGTTTTTTTAGTCCTAAGATTAAATATCTTCTGCAGGAAGGAGGGTCTGGGAAGGAATACCTAATTGGCTATGCCCTCTGGCCTTCAGGTGCCTCATTAATACAGAAATCTGTCTTGAGGCTGTGGTCAGGCCTTGTACCTGTGGAGGGGCTGGGGGCCGTTGCCCTGTGTGATTAAAGGACACAAATCTATGGAGGGCTGTGGCCTTTTGTCAGGAAACTTGAGTCTGGGAGCAAGGTGACATGCCTGCTGTCCCTTGCAGGGGAGCCTACGAGGGTCTCTGTCAGTTTCTAGCTGGTGCTCGACCAGAAACCAGGCTGTCTTTCACGGTCTTACATGTCCCTTCTGTCTACAGAGGTGACACATGCCTATAATCCCAGAACTTAGGAGACAGAGGCAGTAATACAGGGATCAGTGTCATCTTCAGCCAAAGCAGGTTCTGGGCCAGCCTGGGCTAAATGAAACCTGCCTATTAAGTAATAATAATAGCCGGGCGGTGGTAGTGCACACCTTTAATCCCAGCACTTGGGAGGCAGAGGCAGGTGAATTTCTGAGTTTGAGGCCAGCCTGGTCTACAGAGTGAGTTCCAGGATAGCCAGGGTTACACGGAGAAACCCTGTCTTGAAAAAAAAAAAAAGTAATAATAATAACAATAATAATGAAGAAACCCCTGCACCTACATACACTCTCCCAGGGCCCTGCTGACGCTGGACTTACTGGACGTGTCTTATAAATGGAGTTACAGGCCCTCTATATGTGAATCAAAGTGTTCAAGAAACCTCGTAACAGTCAGCAGACTAAGACAAAAGGGTCACAGATTCCCATCCATTTTGGGGGCTCTGCAGTGAGGCTCTAATACACCAAATAAACGCCATCTGCGTGTGTGTGTGTGTGTGTGTGTGTGTGTGTGTGTGTGTGTGTGTGTACCTGGCTTTCCACTCAGTTTTTACAAGAGTATCCGTCAGTATTCTGAATAACATTTCTTTACACGGCAGAGTAGTATCTTGCTGTATGAGTTGACATGGTTTGCGTTGTCTAGTCATCCTCTGGTGATCATCGGTTTTTAACTCTTATTTGTGTGGAACTAGTATAGAGGAATGTATACAGATCTTAGTTGGATATGTTTTTGTTTCTTTTTTACTTAGTTTTGATAAGTTTTTTACATAATTGTCCACCTATGAGTTGGGAGCTCATGGTAGGTGGATAGATCCAGGATAGCCCTTCTGGACAGAACCAGGCTAGCCTTTCTGAAGAAGACCAGTTTATACTGAGGGAAGAGAAGGAGCCAAAGAAGGTGGGACCAACATGTGCACCCACCCACTCAATATCTGAGCACTCGGGAGCCATGGAATGTCCGGAAGCAGGGGTATGAGGCCACCAGGCCACTATACTACAGCCCTATTCTGTCATCTCAGGCAGGACAGACGGCCCTGATGCTGGCTGTCAGCCACGGGCGGGTGGACGTGGTGAAAGCGTTGTTGGCCTGTGAGGTGGACGTGAACATTCAGGACGACGATGGCTCCACGGCCCTGATGTGCGCATGTGAGCACGGACACAAGGAGCTCACTGGGCTCCTGCTGGCTGTGCCCGGCTGTGACATCTCACTCACGGACCGCGTAAGTCCCCACCCCATGCTCCCAAGGGAAGGCGGGCTGCACACAGGGCATCGTTAGAGCTGTGCGTACTTTACAGGACGGGAGCACTGCACTGATGGTGGCCCTGGACGCTGGGCAGAGCGAGATCGCATCTATGCTGTACTCACACATGAACATCAAGTGTTCGGTGAGTCCCGATCCCGGCACCAGGGGGTGGGACTCAGAGGAGCTTTGGGGTCAGATGAGCTAAGCAGGGTCCACTCCAGCCAGGACTAAAGAGTTAAGTTTAAGGCCAGCCTGGGCAACTAAGTAAGACTTATCTCAAAAGGAAAAGGAAAAGGAGGACTGGAGCTCAGGGTAGATCTCTACTTAGAATCCACCAGTGAGGGCCGGAGGTATAACTTAGCAGCAAGACCAGCGTCTTCTCTTGAACCCTCTGCATTAACATTTGACTGCCTAAAACGTTATTTTTGGTTTCGTTTGCTTTTCAAGATAAGTATATTTGACTGTATTATGATCCAGCTGGGTTGTGGGTCTACAAGTCAGGACTACATTGTGAGATCCTGTCATGTTTGTGTTTACCTATGGAGGTGGGAGTGGGACACTGCCTCAGTAAACTAAGTAGCTGGGATCACATAACAGACTTTCTCAGGTCCCTCCAGTCCTATCTCCAGAGCCTCTGCCCTTGCCCCTCCCCGGCTTGGATTGCCCTTCTCCCGAGCACCCTCCTTGATCTGGTGCAGGGGTCTCCCTCTCTTGTCCCGGGGCTCCGCTTTGATTCCTTCCCAAATGCCTTCTCCCTGCAAGGACAGGGTGACAGTCTGTCGCTGTGTTTGTTGGAAGGCAGAGACTGCCCTCCTCTGCATCGGCAGCAAATCTCAGAGGGATTTGCAAATATGCCAAGAAAGAATTCTGCCTCTCCTTACAGTTTGCTCCCATGTCAGACTATGAGAGTCCGGCTTCGTCTTCAGCTGAGGAGTGAATACAGGGAGGAGCCAGTGAGTCCTCCAGGACCCATCAGCCACAAGCCAACACTGCAAACCGTCCAGCCCTCTGTCCCCGCTCTCCAAGGCAAACCCCCTGCGCTTCCCTGGAGGAGCTCTGACATCTACCAGACTCCAGCTCCAGGAGGCCTTTCCCAGCACCCTGAGTTCAAAGCCACATTCAAAGCCAGAAAGCCAAGCTACATTCTCCTCCCAGTTGGCGCCAGTAGCAGTCTCAGGGTGTGGGTTTCTCATGAAGCTCATAGAGAACAATCAGCCGGCAATTATGGGAGCAGTGGGGGCTAGAGGGAAATACTGTATTCTTGAGTCATTGTTAGGGGGTGGGAGGAGTCAGAATTCAGTTGCTAAATTTGAATGTCACTGGAATGTTACAATGTCCTTTGTCCCCCTCATCACTCCAGCAGGTCTCCACAAAGCCTGCTCAACACCCTTTGTCACCTCATTCCATTGTCTAGTGTACAATAGGGGTTTGTTTGTCTCAGCCTCCACCTCCAGGCAGTTTCTTTAGGGCCAGGGGTGTCTCTTGTGATTGCCTCTAACCAGAAAGCAGTGTTTTGTTTTTTTCATTTGCACACGCACGAACACACACACACACACACACACACACACAGCTTGTCACCCAGCAGCTGATGTTCTGGTGGGTCCTGTGACTGGCAGATGTCCAACTTACAAGAAGTTCTGCAGACCTCCCTGTTCCCCACAAGGAGGGCTTGGGACCGGAGAATATTGCTAGAAAAACTTTCAGACCTACAGAGAAAAAACAAAAAAACAAAAAAAACAAAAAAGGCCATTCCAGAGTGGCTCTCAGCATCACAGCCCAGAACCTCCCTCTTGGAAGGAGAGTAAACAGGGGATGTGATACTGACCAAGTACAGGCGAGCTCACTCGGAAGCCCATGTGTTCCTGATTAAGAGCTGGCTGGCCTCAGAACACTCCCAGAACTAGCTTAAAGTGACAGGCTTTGCTGAAATCCAAAGGGACAAATGAGTAGTTTTATGTTTGTGTGTTTGTTTTTAATGCCCTAGAGCTTCTGCTGGTGACAGGATACAGACAGGCTGCACTGTTCTCTTACTGGGTTTCCTTTCTGTCCTCAGAATCTCAGTGTGTTTTGTGGGGGGAGATTTTGTTGGCTTTTTTCTTTGTTTCTTTTCTTCACAAAGAAGAAAAAGGAAACAACTTCTAGATGTGCCTTGCAATAGAGGAGAACATGTCCTTTCACATTTCCCTGTGTTATCCAGGGCACAGCTGGACCCACTGGGCCTTGGAGCCAAACCTCAGCAGAGCAGAGTTGTTCCCTTCTCTTCTAGACAAGTAGGTCTCTTGGTTTGATGGAGTCTTACTCCGCTTGAGTTTTGTAGAAGGGGTTTGTCTAAGGCTAGAGGTTTGGTTGGCATGAGAAAATAAGATGGACAGATGGATGGATGGGTGAGTGGATGGGTGGATGAGTGGATGGATGGGTGGATAAAGGGTGGATGGATGAGTGGGTGGGTAGATGGATAGATGAATGAGTGGATGAATGGGTTGATGGATGGATGAGTGGGTGGATACATGAGTAGGTAGGTGGGTACTTGATGGATGGGTAGATGAGTCCATGGACAGATGGATGAATAAAGGAGCGATAGATGAGAAGCTGGGTGGGCTGGTGCATGGATGTCATGAAGGAGTTTTTGCACGTGTATAAAACAGAAAACCAAACTGCAGGACAGCTGCTAGTGTCTCCGGATGCTCACAGCCTAGGGCACATTTGAAAGGCCAAGCTCTGAGCTGAGGTCTGGGTTCCAGCCTTGTAGCCAGCAAGGGAGTTTAAAGTTCTGAACGCATCAGCTATGACCCCAAAGCACATGCTCCTCAGAAAAGCCCGTCCGTTTCTGCCGTGCTGCTTTCTATGCCTCTGCGTGGGGGGGATCACCAGGGCCAAACACCGGTCTCTTCTCTCCTTTCCTGTATACTCAACTTTTATTTCTACTTTGTGACCACGGTACGTCCATGAAGACAGCGTTACACATAAATGAAGTATTCTTTTCTTGTAATCATGTTTTAGAAAGTAAAAGAACTTAATAAAGCTACAAAGCCAATGCCGCGTGTCTCTTCGTTCCCCTTCCTCTTAGACAAGCCTTGAACTTCTGATCTTTCTGCCTTCCCTTACCATCTGGTGTTTTTGATGGTGGCGCTGTAACCCACTGTGTTGTGCACACTAGGTTCTACTGAGCCGTAGCCCCAGCCTCTCATCGTCTTGTCTCTTGGCATACTTTGTGTGTTGCAGCTCTGGGGATTGAACCCAGGCCTTGTACACACCAGGCAAGTGCTGTGCCACTGAGCCACACCCCAGATTTTTTTTTTTTTTTTGTATTTTTTTTTCTTTTGTTATAAAGGGTGTTTATTGGAGGAAGGGAGAAGAGTGAGGCGGAGCTGGGAAAAGAGGTAGAGGTGTCTAGTGGACAGTAGACGGGCAGGGAGACAGGGCAGAGCCACCTATTTTGTAGTATTTAAGCTTATTTAATACTAGACCAGAGGGGCTGGAGAGACGGCTCAGAGGTTAAGAGCACTGACGGCTCTTCCAGAGCACCTGGTTTCAATTCCCAGCAATCACATGGCGGCTCACAACCACCTATAACTCTAGTTTCTAGAGATCTGATGTTCTCTTATGGCCTCTGCAGGCACCATGCATGCAGTGATGCATAGACAGAGGCATGCAGAAGAAACAGCCATACAGAGAAAACATTAAACCTTCTAGGAGCAGTGGATGCACCTTTAACACCAGCGCTCCAGAGGCAGAGGCAGGCAGACCTGAGCTTGACACCAGCTTGCTTCACAAGCCTGAGGGCCCGAGTTCCATCTCCAGCACCAGGAGACAGACAGGAGCATCCCAAGCCTGCAGGTAGAGTCTGTTAAGTTCCAGGCCAGTAAGAGATTCTGTCTGAAAGAAGGTGGACAGCTTTCCTAAGAATGACTCCTGAGGGTCTCCTCTAGCCTCCTATTGCACACACATGTACACATACACACATGTACACACCCACAGGTAAAATGATAAAGACAAAACCAGCTCTGAGCCGGACACAGTGCCACGCAGATGTGGTCCCAGTACTGGAGGTAAAGTCAGGAGTGTTAGAAATTCAATTCTGAGTCCCAGGCAAGCCTGGTCCATAGGGAACCCTGTTTCAACAAACAGAATAAACAAGGACAACAGAAATGTAAATAAATTCTGTGTTAGTGTTACCCCCAAAATATTTATGTAAAAATATTCCAATATTTGAAAAAAAAATCTGAAGTTCGTAACACTGGTTTCCACGCCACTCTTGTGGTCATTATGGTGGTGATGGTGTTGTGGTGGTTATTATGGTGGTGATGGTGTTCTGGTGGTTATTATGGTGGTGATGGTGTTGTGGTTTTGAGGCAAGGTCTCATGTAACCCACTTGGCCCCACACTCACTACAAAGCCAAGGATGACCTTGAACTCCTGGTCCTCCTGCTTCCATCTCCCAAGTGTTGGGATGACAGGCTCCTCACCAGGTCTTCTTCCCTCTGAGGATGAAAGCCTGGCCTTGGGTGAGCTAGGCAAGCACCCTGCTAGCTCACTGCCACCAGACTCAGCCTGTGTGTCTGGCTGCATAACTCCTACTTTAGTGCAGCAATTGCGTTGCACAAGGGAACAGAGCCATGCATCTGGCAGGACGCCTCTCAAGACCCACTGTCCACCTTCTCTAAGCAGTAAGAACTTCCACCAGCTCCACCGAATTCTGGGAATGGGACTCAGGCCCTCCACACTGTCCAGCCTTCTCTAAGCAGTAAGAACTTCCACCAGCTCCACAGAATTATGGAAATGGGACTCAGGCCCTCCAAAAGAAGAGCACGCTACATAGTCTTAACCACTGAGCCAAATCTCCAGCCCCACTCTGTTGATTCATTTATTTTGGTTACTCTAAAGGGAGTCCCATGTAGTCTAGGCTAGCCTGGAACTGCAGACCCTCCTGCCTCAGACTCAAGCATGGGGATTACAGGCAAGCCTGCACCACCAGGTGAGGATCCCTGGTTCATGCTAATTATTGTTTTAGGGTTTTTGTTTCATTTTGGTTTTCGTTTTTTTGTTTTGTTTTGTTTTTCGAGACAGGGTTTCTCTGTGTAGCCCTGGCTGTCCTGGAACTCACTCTGTAGACCAGGCTGGCCTCGAACTCAGAAATCTGCCTGCCTCTGCCTCCCAAGTGCTGGGATTAAAGGAGAGCGCCACCACCACCCTGCTTCATTTTGGTTTTCGAGACATGGTTTCTCTATGTAACCCTGGCTGTCCTGGAACTCACTCTAGTCCAGAACTCATTAGTCCTTGAACTAGAAGAGATCTCCCTGCCTCTGTCTGTTGGGACCAAAGGCATGGGCCACTACTCTGGATGTTGTAATTTCTGATTTTTTATTTTGCATGTGAATGTATATTCATAGGTTCTCACAGAAGAAGGCATGAGAGATCATACTTGGTCACCTTATTCCTTTGGGATATGATTACTCACTGAACCTTGGAGCTAGGCTGGCAGCCAGCAAGAGCCAGTGAGACTCTTTCCTCTGTGTCTACACTCTATATGGTGCAGGGGTGATGGGCTACACAGGCACTGGTACAACCATGTCTGGCTCCCTCATACATCCTGGAGATCTGAACTCAGGTCCTTGTGCTTGCACAATACATCCTCACCCAGAGCCCTATTCATTTTTAGACAGTGACAGGTGGCTGAGGACGGCCTCAAACTTTACCATGTACTCCTTTGAACTGCCCCCACCTCTGAGTCCTGGGACTTCAGGTTTGTACCATCACAGTTTAATAATTTTTAGATTTACTTATTTTATTTGTGTGTGAATGTTCTCTCTCTCTCTCTCTCTCTCTCTCTCTCTCTCTCTCTGTGTGTGTGTGTGTGTGTGTGTGTGTGTGTGTGTGTGTGTGTGTGTCTGTGTGTCTGTGTGCCTGGAAATGAGGAGAGAACATCTGATCCCCAAGAACTGGAGTTACAGACATCTGTGGGCTGGGAATTGAACCCAGGTCCTCTTCAAGAACAACCAAGGCTTTTAGCCACTGAGCCACCTGTCCAGCCTCACCCTCGTTAAGGTGGTGCTGAGGATGGACCCCAGGATTTGATGAACTAGACAAGTGCTCTGCCAGTTGAGCCACATCCCAGCCCTTCTGTAATTATCTGTTTGTTTTTGTGTGGCTGCAGTGTCT
>JANHMN010000006.1:73839667-73867491 GCA_030674055.1 Rhabdomys pumilio
CTCAGAAATCCACCTGCCTCTGCCTCCCAAGTGCTGGGATTAAAGGCGTGCGCCACCACTGCCCAGCATAATCTTAAAGTTTGAGAGACCAGAGCCAGAGGCTGCTGAGAATTCAAGGCTAACCTCAGTTACATAGGATTTCTAGTCAGCATCAGCCACAGAGAAACCCTCACCCAGGTTCCACCCCACACAATTTGTTTGAGGGGGGTTCCTTTGTAGGTAATACAGGGCTTGCCTAGCATTTGTGAGTGAGGCTCTAAATTCAAACCCAGTACCATAAAATAATTAAAATTAATTCTATGGCCATACATTGTGACCTGCTTATGTAGAGCAACTTGGGAGGATAAGACAGAAGGATTCTTTGAACCCAGGAGTTTGTGGCTAACCTGGACATCATAGTGAGACCCTCAACCTATCATTCAACATCCCCTCCCTCCCAAACCATAAAGATTATAACAGAAGCTGGTGAGAGCTGCACATCGACCCTCCCAGCACTTGGAGATAAGACGCCAACCTGAGCTATATAAGACTACTTCTCAAATAAAAGATACCAAGTGCTGCTTCAGGGGTAAAATGCCTGCCTAGCAAACAGAGTCTTGACTTCCACCCCCAGCACCACACAGGATGGGCATGGTGGACAACTTAGGGACATCACTCCTGTCCCTCTACCAAATGGGTCCCAGAAATGGAACTCAGTCCATCAAGCTTGGTAGCATCTCATCTGGCTGTTACTGATTTTTGTGGTTTTGGCATAGGGTCTGAGTTTAACCTAAGCTGGTGTAGAACTCTGCATCCTCCTGAGTAATGGATTACAGATAATCACTGCCATTCTCAGTATTGCCTGTGTTCTGGCAGAGCAGGGACGAGGCCCAGATGGTGACACAATGAGGACACCTACTTCTGTCTCATTGCAGAGACTCTGGCTGTGGAGGAGGAAGTGGCTCAGAGCCTTCTTGACTTGAAGGAATATACGCGCCTGGGAGGCACCGAGCTCCAGCAGCTGGAAGTCGAGCTCCAGAAGGCCAGCAAGGAGGATGCCTGTCTGCAGGCCAGGCTGTGATATCCTTAACTGTGCCCAGCAGCCTCTGTCAGAGTGCACTTGGGTTGGGTTAGGCTGCACCTCAGTGCTGGAATCCTAGAATCCCCCAGTGAGGGGCTGGGATGTGTGTAGGTAGAGCCTGCCTGAGCATGTATCAGGTCTTGGCTTTTGTCCCTAACACTGAGGGACAAAAATAGAAAGACAGTGCTTGAGCACTTGGTGCTCTGTCCTGGTGGTGTGGAGTGAGATGATTGTCCTTACTCTCTGAGCCTTGGCCTTAACTGACTGCACTCAGCTCACCACAGAGCTGCAGGAGCTCAGGGAGATGGAGAAAGATCTTGAGCGACAGGAGAGAGAAGTGGATGAGGATAACACCGTCACCATCCCCTCTGCAGTGTAGGTTCTGCAGCCTGGGCCTGGCGCTCTGCCCTGTGGCATGGTTGGCATTGATGCTGTGGTAACTCTTCTCTCCTTTCCCCTCATTCTGTCTAGGTATATGGCTCAGCTCTATCACCAAATTAGTAAAATAGAATGGGATTATGAGTGCGAGCCGGGAACGATCAAGGGCAGTATCCTTTGAGAGATTGATGTTGGGGTGGGAGGAAGTGCCTGGGGAGGATGGGTACATCCTTACACACTGGAGACAGCCAGGCATGGTGGCACTGTGAAGGCACAGGCAGGTGGATCTCACTGGAGTTTGAGGCTAGCCTGGACCATTAGCTAGAATAAATTTCAGGACAGCCAGGGCTACACAGAAATCCTGTCTCCAAAAAACAAAAAGGGAGAAAAAGAGAGAAAGAGAAAAACAGTAAACTCAGACAACAGCAAAGGCACTCCTGGTGAGTAGAAGGTTGGCCCTGGAAGAGACAGCGATACGTTATGTTGATGGGTCTCATTCTCCACATCCAAATGCAGACTGGATCTACAGATGATGGGTAAAGGGAACAGTTTATCTGCGCTAGAACAGTACTCAGCTCTTAGGGGACGCTTAGAAGATGCAAATGTGGTAGGTAGGACATCTGCTCAGCATGCGGGTGACCTGGAACCTGCATACTCCTCAGACCAGCCACAAGTCCTTGGTGAGCCTCTTATTTCTGTCTCTTAAGTGCTGGGACTGTAGGTGTATACCATCACATCCAGTAAATATATCGTTTTTAATTAAAAAGAAATGAGGGAGCTAGCCAGATGGATCAGTGAGTAGGGGCACGTGCCACTGAGCCTAGTGACTGGAGTTCAGTCCCTGGGACCTACTGGTGGAAGAACAGCTCCACGTTGTCATCTTGAGTCCATAGGGACACTGGCATGTTTGCACTCACACACCCACAGAAATAAATAAACAAAAAGAAATTAGCCTGGTGCCATCCCAGACCTTGAGAAGCTGAGACAGGAGGAGTCACCACAGTAGAAGGTTAGTGACGACCTGGGAGGACCGGATATGCTTTCCTTTCATCTTGCCCTCAGTTCACCACGGCCCCACTGTGTCCCAGCCCATCCACCTGGACAGTGCGCAGCTCTCTCAGAAGTTCATCAGTGACTACCTGTGGAGCCTGGTGGACACCACGTGGTAGCCAGAGCCGACCTCATACCTTGCACAGAATTGGGGTTGGGGGAGCCAAGGGACTTGCTCTAAAATTAAATGTCTATGTGTAAATGAGTTTATTGATTGATCTACTCACTTTGAGACAATGTTTTAAGGCGCCCAGGCTGGCCTGGAACTTTGTTTTTGTTTTTTTTTTTAATTAAAAAAAGAATCACTATTTTTACTGCATGAATGTTTTGTCTGTTAGCTATGTGTTCCAGAAGAGGGCCTCGGATCTGCTGAAACTGGAGTTATGGGTAGTTGTGAGCTGCCATGTGGATGCTGGGAATCGAACCTGGGTCCTCACCAACAGCAGGCAGTGCTCTTGATTGTTGAGCTGTCTCTCCATCCCTTAATTACAATTTTAAAATGTGTGTGTGTGTGTCACAGCTTGCTGGAGTTGGTTCTTATGTGTGGGTATGTACATGAGTATGCTTGGTGCCTGAGGGGGCCAGAGTTGTCTGATGTGCTGGAACTGAAGCTACAGATGGCTGGGAGCTGCCGCGTGGGTACTAGAAACCGAACTCTGTCACAGCAGCCAGCGCTCTTCACAGCTGGAACATCTCTCCAGCCCCTCCACATTTTTTTTGAGGCAGGGTTTAAACTCCAAGGATGTGCTTTCTCCACCTCCCCCACAATTTACCCAGGTTTAGGGTTTGACCTCAGGTCCTCCTGCTTCAGCTGTAAGCAGTTTGCCAGCAGCCATCTCAGCCCTCCCTCCTCCCCCTTTACCTGAGGTCCTGATGCCAAGCTCATCACTCGAAGACTCTCAAGCTGTGCTCAGCTCCTAAGCCACATCCAGAGTCAGGTCACTCCACCTCACCTAGTGACAGCTGTATGATGTCTTAGCTTTTGGGGGACACTATCCCTGACCTCACTGGATTCCCAGTAGTGTCCTGACAACAGGAAGTGTCTGAGTCCTGGGGGAAGGTCACACACAGCTAATATGCAGGGTTAACATTAGTCCACACTGCCTGCTGAGTCACTGGTGTAGACTTGTCTTTTCATACCAGTGGAGACGGTGCAGGCTAGAGAGCTCACCCAGCCTCGGCTTCCTGTCCTCTGCTGGAACATGCTGACCTGCTGACCTGGTGAAGAAAGTAGCCGTGCGGTTCAAGGCTGCCAAATAGCCAAGCTAGAGGGCTAGGGAGATGGCTCATGGGTAACCGTGCTTGCCACCAAGTCTGACGGCCCGAGGCATCTTAGGACTCTTGGGCCTATATTTGCCCTCACCTAACAGCACCTGCTGCTCTTCAAGGGGATCTGTGTTCAATTCCCACCACCCATAGACTTAATTAAATGTCTTTAACTCTAGTTGGGGATTGGATACCTTCTCCCTTAATTAGGCACTGGGCATATACATTGTGCACAGACATATGCAAGCAAAACACTCAAAATACATAAATCTTTTAAAAGAAAGAAAGCAGAGCAGTAGGAACCATAAGGGGCTTCGCTCTGGCCCCTGTGGAAAGGAACTACCTTGCTTTGTACAGGAAGGGTGAGTGCCTGGCTGCTCAAACTCCTGACCCTCTGGTAGTAGGAGGGTCTGCATCTACCTTCACTGGAGGAACACCAGGGGCTGACTCCAGGGTCCAGTGAGTGAGGATTGTGGCCCAGTGCCTTGGAGAGCCCCCAGCTCTACATGCCTAGGTCCTGAGTCACTGCCCAGCATTGGCTGGCTGCCCAGGACATCCTGGGGCCAGACCACAACCTCCTGCCCAAATTCCTAACCACAGCCTGGCTTGCTGTTTCTAAGAGAACCAGCCACCCCAGAGGCCAGTAACTCTCATTTTTTAAGACTGGCTAGAAGGAGAAGCAATCCTGAGTCTAATTTACAGATGAGGTAAACTGAGGGACCATTCTATCTGGCTATTTCTCCTTTTTTTTTTTTTGTTTTTTGTTTTTGTTTTTTCTTTCAAAACAGGGTTTCTTGGGCTGTCCTGGAACTCACTCTGTAGTCCAGGCTGGCCTTAAGTCCCAAGACATGAAGTCCAGGGGTTGACCCATTCACCTGTGCTCTACTGCCACCAATGGGCAGTGGTTCCTACAACCAGAGGCACACATAGTGTCTTCCTCTGAGGTGTCAGGACGGTGGTGAGAGCACCTGACGGGTGGCCAGCCTCTTTCTCCAGTTTTTCTATCCTCTCTTTCTGTCTGAGGTTAGCTGTGGTTAGAGCTGTTTCCACTAGGCAGGCTCAGGACGCAGGAAGACTACATAGGCCTAGGAAGTGAGCAGGAGGAGCCAGGGCAGTCAAATTTGAAGGCTCTGTCTCCTCAGGACTCAAGAGATGGGCTGGTGTGGGGGACAGAGGATCTATTGTCAGTTATGGACACGACCACACTTAGAGACTGAAGCCTGATGGTGACTCACTTCCACCTGTGACCTCTGTTGGGGCTACTCTCACCTAGGTCTCAGAACTTCCTAATAGAGCCCCTTTTACTGTGTCTGGAGAGGCGCAGCATGGAGGGAGGTAAGTGCTGGCCACAGGGTGCATGCATGCATGTGGAGGGTCTATTTTCTCACCTTTACAAGGATTCCAGGATCAAACTCTGATCACCAGGTTTGTCTGACAAGTGTCCTTACCGCCCCTTGGAGCCACAATCCAGCCCAGTCCCCCCATGGCTGAATATCCTGCCTGGTGGTTCTGTAGCAGCCTTACTTGTGAGTGGAGCTATCAAAGCATGCTTGGCTGCACCTTATCTGGAAAATGAAACTAAACCTAGGCTGGAGATTTGTCTCAGGTTTCACACCTGGTAGGTGTCTGAGCTCCCTGGTGGGGGTAGGGGGACTTTAATCATCTGCTCTCGGAAGGAGGTCATCACAGCTGGTGGTAAGGAAGTGAAGGGGATAAAAGGCTGTGGGAGGGAGAGGTCCTTAGAGCACTGGGGACAATGGTGGGAGGGTAGAGATGGTGACACAGAATAATGCATCTAAGCTGGCAGAAGGTTAAGGACTGCCACCAAACAACCTCAGAAGGCACCTTGATCAATCTGGGCCTGCAGTCCACAGTGTAGTGGTAAGATTTTCCAGATCACCAGTGGCTTGTCTGAGTAAGAGACTGATCTAATTAAGCCCCAACTTTCTCCCACATACTCCCTAAGACAGCCAGGCCAAAGGGAAGGTCAAGACAAGGAGGGAGCTTCTCCAGGGCAAGAAGCAGCTTCGAGTAGAATTGTCAGACAAGACACAGGAAGTCTTGGGAAACTTTCCCCAGGCAGGCTGACTGGGGGTGATTTTCCTGAGAACTTAATCTCAGAAAACCACAGTGGGGAGGTGGGGCAGCTCAGGGAACGCTTGCTGCAGAGAGAGTAGAGCACCCCCTCCCACTGCCTCCCTCCTGCAGTCTCGGGCTCCAAGCTGGCTCACCACAGACAGCCGTGGTCTGAGATACTATGAGTTGGAAGGGACCACAGCCTGGAGGCGTGGTCAGCAGGGAACAGCAGTTCGTGTGTCAGAAATCAACTGCTGCCTGGCATTCTTGTCTTGGACAGAACTGAGTCCACAGAGAGGAGACAGGCAAGACCACCATCACGTGCCCGCCTTGGGTCAGATACTACACACCCTGGGGGACACATCCAGGTCTTTCACTGATGGCCATTTTGAGCCCAGAGAACTGCAGGCAAAGAAGACAGGAAAGCAGATAAAGGGAACTCTGACTCAAGTGCCTTCCATTCCCGTTAGGTGGGCACTCTGTACAGAGAGATAACGTCAACCCTTCGTTGCATGTTGGTAAGTAAGGTGATTGTTTCTGAGACAGTCATGGACCCTGGGTTGGTCTGAAACTCACTGTGTAGTGGAGGATGACCTTGAACTCTCGTTCTTCCTGCCTTCACCTCCCCACTGGTAGGGTGTCAGGTATGAGTCAGCACACTTGGCTTTGGAAAAAAAAAAAAGCTGAAGCCAAGGATCAGAAACTCTGTCACCAATGGGTAGTGGTACTCGACTTTGATCCCATACTCTGGAGGCAGAGGTAGGCAGATCTCCAGTTCAAGGCCAGCCTGGTCTACAGAGCAAGTTCTACCAGAGCCACACAGAAAAACCCTGTCTTGGGAAGAAAAAAAATTAGTCCATCACCTGCTCTCCAGTAGGTTAAATCCCAGGCCGTGTAAGCTCCATCATGCTGTTTGCCACACATGCCGGCAACATGAGTCAGTGAAGCAGTCCTTGAAGGCCTGTGCAGTCAAACACTTTCCAGGCCTCTTCTCAGCTTTCTCTCCCGAGGCGGTTTGGCTCTTGCCCCAAACAAAGGGCAAAAGGAAGGATGGATGTGCCACCCTGTGGATGCGGAGGAGATGACAGGCCTGGGCAGAGGTCCTACCACAATCTGGGCTAAACTGAAGGTCTGAAGTTCAGAGGGTCCCACGGAAAACTACAGCAGAGCTAGGGTCTGAGCCAGGTTGCTGATGTAGTGTGTCCCCATTGCTGTTTCATTTCCCAGATTCTTTCCCCGAGTTTCTCTTAGGGGACTCAACAATGGGACTCAGGTGGGAGATGAGTAGAGGTCTTTTTCCTCCTGCAATCAGCTCCAGCAAGACTTCCTAAAGGTATTTCCTTGAAGCAACTCCTTCCGGGTGTTGGCATTTAGTCTAGGCTCTGCCCCACAGTTACCTGGCAACAGTCAGGTGAGCCTGACTCACTATAAAAAGGGACTGCTTGGCCCCCTCCTCACTCACTCTCTTCTCTTGTTCTCTCCTCTTGCCCTCTTTCCCCTCTCTTCCCAATCCCCTCCCCCATCTCTCTCCACGTGCTCATGGCCAGCCTCTACTTCTCTTTCTTTCTCTCCCCCACCCCTCTCTTTCTCTTAACTCCCCTTCCCATGCCCTGAATAAACCATTCTATACTCTACCATCATGTGGCTGGTCCCTCAGGGGGAAGGATGTTTCAGCACGGCCCGAAGATACATCCGCTTTCCCCACACCGTACCTCGCCTCCACCAAACGTGTTCCCTTTTCTCTATCTTTCTTGTTTGTTTGTTTGTTTTGTTTTGTTTTGTTTTGTTTTTTCGAGACAGGGTTTCTCTGTGTAGCCCTGGCTGTCCTGGAACTCACTCTGTAGACCAGACTGGCCTCAAACTCAGAAATCCGCCTGCCTCTGCCTCCCAAGTGCTGGGATTAAAGGTGTGCGCCACCAACGCCTGGCTTCTCTATCTTTTTATAAAACACAACATTGGTGCCAACACTCACTTCTTCAATAACCCCTCAGACTCCCATGGCTCTACCGTCCTCCTTAAGTCCCAGGGACTCCTCTTCCCCACCTCTCCCAGCGTCTGGGCTCTTCTCCCAGGGCTCCCAATCCTAGGGACAGGCCTTCAGTCGCTTATCTCTTGGTGGCCTCATGGCTCCCATTTATTTTTCAATTTTTTTTTTTTCTTTTAAGATGT
Organism: Rhabdomys pumilio; assembly: GCA_030674055.1. Taxonomy (NCBI): domain Eukaryota; kingdom Metazoa; phylum Chordata; class Mammalia; order Rodentia; family Muridae; genus Rhabdomys; species Rhabdomys pumilio. The sequence goes on from JANHMN010000006.1 coordinate 73,847,667, forward strand.
TTAATTTCAACCAGGCATGGCCCATAATCTCAGCACTCAGGAGGCAGAAGCTGGCAGATCTTATAAATTCTAGAGTTCACACAGGTAAGGAGCACACAGCTCTGTAACCAGCCCTTCACCCACACTCTATAAGGAGCCATGAAGTTCACAGGATCACCAGGGAGGGGTCAGAGGGAGTGGGAAGGGATGAAATAGATGCTTGCACGTGTGTGTGTGTGTGGGGGGGGGGGTTAATAAATATAATCAAAATACATGTGTGTAATGAAAACGTCAAAATGAAGATATTATGACTTGCTTTTTTGGTTAATGTGCTCACCATCATCCCTCACGGATGTGAGCCATACTAAGATAGATGGTGAGACACACACCTTCAACACTAACACTGGGAAGGCAGAGGCAGGGGAGTTTAGTCTGGGTTTTCTCTTCTGATGAAATTAGCCAATTCAAGCCTAAAGCCTAATTAAAGTTTATAATGGCAGGTTACTGGGTGCTGTTCTCAGGCGGGTTCAATGATGTCCCAGGAGGAGGTCAGTCTCTGTGCAGACAGAAAGGGCACAAGCAGAGACAGAACCAAAATGTCTAGAATATATTAAAGAGCCTCTTGGGGAGAGGAAGCCCAGCTTTGGGCTAGAAAACTCAGGGTAGACTGTGGGGTATACCTAGAGTGCCTTGGAACAGGTGGGGACTGAGGGATGCTGGGAGAACCTGGAAGCCAGCTCTGCTTTGGTATGTAAAATAGGCACCTTAGCCACTTGTCTTGGGTCTGAAACCCAACATGGGCTACATTGTGAGATCCTGGCTCAAAAACTACCAAACACACAACTGGAGCAAAAAGCACAGCAGCATGGACCAAGTGATGGGCTTGGCAGCTAAGGATGCTCCCTCTGCAACCAGGGGCACACTGCACACTCCAGCACCCGCTCAGCAAGACGGGGCTTCTCTGAACACTTGTAACCCCAACTCTGAGCAGAGCAGACACACGCTGGACCGTGTTGGCATTAGACACAGCTGAAGGAGCCCCAGGTTCAGGGAAAGACCCTGCCTCAAAGGAACAGTTGGGAGTTTCAGGACATCTCCACACAGAGAGAGGTGCAGGACCTGCAATGTATGTGCACATGTGCTTACACACACGAACAAGTGTTCAGCCCCTGAGCCTGGGTGAATGTAGAGAAGTGTCTTCACACAGCTGTCCTCCGAGCTTCCAAATGCCTCCTATGGACCCCACACCTCACACGTGCACACACGACAAAGTTCCCAAAAAAGAATTTAATCCATCACAGTAAGTCATTTTCAGCCTATAAAAACATCTGAACAAGGGTTTCAAAGCAGTTCCCACCCACTCAAAGCAACACACAGGACAGGCCTGAGATCAGTCCATTCAGATAATCTTTGTATACAGGGCATCCCAGAGTATCCCAGCCTGACCTGGAGAAACAGCAGCAGCAAGTGCAGCAATCAGGGTTTGCAAAAATAAATAGATTTAATACATATGTGTGATATCCTTGGATATACAGACTGAAAACCAAGCCAGGTGCCATTGGCACAGCACAAAGCTCCTTTACAAGTGTCCTAGTGTGCTGGGGAGTGCGGCCTCCTGTCCTGCACAGCGGACAGGTTGAGCTACCCAGGAATCCAAGCAAGGCTGCCACTGTCTTAGGTTACCTGTGTGACAAATCTGTGGCAATTTCTAAGTATTCTTCCAAGTTCCCCCAAATAACCTGGATTATGGGATTTCTTTTGGTTTTAAAGTAGCCCAGGCTGGTTTGGACCTCAGACATGTGCCTACCTCAGCCTCTTTTTTTTTTTTTTTTTTTTTAATGTTAATCAAAAGCTTTATAAGTTTGGTAATGCTCAATAACAAGATGCCCATACAATCAGAAGTGTAACCCAATACCCAACCTAGATATATCAACTATCTTTGATTGGCAGAGACACACAAACATCCGCCTCCATGTCTACCTCAGCCTCGTAAGTCATAGGATTAAAGCCAAGTGCCACCACACCTGGCAGGCTGATTAAGGGCTAAAAAAACCACGCATGTATCCCTCCCCACACCCTTTTCTCCCATTTTTCCATTCTGAAGCAGTGTCTTATTGTGTAGCCCAGGCTGGAAGGCTCTGTGAGAAACACATGTTCAGTCATTGATACCAGAGGAGCTGCACAGATGTGCAGAATCAGAAACTACCAGGCAGAGGTTTAAAGTAAACAAACAAACAAAACAAACAGAAGCCCTGAGTTTCACCTAGTACTGAGGAAGGCAATGAATGGATGCTCAGAGCCTGGCAATCATCTTCTGTAGTGAGTGATTCAGGGCCACTTCTGGCCTGAGGTTCCATCCAACTCACCACCAAACAGTGCAACCTAAGAGTACAAACGTGGACCACATGGGTGCCCAACCCGGAACAGGAAAAGTGCGCAGACAGAAGTGCAAGCCTCACGTGGAAAGTTGGGGGCTGGGCACAGGACGGAGGTCTTCATGGCCACCCCTGAGCAGCAGGACGTTACACAGCACAGGCCAGGACTGCTGAGCAAGGCAACCAGATGTCTCAGGCACTTCATAAATATTAGGGGGAAAGGAGACTCAGGCTTGTCCCTCCAGGAACAGGTGAGGTTTTGGCAAAGGCATGAGCAGGCATCAGTCACTGGCAGCTGCTGGCCCCAAGATCCAGCAAGATCAGTACTGAATGTCACAAGTCACTTTCCTGGCTTCTGATGGGGATGGCAGGGTCAGGTGGGAAGGCTCCTGGGGTGAAGGTCAAAGCAGGTAGTCCTGAGTTTAGGGACTGGCCATGGCACCTAGGACCCTCTCAGTAGTACCTGCTTTCTCATGTTCAGAACAACAGGCTTCTCTCTACATGGGTAGGTCCCTTCCTCTTCGGTGTTAGTGTTGAAAAGAGTAGAATTCAGAAGCTTCTGGGGCAGCCTCTTTGTCTTCCAAGGAAAGAAGGATGAAAAAAAAAAAAAAAAAAAAAATCCCAGGCAGAATCCACACCTCCAGTACAGCCAGTAGCCTCTTCTGTCCCCAGACAATAAATATATAAAACAGAACCTGGGGCAGACAGGCTGCTGAGCTTGGCCCCCAGCCCAGATTTGCTCTTATCTTGCTTTGAGCAACACAGAGCCCACTGAGGTGGCAGGGCGAGGGCTGGGTGGGGAGTTGTGCAGGAAGCGTCTTTCCTGCCTACCCGTGTCCGCCAATGGGTCCCGGAAGGAGATGGCTCTCACAGCTGTTCATGCCACATCATCCTCCAGGCTGACCATCTGTCTCTGTCAGCAAACCGGAAACACAGGAAACAATCAGGCGAACAGAAAAAAGCATAGCCGGAATCCACCCCCCTCCTGCCTTGGGTCCCTTCTGTCCCCTGCACAGCCACCAGAGGTGGCCAGAACACCTAAGATTGGATAAACTGAAGAACTTGCCTAAGGCTCACAATGCCCTCCTCTCTCACTTCAGGCTCTCTGATCTTGCCACATGTATCTCCCCCTCATTTCTTTTTAATTTTCTTGTGTGTGTGTGCGTGTGTGTGTGTGTGTGTGTGTGTGTGTGTGTGTGTGTGCGTGCGCGCGTGTGCACGAGTGCACATTTTGTCCAAATTAAAGTCACATGTGCACCTGACACCTGTGAAGGCCAGAAAGTATCAGATCCTCTGGAGCTGGAGTTACAGACAATTGTGAACCTCCATGTGGATGCTGGGAATTGAACCCAGGTCCTCTGGAAGAACAGCTCTTAACCACTGAGCCGTCTCTCCAGCCTGCCCTCATGCTTCTTAAACACACTATGCTCAATCTTTGAAATCTTTCCTCTATATACTATCCAACCACCACTCAGAGGAGACCTCCTCCCTGTTCCATGGCCACACAAAGGATGGAGAATGGACTCCAGCGTGCTACTGCTAATGTCATCATACCCTAAGCCTTCACTGGGAAGTCCTAGGCAGGTTCTACCACTGAGCTGTGCATGGCCCTGGTTTGGGCTTCCCTTTCTTTCACCCCACCTAACTTCTGTCCTTCAGTTTGTTTAATGTCTCCTCTCCCCCACAAAAGTGCACACTCACTGAGGGGTAGGTATAGCCGTCCTGGCTTCGGCAAATGTGGAGTTCGTCCTCTGTGGTCTTCTGGTAGACCGGGTTGTCAAAGTTTATGCTGTTGATGTTCCTCAGCCGCCAGTGCCGCCACAGTAGGATGGCCCCAAAGACAAGGAGGGCGACCAGTGCTGTGGGGAGAGGAGCTTGGTCAGGGGGGTGCCCAGGATCCTAGCCTTTTATGTGACAGCGATGTGTTCTGAATGTAAAATTATACCCACCTATCACACAAAGAAAAAAAACCAAGGGGACGGGGGTGGTATAGCATTCACCTGGGTGCCTAGCACCTCAGGGGATAAGGCAGGAGGATGTTGACTTCTAAACCAGCCTGGGCTCCATAGCCTGACCCTGTTTCTATCTTTTGAGATTCTCTGTCAACTTGGCTCTGTTTGTTTTATTTGTTGGACAAGGTCTCACTGGCTGCCCTGAAACTTACTCTGTAGACCAGACTGGCCTCAGACTCTTGGCTCTGCCTCCTGAGCACTGAGATTTAAGGCATGAACCACCATGATTTTTATTTTCACACAGAATCATAATCATTTTTTGAGCCAAGACCCATTGTCTACACCCCCTTGCTGGTCTAGAAGTCTGTATGTAGACCAGGCTGGTCTTGAAAAAAACTCAGAGTTCTGCCTGCGGGATTAAGTTGTATACTCCACCACCAGGGGCACTCAAGCTTATCTCTTTTAAAGATTATTTATTTATTTATTTATTCATGTATGTGAATACATTGTCACTACCTTCGGACAGACCAGAAGAGGGCATTGGGTCCCATTACAGATGGTTGTGAGCCACCATGTGGTTGCTGGGACTTGAACTCAGGACCTCTGGAAGAACAGTCAGTGCTCTTAACTACTGAGCCAACTCTCCAACCCCTCGATCTTATTTGTAATGAATGAGAAGGGGCAGTGATTGAGGCAGGCAGGGGCATCCCTCAGGTAGGGGTATTCCATTTGGGGTCAGAACGGTGACGTGGCCCAGTTGGCTAAGCATGGAGTCTTAGGAGCCCACACTACAATGTCAGCATCACAGGCAACACTTACCAATGGGGAGGAAGATGGACACGAACCCCACGCCATGCGGCTGCTCCTCGTTCCCTCTGCCAGCCATGTCACCCTGGACTGCAGTAAGGAAAATGATAAGGTAAGAAAGCTCACATCAGCAGAAGGCAGACATCAGAGAGGGGAACGTACCAGGACATGTCACACAAGTAGAGCGCCTGATATGTCTATCTGCCTGTTAAAGTCCAGGGAAACATGGGGCTGTTACCAAGGTTCCTACAAAGTCACGTGGACTTAGTCTGTAGGCAGCTGTCCTCCAGAGTCCATAGGGGACAGTTCCAGGATCCCCAGAGATGCCAGACATTTGCACAAAAACTTAAGACACTTAACACAGTGAGACCAGCAAGATGGCTTAGTGAGTAAAGGAGCTTGCTGCCAAGCTTGCTAACCTGAGTTTGATCCCAAGACCCACATGGAAGGACAAAATAGACTGCCCACAAGCTGCTTTGACCCCACAGGCATAGTGGCCAACTCCCCAGCCTCACTAAATACATCACTGTAATTTTAAAAAATGTGGTACTTATGAAATGAAGGGTGGACCTGGCCATTACCTTGGTGGGACATTGTCACCGACTCCACTGTGCTGAGCCCTGGGGTGTCCACAGGCTGCCCAGAAGTGCTGGTAGCTGAGGGATCCTCCTTGTGCTTTGGCAGCCCAGCAGCTGATGCGGTGACCACAGACCCGATGGCGGATGTCCCCTGGGTGGTCAATACGGTGTCGACTTCTGATGGGGCAATAAACATGTCCTGAGTGCCAGGGGCCGGGGTGCCACTGACACCTCTGTTCTGGGTGGAACGCAGGTCACCAAGTTCCACGGCATCAGAAATTGAGTGAAAGAAATGGGCAAGTAGCTGGTGACACTGCTTCTGAGGATTATTCCCAGAGGACCTCAAACTTGTGATCCCTCTGCCTCAGTCTTTAGAATATTGGCTATCTTGTTCTTACGATAGATCTAATCTGTAAATGTTGAGTACACTTTGGTCCCTGAGATGGCGAGAGTGACCCAAAAATCCACATATTGGAAACCCAACCACCAAATTCTTACTGATGATAGATTTTATTTTATTTTTTTTGTTTGTTTTTGAGACACGGTCACACCATGTAGCTCTGGCTGTCCTGGAACTCACCATATAGACCAGGCTGGCCTCAAACTCATAGAGATCTGCCTGTCCTTGCCTCCTGAGTGCTGGGATTTAAGGTCACGTGGCAGTCAGAACACAGCCTGCTAGTCAGTTCTCTCCTTCCACCAAGTGGGTTCTAAGGGATCAATGTAGGTAAGCACCTTTATTCCCAGAGCTGTCTCCGTGGGTACACTGCTTGGCAGTGAAACCTTACAGAGGTGGTTTAAGACTGATGAGGTGCACTGGGCAGTGTTGGCACACTCCTTTAATCCCAGAACTTCGCTTGAGTTCGAGGCCAACCTGGTCTACAGAGCAAATTCTAGGACAGCCAAGACTACAGAGAGGAACCTTGGCTTAAATATGAGGACAAAAAAGCAGACGAGATGGTAAGGGTGGGCCCCATGACAATGCAGACTGGTGGCATTATAAGACAGAGGTCTGGGAGTGTAGCTGGGGGCTCAGCAGGCCTTATGCCCTGGGTCCCCTCACAGCAATGCACAAACCAGGGACAGTGAGCATCTATCTCTGAAGTTCCAGCACTCAGGTGATCAGAAGAGATCTTCCTCAGGCAACATAGTATTTGAGGCCAGCCTGGGCCACATGAGACCCTGACTCAGAAGGACAAGAGAGGGCCTGAGTTTGATCCTTAGAACCCACATGACAGAGGGAGAGAACTGACTTCTACGAGTTGTCCTCTGATGACCCCCCCCCCACACACACACACGTACTTATACTGTGGCACTTGCCCTCCTACAAAAAAAAAAAATTGTCCTTTAAATAAATGAATAAATAAAAGAAGAACTTTGAGTCACTGTGTGACACCCTCCCCATGCTGGATGCTGGAATCATGCCCTGAGACCTCTCGTATTCAAAACCAGAAGGCACATTAACTGTGCTTTATAAACTATCCAGTCTCAGGCAATCTGTTTTAGCAACAGAAAACAGATGAGACAAGTCCAAACTGAGCCTTTCTCGGATGACATCAGCAAAAAGGGGTCTTCTTACTTGACACCCTGGTCTGAAGTCAGACGACTTCCACACGGAGCTCAGAGACAATGAGACCCCCTAAGTGTACTTTCATTTGAGACAGACAGACAGAGAATGTCATTCATGAGTCCCCAGACAGTTGGAGTCTGGTCCGTCAGCAGGCTCACGTGGATACACCTCTTGGACTTGTGCCCCTACCTGTGAGGCAGCTCCTCATGTCCTTGGCCAGCCGCATGCCGTCTGGGCAGGCACAGGTGAATTTGGGTGAGTGGGCACTTATCTGTGGGGCAGGCAGGCACAGGTACTGGCAACCACCATTGGGGAGGGCTGTTCTCTCACACCAGTTCACCCCTGGGAGGAAGAAGAGAGATGTTCATAGAGAATAAAGTGATAATAACATCTGATGACTGGGAGAGACTAGAAAGACTAGAGCAATGGCTGACATTTTTATTATTGGGTACAGGAAGGGCATTGAACCCATCTTCAAATAAACCAGAAGAATCTAAAAAGTTCTGGGACAATGGCAGAGAGACTTATTTGAGTGCAGGGGCAGAGCTGACCTTTAGGCTGCGTGATGTTGTGAAACAGGACAATGTCCTCCGGGGACAAGAGGTTTTCAGCCATCAAATTCACATCTGCACCCGTGAGGCGACTGGCACTGAAAACGGCTTCGTTTATGACATCTGTCCAGTACACTCTGTCCTACACGGTGGTACGCACAGAAGAGGACCAGCCGTTAGCCACTGCAGCACAGACCACCGTCCACCACCCCCAAATGCAGCGAAACAGACACACAGTCTCCATCCTGACATTTTCTCTGTGTATGCTGTGTGTATATACACGTGTTCATGTGCTTTGCACATGTGTGTGGGGTGCGTGTGGAGGCCACAGGTTGATGTCAGGTGTCTTTTCAATCAATTTCCGTCTTAATTTTTTTTCTTTTTCTCAGGCAGATTTTCTTTGAATAACAGCCCTGGAACTAGCTCTGCAGACCAGGCTGGCCTCAAATTCAGACCTCTGCCTGCATCTGCTTCCCAGAGTGCTGGGATTGAAGGCGAGAGCCACCACGGCCCAGCCCTCCATCTTAAGTTTTGAGACAGTCTCTCACTGAACCTGGAGCTCACTGAGGTTACACTGGCTTGCTGGTGAGCCCCAGGCATCTTCCTGTCTCTTCATAAACTCTGGGTTCCACTCCTAGCATAAACAAGCAAACAAACCAACCAGCTCCATGAAATAGCTGTAATTCTAATACTTCTCTCTAGATCTCTAGACAAGAGCCAGTCTTGGCTCGAATGGACAAGACAAACCTATGGCGACACCAAACTCCCTCCCATTCCCGGGGTTCACCTCATAGATGGCCAAGGAGAAGGGGTGGGCCAGCCGGTTCTCATCCTCCAAAACGGTTTTCCGATTGCCCCCGTTGACATCGATGCTGGAGATAGAGTGGAGTTTGGAATCAACCCAATAGAGACGGCCACTTAGAAGATCTAAAACACACAAACATAAGGAGCCATGGAGAGGCTGGGGTGAGAAAGAGATCATTCAAACCGCCTAAATATTCCAGTATGTTCTTGGAGATTCTAAACATTGAAAACAGAAAAGTTTCAAAACATGCCAGAAAATTTCCAGGGCATCAGATTAAGGTAAAAGGTGCAGCTGTGGGAGCTACATATGCACCTGAAGGAGGCTACACTGTAGCTTCTGCCTTGACCCAGTAACCCTTCCAGCTGCATAGGAAGGGGTAACACCAATCACATATCCTCAGTTACGTGCTCTGTCCTCTTCATTGTGCCCACCCCCAGCAGGCTAGACCACCCCTCAGATATACCTAGTGTGATGCCATTTGGCCACTGGATGTCCTCGGTCACCAGTGAGTGGATGTCTACACCATTCAAACCCCCTTTCTTGATCTTGGCAGGTGTTCCCCAATCTGTCCAGTACATGAAGCTGGGAAAGACAACAGACCAAACAGAAGAGAGATGAGGCCTCTCAGATGGCAGGCTCCCACTAATGTCAACAGACAAGAGTCAACTTAAATAGTTCTCAATTTGGAACCACACCCATATCTTTGATCGATGAGGAGCGAACTCAGGGCCTCATGCTTGCAAGGCTGTTACATCTTCCTTCCCTTCAACGCTCCGCCCTTCCACCAACACCAACTCCAGTTTCTGCAGGGTTCTCCTAGTCAAGGGCTGACACCTTGGATGGTCAGCCCCTGTCTGGAAGTCTAGAGTTAAGCCTGGCATGGAAAATCACATCAGTGACCCCCCCAGGCTTTCAGAGGTGCTGGGGGGGGGGGCATTCAAAGTGCAAGGTATGCCTGAAGCAGGCGGACACTATGAAACTATTCCTATGTGGACAGATGTGGCCCTCCGCGGACAGAACCTACGAGGCAGAATCGGGTGGTGGGTGGGGTTTGCTTCCCAATGGATAATGTTCAGGAGCTGCTCTGTATGTTGGGCCCTGACCAGTCAGCAGAGAGATTTTATAGGCCTGTCTGATCTCCATGGGCACAGGGAGCAGGAGGGATCCTGTATACTGTTGTGTGCATGTATGTGACATAAGCGGACAGTAGAACATGGTGGTAGGAATGCCTTCCGTGGGCCAGCAAGATGACTTAGCCAGCAAAGGTACTTGCTGCCAAGCCTGACGACCTGAGTTCAATCTCCGGAATGTACATGGAGAAAGGAGAGGACTGATTCCTGAAAGTCCTTTAGAAACCTGTCCTAGCCTGGGAGATTTAAACCGTATACCACTAAGCCCAGTTTCTTTTCTTTTTGTACTGGGATAGAACCCAGAGCCTCCTGTGTGCTAGGAAGTTACTTCACCACCGTGCCACATCCCCAGGCTAGGACATGGTCTGCTTTTGACGGAGTGTCAACTCACTAGGTAGTTGGCTTCCAGCACATGTTAACTCTGTCATCAGAATGCATGACCACACATGTTTTATGTGGTTCTGAGGCAGAACCCAGGGCTTCATGCAGTTACAAACGCATTCTACCAAGTGAGCCACATCCCCAGGGCCTTCATTTAACATTTATTTACCCACTGCATGAACACACGTATGTAGGTACTCATGCAACATTTGGAGAGGGGGTTGGTTCTCCCGTTTGACTGTATGTGTCCCTGGGTTAAAACGGGTTGACAGCCTTGAAGGCTTTATTCACTGAGTCGGGTTTGGTTTTGTTTCTTTTTAAGGTTTTATTTTGCCAGGCAACAGTGGTTCACACCTTTTATCCCAGCACTTGGGAGGCAGAGGCAGGCAGATCTCTTGAGTTCGAGGCCAGCCTGGTCTACAAAGATAGTTTCAGGGCAGCCAGGGCTACACAGAGAAACCCTGTCTCTGTGTAGCCACCATGTCCAGCAACAACCCCCACAAAAAAAATGTCTAATTTTTAATTATGTTTATGTATGTGTGTACCTGTGTGCCATGCCTGATGAGGCTAGAGGCATCAGAACCCCTGGACCTTCTACTTTGAGGTTTTTGTTTTGTTTTGTTTTTTTGAGATAGGTACTCACTTTGCAACCTGAGCTAGCCTGTAACTCAACCTTCCTAGGGCTGGGATTTCAGGTTCGAGCCACTGTGCCGCTTCCTTGGTCCTCCATTGACACCCCCAGCCTATACTTCACTGTCATCCCTGCAGCTTGGGGACAACCTCAACCTCACATTCTCCTGTGCCCAGCTCTGGATCCCCCACCTTGGTTTGTCCTCTTGTTCAGCTCTGAGGACACTCACCCATGCACAGGGTCCACTACGATGGCTCTGGGTCTGGACCCTGTCTCTTGGAACAGCGTCTTCCGCTTTATGCCCTTGGTGTCAGCCACAGAAACACTCCCCGGGACTGAATCCGTCCAGTAGATGTTGCCATGTATCCAGTCTACAGCCAGCCCGTCAGGAGCATGCAGGTCCCCACTGATGATGGTGTCATAGGACAAGCTAGGGGCCTGGTCCATTAGGGCACTGAGGCAGAAGAATGGGATCTCATTAGAGCCTGGGGTCTGGGCCTCACTAGGGGTCAGGCGGTCAAAAGGCTGACGGGCTGCAGCTTACCTATAGATCTTTTTTTGGGACAAGTCCGACCAATAGATTCTATTGTTGGCCACCTCCGTGTCCAGGGCCACCACATTCTTTAGGTTGGAGATCAGGCTGGTATACTCGCTGCGGTCCAGGGTCATCTTCCGTACCTCATGGCGGTTAGTGAAGAGCAGATACCCTACAGAGCCTGGAACGCCATGCAGGGTGGTGAGGGAACTGAAGCCAGGGCTTCATGTATGCCAGGCAAGAACTCTGCCTACCGAGTCCCTGAAACCCATGTCTCTAGTAAGAGTAACCAGGGAGGTAACAGAGGCTCAGGCCACACTTCGTACCTCGCCCCATCTCCACCCTGTCCAGATGTGAGGCGGGACAGATAAGGGTTCTAGGAAGGATAGACATGGGGGAAGACAGTGTCTCCAGGTGCCCAGTGTACAGCTTGCCCACCAGCTAGAATCCTAGAGACCTGCCATACCCAACTAGAAAAAGGCTTAACAGTTCTGAGCCCCAAAGAGGAGCCACCCACACCCCCACAGCCTCCCCGCACTCACCCACAGCTTTGCAGACCCTGGTGTGCGGGTCCATGTGGAAGCCGGCCCGGCACTCGCACTTGTAGCTGCCTTCCAGGTTCACACAGAGTTGGCTGCAGGTGTCCGGCTCCTGACACTCGTCAATATCTGTGTGTGCGACAGAGAAAGGGTTTTGTCTAGGGGAGAGAAACCCTTTCTACAGGGTGACAGGAGAACAAAACATGTCTCCTCCAGAGGCTGAGGGATGCCACCCTCACAGGATCCTGACCCTGTCATTCACCTCCAGTGAGCAGCTCGCTCTCCCATCCACCTAGCCTGCCCTTCTTTATTTTCATCCATTTTTGGTCGTTTTTCTATTATTTATTTATTGTTGATCTTTGTATGTAGCCCTGGTGGGCCCAGAACTCGCTATGGAGACCACCCTGGCCTTGAACTCAGAAATCTGCTTGTCTCTGTCTCTAAGGCGCTGGGACTAAAGGTGTTTCACACCACACATGAACTCTTTTTTTTCTGAGACATCTCACACAGCCCAGGCTGGCCTTGAACTTGCTACACATTAGACCTTGAACTTCTGATCCTATTGCTGTCACATCCCAAGAGTAGATTACCTGTGTGGGCCACCAGTTAGGTTTGTGACATGCTGGGACAGAGCCCAGAGCTGGCTGCCTGTGAGGCCAACATTCCAGCAACTGAGCCCGTGCTCTAGCCAGGACCCTGATCTTGATGAGGACCCCAAAAGGCAGGACTGCCAGTGATCCTCTTAGTTCCTAACAGGACTCAGTGTTCACCCCTGGAACTCTCCTAACAGCCCTAAGAAGTGGGGCCTGCACTCCTGCCCACTGAGCACGTGGGGAAACTGAGGCACAGGTTCAATGGCTGGCTGGCTGTGCTGCAGACCCACCTTCACACCGGTGGTCGTCCACCAGCCGGAAGCCACTGGGACACAGGCACTCAGAGCCAATCTTGAGGTCCTTGCAGATGTGGGAACAGCCACCATTGTTGTCCAAACACTCGTTGGTCTCTGCGTGGGGTAGAGAAAGCAGACTGGCTGTTCTAGGGCCTTAGACTTCCCACTGGAAACAGCACGCCACGGCACTGTCTTTACAAAAACCCTCCTTAGATCATCTGTTGTTATTTTTAATTGTGTATGAGTGTGTCTACATGTGAGATCATGAATGCAGATGTCCTCCCTCAGAAGCCAGAGGGAGTGGAGGCTAGGAGACGGATCCCCTGTAGCTGGGGTTACTGGAGATTTTGAGCCACCTGACTTAGGTGCTGGGAACCAAACTTGAGTCCTCTGGGAGAACAGCCAGTGCTCTTAATTGCTAAGCCATCTCCAGCCCAAGAATATATTTATATGTAAGTGCCAGGGCCTCATCTCCCAGCACCCTCATGCCCGTCCTGCCCCCGAGCCAAAGCTCTGTCATGTCTATGACGCTTAGCAAGTTTTTGAATGCCGGGGGTGGGGGGTACTAGCTGGGCTCACTGCCCCACGGTGACTACATGCTGATGTCATGCCTGGCTCCCCACACAGCACGCTCTGCCCAGCTCCCCAACACTCACTGCACTCCTTGAGGGGCTCATCTGACCAGTCTCGGCAGTCCCGGGCGGAGTCGCACACCTTGTCCAAGCTGATGCACTCCCCACTGTGGCACCTGAACTTGCTGGGGCCATCGCACCGTGTCACTGAGAGAGGCAAAGAGAATCGTCAGGAGGGCCTGAGTTGCAAAGGTTTGCCTAAAATGACCCTTTGGAGCTGGAGTACGTGGCTCAGTGGTAGAACCCCTGCCTACAGTCCCCCAGGGAGGGGCTGGGGGCATCCGATGGGGTAGCTCTCCACAGTCTCACTTCGTAGCCTACTGGCCTTGAACTGTAGTTCAGGACATTGAAATTACAGAGACCCTCCTGCCTCAGTTCCCAAATACTGGGATTACAGGGGGGTCCCACCATGCCTGCTGTAAAGAGTTTCCTGGTGATGGTTGGTTGTTTCTCTGTGCAGGAGACTCAGGGTCTTATGTGGATAAACAAGTGTGCAGTCGCTGAGCCCCTGGGTTCAGGTTGCTGGGAGCTCGGCAGGCAGACAGAAAGTTAATGTTTAACGGGAACTGAGTTTGTTTAGACTCTGCATGATCAAACAAGTCTTGGAGACAGAGTTAGGTGACGGTTGCAGAGATGTGAATTTTTGGTTGAATTGGGCTTATTCCATAGAGGTCTCAGTATGGTCCAGGCTGGCTGCAGGTTTGTGTGTTTCCTACCTCAGGCTCTGGATTGCTAGAATTATGGGCCTGTACCACCATGCCCAGCATGGCACTGTCCAGTTGAAAGCAACAGTTAACTCTTACCCTAGCAATGGGAAGGCCTGAGTTCAACACAAAAGAACAAACAGCAGGGGCTGGAGACATGGCTCAGTGGTTAAGAGCACTGTCTGCTTTTTCAGAGGTCCTGAGTTCAATTCCCAGCAACCACATGGTGGCTCATGACCATCTGTACTAGGTTCCAATGCCCTCTTCTGGTGTGTAGTCATATATATGAAATAAATAAATAAATCTTTTTAAAAAGCAGCAAAAATATAATATTTAAAAAAGAAAAAGGAGTTTTCTCTCTCTCTCTCTCTCTCTCTCTCTCTCTCTCTCCCTTTTTTTTTTTTTGTGTGAGAGCCGCTCTCAAATTCAGCATGTAAACAAGGCTGGCCTTGACCTCCTACCTGCACCTTTCAAAGGCTAGGGTTACAGGCGGTGTCACCACACAGGTGCATCCGAGGCAAGCGCTCTACCAGTGGCTCAGCCCCAGACCACATCATTTTATGTTGTGTGATTTTTCCAACTGCAGGTCAGTGAGGTGGAAAGCGTCACCAGGCCAGATGACGTGAGTGTGATCTCAGGACACTCGCGGTAGTAGGAAGGAAACAGCTCTCTAGAATGTTCTTTTCCTGGAACTGGATTGTATATGTATCACTAGGGTCTCAATTCCACCAGGACTACGGCTCTCACGTGTCAACAATGAAGCGTTGGGTTTGATTCCCAGCATAAACTGAGCATAGCGCATCCATGATCCCACCATTTGGGAGCTGGGGCAGCCTCAGCTACATAAGGAGTTTGAGACCAGCCTGGACTACATGAGAACCCATCTCAGAAATAAATGAATCAAAGTGCCGAAGCAGAGGACTTCATTTTGCAATCAGCTAAGTGGAAGGAGCTTCAGAGGGGGCAAGTAACTCTCAAAAAAAAAGCACAGCTGATCCTGGGTGATGGATCTCTGAGTTCGAGGCCAGCCTCGTCTACATAGCAAGTTCCAGGACAGTCAGGACTACACAGAGAAACCCTGTATCAAAAAACGTACAAACAAAAAGAAAATATGCCTCCTAGGGGCCCGAACCCCGCACCAGACCAGCAGTACCCCAACTTTAGGGAAATGCTTATAAACACAGGGCACTGGAAAGGCAGAACAAGAGCCTGTGAGGAACAACGGTTACCGTTGACGCAGCCGAGCTCATCGCTCATGTCCTTGCAATCATGTTCACGGTCACACTGGCGGCTACCGTGAATGCAGGAGCCATCCGCACACTGGAATTCATCAGGTCGGCAGGTGGCCACCGCTGGAGAGGACAAGATGACCGTCACAAAAGGCACCAATAAACCACTCTGCTTAACTGCAATTAGAGGGCTGGCAAGATCACGCTGCAAGCCCAAAAGTCTGAGCACAGTCCCTAGAATCTTCATAGTGGCTGGTGAGAACTCACTGTCGGAAGCTGCCCTCTGACCTCTGGGTAGGTTTCCATACACCTATGTCATGTACACCAATGATTTTGTTTTTAAATAAATCACCCAGGATTGGAACCTGGGACTCATGCATGTGTGGTGTGGTGGTTTGAAAGAGAACAACTTGGCCCCCAGTTGGTGGAACTATTCAGGAAGGGTTAGGAGGTGTGGCCTTATTGGAGGAGGCTTTGAGTTTGAAAGGATTGTCACTCTTCCCAGTTAGTGCTCTCTGCCCCACGATTGTGGGTCAGATGGACACTCTCAGCTACAGCACCACACCTGGCTGCCTGATGCCACATTTCCTGCCATGATGGTCATGGACTCACCCCTGAAACTGTAAACCTCACTAAACTCTCTCTTCTATAAGTTGCCTTGGTCACAGCCAGCCCACAGCAACAGAAAACTAAGACACTTAAGAAGTGAACCACAGACTTGGCCCTCTTAAAAGTTCATTCTTCCAAAGAAAGAAAAAATATTTTCTAACCCATCTTGGGTTGATTTTTTTTTTTTTTTAAGATTTATTTATTTACTTATTTCATGTATGTGAGTACACTGTAGCTGTCTTCAAACACACTAGTTGAGGGCATCAGATCCCATTACAGATGGTTATGAGCCACCACGTGGTAGCTGGGAATAGAACTCAGGACCTCTGGAAGAGCAGTCAGTGCTCTAACCACTGAGACATCTCTCCAGCTCTTTGGTTGATTTAAAATAATAATAATAATAATGTCCTTTGGTTTTTGAGACAGGTTCTCTCTACAAGGCCCTGGTTTTCCCAGAATTCACAATGTAGACCAGGCCATCCTTCAACTCACAGAGCTCCAGCTGCTACTAAAGGTGCGTGCCATCATATCTAGTCCTTATCTTTGGTAAAATTTTAAAACTTTATTACACAGTATGTATGCAGTGTGTGTGTACATTCAAGTATGTCCTCTTGTACAATTCGACTGCTCCTTCTCCCCCTGAGTCAGGATCTCTCAATGAACTGGAGCCAGACTGGTAGACAGCAAGCTCCAGACACACTCCTGTCTCCACATCCCACAGCACTGGAGTTACAAGCTTGAGCATGGCTGTACTGCTGGAGATTTGAACTCAGGACTTCATGCTCTGGTAGCAGGTGCTCTACCCACCCAACCAGGCCCTCACCTAAAACAAATCAATTTCCTTTCTGGGCAGTCTGGTTATTGCTAAGCCCCGAAGGACCGTTCATCCATCCCTCCTCCCCAGGGCCTTACCGCAGTTTTCCTCATCCGACTTGTCCTTGCAGTCGGCCGTGCCGTCACAGACCCAGCTGCGATGGATACACTCACTACTGCCACAGTGGAACTCGAGGGAGGAGCAGGGGCCGCTAACCCGTTCGGAGGCCGTGTCTCGGCCCCCGCAGTTCTGTGGCCACTCATCGGAACCATCGTCACAGTCCACATCCGCGTCGCAGGCCCACAGGCTGGGGATGCATGTGGATGAGTTGCAGCGGAAGTGGGCAGGGCCACAAGTGGAGGCCTCGCAGTGGGCCTCGTCAGAGCCGTCCAGGCAATCAACGTCTCCATCACACACAAACTGCTGAGAAATGCACTTGCCATCCTGGCAGTGGAATTCATCCAGGGAGCACGTCTTGGGGGCTACGGGAGTACACAGGGAGGAGAGCACCCTGTCATGCCACAGCTCACACCACCACACACCAGCCTATTCACAGACAGGGTCCTGTGCTTCAGAAACACACAACCCACTTAGCAGAGCCTTGCAGATCCATGGTGGTAGTACGCAAGGAAGCCACAACACACTCTTCTCGGCCTCAGCTGCCTCGTTCATATGGTCAAGTATTAAGCCAGTTCTGTAGCAGTGGGCCATTCATCGGAGTGGAGACACATCTTTGTGCTTTAGGTTGTGTTGTCAATTGCTTACCTTGCTAAATATATAAGCGACACTCTGTTGAGCCTATGTAGGTATGGGGAAACCCACATTATGCATAGATAATATTCACGTGTCCTGAGTATCCACTGTGGGCCTTAAGAATGGATCTGCACATAAGTGGTGTGACATCACACACAGCTGACAAGCACACTGGCATCTAGTAAGTCAGCTCGGATTCGACTCCTAGCACAGCTCAGCCTTCCTGGCCAATGTGGGCACTTAAGGCAGGGAGACAGCCTACACACGCGGCCTAGCAATGGCCATCGGGGCTTCCCACCTCAATAAATGCTTCTAATGTTCATGAGAGGAGGCAACATCTCTCAAGGTGGGATTTAAGTCATAGGAGTAACCACACACCAGAACCAAGTGGAGTCACTCAGGGATGAAGCCTCATGGCTGTTACACCCCAGGGCCCCTGGAGGACTCTTTAGTGTAAGATAGGCCAGTACACATGCACACATACACAGGCTTGTGTGCACACACTCACACACATGCACATATACACATATGCTCACACACAGGCACACACATGCACATGTGTGGACACACAGGCATGCGAGCACACACACACATGCACGAGTGCGCACGCACCCCCCTCCCCCAGGGTCTGAGCAACACTTACGACAGCCTTGTTCGTCTGAGTCATTTTCACAGTCTCCCCGTCCGTCACATCTCCAGGAGTCAGGAATGCATCGGCTGACACGACCTCCACAGCTGAATTCATTGGATTGACAGGTGACAGACACTAGGGTTAAAGAGGAGCCGTCACTCAAAAGGAATATGATTTGGTTAGACCAGTTCCATCGTGTGTGTGTGTGTGTGTGTGTGTGTGTGTGTGTGTGTGTGTGAGAGAGAGAGAGAGAGAGAGAGAGAGAGAGAGAGAGACAGCGTGCGCATGCGTGCATGTGTGCAGCCATGGCATATGTGATGGTCACAGGACAACACGCAGTAGTTCATTCTCACCTTCTACCCTATGGGTTCCAGGGATCAAACTCATGTCATGAAGGTTGGCCACAAGCACCCATGCCTGCTTGGTCATCTCAACAGCCCCGTAAGAGAATTACATACAGCACTTTTAGTGGACTAGTATGAAACCTTCCAAATCCACCATCACAGTATACAAAATACCTTGGGTTTTGGATATGTGGATGAGGGACGGTCACCCTGAGCCTTCTTCACGTTTATGACTGAACTTACAATTCCTGGGCTACTGGCAGGGTACGAACCTGGTCAACGATACTGGGTCTCGGCGTAGCAGTAGAGACCCTTGCCTAGAGCCACCCCTAGAGCCTAGAGGGTTGGGGACTTGGCTCAATGGAAGGGTCCCTGTCTAGAATGTGCAAGGCCATGGGTTCTTCCACACCATCAACAAATAAAGGGGACTTACTGCATGTCTCAGGGGACTCATCGGAGCCATCCTTGCACTCGGGGACGCCGTCACACACCCACTTGCTGGCAATGCATTGGCCATCTCTACACTGGAACTCCTTCCTGCTGCATGAGTCTTCTGCTGCAAGAGCAGAAGGAAAGGAAGGTGTGTCAACAGCAGAATGCAAAGATGGCCGCATCACCTAACCGGAGAAGGCAGCAGAGATGATGTAGCCAGGGAAGTTTGTTGCACCCAAAAGGACAGCTGAGGACCAACAAATAAATACAAAGCGGAAATCTGTCAGATGTACTGACATCTGGACTGTTGCATAAACAGTATAAAAAGAAGTATCAAATTTAATTTGTTAATTATTTTTAAAATTTATTTTGAGATGGGGGGGGTCCCTCTGAGTAGCTTTGGCTGGCCTTAAACTTTATATAGAACAAGATGGCTTTGGTCTCACAGAGATCTGCCTGCCTCTGCCTCCTGGGTATTGAGATTAAAGTGCAGGTCCCCTGATCCCCTAATATGCTGGTATAATATTGGCACATAAATCGTACCAAGTAACCAACAGCTATCAGATCCTCATGATACTATTTTTGCCTGTTTGGTCTCTAAGAGAG
Organism: Rhabdomys pumilio; assembly: GCA_030674055.1. NCBI lineage: Eukaryota > Metazoa > Chordata > Mammalia > Rodentia > Muridae > Rhabdomys > Rhabdomys pumilio. The sequence continues at coordinate 73,867,143 of JANHMN010000006.1, forward strand.
AAGTGAAGTGATGTGAGAGACAGGTGAGTTCAATCACGGGTCAGAGAGGAAGGGTCCGGGAAGGTGTGAAGGAGAGGAAACCACGATCAGAACCCACTGCATGGAAAAAAATGATTTCCAATTAAAAAAAAATAAGTAATGTATGGGTCGCCACGCCTGGCCAATTTTTAAATTTTTTATTTATTTTTAATGCTATTTATTTACACCCCAAATGCTACGCCCTCCCAGTTCCTCCTCCCAGAGTCCCTCCCTCCACCCCCTTTTCCCTTTCCTCTGAGAGGGTGGGGCTCCACCCTCGGTATCACCACCACCACCACCACCACCACCACCACCACCACCACCACCACCA
>JANHMN010000006.1:73876994-73994646 GCA_030674055.1 Rhabdomys pumilio
TCCCCTTCCTCCCTCCTCCCTCCTCTTCCCCTTCCTCCCTCCTCCCTCTTCTTCCCCTTCCTCCTTCCTCCCTCCTTCCCAACTCTAGAAAACACCTGCCGTTTTCTGCCCAGAGCAAGAAATGCAAGTTACTTGGATTTAAATTATTTGGTTTGACATTTGTGTGTGTGTGTGTGTGTGTGTGTGGTACGTGTGGTGTGGTGTGTGTGGTGTGTGTGTCTGCATGTGCTTGTGCACAAGGCAGCCAGAATTCTACACTAAGTGCTTTCTTATCTGTCCACCTTATCTTTAAAGTTATTATGAACCCAGAACTCACTGACTGGATAGACTACATGGCTGGCTAGCAAGCCACAGGAATGCCCTGGTCTCCCTGCAGCTGCGTGCACACACTCCTGCAGGTGCACACCTCCCACCCCACCCCCACCTGGCTTTTCCCCCTGGGCGCTGAGTGTCCAGTTCAGGTCCCCCTGCTTGCACAGCAGACACTCTACCAACCAACAGAGTCATCTTTGCTGGCTACTCTTGTCAGTTGGACACAAGCTAAAATCATTTGAGAAGAGGGAACATTAATTAAAAAGAATGCCTCCATAAGATCCAGCTGTAAAGCATTTTCTGAATTAGTGATTGATAGGGGAGGTTTACCCCCCTCCCCAGCTGGGGTTCTGAGTTTTATAAGAAAGCAGGCTAAGCGAGCCATGAGGAGCAAGCCAGCAAATGCTCCCCCCCCCCCCACCTCTGCATCAGCTCCTGCCAGTTTCCCACCCAGTTTGAGTTCCTGCTTTGGCTTGTGAGTGGGGACATGTAAGTCAAAAAAAAAAAAAAAAAGACCCAGTTTCCCCATTTTTGTTTTGTTGTTGTTGTTTTGTTTTGTTTTTTGTTTCTTTGTTTTTTCGAGACAGGGTTTCTCTGTATAGCCCTGGCTGTCCTGGAACTCACTCTGTAGACCAGGCTGGCCTCAAACTCAGAAATCCGTCTACTTCTGCCTCCCACGTACTGGGATTAAAGGCGTGGGCCACACTGCCCAGCTAAATTTTGGGTTTTTTTAAGACAGGAATTTACAATGTAACCTAGTTTAGCCTCAAACTATGTATCCAAGGCTAACCTTAAACTCCTGGTGCTCCTGTTCCCACCTCCAGGGAGCCAGGGTTTCAGGCTTTTGCACTAACCACCCTTCCCGGGGGTTAGGGATGGCACCCCAGCTTCCAGCAAGCTACACAAGCCGCTAGCCACTGAGTCCCAGCCCCAGTCTGTCTGCCTTTTATGTCTTGATTTTGGTTTATTAAAAAAAAAAAAAAGCACAATCCGTGTGTTCAAACCTTGAGCTACTTAGAAAGAACCTGTCTTGAGCTAGGTAGATGTCTCAGTGGGGCAGAGCGCATGCTGTGGAATCATGAGGATCTGAGTTCAAATACCTCCCCCCACGCACCTGGAAAGCCAGCTACACACACACATACTGGTTACTGCACAATGTGAGGCGAAGGCAGGAGAATTGCTGAGACTTGCTGGCTGCCAACTAGCTCCAGGCTCAGTTAAGATCTGTCTTGATCTTCCAGCCAGTGCTGTACTGGAACTCTCTCAGCAGACCAGACAGAACAGAATACTTTTTTTGTTTGTTTTTTTGAGACAGGGTTTCTCTGTGTATTTCTGCCTCCCAAGTGCTGGGATTAAAGTCATGCGCCACCACTGCCCGGCCAGAACAGAATACTTAATAGCTTTGTTTGGCTTCTGTGGGTATATGGGTTATGTAGAGCCTCAAAATATACATGGACCTGGGTGGCCTCAAAATCCATAATCCTCCTGCCTCAGTCTGCCCAGTGCTAGGGTAACAGGTGTGTGCTACCATGTTCAGCTCTGTTTTATTTATGTATTTATGTATTTATGTATTTATTTATTTATTTATTTATTTATCATGTATACAGTGTTCTGCCAGAATGTATGCCTGCAGGCCAGAAGAGGGCAGCAGATCCCGTTACAGATGGTTGTGAGCCACCATGTGGTTGCTGGGAATTGAACTCAGGACCTTTGGAAGAACAGTCAGAGCTCTTAACCTCTGAGTCATCTCTCCAGCCCTTAGCTCTGTTTTAAAATTCTTCTTGGGCTAGGTGTGGTGGCACATGCACAAGCAAGTGGACCTGAGTTGGAAGCCAGCCTGGTCTACAGAGTGAGTCCTAGGAAAGCCAGGGCTACACAGGAAAACACTGACTCAAAACAAAAACAAAAAAGTAAACACTGTTTTGATTCTAAGTGATGGGATTAAAGCTTGTTCCACTGTACCCAGCTATGATCCTTAGTATTTAATTTTTTTTTTAATGAGGCCTGGAGAGATGCCTCAGCAGTTAAGAGCACTGCCTGCTCTTCCAGAGGACCCAGGTTCAATTCCTAGCACCCATATGGCAGCTCACAATTCCCTATAACCACAGTTTCATAGAATCCAACACTCCCACACAGATAGACATGCAGGCAAACACCAATACCCATAAAATAAATAAAATTTTTTTTTTTTTTTTTTTTTTTTTTTGGTTTTTCAAGACAGGGTTTTTCTGTGTAGCCCTGGCTGTCCCGGAACTCACTTGGTAGACCAAGCTGGCCTCGAACTCAGAAATCCGCCTGCCTCTGCCTCCCAAGTGCTGGGTGCGCCACCACTGCCCGGCAAATAAAAATATTTTATGTGTATTATTATCTGGGCTGAATGTAAGTGTGTGTTCTGGGTATGTGCCTGGTATCCTCGGAGGTCAGAGGAGGGCAGTCGGTCTCCTGGAGCTGGAGTTGTAAACAGTTGAGAGCTGCCATTGTGGGTGCTGGGTATTGAACCTGGGTCCTCCAGAAGAGCAGCCAGCGCTCTTAACTGCTATGTCAGCTCGCCAGCCTTTTTTTTTTAGTGGGCTTTATTACTATGTACCCCAGCCTGGCTTTGACCTCCTAGGCTGAAGCAATACTCCAGCTTCAGACCTCTGAGCTGAAGAACTAGTTGTACCTTGCATGCTCACCAAGGATGACAATGTAACAAACTGCTCACATTTATTATGGTGTGTGAGGAAGCAAACGCCACAGCATGCTTCTGGTGGCTAGGGGACAACTTTATGCAGTTGGTGCCTTCTCTCCTTCCATTTTTATGTGGGTTCCAGGGACCAAACTCATGGCCCAAGGCTTGTGTGGCTACGGCAGTGCCTCTATCTGTGGAACAAATAGGAGACTGTGAGCTAACGAAGGAGGGCCTAGTCTCACAGAGTTCACGCCATGTGAGAGGATGACTCAGAGGCAGGCCAGGACAGGCCCTTGGGTCGTGGCTTTCTTCTGCACTTATGCCTCTGTGGAGATAAGTACCTCAGGGTGTAGGGCAGGGGAGGGAACCCAGTGAGTCCTCCTGAGACCTGCGAGGTTAAGGAGCTTTAGCTGGAGGGAAAGCTGAGAGGACTTTTTCTACCTGGATGCAGACAAAGGTGACTTAAGGAAAGAAGGGTTTATCCTGGCTCACCATTGAGAAGAAGAGGTGAAAGGCCCAGATGGTGGGAACGTGAGGTAAATGCTGCTTTTTTTTTTTTTTTTTTTTTTTTTTTTTGGTTTTTTCTAGACAGGGTTTCTCTGTGTAGTCCTGGCTGTCCTGGAACTCACTCTGTAGACCAGGCTGGCCTCGAACTCAGAAATCCACCTGCCTCTGCCTCCCAAGTGCTGGGATTAAAGGCGTGCACCACCACCTGCTTCTTAATTGGCTTTTTCTTTCTGTCAGTCCAGGACCCCACATTATGAGACGGTGCCACCCACATTAGGACGTTTTACCTCAGTGAACCTAATCTAGAAACTCCCTCATGGGCATACCCAGAGATTTGTCTCCAAGGTGATATTTAGATTGCCAGATTGTCTGCTTCAGTACAGAAGGCTGAAGGGAAGACAAGACTTCCTGCTTTTTCTCTATCCTAAAATGCCATACCCAGCGTCCTGTGTCCTTAGCCCTGACACATACCTTGCTGGGAAGAGGTGAACAAACGCCAAATCCAGCCCCCAACATTGCTGACAACAGATCAAAGAAAGGATACTACCCAAGCCCAGCCACAGGGAGGATGTTGGCTTCAATCCAGACTAAGGTGGGAGCCATGGAGGGTCCTGAGCAGAAGAGACAATGACAAGGTACTGACTTGGTGCCTCCCGTGGTCTCTGGGGAACACAGCAGGAGTGGGAGTCTAAGGAAGAGGTGAATGGCTGACTAGGTGGGGGCGCTGAGGTAGGAGTCTGTGTTAGAGTAGGAAGTGGACAGGATAAGAACTCAGACACCAGTGGGTGTGATCAGGCCAAGTCAGATATTGCTTTATTAACTGTCCACATGGTCTGTGAGTGCCCTGGGCTGGGAGATTTTGGAGCCCTAGAGATGGATGTCCATCTGTCACAGGCTACTGGCGAAGAGCATGGAAGCCATGTTGGCTAGGGGACCAGGAGGATGTCAGGCTGTGTGTATAGTTCTATACAGGGCTGTCTAAGACCACACATGGCCAGCGTGACTGAGAAGATTGAAGCTAGCCAATCCCAGAGGACATGAGAATGGTTATGTGTGTGTGGGTGGGTGAAAGTCCCTGCCATGTTTCTGTATGGATGTCAGAGGACAACTCTAAAGCATCTGTCCCTGCCCTTCATCATTCAGTTCTCAGGGATAGAACTTTGGTTCTCAGTCTTGGCAGCAATTGCCCTCACCCACCTTGTTAGCTTGGGGTTGATACCCTGGAGTACAATGGGGCTGGTGCCCACCAGATGTTCTTACACTAGAGACCAATGCTCAGTTCTTATCTTAGAGTCCCATGGATAAAAAGAGGAGTGAGTACAAAAGCAGAGGGAGAGGGGAAGGGCAGGGAGAAGGGGAGAGGGAGAGGGATCAATTAGTCCTGGGAAACACATGAAAGTCAGGGTCACCAGAGCCTATGCAACAAAGTCCCATGGGTGGGTTTCTATTTTATCTGTTTTTGTTCTCCCCGAGATAGGGTTTTTCTGGCTGTCCTTGGAATAATTCACTCTGTAGACCAGGCTGGCCTCAAACTCATCCTCTTGCCTCTGCCTCCCAAGTGCTGGGATTAAAGGGGTGAGCCACTACCGCCTGGCTTGTTGGAGTTTTTAAAAACTTATTTTGGTTTCTCTCTCTCTCTCTCTCTCTCTCTCTCTCTCTCTCTCTCTCTTTCTCTCTCTCCCTCTCTCGTGTGTGTGTTTGTGTGTGTGTGTGTGTGTGTGTGTGTGTGTGTGTGTCTGTGTGTCCTTGAACACATGCTTGTGGAAACTAGACAGAATGGGGCATCTAATTCTTTGAAGTTGGAGCTACCCAGAGGATGTGGCCCTGGGAACTGAACTCTGTCCCTCCATCTGGAGGAACAGCAAATACTCTTGACTGCTGAGACAGTCCTCCAGCCCTTGGTTTGGGATTTTAGTAAAGGGCTTTGAAGGACATGCACTAACTCAGTTGGTAAAGGCATTCGCCACCAACTGTGACAACCTGAGTCTGATCTGAAGGATCCACATGGTAGAAGGAAGGAGCCAATTTTCACAAGCTGTTTGTTGACTCTGTGTGTGCACATGTTTCCCCACCCCACAAAAATAATTGTAATTAAAACAATTTTTTTCCAGACAGGGTTTTACTGTATTGCCTTGGCTGTCTTAGATTTAACTCTGTAGACCAGGTTAACCTCGAACCCACGGAGACCCTCCTTCCCTGCCTCCCAAGTGCTGGGATTAGAGGAGTGCCCCACTGTTGCCCAGCACAAAATTAACTAACTAACTAACAAATTAATTAATTAATTAATTAAAACTAAGCTGGTCATGGTAACACTCAGGAGGTAGAGGCAAGAGGATCTCTTTGGACTTGAGGCTAGCCTGGGCTACAGAGTTCCAGGACAGAACAGTGAGACCCTGCTTTGTAGAGGGGCTACCCCAGGGGAGACCATGAGCTTTCAGTGAGCACACCGCCCACATGTGGCTTTCCCCTGGAGCCAGGATGTCTTCAGCAAGTGGCTCTCACTAAGCAGTGAGCTGTCTGCTCAGCAGTGAAGACTGCCAGGTGAGGGTCTCATTGACCCCCGGCCTCACCCAGAGTGGTCTGACACACTGACAGGGAGTGGAACAAGGGTACCAGGGACTGGAGGACATGGGGCTTCATGAGAACAAACAGAACTTCATTTGGGGTACATAGGGGAAAGAGGTTCTAGGAGGCATTCAGGAGAGGGGCAGGGGCTTGGGTTCAGTTGGTACAGTGCTTGCTCAGCATGTCACCAGGCCTAGTTCCATGCCTAGCCCTCATAAACTGGGTATGGTATGCAGTCTAATCCCAGTACTCAAGACGTGGAGGCAGGAAGATCTAGAGTTTGGGGTTAAGCAAGGTGTGGTGGCTCATGCCTTTGAACCCAGCACTTGGGAGGCAGAGACAGGCAAAGCTGAGTTTGAGGCTAGCTGGGTCTACATAGTGAGTTTTCAGACAGCCAGGTTTATGTAGAGTGGACCTGTTTCAAAACCAAACCAAACCAAACCAAACCAAACCAAACCAAACCAAACCAAACCAAACCAAACCAAACCAAACCAACAACAACAATAATAATAAAAACCCAAACAACAACATCAACAAACCTAGCCAGTTGATGTGCCTTTACTCCCAGCACTTAGGAGGCAGAGGTAGACATATCTCTGAGTTTGAGGCTAGCCTGGTCTGCAGAGCTAGTTCCAGGACAGCCAGGGCTACACAGAGAAACAGTGTCTCGAAAACAAAACCAAGCAAGCAAACAAACCAAAGACCCCAAAATCCAAAAAAGACTTCAGAAGGAGCCTGTAACCAGCCTGAGCTACCTTGTCTCAAAAATAGAAAAGGAACAGGAGAGACAGCTCAGCAGTTAAGAACACTTGCTCTTCTTCTTCTTCTTTTTTTAAAGATTTATTTACTTATTTTATGTATGTGAGTACACTATAGCTGTCTTCAGACACACCAGAAGAGGGCATCAGATCCCATTACAGATGTGAGCCACCATGTGGTTGCTGGGAACTGAGCTCAGGACCTCTGGAAGAAAAGTCAGTGCTCTTAACTGCTGAGCCATCTCTCCAGCCCCAACTTGTTCTTGAAGAAGACCTACACTCAACTCCCAGCAACAGCTCACAACCACTCATAATTCCAAGTCCAGGGCATTCAATACTCCAAATCACCAGACATACATCAGAGGAGACATATATATGTGAGAGAAGGCCTCACACACCAAAAGAATAGCAATAATAAAAAGACACAAAGGTGAGGGAGGGTAGAGAGATGGCTCAGCAGTAAGAGGGTGTGTTGCTCTGTAGAGGACCCAAGTGTGGTCCTGTGGAAGCCTAGATAACCACTGCCTTTCTGACTTTCTGTAGCCATTTTGAATGAAACTTCTATTTTGAATAGGGGTTAAGTAAAGTTTAAGTTCCCATGGCTTCCCTGGGTGACTGCATCCTACTTGGCAGAGGAGACGTGCACATGGTAACTGACATCTTGGTTGGCATGTTGAGACAGGAATGCTAGGCAAGCTGGTCTGCCACAGTTGAATAACTCAGCCGATGGAAGCAGGATAAACATACCAGAAAGACATGTTCCTGAGGAAGGCCACTGTCCTCAACTCCTGATTCGCAGGATAATTTGTCACAGATGTTTGTGGATTCCAGGCTTAAAAGCTGTGTGGCATTCTGGCTGTGGGTCACAGTCTTGGCTCTCAACTCTGAGCTGCATCCCCGAACAATCAACCCCAAGGTGTGTGTTCAATAAACTATCCCTCTTTGATTGACATTGGTGTCCATGTGGATTGTGGAGCAACTCTCGGAGTCCAACAGTTCTAACACCCACATGGTAACTGGCCTCCAGATCTTAGCATAACTGACTCCATGATGCAAGTACCATTCAGGCCATAAAACTCAGCACATAGATGTAACACCAGCCAAAACAAAACCAAAGACCTAGCCCATCATGGTTCTGGGAAAGTCTCTAAATGCACATACTAACCTTGCTTATTGGCTGTTACCGTTAACCGAAGTAAGTCAAACAGGATATGGTTTCTGCACTTTTTAAAAAGCTCATCCTGAGAAGAGCCTGGGGTTACACTGGGATCCTGAACACTCAGCTAGCCAATAAAGACTTCCTATTGGCTTAAACTAGTCGTCTCCGGTGAACACCCCACAATGATTACCTGCACCTCTAACACCAGGGGATTCATGCCCTCTTCTGACTCCCATGGGCACAATCCCCACCCCAGACAAATAAAAATTAAAACAATCTTTAAAAAAGTAATAATTTCAGGTTGTATTTGTTCATAATTAGTGTAAGAAGGAAGGAGGGAGAGAAAAGATGTATAAGGTGCTCCAAGCCACCTGGCTATCCTTGGTGGTATTTTTCTTCATCAACTATAAAGAACCTGGGGGCTCAGGATCAAAGGAGACACAGCCTGAGCTATCTGGTCAACCCTGATGGGCCTGAAAACCACAAAAAACAAAGAGAATAAGCCTCAGTTGCCAGCTTGTCAGGGCTGGCATAAAGGAGCCTAGGCGATCCTCACTGCCAGGGGTTCAGCTCCTCAGTTCTGGAATCCACCCTGGAACTGTGGTGTACAGCCATGGGGGATGGGTAGGTATCTGCTTAGCTCAGAGTGACTGTCAAACCAACTTTTACTACTTTTTTATTTGTTTATATTTTTAATTTTTTAAAAAAGATTTATTTATTTGAGTACACTGCAGCTGTCTTCAGACACACTGGAAGAGGGCATCAGATCCCATTATAGATGGTTGTGAACCACCATGTGGTTACTGGGAATTGAACTGGAAGAGCAGTCAGTGCTCTTAACCACTGAGCCATCTCTCCAGCCCCAACTTTTACTACTTCTGGCACCACCCTTTTATTAAGAAATATACTTTAAAGAAAATATACTTTGGTGTCTTCTCACCCTTCCCTACCCTTCTCTGCTCACATGGGCCAAGGCTTATGTACAGAGATCAGACTACAGCATGGAAGTCAGTCTTCTTTTTCCACCATGTGGAAAAATCCTGGAGATTGACCTCAGGTGGTCAAAGTTGGCAGCAAGCTTCTTTATCTGCCTTTGCTATCTTGCCAGCCCAACTATTTTTGTCTCTGAGACAAGGTCTCACTGTGTAGTCCTGGCTGGCTTGGAATTAACTATGTAACCCAGGCTAGCCTCAAACACAGAGATCCACTTGCCTCTGCCTCCTGAGTGATGAATTTAGAGGCCCATGTCACCTTGCCAGAGTATTTTTCTTTTTTAACAATAATCTTTCTTTCTTCTTTCTCCTTTTCTTTCTTCTCCCTTTCTTTCTTCCTTTCTTTTTTTCTTTTTTATAATGTATATGGATGGTTTTTCTACCTGGATGTCTGCACAGTTTCTCTGTGTAGCCCTGGCTGTCCTGAACTTGCTTACTCTGTTGATCAGGCTGGCCTCAAACTCAGAGATTCACCTGCCTCTGCCTCCCAAGTGCTGGGCTGAGAATTTTGCTGTAAACAAAGATTTCTGTTGGGTGCCTGTAGGTATCAGAGGATAGGTTATGTAAGGCTGGAGTGGCTCCTGGGTTTTCATGCAGGAAAGGTGAGTGCCCCACACACTGGGTGGCACACTGGCCCTAATCTGCAGTGAGTAGCTTGTGTCACTTCTGGGACACAGTGCTGAAGCCTGCTGGGATTCAAGGGAAGAAGGAACTGGAGACTTCCCTGCAGTTTGGAGTGTGAATTTTGGGTAGAGCATGTGGACTGGCCCCCACCTGGACTATCTGTGAGATGGACAGAATCCCTCAGACTCTGGAATCTGACAGGCTCAGGCACTGAGTGGAGCCAGCAGGGAGGAGGAAAAGGCTGCCATAGGGCAGCAGGGGTGGGGCCAGAAGGGGCTGTCATCAACTTCAGGCAAAGGGCAGCTTAGGACTACTACCCTGACCTGTCATCCCACATGGCCCATGTCCCTGTGACACTTGGCTGTGCATGTGACGCTCAATCCAAAGTATTCCTGGTGCCTGTGTTGGGTCACTTCACTTTTTTCTAAACTCAATCCTAGCTTCTTGCCTCTCAGATGAGAAAGAACACAGGTCCTGGGATCATGAACTGGGCATTCGGTTGTGCAGTCGACAGCGCAGCTGGATATAAGGGTGTTTATAGTGAAATATCAAGACAAAGAACTGCTTTCTGACACTGAAGCAGCAACTCCAGCCATCCTTCCTTCCTTTCCTTTTTTTTCTTTTTGGTTTTACTAGACAGGGTTTCTCTGTGCAGCCCTGGCTGTCCTGGTACTTGCTCTGCAGACTAGGCTAGCCTCAGACTCCGAGATCTGCCTGTGTCTGCCTCCTGCGTGACGGGATTAAAGGGCCTGCACCACCAGTTTCATACTTCTGACAGATGAAAGGTTACATGGCACCTGTCAGGGTAATTTGGACTTTGCTGCTGTTTATAATGAAGTATATTATCATAACCACTCTTTGGTCTCTTTTACCTTCCCTGTGAAGGACTCCCGTCTCCATGTACGCACATAGGATGCATGTATGTATGTATTTAATGTATGTAGGCAGCTCATATGTGAAGGATCGATTGTTCCCTCACTAACTGGGCAGGACCTGGGGACCAAACTCTGGAGCCAGTGTGCTGTGCCTTTATGGCAGCTTGCCAGACCACCACACTTCAAAAAATGTTTGCTCATTTTTCTGTGTATGAGTTACGCTGCATATGTCCGTGTGCGTGCCTGGTGCCCAAGGCTAGAGGTTTCAGACCCCATGAAACTCAAGTTACAGGCAGTTGTGAGCTGCCATGTGGGTTCTGCAAATTAAACCTGGGTCCTCTGATGGACATGCTCTAAGCTACTGAGCCATCTCTCCAACTCAAGACCCGTATTTTACATTCCACTAAAAAAATTGTGTCTATAGTTCAAGAACACCCAGCTAACTCATACACAGAAAATATAAACGAATAGATATTTTTTGAATTGTGGTGCTCTAGCAAGCTGGCATAAAGGCCCAGCACACCCGGCACCAGATTCAACCTGAGGGAGTCGAATCTCTCCTTCCTCTACCTGGGCTCTGCAAATCAAACTCAATCAGGCTTGGCAGCAAGCATGTACTTGCTAGGCTAGCTCTCTGGTCACCAGGACATTTTTTTTTTTTTTTTTTTTGAGACAAGTTCTCACCATGTAGTTAGAACTGGATGTCCAGAAACTTGCTATGTACAGTAAGCTACTCTTGAATGCAGACATCGTCCCACCTTTGCAGGGACTGAAAGCATGCATCATTACGACTGGCTCTAGAACTCATTTTAGTTTCTGTGCTTTGCTATGTATATCTTGTGTACTGTATGCACGCAGTGCCCAGAGGCCAGAAGTGGGCACTCTATCTTCTGGGACTGGAGTAACAAATGGTTGTAAGCCTCTGTGTGGGTGCTGGGAATTGAACCTGGATCCTCTGGAAGAGCACCCAGTGCCCTTAACTGCCGAGCCATCTCTACAGTCTCTAGAACTCTTTATTCCCCCTCCCCCACAAGACTGTTTCTCTGTATAGCCCAGGCTGTCCTAGAACTTACTCTGTAGACCAGGTTGGCCTTGGACCCAGAGATCTGCCTGTCTCTGCCTCCTGAGTGCTGGGATTAAAGCTAGAACTCATTTGTAAACTGGCCTCTCAATTCAGAATACCATGAAACAATAGACCTGGCAAATTGGTTCTCTAAACATTCAAGATAATTATTCAAGATAAATCCAAGAGCATTAAAGTCAACACTAGCCAGGTGTGATACAGGCCAGTAATCTCAGTATTTGGGATCATCATGAATTAACAGGCAGCTGCAGCTACATACTAAGTTCAAGGTTACCCTGCACTGTATGAAACAACCTAAGAACTATATTAAGTAGTCAGGCCGTGGTAGAACACGCCTTTAATTCCAGCACTTGGGAGGTAAGGGCAGGTGATCTCAGTGAGTTTGAGGCCACCCTGGTCTACAAAGAATTCCAGGACAGCCAGGGCTATACAGAGAAACCTTATCTTGAAAAGCTAAAAATAAATGAATAAATCCACCTGCCTTTGCCCCTTGAGATTAAACATGCACACTACCATGCCTGGCCCCAGAACAACTTTTTCGTTAATTTTTTTGAGGCAGGGCCTACAAACCCTATGAATCCTGGAATTTACTATGCAGGCCTTGAAATCACAGAGATGTTTGTTTCTGCAGCGACCCTTGAATCTTTCCCTCCTGGGAAGTCTCATGTGAGGTTTGTTGTGCAGTTTGGCTCTGTGGTATTCTTTAGCTCTAGACTTCCAGGATACCTTTCCCTTCAGAGCTGTAAGACCTTGGGAAAAACTTTCCACTGGAGTGGAGTCTAACACTTGCCTTGGGCTAAGCTCACATGTGAATCCTGTTCCAGATTCAATGCCCTTCTTTATCTCTATAGGCTCTAGAAATGTACTTGGTGCACATATATACATGCAGGTAAAACGTTCACATAAAATACCTAATAATTTAAAAAATAATGACTTTACATATGTGTATACACGTGTTTATATGTGAAGGCATGTGCATGGTGTAAGAAGGCAATACTGGGTGTGAAGCAGGGTCTCGTTACTGCTTGGCATGCTAGTTGGTGAGCCTGGCCCCGTCCGTGCCTGCGGCTTTGTGCTACAGGCACTTCCGTCTATGGTGCCATCTCCCCAGCCCAAGTGAAGGACTGCCTCCATGTGGCTGCTGAGTGTCTGTGTGTGTCTATCCAGTGTGTACACTTGCACATGAAGGCCAGAGGTGGATGGAGGCATCATCTTTGACTAGTTTCCACTGTATACACTGAGGTGGAGGCTAACTTGAATCCACAGCTCACTGACTTGGCTTGCTTGGGATGTGTGGGTGCTGGGGATGCTAACCCCAGCCAGTACCCCTGGCAAGGCCATCACTCTGCCCGTAAGCTATACCCAGTTCCTAAGGTCTTTCTTTGCTGTAGCCCCAGATCCTACTGCTGGCAGAAGGAGTCCAGGGAGCCAGTGGTGGTTTGTCATTGGTTTAATTTATTACTGTCTGACTCCAGTGACACTGACATACCCGCGGGGCCTGTGAGCCTCCCGGAGAGTCGGCCCTGTCCAGTGAGATACAGTACAAGGAGTGGACAGCACACGCATGCGTCCACGCTGAGCTACAGTGACTGGGGCCTGGGAGGTGGATGGTACTCCCAGGAGGTCCCCTCTCTAGACACTTAATGCTGGTGGAGACTCACGGCCAGGCCAGGGCCGACAGACAGGCCTATACTTCTCTGCCTAAAAATGTGAAAGATTGCATGTGTACAGTTCTCCAAGTTCGAAACTACATCTGGTGCTACCCAACACTGCTAAGGGCTACTCCATCTTGGCTGGGACGAGCGCCTCGGGGTCAGGACGCAGGAATGTCTGGTTCAGTCCTCCTCACTGCCACTTCCTGAGCGGTCCTGAAAGAACAGGGCATAGTTTGTGAGTAGGCTCCTGCCTAGGCATTCTCCCCATCCCATGGTGTTTACTTTTTTCTTTTCTTTTCTTTTCTTTTCCTTTTTTTTTTTTTTTTGTTTTTTTTTTGTTTTTTTTTTGTTTTTTCGAGACAAGGTTTCTCTGTGTAGTCCTGGCTGTCCTGGAACTCACTCTGTAGACCAGGCTGGCCTCGAACTCAGAAATCCGCCTGCCTCTGCCTCCCAAGTGCTGGGATTAAAGGCGTGCGCCACCACCGCCCGGCCCCATGGTGTTTTAGTGCTGTGGAAGGCCTTGGATCTTAAGGGATAAATGATCTTAATGTGCCCAAAAGAAAACTGCATCAAAACTTGGACCCTGCCCTGCACCATGGTAGCCTTGTTACCACTGGGCCTGTTGTATGGGAGAAACAGGCTTGGGGGTGAAGTTCAGGCCACCATGGAGCCTGAACCCACAAGAAGGAGCCAGCTCATTATAGCCATTCTTGAGTATGAGCATGTCTTCTGACTGCCATTTTGGTATTTGTCCAATAGAGCTCAGACTGTCTCAAACAAGACAACCAAGGATGGTCATGAACTTCCTGCTTCTACCTCCCAAGTCCTGGGATCATGAGTGTTTACCACTATGTCTACAGCCATTATTTTATTAAGAGTTATTTTTAGGGCTGGCCAGATGGCTCAGTAGCTAAGAGAATTGGCTGTTCTTCCAAAGGACACGAGTTCATCCCTGAGAACCCACATAGTGGCTCACATCACCCTGGAACTCCAGTTCCAGGGAATCCAATGCTCTCTCCCAGCCTCCATGATCAACAGGCACACAAGTGGCACACATCCATATATGTAGGCAAAATATCTATATACAAAACAACAGTTAAAATAAAAAAAAACCAAAAACAACAACAACAACAACAAAAAACCAAAAAAACAACAACAACAAAAAAAAAAAAAAAAAGGGGGGGGGGGGGGGGAGGGAGAGGCTGGAGAAACGGCTCAGCAGTTAAGAGCACTGACTGTTCCTCCAGATGTCCTGAGTTCAATTCCAGCAACCACATGGTGACTCACAACCAACTCTAATGGAATTCGATACCTTCTGGTGTGTCTGAAAGACAGCTATGGTGTACTCATATACATTAAATAAATAATATTTAAAGAAAAGAAAAAAAAAACCCAAAATAAATAAACAGGAAAGCCCTTTAAGAAAAAAATTAGGGTGTGTATATAGCCCTGGCTGGCCTAGAACTTGCTTTGTGTACCAGGCTGGCCTAAAACTCAGAGAGCCGCCTGCCTCTGCTCTTGACTGATGTGAATGAAGGTGTGCGCCATCACACCGGGCTTACTTGTAGTTTTATATGCAGTACATGGACGTATGTCCGTGTGTGGGTATGAGCATGCACATGCAGTACCCATGGAGGTCGGAGCCTGGGCTGTCCTGGTGCTTGAGTTATAGGCAGTTGTGAGCCACCCATGTGAGCACTGGGAACCAAACTCTGGTCTTCCACAAAAGCAGTAATGCTCTTAAGGACTGAGCCATCTCTCCATCCCCTTCCCATCTTTGTAAAGTTATTTTTATGTGTATGAGTGTTTTGTCTGCATATATGTTTGTGTATCATGTGTGCCTGGTACACACAGAAGCCTTAAGAAGGTACTGGATTCAGGGAACTGGAATTATAGGTGGTTGTGAGTCTCTACATGTGTGCTGGGAATTGAACCTGAGTTTTCTGGAAGAGCAGCCAGTGCCATTAAGGCCTGAGCCATTTCTGCAGCCCTCTTTAAATTTAAGTCACTGGTCTTTTGTGGAAACTGCCCCATAAAAGCCAGAGCAGAAGCCTGAGGACCCAGCCTGTGTCCCATGGCAACGTGTAAGCAGGAAGGCTTCCAGTGTGTAGGGACCTGTCTGGTGGCCCTGTTTTCCTCAGACACAGACCTGTCCTGTCCTGCCTAGCTGCTCTGCAGGGTGCACTAGGAACCCAAAGCCGCCCACTCCAGAAACTGTATGTGAACAGGCTAGGTTATATAATGCTGAGCCTCAGTTTATCCGTCTTCAGAGTGGCCTCGATGTGGGACTGGCTGGGGCAAGGATGGCTGCAGCATTCTTACCTCCTCCTGCTCCTCCTCACTGTCATCGTCACTCACAACCGGCTTGGCCCGGGATCCCCGGCTTGGCCGCCTCCGGCCCCCCTTGAGTCGGTCCTGAGCCTTCTCCTTGCGGCCCAGCTTGATCTTTACCTTGACGGAGCGGGCTGTGGGGCAGCAAGGAAGCAAACTGTTAAGGCACCTGCTGGCTGGTGGTCAGTGGTGAGTCAGTCAGTGGTGAGCTGTTGAAGTGTCTGCCCTTTCCCTTACTCACACTCAGACTCAGAGCCTTCTTCCTCGCCCTCCTCCTCCTCCTCGCTTTCCTCGCCTTCACTGTCGTCTTCCTTCTCAATTTTCTGCCGCACACTGGTGAAGACAGACTGCAGGACGATGGAATCCTCATAGATCTGCAAGAACACAGGGTCTGTGTGACTCTCTACTGGAGCCCTGCTGCTCTGCAAGGCCACCCTATATCCCTTCCCTGGATGACAAAATGCCCTGGGGGTGGGGTGGGAGGCTGGGAGGTCTGTGCACTGGCCAGTTCCTCCCTTTTTGAGCCTATTTTCAGGACCCCGATGTCTACAAAGACAAAGGGTGTTAAAAACATGAAATCTTGTGGGTATGGTGTTTCCTTGACCTAACAAAGCAAAACCCCACTCTTGGAACCCACCCCTCCCAGATGTGAGAGGAATCTGCCAGAGGCGGGATGGGGAGCACTGCTAGCCAGTTAGTCACAGAAAAGGTCACCTAGTCCATACAGGGCGCCTTTCAAGAGCGTTGATACAGAACTAAAGACAAAACTGCAACGGAGGCCCCAGGCTCTAGTCCCAGAACCCACTCTGTGGTTCACAACTATGTGAAACATTGCACTGGATCCAATTCCCTCTTCTGCCTCTGAAGGCACTAGTCCCACATGTAGTGCACAGACACCCTGGCTGGTAGGCAGCTGTGTGTGGCCCTTATACTACCGGGGAAGGGGTCATTGCTCTCAGCAATAGTGGAGCAGCCCAAATTGTCCAAATTAAACAAACAAAATCCCATTAGTGGCAGAGGGATGAAGGGCAGGTGGCAGGATAGTGTTGCCAAGTCGCTCACCAAGGAACCCTCGAGGTTGAACGTCTGAGCATTCTGGCAGAGCAGCATCACGTCCTTCTCCAGGTCATTGAGACTGCGGTACTTGTGGTTTCGGATGCGCTCCTGTGGGGAGGGAGGGAGGGAGGCCTAACTCTGGGCACCATGACCTCCTGTCTGTCTGCCCATGTCATTCTGACCTTGACATCCTCCCACAGTCCCAGATTCTCCACACCCGCGCACCTTGATCTTCTTGAAGTCCACAGGTTTTCGGATGAGCTCATAGTACTCAGGAAGTTCCTTGCGAGAGGGGAGCTGAATGAACACCTCACTGAGCTGACGTCCACTGCTGCTGCAAGGTGATATGGTGTGTGTCACTCCCAGGCATTAGTCCATCACCCCAGAGAAACATTGTGCCACCACGCAAGGACAGAGGATTAGAATGTAAAGACCTAGTAGTTCTTTCGTTTTTTTGAGAGTGTCTCACCTATGCAGAACAGACTGGGCTCAAACTCAAGTGATCAGCCTGTCTCCGTTTAACTGCTGGGATTGAAGGTGAGCATCTCTTTATGTTTGCTCTGGGAGCTATTTAAGTGTTTGAGGTCTTTTAACTGCTAGTACATTCCTGATAGATAATGACCACTGCATGTGTGTGAAGTCTAGTGACATCTCTTAGTCCCCAGCTCTAGAAGGAGTGTCACACTGCCACCCTCAGGAGGGCACACACATCCAGGCAACTCTCCTTCCCACCTATAGAGCTTCACTCTGTAGCCCAGGCTGGCCTTAGGCTCATAGAGATTCACCTGTCTCTGCCTCTGCTGGGATAATAGGCGTGGCCACCACACCCACCCCATCCAACTTCTCTTTGTTCCCACTTCCTACTTTGTGCAAACCGCACTTGCTTGAACATGAAGAGCAGGACAGGTGCCCTCCTGAGGTCACAATCTGCACGGGCAACTGTCTTGTAGGTGGCACGGAGCCAGAGCATTTGGCATAGACCCCATATGGAAGAGAATGAACACAGTTCTGTCTACTTCCTACAAGATTGGAAAGGGGACAGGGCTACCCTGGCAGTTGTGCTGGCCCCGTTCCTGCAGTACTCACCTTAGTGGCCCCTGTGGGTAAGCAGGCTTTGCACCTAAGGAGCAGGTGAAGCCACAACCACCAGCAGAGCAAGAAAACCAGGCTTCCTAGGCTCTGTGAATGGCTGGTGCAAGGGGCCAGGATGTACCTGTCCCCTGGTCAATCACCTGACCTACAACTCTCCAGACCCTCAAAGTTCCCGAACGGCAGCACAAGCAAGTGAGTGGGGTAGGGGAAGCCATGCCCTGGGGCCAAGAGGCTGGGATCTGTAGGCAAGAGGGGCCCTGTGCACTGAGCGACTACCACTTCACCAGCACGCTTCGAGTTCCTGATTACCATTCGCTCTCACGTAGCCCAGGCTGGACTCCAGCTTGCTGTGAGCCAAGAATGACCTTGACCTCATTTTTTCTGTTCTTTAAAATCCTAAAATCATCCGGGCAATGGTGGCACACATCTTTAATCTCAGTACTTAGGAGGCAGAGACAGCTGAGTCTACAGAGTGAGCTCCAGAACACCCAGAGTTATCCAAAGCCTGTCCCCTAAACCCAAACCAACCACAGAAACACAACAAAATATTTCCCTAAATTCAAAATAGGCTGAGGTGGTAGTGTATACCCTTAATTTTAACGCTCAAGAGGCAGAGGCAGAAGGATTTCTGTGAGTTTTGAGGCTAGTCTGGTCTACATAGCCAGTTTCAAGCTAGCCAGCCAGCGCTATATAGTGATACCTTATCTCAAAAACCCCAACCAACCAAATGCCATGTTCTAGTGGATTCCGTACCTATTGGTCTATGGTCAGCACAAAATGGTCTTGGTGAATTGTAAAAGAAAAAGAAAATGGAAAAAAAAAGTTAGGAGTGGAGGTAGACAATGAGTTAGTGTGAGAAGTAGGCTGTGAATATGATCAAAACACAGAAAAGTATATACACATTTTTAAGGAAAATTCTAAATGGCTGGACTTGATGGAACTCATTGGTAGAGTGTTTGCCTAACACGCACAAGACCCTGGGTTCCATCCTAGCACCACAAAAAAAAAAAGGAAAAAAAAAAATCAAAATGACTTAGCAGGCCATTCACCAGGCCTCACCCTGGTATCCTCTCAACACAACTGGATGGTCCTTGATTCTGGAAACTGTGACCTGGGAGTTTTGCAGGTTTGTCATGGAGGCTCTGACTCCTGAAGCCATCAGGAACAGGCCAGCTAAGTGCCTGCTAGAGGCTGTTCCCGACTCTGTCCTCATCTCAGTTTATGGAGGTCCCAATGCCCTGATGCAGACCTGAGAGTCCCTTGGATACAGATGGGCAGGCAGGAAGCTCTGCTCCAGCCTGGCACGCACCCTCACAGCAGCTGCCATTGCAGCACAGCATCAGCTCACACTCCGTTCCTACCACCCTGCTCAGGAAGCAAGTGTTCTTGACAGGCTCCAGCCTTGCCCCTCCTTGCCCCCTCTATTCAGCACGGGGCATGTCGACACGCCTGGCCCACATACAGGAACCAGTGTCCTTTGTCCACTTCAGGGCTACATCTTCAATACTAGTCCTGTGTATGGGCCTCAAGGAGGCTATGGCACAGCCCTTCCAGCCAAGACAGACCCACTTCCTGTGTCCAGGCTTCCAGTTGATAGGTATGCCTGCTGTGGGAACTTCTTTTCTCTACTGAAGAGCACTGGCCCGGCCTCCCCAGTGCAGCTCCTGCTGTGGAATCTTCTTCGTAGAGTCCTCCTGATCGCAGCAGCGATCACTTCAACCCCGAGCCTTGGCAAGACCTGGTTCACACTAACTGCAGACAGCTGGCACAGGCACGAACAGACTTCCCAAGCTGGTGGGGCCCACTCAGGAGTTCGAGGATAGCCTGGACAGCCCAGCAAGCCCTGCCTCAATAACAAGATGTCCCCAACATGACAGGCTTAAGATCTATGCCAAGCCCTTAAATTCAGGCAACTCAAATGCAGAAGGAAGAGCCCTGAGTGTTTCCAAATATTTTCTTTTCCCCTCAGCTCTGTTCAGTGCCACTTTGTCTCAAGTTTCTCAGAATGTCTGGGCAGTTTGGATGCTGACCCATGGGCATGCTGACATGGGAAGGCTCAGCCTAATATGGGCAAGCCTCATTCCCTGAGCCAGAGCCCTGGCCTGAGCAGGAGTGGAGAAGGCCAGCTGAGCAGGGGACGTGTACACAGTCATCTCTCTCTGTTCTTGACTGTGGATGGGACAGTTCCTGTCTTGACTTTCCTCTCTACAAGGACAGTCCCTGAACAATGAGGTAATGTAAACTTTTTCTTCATCAGCTACTCTTCTCTCTCTCTCTCTCTCTCTCTCTCTCTCTCTCTCTCTCTCTCTCTCTCTCTCTTTTTTTGGTTTTTTGAGATAGGTTTCTTTGTGTAGCCCTGGCTGGCCTCGAACTCAGAAATCCACTGCCTCTGCCTCCCAAGTGCTGGGATTAAAGGTGTGCCTGGCCTCTCAGCTACTTCTTGGCAGGGCATTCTATCACACTGACAGAAATCAAACTAGGCCAGGTGGTGACAAAAGCTGCTGCAGAGATTCTCCCAGAATTCCATGGGAGTGGCTGTCCACCTAAACGGGTCTCAACCTTCCCAATGCTGCAACCCTTTAATATAGTTCTCCTCATGCTGTGGTAACCCAAACTGTAAAATTATGTCATTGCTACTTCAGAACTGTAATTCTGCTACTATTATGAATTGCAACGTAAATGTTTGGTATGTGATTTCCCCAAAGGGTCTCAACCCACAGGTTGAGAACCACTGATCTAGAGAAAATTGACTGTCTTCTGAGTTGCTTACTATGCTCAACCCAGCACCTGGAGACATCTTTCCTGTCTGAGTCCATTTATTGCCATCTATCTCCAATCTGATCCTGGAGTCTTGGGCTGTACACAGGAGCAACGCTGACTGAGTTCTGGGTCTTCTAAAAATTTTGTTTGTTTCTGATACAGGATCCTTTCCTCTACATATCCCTGTCTGGCTTGTAACTCACTGGCCTCAAAATCACAGAGCTCTTTCTGCCTATGAAGCCCATTTCTTCTAGAAAGTTCCACAGCAGCAGCTGGAGCTCACACTCTGACAATGCATGCTGGGCTGTTCATGTCAGTGCTATCACATGGTACCCAGCACAAGCTCAAACGTTCCCTCCTGTGATGAGCAAGGAAGGCTGCTGCCGACAGCTGTGTTTGCATAGAAAAGTCTGCTTTGAGCAAGTGAAGCCACTCAGTTGAGGCGCTGAGACTGTAAGGAGCTCGGGGACAGTCAGTGCCATTATACTTTGGGGCTAAACCTTCACACTATGATGCACTACCGCACCGGTTCCTCCCAGTCCTCAGGCCCATCTATCTGCCAAGCGTCACCCAGTGAGAGGTGAACACACCATAGCCTGTCACACACTTCAATAGCCTCCCAAGCTCTTCAAACCTGTCTACTGACATCAGCACTGAGCACTGCTCTCCAGCAAAGCCTACCACACAACTACTGTACCTTCATTCAAATGTAACCGCCCTGAGACCACTGGCCTAGAATGCTCCAAGCTCCGCCCACACATCTTGTGATGCTGGTCTCGGACCAGCCTTACACATTGGGTAATGGGATTTGCTGAGCTTGGTCTCTTTAAGGGCTCTGAGGCCTGTCCAGGTCTAGCTAGCCTCCTTCCATTGATGTAGCTTCACAGGTGACATGTCCTGCTACTGATTATGTCAGCAATTGAGGCCTGGTGTGGTGATGCACGCCTTTAATCACAGTACTTGGGAAGCAGAGGCAGGCAACTCTCTGAGTTTGAGGCCAGCCTGGTCTATATTATAGTGAAAGCTTGTCTCAAAAACAAACAAACAAACAAACAAACTGCCAGACAGTGGTGATGCAAGCCTTTAATCCTAGCACTCCGGTAGCAGAGGCAAGCAAATCTCCGAGTTTGAGACCAGCCTGGTCTACTGTGAGAGTTTAGGACAGTCAGGGCCACATAAAGAAACCCTATCTCGAAAGAATAAAAAGCTAGCAGCTGTGGACACTTAGGTTTAGGGGCCTGGCTCCCCGCAATGCTGTGATGGCCGAGCATGCTCTCACTCACAGGCTGCTGCTGACTGGGTGTGATGTGGCTAGTTGCCAGGAGTTCTAGCAGTGACTGCCCTACTCTGGTGAACTGCAACCTGGAACTATAAGCTAAAAACCCTTTTCTCTCTCAAGCTGTATCTTCAGGATATTTTATCAGAGCAACAGAAATAACATGAAGATGACACATAATAGAAAAGAAGCCCTTTGATCACTGGACGGTCACCCAGGCATTAAGTTGGCAACAGATGGATGGTTGGGGGCTATGGCGTCCGCTGCAGCTCTTCTTAGCTATTATGCAGAGAGGCTACAACCTGGCATGTCTGGTATGATCCGTGTTTTCTGGGTGCACAGTGAAGATGAGCCCCATCATGAAAGCTAGCACCTGCTAGCACCCTACAACCTTTCCCAGTCACGGTCAGAACCTGGCTTTGCTCATGCACCTGGGGAGGGGATTGTTTGACACACTTATTGCAAACTCTTTGCGGTGTGGCTCATTTCCTTCTCTTCATGGTATTCTGGGCTGAACAGATCTTAAATCTTGTACAGGGCCTTACTGTCCTGTTGAAGGAGCACTGCACAGAGACGTGTACTTTGAGAACGACCCCAACACTCTTCATATCACCAAGTCATAACTGGTCACCCCGACAAGATGTTCTCTCCGGTTGTCAGCATCCCCATCCTGTGGGGCTGCCTATCTCCTCACGGACAATAGGCCTCGAGTCACACACTATGCACCGCTGTTCACAACTTACTGGCATGTGAACAAAGTCTGATGAGAGGCACAAAGGAACATAGATGTACACAGGCTGCTGAGGGGCCTGCCCTGTCCCTTGCAAACCAACTTATAACAAGGAAGATCTACTGTAGAGCTCCCTGCAGACACTGTGTGCCTACCCATGTCTCTGTGGATGAGCTCTGAGAACTGAGGCCTGGATGGTGTGACCAGGCTCCGAGAACCTTGCTATCATCCTGGACACAGGAGTGAGCATGGCCGTGGCTGCTTGGTTGGGGTTCAGTGCTTTAGCCACACCATCTCCTATAGCAGAGACTGCCTTTACTTTATTCCTGTCCTGTTTTATCACTACAGAAAAGGACACGGTCTAGAGACCAGGGTTCAATTACTGAGGCCCCACCAGGGAAGTCCCTGAATTGGTTTACAAGCCCCCTTGGGAGTCAGCAGCCTGGGTGGGGCCCTTCACATGAACAGGGCCTTCCTCCACACCAGCTCAGCTATTTAGAAATAGCTATTGTCAAAGTTTGTTCTTATTTTGAGGACAAGGTTTCTCTGTGTGGTCCTGGCTGTCCTGGAACTCACTCTCTGTAGACCAGGCTGCCCCCAAATTCAAGAGATCCATCTACTACTCCTGCCTCCTGAGTGCTGGGATAAAAGGCATGCACCACCACCAAATGACCAATTTTTTAAAAGACAGAATCTCATGTGTTCCAGACTAGCCTTGAATTCACTTCTGATGCCTCTGCATCCACTTCCTGGATGCTGGGGGCTATGGGAGTGCACTTCCACGATGCTGGGATGGAACCCAGGGTCTTTTATATACTAGGTAAACATTCTGGCATCAAGACGCATAAAGCAGTCCTGGAAACAAAATTCTTATTATGATCTCATATTGGTCAACAATGGAATCTGAGCCTAAGGTTTAAGAAGCCTGGAAGATCTTCTGTGGAGCCCAGCACTGTAAGGGAAACAGTTTCCAACACCTCCACTTGGTGTAGAGATTGTGAATATGGTACTAGTGGAAGTCAGGCTGAAAATGGAACATGTAACTACAGGTCCACAGCAATGACAAGATATCATCTGGGGACTAGGGAGTAGATGCAGATGGGACAGAAGCCGACTGAAGCTAGAGGCAGATGGGGGAGGCCCAAGGTCTGTCTGCAACACTGGTTGGCCATAGCCCAGGCTGAATTTGTCAGCAATCCATCTGTAGCAACCTCTGTCAAAGGACACTTTAATCTTCTTTTTGAGGCCATCAGGAACCTGGGAGCCAAGGGGCAATGGGTATTTTGGTCTAGTAGAACAAATGGGATGGGGGATTTGGGGTAACTGGATATGGAGATCATACCTCAGAAGGGTGGCTTACACGCCACATGCAGAGGCTTAGTAAGTGGGACCTGGAAGCTTTGTTGAATTGAAAGGCCTTCCCAGGGACACAGGGTGCTGCTGACTCCAGAGGGACAGGGAACAAGAGGCCAAGGATCCAACACTCCAGACTCCACACAGCACCCCCATCAGTCCTGCCTGTCTGCCTGTGAGCTATGGACTGATCACTGGTCTCACCATCTGTCTTCTTTACTTGGTGTTAAGTGTTTGACCCAGGGCATGAAGCCCAAGATGAAATCTGTCTCTTAACCAGAACAGGTGGAGCTTTTTCAAGTAGATTCTAAGGTGAGCTCAGAGCTTAAGTGGCTAGACAAGGAAGTAGGCCAAGGCTGCCTGAGTTGCAGAGTAAGCTCTGCCTGTGGCCTGGCCTGCGGCTCACTTGGCCTTACTGGCCAGTCTGTTGGCAGCTTCTGGGCCAGGTGCTAAGCAAATGGTTTTGGCCACAGACCTGGAACCACCAGGCAGCAAGCCCAGATGTCATTCAAAGGTTGAGAAAGTGAGAAGCCCGGGGGCTAATCTGCCCTATCTTCCCTGAGGACTGTAGCATGGCCCCGCTACTTGGGAGAACAGATTTAGTTGCAGAAGTATCTCAGGCAAAGATCCACAGCCTGTCAGCAGACATCTTCTCCTTTCCCCTAGAACTGCCTCTCTCCTCTGTACACTGGGCAGGGGCTGGAAGAAGATAGTGTGGCCTACTCAGAAGGCCTAGGTAGTGCTGTAATCCCTGGTTTATTTCTGGGCCTGAAACTTCACCCCACCCAGTGGCCTGAACTCTCAGTGTTGTTCTTCATTTGGAAACTGAGGCATAGGGATAGAGCATAATTGTAAATTTTACAATTTTCAACCTTCCAGAAAAGAGAAGACAGAGCCAGATCTGCTCAGCCTGGCAGTGTGGCAGTGTGTCTGCTACCTTGGAATGCCAAGTACACACACCACCCCCTTTGTCCTACAACCCACAGCATACAACCTGAGGTCACCACGACCTCAGCACAGGGCAGCAAAGCCTCTGGGAGGTCTGTAGCCTGGGAAAAGCTGAGGGGGTCCAAGGCAGTTGTTACCTTGAACCAGTTAGCCATGATGGTGCCGTCTAGCGCTCAGAAGGCTGTCTTTAAGCACTTGAAAGGTTCTGCGTGGTGCCCTTATTTTTCCACGGTCCAGGACAAGTTATATCCCAACTTCTGAGTCCATTCTTAATTTTCATCCATGTTTTGATTTCAAAGTAAAACCTGTTTCCCACCTCATTTCTCCAACCGACCTTTGGCTGGTTGTGTGTGACAGTTGGGGATGGAGCTCAGGCCTACACGTGCCAGGCACAGCTTTCCTCTTGGTCTAGTAGTTCTCTAACACGGACAGAAGACTGAGACTGCAGGGGAGCAGCTCTGCTACAAGTAGCTGAGTAGCCAGGACCCTTACAAGATCTCTGTGGGTTTGAGGCCAGCCTGGTCTACAGAGTGAGCTCCAGGACAGCTAGGGCTATACAGAGAAACTCTGTGGGGTGTGACTGGAGGAGAGAAGCACTGTGGTGATTCAGGTCCTTCAGGTTGCATGTGTAATTAACTTGGCTTGCTGCGTATCTGAGTAGAGGGCTTTAGGAAGCAATCTGAAGAGATCCCAATCTGTAACTGTAATGCTCAGGAGGCTGGAGCACTTGGACCGGCTTAAACTATAAATAAAGGGGATTGAGAGGAGGAACTGAAGAGATGGCCCCGAGGTTAAGAGCTGGCTACTCTTCTAGAAGTCCTGAGTTCAATCTCCAGCAACCACATGGTGGCTCATTACTATCTATGATGTGATCTGGTGCCCTCTTCTGGCCTGCAGGACTATATACAGGCAGAAGACTATATACATAATAAATACATCTAAAAAAACAAAACAAAACAAAAAAACCAAAAAAACCTCCAAAAGGTCCAAATGTTTTTCTTGAATATTTCAATTGATGGTTCAAGTACTTTGGCAGAAGACCCAGGTTCAAAATTTCCAGCACCTACATGGTGGCTTACAATCACCTATAACTCCAGTTCTAGAGGATCTTATACATTCTTCTGGTCTCTGCCACGAGGCACACACATGGTGCACAGACATACATGCAGGCAACCAGTCACATACATTAAAAGATAAAAAACAAAACAAGAACAAAATACAGTTTGATGTTTGCCAAGGTTACACAGTGGGCTCCTGTCTAAAATAAGAAGCAAAACTGAAGTTTGATGCTGCTACAAGGTTATCTTCCCCATACTCTCTCTAGCATATCCTGAAACAGAGTAAGGGTCATTGGACCTGACTTGTGAATACTGCCTGCCATTCCAGAAGCCAGTGCTGGCTCAACCTTCTGGATGACAGCTACGTAATGCAGAATCTGTGGTCTCTGTCCTTTGGTGCTCTGAGCCTTTGAAATGCCATTCTGGGCAGGAGGTAGGGCTATGATTTAAGCTGTTAAGTCTGGGTCAGGCTGACTAGCAGAGGTGGTGGATACAGAGGTCAGCCAGTGAATGGCCCCTGTGAGCACACATGCAAGTCCCAACCAAAGCCCTGGGTGCCCAGGAATCCATGGCTGTATCACCAACACTTGCATGGAAACACCAGGAAGGGGGAGACAGAGAAGACACCTCTTCAGAAACTGCCAACAGGAGTCTCCTGGAAGCTGCTGCAACTGAGGACAAGGTACCATTGCTCCATGACCTTCCACTTAGTACCAGAATTGAGGGTGTTCTGTTAGCTTCTTCCCTTGGCCATTTTCATCTCCGCCTTTCTACCAGGATGGATCCAGACTTTGCTTAAGCTAACAGTGTGAAGTTTCACAGCTTTGCTTGCCTTCCTAGTAGCAAATTTAGCTAAATGTCAAAAGTATGAACAAAATGAGTCACTGTTGTACCTAAATATCATTTTTAAAAATTTCTTAACAAAGTAAAGTAGGTATCTGACCAGAAAAATGATGCAAGGCTGTCTTTCCTCAGATGACATGTGACTGTGGCTATCAGAAACCCAGGCTAGGGTGAAGGGACCTGCTTCCGACAAAACCAGAGCTCAGCGTCCCCCTCAGAGGCTTCCTGCACTCTGTGGGGTCTAAGTTCCTTGATACTGTCCAGTCTAATTAAGGTCACACAGAAACCAAGTATCAAGCCCCAAGACATCTTGTCGTCCCCCCCCCAGGGTCCTATATAAGCACAGTCACTGGCCCACTAGGTGCACAGATCAGGTCTCACTTTTACTACATGTAAGGAGGCTGGGCCCTGCAACAGAGCCATCTTGACAAACCAACTCTGAGAGAGAGTCTTACTAACTGTACTATGATAACATCTGTACTCTGGAGACTGCTCTGTTCTACTGATGGGTAAGTCATCTGTTATATCGTGGACAATGACATGAGGTGAAGGAAGCATTTTCAGTAGGGTACAGAATGCACAAATGACAAACTGGTTTCTCTGAAAGTAACCAAGGCCTTGGCACTTGGTTCTACATGGTGAAACTAACAAATCTACTCCAGATACACTAAAATCCAGCGAAGTGCACACACTATCAGTGACCTTACTGTGGCCATGCTCACATCTAGAAATAAAGGTTCAACACTCATAGCTAGAGTCCCTCTTGGGCAGATCACCACTCAGGCCCCACTTGGAGGGTACTTCTGCTCACTGTCTAGCACAATGGATCAGTTTGGAACTTCACCCGCGTTTAAGTACACAATGCTCTGTGGATAACAGCTCTGTGCCCAGAGCTCTCAGACAGAGGATAATACAGTTGCCAAAGCTTCATTCCCTGTGGATTCCTTCCTGTCTAGAAGACTGAAACCCTGCTGCTATGGACATGGGCTGGGTTCTCGAGATAGAACATCTAGCACAGAGGAGAATGCATGCCAAGCTCAGCTCAGAGGATAAAGTTTAGTTGCTTTGTGATCTTGCCATCAACTGCCAAAATTTTGGATACCTTGGATGTCTCTCAACTCTTTAATTAAAAAAATTAATTTAACAGCTCAGTATATTTTTTTTTAAGAAAAAGTCCTATTGTGTGTATATGTGGGAGCTTATACCACAAGCACACACATGGAAGTCAGAAGACAACTTGTCAATCCTTGTCTACCATGTGGGTCCCAGGTATCAAATTCAGGCCGCTGGGCTTGGTGGCAAGTGCCTTTACCCACTAAGGCATCATGGTTGCTTATTTCTGTTGTTTTCTGAGACAGGTTTTCAATATGTAGTTCAGACTGGCCTCAGACATGTGATCATCCTGCCTCAGCCTTAACCCCAACTCCAAGGTTGGACACCAGCACACAGAAGTCCTCTGGTTTTAATGTGCATTTCCTGATGTGCTGATGTCTGCAGGAATCCTGGCACTCCTTCCCATGGTGACTGGATCACCAAGAAACCCTTTAAAGAGGTATGTCTTCACGCCGCTTATCCATGTGTATATCAACCCACCTTCTCACAGCGTGTCAAGAATCTGCATTCTGTAAGGGGATCATCCTGTGGTGACCTGATTTTCTGAACTCTAGTTTCTCAGCCATTAATGACAGATGGCTTCTACGTCCCACTGAAGGAACGATGGAAGATGGATGGTCTTTGCTGGTGGTTTCTTCTAAAACACTGTTTTACCCTTCAGAGTTTCACAACCATAATCTATTTCAAAGAAAAAGATGCTCATGATATGTAAGAGGGTCAAGAGTTGTCTTCTCAAGTGGCTATCCAAAACCTCAGGAGCCATTTTGTCTTCCTTCTGACCTTCAAGTCTCCTTCACGTTAAGTCTCCTTCTATCAACAGTGTAGAGCAGGCAAGCATGTGAAAGTGCACAATCATACACACAAAGATGGAATGGAACAAATAAGCCAGAGGTCAGTCATTTTCACTGGACTTTTACAACTCTGTATCTAAAACAGGTATTGAAACAAGTTCCTTGGGCTGGAGAGATGGCCCAGTGTTTAAGAGCACTGACTGTTCTTCCAGAGGTCCTGAGTTCAATTCCCAGCTACCACGTGGTGGCTCACAACTACCTGCAATGAGGTCTGATGCCCTCTTCTGGTGTGTCTGAAGAGAGCAATGGTTTACTCACATACATAAAATAAACAAATAAATAAATGTTAAAAAAAAAAGAAAGAAAGAAAGAAAGAAAAGAAAGAAACAAGTTACTCTCTCCACACAGTATTCCTCCATTTACTTTCTGTATGGAATCTGCTTGAGAGGTGAAGGCAGTGAACTGGAGTTGACTTGTTTTTAAACCACTCCCACTACGTTTTCCGGTGGAGCTGGGGAATCTGTAGCAGAACAGACATGTGGAGTCAAAGACAACCTGTAGGAATTGGTTCTCTCCGAGTGGTCCTGGGGATCAACTTCAGCCACTAGGCTTGGTGGCACGCCACTCTGCCCCCAGAGCTGCCTTCCCTTCCAATCTGTACTCACTGGTTTAGGTACCATAACCACCTTTAAACTGTTTCACTTGCTGACTCTTCCAAGATGTGTATGAAGACTCACAACTTACTACTATAACTCTCTTCTCTGGATGACAAAACCCTTTCATAATTTGCTTACTGACTCACAGAAAACTGTCACCATAAAAATTCCATTAAGGGACAGGCCTCAGCCAGTGTGTGTTGGAAAGGTAAAATTAAGACACCAAGCAACAGAAACATGAGCAAATCCCCAGCTTTCTGCTTCCCACCTTAGGCTAGTCAAGGCCTGTGTGGGAGCCACAGCATCACCACAGAGGAGCAGCACAGCCTGATGCAGCTTCACCATAGCTGAAAACATGCGCTGCCTCACATGTGGCCAAATCTCACCAGACCTTTGACTCCAAGAGTGAGTGGACCCTGCCATGGAACAAGACAAAATCCCAAAACTCTCAACATCTAAATGACCCCTGACACAGGGAGAGGAAGCACTACAGACATGCAGCAGGAACAACAGAGGCTTCAGTCATCGTCTACCCAGCCACAACCTAAGTATTCATCACCATACCAGCATTGCATCTGCTGCTGCTACTGCAGCGTGTGCTCCTTCAGACAGAGCAACTGTCACATGCCATCTTTGCTGACACCCACATAGTGCCTCTCTATTCTGCCACCTGCTCTTTTCCTGTCATGGTGGAAGATACTTGTGTGCATCCCTGCTTCAGCTCACAAGCTGTTCTAGGGTAGACAAGAAAACACAGGCCTTCAGCGTGGCTGTGTACCAGGCTCTACTCACTACCACTCCCAGGAACCCCTCCACCACTGCCTCAGCTTACCTGTCTTTGTACTTGATCACAGCATCCACGATCTTCTTCATCTTCTTGGTGAGGTTAGGTGGGTTTGGGGACAGTTTCTCGGCAGGTGGTCGCCCGCGTTTCTTCTGCTTCTTGCTTTCCTCATCCTTGTCACGGCTGCGGGTGCTGGTGGTCGGGGTGGAGGAGCCGGCCTCGCTGTCTCGCTTACGCTTACGTGAGGATTTCTTCTGCCGGACCTCCTCTTCGATCTCCTCCAGCGTGCCCTCCTCGATAGCCTTCAGGGTCAATAGTGGTAAAATAGGACAGCCAGCACCCAGGTCGACACAGAGAGGCCGTGATGTGCACTCCTGGGGCCCGGCTGGGGAGGGAGGCAGCCCCCATACTGATATCCTTCCAGCATGGCTGGTTAGGGCACAATATCTACTGGCAACCCCAACTGTTTCCTGAAGGTAGGAAAGGCTAGTGCTCCTTTACACTGATTCTCCACCCAGTGCCCATTCAGAAGACTGATCACACAGGACCATAAATGGGCCAGGCAAAAGCCCAGCGACATCGATACAGACACCCAGAAGACCTTGCTCTAGGCTCTGTCACCATCTAAAATTCATTTACATTCATGGATTGATTGACTGATTGATTGTGTGTGTGCGCGCGCGCACATACACACGTGGCAGTGGAAATGGAGGTCAGAGGACAAGTTTTGGAAACTGGTTCTATTATGTGGCCCCTAGGGACTAAACTGAAGTCAGACATGGTGATAATAGCCTTTATGTGCTAAGCTACCTCACTAGTGCCCTGTCTACTCTTTGAAATTGATAAGGTGTTTTAGCTGATGGTTAGAATGGAGAGCAGTAGAATCAAGTGCCCACAGTGGCCAGCAGCCATCACACTCAGAACTCTTACTCAGGCCAATATGTGAGCCTCAGTGCAGCTGTGTGGCTGCAGCCCACAGCTCAGGCCCCTGAGTTGTACGCATAGTTCCTGTCACTTTTACTACTAGTATTATTGCTGTTTAGTTACTTGTTTTGATTCAGGGTTTCATGTAGCTCAGGCAGGTCTTGAACACCTGATCCCCTGCCTCAATGTTCTCACTTCTGGGTAAGGCGTGTGCCATCATGTCAATTCTTGTCCTTTTCTACAGTGCCACTGTCTTCCTTTTCTCGCTCTGTGTGGTGCTGAGGATGGGATTCAGGTCTCAGGTACCAGCTTAGCAGTGTCCTGATGCACAGCCTGTCTGCCTGCTATTTCAGTGCATTAGCTAGCTGCATTAATTTAATTCCAACCAGTCCTTGGACACTTTAAAGTGTTTTTGTATGTGTAAGATTTATTTTATGGGGGCTGGGGCAATGGCTCAGTAGTTAAGAGCACTGGCTCCTCTTCCAGAAGACCTGGGTTCAATTCCTAGCATCTGCATGACAGTTCCCAGCAGTCTGTAATTTCAATTCCAGAGGACCTGACACCCTCACAGAGACATATAGAGATCAAACACCAATGCACATTGAAAGAAAAAAAAAATAAGAAAAAATATTTTAAAAAAAAAAGATTTATATTATTCTTTTGTGTGAGAGAGATCCACATGGAGACCAAAACAGG
The DNA here is from genome assembly GCA_030674055.1 of Rhabdomys pumilio. Classification (NCBI taxonomy): domain Eukaryota; kingdom Metazoa; phylum Chordata; class Mammalia; order Rodentia; family Muridae; genus Rhabdomys; species Rhabdomys pumilio. Next base: position 73,908,608 of record JANHMN010000006.1, read on the forward strand.
GAATTATTAGATTCTCTAGAGCTGGAGTTAATAGTAGTTGTGGTGTGGGAACTGTAGTTGGGTCATCTGGAAGAGCCATTAAGTGCCCCTATCACTGAGCCACTTCTCCAGCCTCATCTTGGTGCAGTGTTGTGGATAAGACAATAGCTCACACAGGCTCGCCAAGGCCCTGGCCCCTGAGCTACATAGGTCACACCCTTCCGTTGAGCTAGAGGTAAGGGGAGACTCTCAGGAGATTCTCCTTAAATCCATTTCCTCATGGTAAAAGTTCTGAGGTGAAGGACATGCTAAATAACAATAGTTAACTTAAAAGAATCCTTTAAGGGGCTTGGGATCAGGGAGGAGATCCAAAACACCTACCAGGTCACTGTTTCACAGCTCAGGCTCTCAAGACAGCCACACAACACAGTATGGTCTGGCCAAATCTCACCAGAAAGTGACAACTAAGCTTCAAGGTGAAGCAGGGTAGAGAGGGGAGATCATGTGGATCAAGAAAGCAGCGTCCAGGGCATGTGGCAGCAGGTGAGACAGAACTGTGGGGGCTTCACTGCACACGCAGGAGTGAGCAACTGTTCCCCAAATTCATATCTGCCCAGAACTTCAGGAAGTGGGAGACCGTATATAGAAACGAGGTCCTTGTAATCAGTTGATGATTTTGTATTGGCAGGGAGCAGTACTGATTGGATTCTGGGCTCAAACATGCTGTCCTAGCAGAGAAGCAGGTCCAGCTCTCTTTTTATAATTTTTAATTACATGTTGGAATCAGATCTCCTGGAGCTAGGGACAGAGGTGGTTGTGGGCCACCTGATGTGGGTGCTGACAACTGAACTTGGGTCCCCTGTAAGAGCAGGATATACTCTTAACCACTGAGCCATTTCTCATGCCCTCCAGCCTCTTGTGAGATTGTGTGTGTGTGTGTGTGTGTGTGTGTCTGTCTGTCTGTCTGTGAGTGTGTGTGGCCATTAGCTAAGAGCTGTTGGAGCCCTAGAAGCTGAGAGAGCTAAGAGTATTGCCCAGGCTCTTGAGGAAACGTGACCCTGCCAGCAAATTGCCTTCAGTGTCCTGGTTCTCCTCAAATGTTTTAGGATTATATTGAGTGGCCCAATTACAGTTCTTTATTTAAGCAGTCCCAGAAAGACAATACAGGCCTGAGTAGTAGTCAGATGAGCTGGAAGATCTGGGCACCTAGAGCGACCAGCCTGAAGAGTGTCCCTAATCACACGCCCACTAGCAGCATGGTAGAGGACCAGTTTTAGAGGTTTCATTAACGTAAACTGATTCTCATACCTTACCACCCAAATGCTAGTAGCGTAACAGGCATGTGCCACTATATCTGACTTTGTAACTGTAAATTTATTATAATTTAAGATATGCTCCTGTGAGAAACATTTTCTTCAGCAATTGCTGCCAGGACAGCAGGATAAACACATACAGCATTCACATTAGACCCCATCCTCATACTATAGAAAACTTAAAACAAATCACAGAACTTAATGTATGAGATAAAAGTATGAGAGCTAGGAGATAGCTCAACGGGAAAGCATCTGTTGTGCAAGCTGAGGACCTGAGTTTAGATCTGTAGTACTCCACATAAAAGCCAGGAACGGTGGTATGCATCCTTAGCTGGTATGTGTGGGGTATAAGGAGACAAGATGTCCTTGAGTTTAATGTCCAGCTAGTTTAGCCAATAGTTAACACCAAAAGGGGCCAGGGAGAAGGCTCAGTGGTTGAAAGCACACGCTGCTCTTCTAGAGGACCTGGGTTCTATTCCCCACACAGCCATCTCTAACTCCAGTTTCAGGATGTCTGATACCCTCTTCTGGCCTCCACAGGCACAGACATACATGCAGGCAAAACACCTACATACCTAAAATAAGTCTCTAGGGAAAAAATACCGAGACACTTATGAAAACAATGTATTTTTATTATTTTATGTGTATGACTATTTTGGCTGCATACACATCTGTGAACCACGTGTGCCTGGTACCAAAGGTAGTGAGCCTCTATATTGGTGCTGGAAATTGAACTCGGGTTCTTTGCAACAACAAGCGCTCTTAATCACTGAGCCAATTCTTCAGCCCCTAGGTGTTCTATTTTTAAAAGAAGTAAAACTACAAAACTCTCAAAACAAAAGTCAAAAGCCAGGCCTGGTGGTGCACACCTATATTCCCAACACATGGGAGACTAAGAAAGGAAGGTCACCATGAGTTTGAAGAGAGCCTTGAGAACATAACTACCAGGCCAGCTAGGGCTGAAACAGCAGGCCACCCCAGGAAGTATAAAGAAAAACAAAACAGAAAATGGAGATCAATCTTTGTACCTTGAATTTGGCAAGTGTCCCCCCCCCACCACCTCCCCAAATCTTTATGTTCCTTTATTGGAGCATAAACAGAACTACTAGGATGGTTCACAAGAGCTTGCCACCACGTGGCAGATCACATGATAGAAGAGAACAGACTCCTACAAATCCTCTGCCTTCCATGTGGCACGGCATGTGTGTCCAAACTCATATCCAGGTATCATGTACATATAAAACATTGATAAATAACTTTAGGGGAGGTCAGGAGAGGTGGCTCAGGCGTTAAAAGCTCAGACTACTTTTGCAGAGAATCCAATGTGTGTCAGATGGCTCACAACCTCTCCCCTCTCCCCTGCAATGTCACCTTCAGGGGATCAGATGCCCTTTTCTAAACTCATTGGCTGTGAGCATATACAAACGCACACAAATAAAAACAAAATAAATATTAAGAAGAAAAGGGAAGAGGAGATTAAAAGAAAAAAATAGAAGGGGGATCTACCTCAAAGTCTATCTACAATAAGAAACTTTAAAGATCTACTGGGGATGGCGAAATTGCTAAGTAAAAGTAGCTTGTCACCAATCTAATGACCTGAGTTTGGTCCTCAGGATCCACATAATAATAGGTCAGACTTGCCTCTTACCAAGCTGTCCTTTGACCTCCACATATGCCATGGCTTGGGTATAACCCCCACCCCCCAACCCCACAAACTTACAAATCAAATAAATAGAAACATAATATAAATTTTTTAAAAAGAGAAAGTAGGCACTACTGTGTATGTCTACAACTCCAGCTATTCATGAGGCTGAGGCAGGAGGACTGTTTGAGCCCATGAGTTAGAAACCAAAACAGGCAACACAGTAAGAATATCTTCTCAAAAGGGCAGGGGTGTGTGGCAAGGGACACAAACAAACAAACTTCTCCAGAAGATACAGGAATGGGCAAGAAACACAAAAACCACACAACCAAGGCTGGATTTGACAGGTGTTAGTGAGGACTGGCCTGTGTGGCTGGCCATCTGTTCTATTGACACCATTCCCAGGTACATATGAGAGACGGCAAGGCAGGCCACATGCTCACTGTATATCATCCTAAACAGTCCCTCAAGGAATGCAACCTCAACACCCACTGACTGATGGACAGAAATAATGAGGCACTCTGAAGAACACAACATTAAGGCGCTATGCTCACGACAGTTATATAACTTGAAGAGTAGTGTGGTGCTTGCCTGTTATAAGAGCACTTGGTGGGATAGGGAGGACACAGGAAGATAAGAGTGCAAGGCCAGCCTGGGCTACATATAACACGGAAGTATACCAATCTATCAATTACAACTATGCTAAGTAGCGCTCACTGGCAGCACACACACTGAAACTGGATAGAGAAGGTTAGTATGGCTCCTGCCAAGGATGACACACACATCTGTGAAATAGTCCATATTTAAAAACAAAAACTGAAAAGGGGACTAGTGGCCGCCAATGTAAGACAACAAAGGAGTTAACAGAAGCAAGCGGAAAGAGTGGGGCTTTTTGGGGATGATGAGGCTCCTCTAATGCTGACAGGAAGATGGTCTGACTCTTAGCAATGGACCTTCAAAGGGAGCTATGTGTGGCATGTAAATCCCACCTCAAAATACTGTGCACAAAACTTAGCAAATATGAAGACTTGGATTAAAGCCTCCTAGTGCTTTGTAAATATGAAACAGATGACAAGTCCTTTAGTGGAATGGCCTTCTTACACAAAGGACTATCTTCTGGAGTTCCTGTCCTAGATTCTGGAAGAGTCTGAGGAGTGCCCATTCCAAAGTCTGTCTGATTTCTTGGCAGGTTCTCTTCTTTGACAAGGGCTTGCCATGTAACCCAGGTTGCCCTTCAACTCTTGCCTCAACCTCAGAATTAGAGACTCGACCATCACACTGGCTTCCCTAGTGTGCTCTAGATGAGGCTCTTTTGAGCTCCCAGGGCTACCTGGCCACACAGGAGGACCACACCGATCACCTTGGATTGCCACCTGTCTTCCTGTAATAGCTAGCTCTGGGCTGTGCTTACAACATGACTTTCGAGCTAGATTGTGGATTGCTAACAACAGGTCCTGATGTCAGACCTGTGGTACTCTTCAGCTATAATCTCACTTACTATGTGCAGCTAATAGCTGTTTGGACGGCTGCTATGTGTCCTCCCCTCTGTGTGCTGACAGGCAGTCAGCTCAGCTGCAGGCAGGGACCTGAAACCTCAGCCTTCTCCAAAGTTAGGCTGGGAGCCTAGCTCCTTGACACCTCCAGGGGAAGGCTCTCTCATCAGTCAACCTCATAAAAAAGTAAGCGCGCCTAAACTTCAGAGAGCTCACAAGAGCTAGTAGCATGCTAGCTAGTTGCTGGCTCTTTTCTTATGACAGCTATAAAGGTAGAAACTAAATGTCCCTACGTCCTCGTGTTGAAAGCCATGTAGCAGTGAATGCAGCCAACAATGAGGGAAGGTTCAGTTTGGATGACCCAAGAAGGTCGGCTTCTGCTCCCAACCCTGCCTGGCACGGTCTGCGGCGCACAGCCCTCTCAGGCATGTACCTTGAGCCACTGCTTCTCTGTCAGTGAGTCGCTGTAGTCTACCTCCTTGCGGTGTCGAGAACCACGGCCAAACATCTTCTCCTCTTCCTCTTCACATGTCAGCCGCTCCACTTCTGCATCATCCTTGATGATCCAGGATGGGAGCTCATCTTCTTCCATCAGGCGTGGCTTCCGTTTGGGGTTGCGGGCTTCTTCACGCCGGCGGTCCAAGTCCATGCGCTATGATGTGGGTGGTGGGCAGAGGGTAGAAGACAGTTAGCACAATAAGCAATAGCCTTCAGAATGGGCCTCACAGGGACACTAGGTGATGAAGAGTTAACAGTGCTTCATTTTAGGGACTGTTCCAACCTGGTTGCTATAGCAGACCTCAGTAAGAGGTTGGACCGTTGGAACACAGGTATGTCCACAGGGCAGCCTTAGAGGAAAATACCAGGCCTACTGAATCCAGATGGAACTCAAAGAGTTCCATCTAAACTTCATACTAGTACCCAGCAGCATGGGGGAATCTGTAGCCCAGGCCCTAGATAGCCCCTCAGGACTCCAGTGTCCATTCAACTCCTCTGTAAAGGGAGGGGGCCTTTGGACAAGCAGCCCGGAGTCTACAGAAGTGGCAGTGCGGTGTCCTGCACTGTCTCTGTAACATGAGGGTCAGCTGGAGGCATTAGGAAGCTGTGTAAAGAGGCATAGCAGCTCCAATAGTCACAGGGATGCCACTATCATCACTGTGTCTATGTGGTCCCAGTCCAGGTGCTCACCATGAAGAGGTCAAACTCTTCTTCATGCCGGGCAATCATCTGGTTGACGGTCTCATCATCAGGCACCTCATCTTCCTCCTACAAGATTGCAAAGCTTTAGTCTGACTGTGGTGGGGCTGGGATGGCTGGTGGCCAGGCTCGGAGGTGAGCGGCGGAATCCGTCCGAAGATGAGCTGATGAGCTGGAGGTCCCAGGCTGGCTGCGGTGGGGGATCCCACGCGTCAGCAAGAGGCACACACATTCACACAAGCACACGCACGCTTTGTGGGGTCAGGCCCTTGCTGGCCAGTCTCAGCAAGAAGCTGAGTTGAGTGGGCGTGGAGACTGAACTACCCCTCTCACCTTTAGAGGTGGCTCCTCCAAGTCGGGGTTGACGCCCGCTGGCGGAGGGGCAGTGTGGGCGAAGCTGGCACTGCCGCTGCCCGTGCTGCAGTGTCTGCTCTGTGGATAAATACAGGACTTCAGTCTCCAGGGCTGTCAATGCGGCCGTCTGTCACCAGCAGTTTAGAAAAAAACCCACTTCAAAGGGAAAGCAAGTGCGCATCCTCTTTCTGCTCAGCCCACACTCCCTTTACTCCAAAGGGACGCAAAAAAATAAAAATAAAAAACCAAAAAACCAAAAACAAAAACGAAGAATGCAAAAAAGGTACAAAACCGAAAACAAAAGCCTCATGCATCCACCACTCACGCTGGGCCAGGCTGGCACCATGCTCACCTCGTCCTGTTCCTCGTGCTCCAGGATGGCCTGCAGGAAGGCACGCCTCTCATGGCTGGATGACTTCTGGTCGAACATGCCTGCCTGGATCACCTTCTGATCCACATTGAGTTTGTATTTGGCAGCAGCCAGTATCTTCTCCTCCACACTGTTGACGGTACACAGGCGAAGCACACGCACCTCATTCTGCTGCCCAATGCGATGGGCACGATCCTGTGCTTGCAGGTCCTTGGGAGAGGAGGTGGGTCAGTCTGGGGAATTCTAGACATCAAGCTTAGCCTTGGCCCACAGCTTCATAAGCCAGGAACCCAAAAATGGACCTGTGACCTGTCCCTAGGAGAATGAAAGGGCCTTGTACTCATAGCATATGTCTGCTCACCTGGGACCCTATGAATACTCCATACACATGCCCCTCCCTCCACCAAAAACAAAAAACCATGTGTTTTTATGTGTAAATTCAAGTGTGTGTGCACATATAAGTACCCACTGGGCACAGAAGAGGGTGTCGGAGAACCTGGAATTGGAGATGCTGGATGCTGGGTACCAAACTTGGTCTCTGCTTGTATATTCTCATCTCATAACTGCTGAACTACCTCTCCAGCCCCTGGATACTTCTAACTCTTAGGGCAACACTCTGGGCAGCCCTTGTCACAGCTCCACAGTATGGCTGTGTCAAGTCATAGCTGTGGACTTTGGCACTTCTGTGAATCCTGGGCCCAAGCCAAACATTTATGGGGCTATGCTGATCACAGGAGCTCTCTCAGCTTCAGTACAGATTGTGCAGAAGAGTGTGAGGAGGATGGTATAAGGAATAGAGCAGTTAGCTCCTAATAGTGTGGCAGTGATGCTGCCAACAGTATTTCTGCCATTTCTAACAGAGTGTCTGAAATTCTCTTTGGGCCATGAGCTGTGTAGGCAGGCTGAGTGTCAACAATGTTCCTCAATTTGAGACTCATATGTGATCATAGGAACAGAAGGGACTGTTTGGCAGTTGGTCCCCAGGTACATCAGGATGCTTGCTGTCAAGGCTGGCATTGATGATGTGCTCCTGCTGGCTCTGCACTGGCTTCTGCTCTACTGTTATTACCTAACTACCTTTTAGGAAATAGCCCATCAGCATCTGGGCAGAAACTACACTGATATTTATCACAGTATTGACACAGTGACCACCTAGGCCATTTAGCCATCAGATGGATAATTACCACTAGATCTGCCAGGCTGGGGCAAGGGCATGCCAGAGGTTATCAGTGTGCATGGCCAGCCTGTGAAGACAATGCCTCATCACTGGCAATCACTTGTTTTATGTAGAGCTGATGCGACTAGAGCAGTGGCTCTCAGCCTTCCTAATGCTGTGACCCTGTAATACAGTTCTTCATGTTGTGCTGACCCCAACCATACAATTTTTTGTTGTTACTTCAGAGCATTTTGCTACCATTACAAATCATAATGTAAATAGCTGTGTTTTCTGATGGTCTTAGGTGGCCCCCAAGGTGTCACAACCCACAGGGTGAGAAACTGTTGGGACTACTGTTGTCCCAAGAGCAACAAACAAAGTTTCTTTGGGGCTAACGGTCATTGAATAAACAGAAAATAGAGACTTGCCCATTAGGCTGGAGGAAAAATGTCTCAGAGCTGCTGGATTCTGAACACCTTGAAGCAGAGGCAACAGTCAAATAGCTTTCTTTACTACTGTCTCCTCTGGAGAGGTGGTAGGCAATGAATGACTGCTAAATGGCACAGGGACATAGCAGTACACATCAAACAGCAGCGGTGTGTGTGCCTGGCAGATGCAGAGTGGTGACAGAAATGGGGACACCAGCTCACCTGGTATACTAGCATGTGCACTACAAACTGAACCCATATGATGTAAGTGTATGAGGAGACAGGGCAAGTTTGCTACCCATCTTCCAGCTGTTTAATGCATACATCAGCACCCCATGATACCTTTTGGCAGAGGCCTCAGGGCCAATATGGGCAGGAAGCAAGAAGAGGTCATGAGCAGAGTCGCCAGAGTCTGGCTTCGCTAAGCAGGACTGTGCGTGGAATAAGGACAGGTCTGGAAGAGCTGCATCCCCATGACAGGTAATCATCAGTACCGTACACTAGCCTGTTTCCTACATTTTCCTCAGCTACGGAATCCAAGAACCATATGGTTATTGTAATGTTAAGATTGGAGCCTGGAGCCTTATGTGGGTGGGACAAAGGCTCTATTCCTGAGTTGGCTATTGCCCATATATACCTAGGAATAAAAATATGATCATTGGAAAGACAGCTCTCCTCAAGTCAGGGTGTGAGATCATTTCCATTTTGAAAAGCAGAAAGGAAACATGACCACTGTGGATTAGTGAACGTACTTGTCACTGCTCCCAGGACAGGGAAAACATCAGGGAGGCAGTGGACACGAAGATAGGAGGTAGCCTCTCTCCTCTGCCAGTGCATTTACCTGGTGGGGATTCCAGTCACTGTCAAAGATGATCACAGTGTCAGCTGACTGCAGATTCAGGCCCAGCCCCCCAGCACGGGTACTGAGCAGGAAAATAAAATACTCAGAGCCAGGCTCATTAAAGGTTTTCAACAGCATGCCTCGGTCTTCTGCTTTTGTGGTTCCTGATAGGCACAGGAGAAGAGGGTTATAAGGGTGACAGGAGTGGGAGATGCAACAGAGCCTGTGCACTGGCGTCAGGGATGGTATTGCAGGTCACAAGAGCCACAGATGTATTGTACAGACAATGACATGGAGGTACAGCTCATCATTACCGAATGCTACCACACTCAGGAGATAAAAACAGGAGAGGGGGGTCTACAGACCAGCTGTCTCCTAAAAAACACAAGGCACTGGAAGAAGAAGATGCTGGCAGACTCCTGGGCTGCCATCTCTAGGTACAATGCTTCCTGACACTTGTTCACTCTGTCCTATATGAGGAGAGATACCACATAGCTAACAAGGCTGATGCCATACTCTGATGAGGAATACAGTACCTCAGCATTAGTGGCCCAGTGTGATGAGATGAACCACTAGCCACAGGGCTGGCATGCACCCTTAACTCTCTTGCAGTAAGTGTGGCTAGCTTAGAGAAAAATCTATGCATAAGAGCTGTAACCACATAGCCTTTCTTGGGCTTCCAGCTCACAGCAGGCTAATAGGCCCACACCTCACACTTGTCACACTGTGTCCCTGACCTTCTGCCCTGCTCCTTGAGCAGCTATGCTATCAGTCACCTTAACACCACATGCAACACACACAGCAGAAACCAAACAGATAAAAGTCCTTAGGCTCCTTTTTGAGCAGACAGGGAACACATAAAGTAGGACCTGGTGCTCACAGACAGGAGAGGCAGCAAAAGAGGTCCAGTCATTTGGACCTCAGCTATGTTTGGCCACCACTGAGATATGTGAACATATAGAACAGGATGCTGGTTTAGCAAAGGTGGCCCTGGAACATTCTAAGGAGGGGCTGAGGCCAGACAGATGTTATGGGAGTTCAGGTCAGCATGTTCTAGATGACACTCCACAGAATCAGACAAAAAGATGAAGCAATCAAGTCCAAGTTGGTAGTCCCTGAAACATCTTTAAGACGGAGTAGGGAGATGGGACAGGGGAAGCAGAGGTCTAGAGTAAGGCACATCCAACTCCAGGCTCTGTGAGGAAAACAGAAAGCTGCTAAGTCTTGTTGGTTCTGAGGTCCTCAAGTCTGTCTTCCCAGGATAACAATGTGGGACACTAAGTTCAGGGCTTCCCCGATCACTTGTTCTGTTAACAATGCTGGCCTCTTGCTCCCTGAAGCGTCTTGCAGAGAGCAGGGAAGGTGGAAAGACATACTGTGGCAATTGGTACACAGAGCCTCTTGGGCAGTGCAGGACCTTGGCTGCAAGCAGGCCAGGGTCCCGCTGCAACAGAGCATCATTCAGCTCTGGAGCAGGCCTGTTAAGAGGCCATGGCAAAGTAGTTCAGGGTAAGACAGCTGGCTGGGAGCTGGGGGAAAGCTTGGTGTTTCTGTTGTTAACACAGCAGTACAAGAGCCTATCTAAGGATGAGGCCAAGAATGGAGGAGAGCTGCATGTAGGTGCAGCTCTACTGGAGCCAGAGAACTCTCAAGGTTCCATGTTAGCAGGGCTCTTATGTTCATGCACACATGACAACAATTTGTGTAACTTAAGCTGAAATGGCACTGTGAGAACCCACACTACAGAGTACAGCACTGCAGTAACAGTAAAGACACCAGCAAACAGGAGACTAAACATCTTCAGGCCCTCCTTCAGACTCTTCTTGTTCCGAGCAGCTAGGATGCTCAGGTTCAGAGTATACACTGCACTTCAAGTCCATCTAACCAGGTCAGGAATGAATATCTTCTGCTGGAACTGTCATCTACTCACCATCAAGCCTGAGGTATTTGAAGCCACGGTATGCAAAGTAGTCCTCCATGATGGTCATGAGGGAGGTCATTTGGCAGAAGAGTAGCACTTTATGGTTCGTTGCACGGAGTTTGGGTAGAATTCTATCAAGAAGTTCAAATTTCCCTGAGGCACGGTACAGGTCCAATCTAGTCCATGGAGGGAAGAAGGGAAACATTCAGTCCCTCAGTCACACACCTGTGAGCTCACAGAGATGTGGCTGCTGGGCAGATTCAAGGAAAGAAGTGGCTTCCCAAGCAGGCCCACCCACAGCTACAGCTAAACTCAGGTCACTCTTAGTCAGGGTATATTACCAGTGACCACATATGTACATGCCATTTCACCAGGTCACAAGCAGAATAAAAAAGATCAGGCATGATGCCCAGTGGGCTGAGGAGTTGGCTCAGGGGTAAAGTATTTGTCCTGTAAACTTGCTGACTTGAGTTCAGCCCCTAGAACCTATGTGAAGCTCCAGGGCTGAGCTGGAGCTGCTCCGAGGATGGTGGGTCCACCACCATAAGCTTAGAACAGCTCACACTAGGAACGGACTATAGACTAAAGAATCCTGCATATGATAGTGAAGCACTTGTCTAGGATAGTGAGGCCCTGGGCCCAGTCTCCAGTGCAGCAAAAAGCACCATCACTTTACTAATCACATGCCATGCCCTTATAGGTGAACATTGCAGGGCTGGTAATGTGGCCTCAGTTTCAAGAATTTCTGAAAAAGGCACATGGTGATATTCTAGAGATGGCATGCAAGGCCAACACCATGGACTTATAGAAGTGAGATCTGGAACCAAACATGATATCACACACCTATGGTCCTAACATGTGGAAGGCTGAAGCACAAGGACTCCAATTATAGTCTAGTTCACACATTGAGACTGTGACCCAACCACCCAAGAGAAAGAAGTGGACCCTGCACTTGAAGCTGCAGGAAAGGTGCTCACAGGGTATCAAAGGTAGATTAGGTGAATAGGTGAACGGAGGCTCAGGGGTAACAGAAGCTGTGGGCAGTGGAGTTAAAGTCTGGAGGCCTCAGATAGCAGATAAATGCTAACCATAGCAATGAAGACACTGAACAAGACTATACCCCCTACCCCCGGCAGACTGCTACCCACTCTCAGAGCTGGGAAGCTTCTCACCCTTGCACGATGCCGCCAGTGAACCCCAAGTGCTCAGAAAAGGACTCCTGCAATAGGACAAGAGATGGATCAGTGTCAAGGCAGGAAGGGAATGCCCAGTGAAGCCCATGGTCCAGGCAACTACTGCAGAGGACTGAAAGGTCACACTGGTAGTTATTTGCAGCCTGCAGTGGCAGACAGTCCAGATGTGAATGTCCAGCTTGGACTCAGTGCACCAATACCAACCCTCGTGCTTTTCCTGTGAAGGGTGGGAAGAAGACTGTGTGACATTAGACACCTCAGACCACCCTGAAACAGGAATGCTAAGGCATCAGAGGTCTTGAGCAACCCTGAAACTGTACACTAAGAATACAAACACATGCTTGCTTTTTGGGAGCAAGAGTTCAGATTACCAAAAGCAGTTATTCTGATGACTGTGGTCACAGACTTGACTATGTTGTCCACGGCAGCACTTCATAAGGAAGACATGACAGAGACATGTGTAACCTCAGGAATGAGAACACTTCCCAAGGGAGGAGTCCCCAAACCCACAGAAAATACCTACTCGGTGACTTTTTAAAAAAGATTTATATATTATGTATACAGTATTCTGTCTACATGTGTGTCTGTAGGCCAAAGCTCATTACAGATGGTCATGAGCCACCATGTGGTTGCTGGGAATTGAACTTAGGACCTTCAGAAGAGCAGTCCGTGCTCTTAACTGCTGAGCCATTCCTCCAGCCCCAAGAACAGAGGTTTTAACCTTAAACTTCTTAACTTTTGAGCCATTCCTCCAGCCCAGAGGTGACTCTTGAGCTAACAATTCAGAGATTTTCATTTCAGTTCCATGATGAGTTTGCTAAGCACCAGCTGAACTGGGCACACCCAAGTCAGAACATGTGTTTCCTTGTCACAGGCCTGGGTGACACTGCCCAGTGCGCATGTACATGCACAACGCCCTACATACATGATCGTGCAAACACACACAGGTGCACACGCTCACATACACACAAGTTAAATACCAGCAAAAGGAAAATTTAACAGATCCAGATGTAAAGACAGTGGCTAGTGAAAATACTTTTGTCTTTTTTGTTTGCTTGTTTCAAGACAGGGTTTCCCTTTCTCTGTGTAGCCCTGGCTATCCTAGAACTTTCTCTGTAGACCAGGTTGGCCTTTAACTCAGAGATTCACCTGCCTCTGCCTCCTGAGTGCACCATGCCTGGCTGCCTTTTTTGTTGTTTTATTTGATACAGGGTCTCCCTACTTAGCCCTGGCTGTCCTGGAACTCACACACATCTACTCAGGTCTGCCTCCCGAGTGCTGGGACTATGGAAGTAGTCCACTATGCCCAGCTCCTTCGCTGTTCTCAAGAACATCCTAAGGACTGAGGAGACAGATACCTTTGTCCCTCAATGCCCTGCTGTACTCATGGTGACCTGAGTTGGATCCCTGGCACTCAGCAGAAGCCAGTCTTGCTGGCTGAAGTGAGCAAGCCCAGGACTATGTGGAGAAACACAGATCTGTGGAGCTCATTAGCCATGCCTAATGAAAGACAGTAGAGATTAGTAGAGGGCACCAACCCCTGGCCTATACACATATGCACACACACGCCACAGGCGTCAGACCAGGAACAAGCAGTCCAGCTCTACCTCCAGGAGCCAGGCCCCTGGCTGTGGCCTTACCTCGATGTGCTGGAACATGTAGGGGTGGTTGCAGATCTTGCGCAGCTGCATGATAGTGTTCATCAGTGTCTTGGTGCCACCTTTGCCCTGCGGAGGGAGGCACATGAGATGGTCCAAAATGGAGTCGGGCCTTTGGGGCAAGATGGAGGTGGGCAGGGGATTGGGCAGGGTGGTAGTAGAAGGGCCCAGAGCAAGCTGGTGGTTATTTTTGTGGCAGTGTTGGGGGAGGGGGGTGTCTCTGAGAAGTCCTAAGAGACTAACTGGCACAAGAGATGAATGGAAGCAAACGTGGCAAACAGCGGAGGACATGCACACTCACTGTACAGCTCCACAGAGAAGGATGTGGTACTAGGAAGGGGAGCAAGGGGCACAATGCTTCAACACACAGGTAAGAAAGGGGTTGAACAGAAATACACCTAAGGCTATGGTTGGGGTGCTGGGTACAGACTGCAGAAACTGGTACTTCCCGGGGGGATAAGCCCAGGCCTGCTTAGAGGAGGTGGAGGATGACACTCTTGAATGCTCCCAAGAGAGCCATGGCCTCCCCATCCCACTCTTTCCAACGTCTGGATACCCTCAGTAATAGCAAGAGGAAGGGTGCAGAAGCCATGATGGATAAGGCGGCTCTTCAGCTGCTTCGTAAGTAAAGCTCCCTAGTAATATTCCAACTCTGGATTAGTTAGCCCTGTGTTTCCTGCTGTCATGAGGAAGGTAGTGTTTTAAACAAGGGGAACTCCGAAAAGCAGCCCAGTAAGCATCCTGAACCGATAACTACTAGCATTACAGTGTGGCTGTGTGAATGCCCGAGGGACCAGAGCCAGAAGGCGGCTCCTGGGCAGAGCACTCAATCTCCAATTCCATGGTGTTCTTGATGTACCCTCCCCTTTTAGACAATCATGAAATGGAGAAACAGGGACCTGGAACAAACCTTCTTGTCCTTCTCAGAGCCATCAGTCAGCAGCACACCTTTGGCCTGCATGTGACGGTAGAGCACACGCTGCAGGGCTGACATGTCGCATTTGATGACATACTCTACCTGTGGAGCAAAGAACACTCTCAGACCATACAAGCTTAGACTGGGCTGCCTGTGCCACCAAGTGGAGTCTTGTGACCAGCACTCTGATTAGGACATGGGGTAAGAGGGAGGAGTCCTCAAAGTAGGGAGATCTGGGAAGAGGAGGATATTCAGTAGATCCAACCTGAGCCCTAGCCTCTATCTGTGGACATGAGTCTGGACAAGAACACAGCAAACATGAGTGGCAGGGCTTGGTTCTGACACAGGCCCTGGCTTTGCTGCACAGTGGTATCAGTCACCACTCCAATTCCGTGGAGCAGATCCAGGGAAGGATCACCTGACTGCCCTCACTCTGGGAACAGCTCTGAAAATGGCACCCAAGGCTTCTGCCAACACCAACCTTCTCAGGGAGCTGGGCTTCAACTTCCTTCTTGAGCCGCCGCAGCAGGAAGGGCCGAAGTACCTTGTGTAGGCGACGAATAATGAGGATGGTCTCCTCCTCATTCAGGTCCACCTGGGAGCCAGACAGTAAATTATAACACTGCCTCCAAAAAAAGGAGGCAGGGCATGGGAAGGGCAGTTGTGTCATAGACAGCAGTGGTCACTTGGTACCTGTGTGCCCTCTGGGAGAAGAGGAAGACAATTTCGAGAAATTGAAAAGCTGCTGCCTTTTGTGTAATTTATAAAAAACCTAATGGCCAGGTACCATGCTAAACTTATGCCTGAACCCCACACCAAGAACACATATGACAGTTGGATGCTAGGTCTCCCTTAGGCATGATCAATTCAGTATTTACAACCACAGCATCAGCTGACTAAAGTCAGGCAACTTGGGGAATTATGAGATGGTCTGATCATGCCAAAGGCTGCACTGACATCAAGGGACACATCTTCCTCTCTTGACCAAGAGGAATTATTGCATAAGAAATACTGCTTATCCAGGGCACTGCTCTTCTGCTTCAAGGCTACACTGTTTAGCATTTAAAATGTTTTTTTTTTTTCTTTTTTCTCTTTATTTATTTGTGTGTGTTTGGGGGTGGACACACACTGAGGAGGTCACAATTGGTTCAGATTCCACTTTGTGGGTCCTGGGGCTCAAACTCAAATCATCAGGATTGGTAGCAAGAGCTTTTAGTTGCTGAGCTATCTTGTTAGCCAGAGATCCACTTATTTGTATTTGACTGATAGATTGATTGGTTTTTCCATGCAGGGTTTCTCTGTATGTGTAGCCCTGGCTGGCCTCAAACTCAGAGACCTGCCTGCCTCTGTGCCATCAAGCCCAGTTCCTAGAGCTCCACTGAAGTGAAAACCAGGAAAGAGAGGCAACTAAGATGGCATGTGTCGCACCCAACTTGTCCAGCAAGCAGACACAACATGGTTGGATTCTTCTCATCAGCCTTTATTGCAGGAACTAATAATAATACTATGGAGGACCCCGTGCAGCCGGAGGGTGTGGCTTATATAGAGAAGCAGATGTTGTCTATGTAAGGATTGGCTAAGGCTACAGTACCTCGTTAGCATATGCCCACTCGGGAGGGGCACACACCAGAATCATGCAGACGCATGTGCAGAATACCTGTTTACCAGAAAAATCTGAAGAGGCAGGCAGGCAGTCGGCGCCATCTTCTAATGTCGGCTACCGACAGGCATGGGCCTGAGCTTTTTGGCTGCGCTCTGATCATCCCTTTTAGAGCTTTGGCTTGGAGGAAGAGAAACACAAATATAGCATTGGGCCCTGCCTCTGGGACTGGAGCCTTAGAGAAGAACCTCCTTTGTTACATGGATTGAAAAAAACCATCAGTGTCCCTTTCACAGGGGCTGTTTGCCTCAACATGCCTCCAGGGAGGATGGGGAACTTGTGGATGAGAGCAATGGATACCTTTCTAAAACCTGAGGAGGCGTGAAGGGGAACAAACACCAGCTGTCATGAGCCTTTGGGTTCTGCCCAGATTCACAGACTAGTTGTCTAATCCCTTCCCAATGCATATGGCTTGCTTCAAAACCCACCAACACCAGTACTGTGGACTAGAAGCCTCAGATTCTTCACCAGAGAGACCTGCCCTCACACAATATGGACAACATGGCTTTTGGACTTAGTCCCATCACATAGCACGTGTACAAGATGGTAACTGTAGAGCTCTTTATAAACAATGTCAAAGCCTGGCCCCACAGATGTCTTAACTAAACTTTCTCATCTCTCCGATACTCTCAATGGCAAGACTTGATCCTTGTGAAGGACCCATAGTTACCACTGGGACATCTGGTTTCTGCCCTGCTGAAGACATGGGGGCTTGCTCTGGCAGCACAGACTCTGCTATGTGGTCAGTGAGCACACATGGTCAGTCCCAGGGTGGCTGAGCAGGGATGGCTCCTCAGAGGACACTTTCCACCCCCAAACAATCGTACCTTCTCTCCAGTCATGGCAAAGGGTGCATTGAACCATTGTTCGAAGGTGCTGCAGCTCTTGAAGATAGTGGGGAGCAGGAAGTTAAGCAGTGCCCAGAGCTCAGGTAGCTTGTTCTGCAGTGGTGTGCCTGTGAGAAGCAGGCGACGAGGGGCCACATAGTGTGTGTTAAGGACCTGCGTCAACTTGCAATGGTGATTCTTCATGCGATGGCCTTCATCCACGATCATGTACTTCCAGCGGATCTGCAAGGCCAAGAAGAGGTGGCAACAGGGCTACAAAGTAACCAGCATGTCTAGGAGGAACCACCAGACACAAACTCTCCAATGCATGGTGTGGAGCTGAACCAAGGCTACGCTGTCAGAGGTACAGGGTCAAAAGTACACTGGCTTTCCAAACAACAACAAGGAATAGTGCCCAGCACGCTGCCCCCAGGAAGGCACCTGGAATGCTGGCCACAAGCTGCCACGCTGCTTGTAGAGCACGTGGCATACAAGCAATCTGAATGTGGCTTCCAGGAAGGGGCAGTGCCAGGCCTTTCCTCCCCAGAGTCTGCTAGTGACCCCAAGGACAAGAATAGAGAATGTTAGGCTTCAGGCAGGAGCTGCAGGAAAATTTCCAGCTAGGTCTCCTGGGACCATAAGGACTTCCATCACTCAGAACAGGCCTGTCTACTTGAAGATACAAAAGCTCAGCATTCATGTCAATGTGAATCACTGTTAGCAAGCAAGGCTGTTATCAGGGCCCCATGGGTGGCTTGGGGTGGATGTGGTTTTGAACCACACTTCAAGTGGTGACCTATGGATGGATGGTCTATACATAAAGACTACACTGGGCCAACTCCTGGGATCTATATTCACCTGTCAGCCTAGGGACCTGCAGTGAATGCACACACTGCTAGGCACTGTGCAGGAAAATGTGACTATGGGAGAAGGCCCCCATCCCGAAGTGAGCTCTTTAACACACTCTGTTGGAACACCAATCCAGGGGGCCCAGTCCTGCCCCTCAGCTTCCATCCCAGTCCACACTAGGACAATACACACAGGCAGAGCTATTGGGTAACTTCATGCTACTTACAGCTCTCAATTATATCAGGCAAGGCCATAGCCTCCATGGACAGAGGACCCATTCCAGTCCAGCACTCACTCACTGCTCATACTCAATTGCTTTCCCAAGAGTCCTCCAAAACCCACAGTCAATGTTCCCTGAGCCCAAGCCCCAGGGAGAGGCCCACCAGGACCACATACAAGGCCTTGTCTCAACCTGAAAGGTCCCTCATGATCAGGAGACACTGTGAAGAGTCTCTCTGCACAGAGGTTCTAGGAGATAGGTGAGGGGCACTTATTCAGGTCCTATGGGGGATCCTAACCTGAACTAGGGCCCAGTCTGGATGCTGAGGGAGCAGTATACAAGTACATACCAGCTGTGTTCTGTTATACATGCAGACAAAGTGCTGAGGGATAACTTGCTAGGGGTTATGACATAGGTATAATATCAGGCATCAAGATCCTTAGACAGCCCGAGCCCTAGGCCTGCTGTCTTTTACATGAGGACAGGCTACCTTGGCCAGGATATGTTTGTCTTTGATGATGTATTCATAGGTGGTCAGTAAGACATTGAACTTCCCGCTGCGAAGCTGGGGCACGAAAGCTCGTCTTGCTGCTGGAGAGCCCTGTAAAGACAGGATGTAAACAGTTTTGACTTATGAATAGTGTTCTTGAACAATAAAGCTGGGCAGCCTGGGATGATGCTGGCAAGGTTACCAGTATGCTCTGATAAGCCATGCAGAACACCAGTTGCAGCAGAATAGTGGACACACAGGATCCTGGGGAACTGTGCTGCCGCCACCATCCTCAGCCACTTCTAGGGTCTGACCAACTTCCCTCTTCCTAGTCCCAAACTTGAGCCTCTACCCTGGGAGACAGGGCCCCTCCTTCACCTGGCAACATCCAAAACAATCACTTTGGCCTTCTCCTCACTGCCTGGTCCTTACACATGTCTATTCCCCAGTCTCTTCCATGACTACTTTCTAGACACATAAACTTTTGCACACAGCAACAGAATCCTTATACCACAGGCACAGGATAAAGAGCCTGAGGCAGAAGTAAACAGTGGTGTGCATTGGTGGACTGTACCCTTTCCACCTCAGTTTCTGATGCCCACACCTGAGGGCTGCAAGCCCCTTCTTAATGCATTGAGCATTTATCTGAGTTGGGCCTGATTCTTGGTACAAGTCGGGCTAGGTACCCAGGACACCCAGCATCTTGCCACACCAACAGTCTACATTCATTCTGTCCTCATATAGAAATGGGTTTAAACCAGAATTCTAGTGAAGACAATCTTCTAGTCTGTTATGTATACTAAGATATATACTGTTGAAACAACGTTCCACAAATGAAACATCTGACTTTAAAAAAGTAAGCCTCAAAATAAGAAACTACCTGTTCTACGCTACCACTAAGACTACCCGTGTATCAAGTAAGCACCAGGCCTAGGAGCTTGTGCCTCTAACACACACTGGCTTCTCTCTTTGAATACATCCACACTCCTAGATCGAAACCAACAAGTTAGAGGACGCTTCTTTAGCCTGTGACATACCTTGTAGGAAACCTTCACCACAGAGGGGGCCCATTTGTCAAATTCATACGCCCAGTTTGACAGCGTCCTGAAGGGAAAGGAAGAGAGTCAAGTTCTATGCTAGGCAATAGTGAAGCCAACAGGCCTGGTCTTTAGAACTGCCATAGTAAACTCTGTGTCTAATGGGAGCTTTGTGCACAGGAGTGGGAAGGGGTTCGACTGGCAGCAGACAAAGAGGAAAGACACCCTGCTCCAGGTAGGAAAGATATGGTACTGGTCCAGCTGGCCCAGGGCAGAGCCAGGAATGGGTCTTAGGCAGCCAGCCCTAGTGGGGATCCACAGGCACCTTGGCGAGTGAATATGTAATATGCTACAGATGTACTGCAGCTCATGTGGCTTGCAGCAGTGGCTTGCCTCCCAGTGCCAGCGAGGGCTTTAACAAATGGGACTGCAGGAGACATGGTGATCCTACGACCACCTTAGACTGAAAATGGAAGCTATAAATGACCCAGAAGGAATAGAAGAGAGAGAGAGCAGAAGGTAAGCAGAGACCAGGAGCACAGGGGAGGGGCCAGAACCAAGACCTTTCTCAGGACAGGTCTCGAGGACCAGATAGTCTTCTCCCTAGGAGAATCCTAGGAGGCTGAGCAGGGGAGAGAAACTGGCTATAGCTCAAGAGAGAGCCTCCTCCCCACTCTTGGTTTTCTTCCCCAAACTCCACTCCCAATCTTTCTGGCTACTGCTTAACAGAATCCCATCTAATGACAGTTCAAGCTGCTGACATCACACTGGCAAAAGGTTAACTTACATCCTTTACTCTGTCATCCTTCTAGCAACCCAGGTGAGGTTACAGAAACGGTATAATCACTTTGTACCCATAGGCAAGTAACCTACAGATGGCTGTCACTAAGTAAGAGTAATCGAGAACAACATTTAAAGGTGGTAGTGGTGGGGCTGGAAAGATGGTTCATCAGTTAAGAGCACTGACTATTCTTCCAGAGGTCCTGAGTTCAATTCCCAGCAACCATATGGTGGCTCACAACCATCTGTAATGGGATCTGATGCCCTCTCTGGTGTGTCTGAAGACAGAGACAGTGTACTCATATACATTAAATAAATAATTAATTAATTAAAAAAAAAAGTGGTGGTGGTGGTGGCACATGCCTTTAATCTCAGCACTCAAGGGGCAGACACAAGCAGATCTGAGTTCAAGGCCAGCCTGGTCTATAGAGTGAGTTTCAGAACAGCCAGAGCCACATAGAAAAATCCTGTCTTAAAAAACAAAAAAAAAAGAAGATAACAGAACACTCCAGGACCTTGGATGCTTGAAAGCACTGGGAGCTCCTGGGCCTACCCCATACCTAGCTCTGGGGCTGCCCCTTAGGGAGTACCAGCCAGATACCCTGGCTGAGCTACTTGGTATTATTGCTATTGTAGAGCATGATGGAAGCCCAAGAGAGACATGAGGAGAAGGAAGGCTTGAGGGATATGGAGACTTGCAGCAAGCCAGCATGCCATGCTGAGCCTGAGGATCAGGACACATACAAGAATATAAGGCAGGCAAAGAACTCACATGGGAACAGCAGTGCACAGGCAGAATGGGACAGCTGAATACTGAACACTAAGACACTCCCTAGGGCACAGGGAGTGCTTCTAGCCAGAAGGGTGGGATGAACAGCATGAACACACGTCTGGACAGGAATCATAAGAAGAGGCTGTAGGTTGGTCCAGTGTCATAGCCACCGAGGAGGCAGCAAGGAGCTCTCGAACCTTGGCAAGGGAATGCTGTGGTGGTTTGAATGAGCAAGGCCCCATAGGCTCATCTATTTGAATATTTGGACTCAGTGGTTGGAACTGTTTGGGAAGGACTAGGAGGTGTCGTCTATTGTAAGAGGTGTCACTCTCACACCTCTAGAGGTAGGTGTGAGCTCTGAGATTTCAAAAGGCCACATTATTTCCAGTGTCTTTCTATGCCCTGTGCTTGTGGATTAGTACGTGAGTTCTCGGGTGTTCCTGCCACCATGCTATTGTTCTGCCACTCTAACCCTCTGAAATTGTAAGCCAAATTAAATGCTTTCTTTTATAAGTTGCCTTGGTCATGGTGTTTTGTCACAGCAACAATAATGTAACAAAGACAGGTTCTCACTACAAGCTCTGAGCTTCAGACAAAGCAGCTAGCCTGAGAATCAGTTGCTTGTTGTGACTCGCAGAGACTACTGCTAAGGACACCAGGAGACAGACAGCAAGACCAGAGGAAGGCGCCTGATCTCCTATACTACAGTTCCATGCAGCTGTAAGTAGTTTCATTTAGTTATTGGGAACTGAACTCTGGTCCTCTGAGCCATCTCTCTATCCTCTTCTGTGTTTCTTGGAACAGGACCTCATTCTATATCCCAGGCAAGCATGGATATAGAATCATGCTGCCGAGGCTGGACTCAATCTTTTAAAAATCCTTCTGCCTCAGCCTCATGAGTACACAGTATAGTTGCTAAATTGGGGCTCCTTAGGGAATGAGCTGATCCAGAATTAGGGCAGGAAATGGAAAGAGAAGCCAGGGAAAATCAGCTGGGCAACAAGTAAGAAGTGTTCAACCTCAGGTGGAACTTGCTATAGGGATAGGGATGGCAGCTAAGAGGCCAGATTAGAACAATGGGAAAACAAAAGAAATAAACCAATGTTAACGATAGGCTAAAGCCTACAATATACACACACCTACTGATAATATGGAATGTCAAAAGGGAAGGACTCCAGAGGCTGCTTGCAGCATCCACATCCATAGCCCTGAGCACTCAATACAACAACATAGTAGAAAAAACCACAGTGAACCTGCTGAGTAGCGTGGTAAGGGTTGCTATGGGCATGGGTGCGGACAACAAAGGAGAAAGAGAGTACTTCACTTCCACAGCCACAGGGACCATCTAGCCATGAGAAAACCCCATGGTACCCACAGTGAGGATGGATGGAGCAGGAGCTTGGGAAATACACGACAGCACTGGCCTGGGGCACAGCACAGTAGAACACTTGCCTAGGATCCTAAAACCCTGGCTCCATACCCAACATGTCCAACAAAAAATAGTGAAGAGGCTTTCAGAAAGTTAAGGCAGAATCTTGAACTCAAGGCCAGCCAGGGACAGATAGTTAGAGTCTGTCTTAAAATATAAATAATAATCAAAATGTGTCAAAATCAAAATTATGGAAATATGGAGGGCCATAAAGGAGCCCTAACAACTACTGAACCTGGACAGAATAACGAATACAAAAACTGATTCAGGGACAGAAATGTAACCTAGGTTATGCCAGTGAGACCCAACACAAGGGAGGGCTGAGGCAGGTGAACTCTTTTTTTTTTTTTAAATCCAACAGATTTCCAGAACTGCTGAAAGCAAGAAGCCACTGGAACCAAGAAGTGGTGAGTGGGATACTCTGTGAGACTGTCACACACAGGCAAGCACCTGTGGGCACCTGCACTGTGCAAACCCGGCGGAAATATGACACAAGAGGACATTGGGCCCTATGCAGGACACAATGGCTACAAGGGACTACAACAGTCTTTGCTCAACAGAGCCACAAGTAGCCCTACCAATTCTCCCAGTAGGAGCAAGGGACCTCACGGAATACGGGTGGGCTCCACACACCTCCTCTAAAGCCAGAGGCAGACAGCAATGGGTTAATGTGTCTTCCAAATGCAGGCCTGACTGAAGCAATGTCTCCTCCTATTCTGTACTTGAGAAACAATCAAGTAAAGATAGACAGAAGGTAGCCATGATGCAAAGACTACATGAAGACAAACAGAAGGTGGTCACAGAGAGGTTCTAGACCAACCCTGTGCCATACACTCAGACAATCCACTTCCACCCTGTAGGAAAAAGAAACCCACGCAGCAACCGGGCTGCGAATAGAGCTGGGCTCATACATACGAGAGAGGCACGATGATGAGGAAGGGCCCATTGATGCGCTTGTGCTCCATGAGGTATGTGATGAGTGCGATGGTTTGGATAGTCTTCCCCAGACCCATCTCATCAGCCAGGATGCCATTCAGGTTGTTGTTATACAGGGACACCAGCCACTCCAAACCCTTGATCTGAAAGGGCAAAGATGTAAGCACCGAGTTCAAACAACAAATATGCTACTTGTGGCTACCCTACCCCATTTTTCCTGGTATGCTTACTCCAGCCATACCTACTGTAAAATCACAGGAGACTGTCTAAGAATGACTCTATATAGTATTTTTGCTTTATTTGCTTATTTTTTAATGAAAGCAATGTAATTGCATTCACTATCACCTGACAATAAAGTAAGAGCTATCAAAAGAATATGACTACATGTTTCATCAAATGTTCTCAGCAGAAACACCTTTAAACTACTGCATCCTTCTCCATGTCCCACTTCTCCTTCCCTGTTAGCGGGAACACGCTGCAGCAGAGATAATGGCTCTCTTGTTTTCTGTATCTCTTCTGCACTGTACTGCACTCATCCAAACCACAAACCCAATCCTCACTGCACAGTCACTCACTCAAAGCACTCTGAACTCCAGGTCTTTTACCAATGTCTGGAGATTGAGGTAGCATTACTATTACATGCTGGCTCCGACCAAAGCACAACATGGTGGAAGTCACAGAAACCACACAAATGAGATGACACCTCAGAAACTGACCTATTTTTTTACAAAATATATATTAACATTTTGGACTTACTTATTTCATTATTCTATGTGAAAATTTTTGTCTGCAGGTGCCACAGGTGTGTCTGGTGTCCATGGAGGATGTAAGAAGTCATTAGACAGGATATCCTGAGACTGTACTTACAGATCTGAGCCACCACAGTGGGCACTCAGAATCAAACCCAGGTTTAAGACAGGCTTAAGTGCATGGATTAGGAGAAAAAGAAGAGCTCAGAAGACAGATGCTGGGCAAGGAGACATGAATGGCTCTCAAGTACAGGCATGGGTCACCTAAAACTTCTGTTTTTAATGTGTACGATGTATAGGCCATGTATGCACGTACATATGTATGTGGATGATAGATGTTGTTTATCAATGTTCCTTGATTACTCCCAATTTCCTCAATATTTACTGAGGCAGGATCTCTCATTGAATCCAGAGCTCTATCATCCATTAAGTCTAGCCAGCCAGATTGCCTGGAGATGCTGTCTCTACTTTGAGTGCTGGGATTACAGGAAGTCACACTACCTGCCTCGCTTTCATGTCAGTTCTAGAGATCTGAATTCTGATTTATTTTTTTATCTATCTATCTATCTATCTATCTATCTATCTATCTATCTATCTATCTATCTCTCTCTCTATCTATCTATCTATCTATCTGAGACGGGATTATATATAACATCTATATAGCTGCCTCTGTATAGCCCTAGTTGTCCTGAAACTCGATCTATAGACTATGCTATACTGGAACTCAAGAGATCTCCCTAGCTCTGCCTCCTAAGGACATGGAAAAAGAAAATTTCCCAGCCAAGCTGGGAGCAGAGCCATGGTCTCTTCACTCTCATAGAAAACCCTCCCACAGGAAGGACCATTCCTCTGCTCCTTGAAGTAACTTCAGATCTGACTCACGCTGCAGAGCATCTATCTCAGGACCAAGCCTGGACAGAGAGGCTCTCTGAGGGTGCTAAGTCCTTTGTGCATACAACACCCCCGTGCTGGCACCTGGCAGCTTACTAAAGTTTTAATGCCTTCTGGCAGCCAGCATACTTGACCACAGCTGCTTTACATGAGAAAACGAGCTGAATGTACTGTTATCAACCTTTTATCAGGCAGAGACAAATACATCTCTGCTGAGTTTGAGCTAGTTTGGTTTACATAGCTAGTTCAAAGCCATTCTGGAATACACAGCGAGACCCTGTCTCAGAGGAGACAAAACTAAAACCAAAACCAGATGTGAAAATTGTGGCTCTTCAGGAAAAGTAAATGTTACTTAAGTCCAACCACCATCCACCCGGCCTCCCAGTTGCCTCTTGTCTTACCTGGTACTGTTTCAGGACACCGTTGACCATGAGGGCTGACTGCTTATCTACTCTCTCTGTGACTGCATGGGCCACAGCATAGTAGGACTGCAGGCCACGAGCAAGGGCCTGGGACACGCCGTACTCATCATCCACATCTTGCTTAGCGTTCCTGGAGGGAGCACATGCTGTATGAGGGACACAGGCTCCTGTCTGGGACAATGAACTGTCACTAGCTTGCAGCAGTTGCCTCTGCCTGTGACTTAGAAACTGCAGGGGACAGGGGTGGGAACCACAGCACAAGTAGCAACTGATTCTAACCCAAGAAGGACAAGATGATCATCCCTGAGACGACATAGGTCCCAAGCCCAACACCAACGGCGAGCGTGGGTCCTGCCACTCTGGAGCCATGGAAGAATGCAGTGGTGTTAAATGAGCAGCTGCTCACCTAGCACACTGAGCTACAGACACCAGCACTGTCTGGAACTGGACGCTTCTGAGACAATCTAAGCTCACTCTGCTGCTGGTTTTTAAGATTATCCTAAACTTGAGACTGGGTCTCAATATGTAGGTAGCCCTGGTTAACTTTGAATCTACCATTCTCCTGCCTAAGTCACACATTTCAAGACCTGGCTCAAGAATTTTTTCCTCATTTTAACTTTTTGAGGTTTTAAAACACCATTTATTTGTGTGTATGTAGGAGTGTACACATGCCACCACAGATATGTGGGAGTCAAAGTGGGTTCTTTGTTTATACCATGAGGGCTTTTGGAACCAAATTCAGGTTATCAGGCTTGGCATTAACCACCACTGCCAGCAGAGCCAGCTCACTGGCCCTTCACTTCCTACTTTTTTTTTTTTTTTTTTTTTTTTTTTAAAAAAGCCAGGGTCTTACTATTATAGCCCTGAATGGTCTAAAACTAGCTACATAGACCATACTGGCCTTGAATCCTGCCTCTACCTCCTAAGCGCTAGAATCACAGGAATCTACTTCATTCCTGGTTCAATAATTGTTTTTCTTTTTTTAAAAATATTTGATTTTTAATTAATTATGTGTCTATGTGGCAGAAGGGTACTGTGTTCATGAGTAAAGGTACCCTCAAAGGCCAAAAGGTAGTATTGGATCTCTTAGAGCTAAAGTTACAGACAATTGTGAACCAGTCAGCACTGGTACTGGGGACAAAAACCAGGTCCTCTACAAGAGTGCTACATGCTGAGCCATCTTTCTAGACCAACCAGCCCACCCACCCTCCCTCCCTCTCTCCCTCTCTCTCTCTCTCCTTCCCTCCCTTTCTTTCTTTTCCAGACAGGGTTTCTGTGTACCTCTGAAACTTGCTCTGTAGACCAAGCTGGCCTAAAACTCAGAAACCTGCCTGCCTCTGACTCCCAAGTGCTGGGATTAAAGGTGTACACAATTACTGCCCAGCAAAGCCTCTCTTTTTCTAACAATTGTTAACAATTATAAACTTAATGGTGTTATAAGGGATAAATGAACGTGTCACTGAATATATGGGTTTTAGGGAATTGAACTCAGGTTGTTAAGGACTGGCAATGCCTTTACCAGAGAAGCCATCTCAATGGCTGTTTATTTCCCATTTAAAAAGTCATTTAAACTGTGTGATATGGTTACATTCATACATAACTCCAGCATTAGGAAGTAAAGGACTCAAACCAGCCTAGGCTGGAGGATGAGATTCAATCTTAAAATTAAAAAAAATATATAAACAAAACAAAGTAAGGCATGGGGTGTGAGTCTTTGATTCAGCACTCAAAATTTCTTTTTTTTTTTTTTTAAAGATGCACCTATTTTATATGTACAAATATTTGCAGGTGTGTATGTATGTATATGTATATATGCATGTGCACTATGTGTGTGTCTGGTACCCATCCAACACACAGGATTTCCTGGAGCTAGTTACAGATGGTTGAAGTCATCAAGTGGGTGCTGGGAACTGAATCCAGGGCCTCCAGGGCCTCTGCAAAGGCAGCAAGTGATCTTAACCTTATTAAACCATCTCTGTAGCCCCCAAGGTTGAATCAATCTTTCTTTCTGCCTGCCTGCCTTCCTTCCTTTCTTTTTTGAGAGAGGGTTTTTCTGTGTAGCTCTGGGTGTCCTGGAACTCTGTAGACCAAGCTGGCATTGGATTGCTAGGATTAAAGGCATGGGCCACCACCAAGTTGAACATTCTTATCTGAAATTCGTGTGTATGTTTAAGATGTTGGAGTTTTTAGTTGGTGGAGTATCTATAGAGATCTTAATTTCACAATTCCCAATCAGAAAATAAAAACTGTTGTGAAAATGCAAACTTTGGAATTTGGAGCATTCCAGATTTTGGATTTTCAGATTTGAGTAACTCAAGTCTACCTTATTTCTCTACAATGGTCTCCCATTAACTTCTTACCACAAACATTAAATCAACAGATTAATTTATAGCTGTGGTTTCAAGAGCAAAATCTAAGAGACCCTGCATGCACAGCACCCAGGGTGAGCAGAGAGCAGAGAGCAGAGCATGCGATTGTAATGCTGTTCTGTCAGATGGGAGCAGCTCTCTACACCTGCAGACACGAGGCCATCCCCCACAGATGCCTGCTGAGAAGCCACACACACCACAATGCCTGGATGTATGTGTGCAAACAAAAGCAAAAGGAAGAGAATGGAGCTGCCCTCTCTGGAAGTGGACATAGGAGCAGACACAGGTTTCTTGGAGGAAACGGGAGGCTGGACAGACAGGCTGTGCTGTCGCCCAGCTGCACTTCAAAAGCTTATGCTGAGCAAGGAATCATTTCTGTCAATCACTACAGAGACTAATGAAGTCTGTAGGAAACAAGTGTGGCCCTTCAGTGGCTCTGTCAGGACTGGGAATGCCACCTAAAGAGAGGACAATCTCAAGTCTGAGGCCATTCGGGGCAATACAGTAAGACAGACACAAAGCACAATGAAAAGGGAAAGGCTGGCACTCTGGCCATTTGTTCTGGTGCCACTTTAAAGAGAGCTTGCAGATGAGGACACATAGGGACCTCTTACTCAATAATGTGCCGAGCGTCCACCTCAGAGACATCATCGCTGTCTGGGTCTGGAATCTTCTTCTTTTCTTCCACAGGCAGTGTAGGGGGCTGTGCGGGCTGAGGCTGCTCCTCTTCCTCCTCCTACCAAGAGAGGTGCCATGTCATCTTGGTTCCCTAGTGTTGTTTCCTAGCAATCCCAGGAGAAGAGATGCTCCCTCCCAGTGTCTGGTGTCTGCCTCTCGCTGCTCTTCCCATTGAACTGCTGAGTAAATGCCTCGAGTTTCCCCAGCAGACTGCAGTTCTTTGCAAGGGTATCCTGGGCATCTCTGTGGCTACTGCTCTCCAAAGCACACACACCTGTACATTCTGTCAACTTAAACAGCTTTCCAGTTTCACAGCTGACTTCCCTAAAAATGCCTGTGCTTTACCTCCAGTTTGTGCTTACCTAGAGACAATGGGCATCTCAGCTTACACAGCCTTTCCAGTAAGACGACTGAAGGTTATTCCTTAAAGGGCCTCCCTGCATTTATTGAGCAGGTGACACTGGATTCTGAAGATCATGTTTAACAAATACACAGTAATGTATTTCCCAGTACTGAGCACTCTTGTTCTCCTATATGAACCTTATGGGTTCACTATAGGTTCTCCTCAGCTATCACAGAACTGATAGAGAGACTGTAAAATCCTGAATGTAACCGCCACATGGATCTAACCCTGGCTTATCAGGAACCTGAGGAATACAGATTATAATTTGAGTAATTTGGGCAATGTAGTTAAATCTTGTATCGAATAAAAATTAACAACCAGGGATATAGCTTAGTGAGAAAGGACTTGCCTAGCATATGAGAAGGTTCAACTCCAATGGTACAAAATGTGTTTTTTAATAACTGTTAAACAGTTCTAATCAAACTCTGACAAAGTTTTCCCTGCACCATGCAACACAATTCCAGATCACTGGGAATAAGGAGGTCATGCTCATCAACAAATGCAGAAAACCAACAGCTATCTAATGAAGAAGAACACGGCTAGAAGTAGACAGAGGTGAGTCAAACTGTGAGCTAAGGAATAAGGAAGGTCAGGAGATACAAACTGAAAAGACTGGAAAAAGTGACTATTCAAGCTCCAAGAGTTAGGAAGGGCACAGCACATTCATCTAGGAAATGCTGGTAACAACTTCTGGGAAAAAGGCAGGAGATTGCATCTTACTGCACTTCAATCTGGCCCACCCACCATATGAAGTCTGTTGTGGTTGGGAGCCATGGACGCAGACAAGGTGACAGGTTCTATAACTGGTCTGGTAGAAATAAAAATATTCTCAAAACAAAACACTGTGTCTAATCTATTTGACTATTGAAACAATAGATTCCAAAGAAATGTGAATTTTCCCAGAAATCTCATGCTATCTCCATGCATGAAACAACACCAGCCACAAGAGCAACATGTCTTGCAGAAAGAGGTCTGAAACAATTCTAATAATTGTCAGACCACCTGACAGGATAAGACTGAAACCCAGACAATGATGGGTCAGTGGTGGGTAGAACCACACCTTGATAGACACTGATCGATGCGCACAACTTTGGTCCTTTAAACTCTGATCTCACATCAGAGTGATGTGAATCCTGAAGACAGATTTGAGGGGGTTCCTGGTTCTCTTATCCCTCTGTGGTCACATTGAATAAATCCTTTTCTGATTTTCAGTTTTAACATAGTTCTTTTAATTGGTATACTGTGGATGGGTGGCCAGACCTAACTTGAGGCACAGGTTATGACCCCAAGTTTGAGAGCATTTCTAACATTTGGCAGTAGTGGCGGCTCTGCCTACCTTAAGGCAAATATGGTGGCAATCTGAGCCAGGGTGCTAGTACATGCTACACTGAAGTGGAGATGTGCATGTGCATGACATGAAAACAGCCTTTATCTGGCATGCACTCTCTTGTAAACAGAACCACAAAAGGACACAAACTGCTCACTGGTTCCATTGTTTACATATAATTTCTGCCACATAATTACAGACTCCATCACTCCTAAGTGGCAGAGAAATAGGGTCTTTTCATAGGGAACCAGGAATTGAACTAGGAAAATACAGTGAGCCAAGTCAAAAGTGGCAGTACCCATCATGGTAGGTATGGAAGAAAATAAGAGTTTCTAGAATAAAATCAGGGATTCTACCTGATACTGCTACTTAGCTTGGGACAATCTGACAACAGTTTGGGTCATGGCGGAAAAAGTTATCAGCTAGAGAGATAGACTGGCCTGTGGCCGTGTCTTGGGGTAGTTTCTTGATTACTGACTAATGTGGGAGGGCTCGGCCACTGTGGGTCACGCCACTGAGGACAAGTGGCATGAGGTGGCTCTGAATGTGAGCCTGGAAGCAAGCCAGTAAACAGGGATCTTCTGTGGTCCCACCTCAATCCTCTTGAGCTCCCACGCTAAATTCCCTCGGTGATGGAGAGTGGCCTGGGAGCTGTGAGATCAAATAAACCCTTCCTTCCCCAACTTGCTTTAGTTCATGGTGTTTGCTACAGCAACAAAGACTCCGAGACAGCTATAGTCCTGGACGAGCAGGGCTCATAACCCTGCGAAAGAGTTAACTGGGAGATCTCTGAGTTTGAGGCCAGTCTGGTCGAAATACTCAGTTCTAAGCCAGCCAGGGCCATAGTGAGACCTTGTCTCAAAAAAAAAAAAACAAAACAAAAAATAAACAAAGAAATAAATAAGGCACTAAGCTGTCCCTGCCTCTTCCCAGATGTTGCGGGTGTTCCAAGCAGGCTATCTATAGTGTGGGTTCAGAGCTGAGGAGCTGGGCTTCTGCTCAAGCCAATGAACACAGAACCACAAAGCACAACTAGATTATCTATCCACTTCCTACTGTGACAAAATGAAAAGAATCCACAGACAAGGGGGACACACATCCAGAAGGATAAATATCAAGACAGCTTTGTGTGAAGTCTACTAAAAAATCAAAGACAGACAGATAATCTACAAGGCAAAAGAGACAAACAAAACTATCAGGTAACAAAGAAGGTGGTAATAGGTAGCTGAAACCACATCTGGAACAATCGGCCAACAGGGAAGCTGCAAAACATCCTGAGTAGTTAAGAGCACATACTCCTGCCCTTGCAGAAGAACCAAGTTTGCTTATCAGCACCCATGCCAGGCAGCTCACAATGGCCTGTAACTTCAGCTCCAGGGGATGAGCCATTCTCTCGGCTTCTGCAGACACCTGCACTCATGCCTGGACATAGAGACAAACAGACTGAGGAGCACCTGTTGCTTGCAGACAGACTTTATGAAATTATTCTAAGAGGGCTGGGGTGTGGTTCAGCAGTAGAGCACCTGCCTGTCTGCATAAACACCTGGGGCCAATTCCCAGCAAAACTATGAAAAAGAACCAAACAAACAATGACTACCACACAACACACAAAACCAAAAGGACATACTAGCAGATAATTTAAATCCATGGAGGGAAATATCACCTGAAGAGACTACAGCCAGCTGCACACTCATGAGAGCTTGACATGCAAACCCTACAACTCTTGGAATCTGCTACCGTCTTCAGGACTCTGCATGCTCACACATGCATACATTCAGACAGACACACACAAAAAAATTTTTGGAGAACTCCAAAAGAGCATCAGAAATGGTACATATACACATTAATGTAAACCACTATAAAAATACTTTCTCTTACTATTTCTATACTAACATCTTCTGAAGAGTTGAGAGTGCATAAAGCATTAACTTCAAGAATCTCAATCTCGCCGGGCGGTGGTGGCGCACACCTTTAATCCCAGCACTTGGGAGGCAGAGGCAGGCGGATTTCTGAGTTCGAGGCAAGCCTGGTCCACAGGGTGAGTTCCAGGACAGCCAGGGCTACACAGAGAAACCCTGTCTCGAAAAAAACAAAAACCAACCAAACAAAAAAAACCAAACAAACAAAAAAAAGAATCTCAATCTCAGCACACAGGAACTTGAGGCAGGAGGATCATGAGTTCATTATCATTGGGAGTGTCATATTCCCTGTGGCAGAACCATTCCTATCTCAAAAATCCAACTGAGCTGGCATAAGCCTTTAATGCCAGCACTTAGGAAGCAGAGGCAGGCAGATCTCAAGACATGATCTACAGAGTGAGGACAGCTAGGGCTGCAGAGAGAAATCCTGCCTTGAAAAACAAACAAGCCAACAAATGCAACTTAAAAGTACTCCTGCCCCACCTTGTCCTCTCACCCTCCCTTCTCCCCACTCCTTCCATCTCTCTCTCTCCCCTTGTGCTCATGGCCAGGATCTACTTCTCTACTCTTCTGTGCATGTGCACGCATGCTCTTGCTGGCGTGCGCTCATGTGTGATGTGCTCTCACGCGCGCGTTCTCGCTCTCTCTCTCTTCTCTTAACTCCTCACCCCATGCCCTACATAAACTCTATTCTATAATATATATACATACATACATAATGGAGTAAGACGCTACTGTATCTGTGTGCTTACAAAGAAATTACCAAATATATGTATATAGCACCAACAAAATTTACAAAAAAGGTTAAGTCAGCAAACTTAAAAACAAAAACAAAACCCACCACACCAACCCAAACACAGCAAAAATCATTTTAAGAGAAAAAGACTGAATACAGAAAAGGGAGAAAAGGGAAAAGGGGGGAGAAAGGAAGGAAGGGAGGAAGGGAAGGTAAAGCCACACTTCTGGCTGGAGGATCGCCATGAGGTCAAGGCAGCCAGGATTACAGAGCAAAACTGCCTCAAAAGCTCATCTCTGCATACATTCATATACAGAGAAAAGAAGGGAAAATCAGAAAGAAAACAAAGTAATAACCAGTAACACAATGCAAATGCTACACTGCTCTATAACCCAAGTATTATTCCTGGAGCCCACATAAAAGATCTAGATCTGACTCCTGAAAGATGTCCTCCCAACTCCACATGCACACAGCACACATGCCTACACTCACGCACATACACATGTGACGACAGATTTTAGAAGAAGTTTTAAAGAGTATTTCAGATCGGATGACAACAAAATAAAATTAAAATATTAGGATTCTGGGTTGAGAATCCCCTTTGTGTATCATGTGTATGTGTGCGAACTTTTGCTTTCAATAAAACTTTCCTGAGTGCAAAACCAGATAAGCATAAACAGTGGCTAAAGCCTGAGCTCAGGGGTATAGAGTACTTCATTCGATTATGGGAGGCCCTATTTCAACCCCAGTATCAAAAGTAAAAATAAAAACACTGAAGAAGACAAAGGCAGGTGGACTTCTGAGTTCAAGACCAGCCTGGGCTACAAAGCCAGTTCTAAGGCAGTGAGAGCTACATAATAAAGAGAACTTATCTTAAAAATACCCAAACAAAACCTCCCAGACAAATAAACAACAAGCCAAACTCATCATCTAGCAAGTACAATGCTTAGGGTTTTTTGTTTTTTTTTTTTTTTGGGGGGGGGGGGTGTAAAAAAGTAACATTTATAAAGCCAGTGTCATGGCATGCAACTATAACTACCAATGCTTGGGGGGCGGCTAAAGCAGGGAGATTTGGCCTAACAGTTCAAGGCAAGCCTGAGTGATACATAGTAAGAAAAAAAAATCTTAAAACCAAAGTTTATGAGATGTAGCCCATCTCATAAATAGTGAATAGTGCTAAACACACAGGTTTAGGGGCTGAGGAGATGGCTCATCTGTTAAGAGCACATGTTGCTTTTCCAAAGGATTTGAGTATAAATCCCAGTATCTCTGTCAGGAGCTCATAACTACCTGCAACTACAGCTTCAGGAGATCCAATACCCTTTTCTGGCCCCCTCTGACAGCAGCAGACACAAGACATACACACACGAATAAAATTAGTAACTTTAAAACCAAAATCATATAGACTTAAACATTTATATCCAAAACCAAAAGCCTTACTTCAATAATTTAAGCCTAGATCAATCAACGAAGTGAAACAAATCACTAAAGTACCAAAATCAACAATACAGGAGTGATCACTCTGACCTTACAGAAGATAAAGGCAATAAGAAGTCATAAAACACATGCTGGGAGCTGGGGAGACAGCTACAGGAGTAGCTTGCACACAAGTGTGAGAACCTGAGTTCAAACCCCAGAAGCAACATAACGCCAGGTGCAATACTGTATGTCTGTAATCCCAGTGCTCTTATGGTGAGATGGGAGGCAGAGAAAAAAGACTCCCTAGAAGCTTGCCTGAAAACATACAAGTAAACAGAGCCCCAGGCTCAAGATGGAGGTAAGGACTGACATCTTAGGCTGTTCTCAGATTTCTACATATGCATTGTGTCGGGTATGCCTACACTGTACACACACACACACACACACATACACACACACACACACACACAAAGAAACCAAGCCTATTGGAGAAGATATTTGCAAATTATACACTGGGTCAGAGATGCAAGTCTAGAATAAGTAAGGGCAGAGAGCTCATTAGGATGGCAGCCCAGCTAAGACCAGGCAAGACTTGAACAGACTCTACTGAGTAAGATGGCTGGATGGCCCACATGTGCAAATGAAGATGCTTAACATCACTACTTACTAGGGTAATGCAAATGGAAACCAGATGAGATGCCATCACACACCCACTAAAATGACCACAGGCAAAAGAACAGACAATACCAAGTGTTGGTGAGGACATGAAGAAACTGGAACCTGTGAAATGGTACAGCCACTTTGGAGAACAGTTGGGCAGTCTTAGAAAGTAAACATAAACTTACCATGTGACCCAGCAATTCCACGCCTAGGCATCTACCCAAGAAAAATGAAAACATATGTCCACACAAACCATGTTTGCAAATGTTCACAACATAAGTATTCATAGTAAAAACAGAAATACAAGTATCAACCAATGGTAGACAGGTAAACAAAATGTGGTATATTTATACAATGGAACACAACGCAGCCAATAAAAAAGAACAAGTTCTCACTACACACGACACATGAATGAACCTCAATAACATGCCACACACTGGTGTTTCGACTCCATTTGCAGTACGTCTACAAATGGCTAATCTGGAGATGGAAAGCAGAGTGATGAGCTGGGTGTAGGGTATATGATGTAATCCTAGTATCATGAGACTCACGTTAGAGGATACTAAGTTTGAAGCTAGCCTGGGCTATGCAAGAAGACTCATCCAACAAGAAATAAAAAACAAACAAACAAACCAGTTCTGTGGCTTCCTGAGCATAAAGGGGAGGGACAGCAGACAGTAGACAGCTTAAAGGTTGCTTTCTGATTGAGACATTCTAACACTGGTGTGAGGAGCTGATCTACAGTTCCTATGTTAACTAAGAAATAACAACACTACTACAGCTTCATTAAGATATAATTTACATACACGACTACTAATTTATATAAATTAGGTCTCAAGGAAGCTGTTTAAATTAGAACAAAGTGTTCTCTGCAGGGCATGGTAGTGAACAGGTATAATGCTAGCATTCAGAAAGGCAGGAAGATACATGTCTGAGCTTCAAGCTAGAATGTGCAAGCAAGACCCTATCTGAAACAAACAAACAAACAAACAAACAAACAGCTTATATATACATATGCAACTAAAACTGACAGATGGCCCTCAAGTCTCCAGTGGACATAAAAACCACAAGTCTTCTTTCTAACGTAGCAACTCAACAGGGAAGGCTTGAGTAGATGGCATTCCATCGGCCTAACGATGTGGAGAGAAGAAGGGGAACACAAAGCCCAGGGAAAAGGGATGCAGGCAGGAACCATCAAGAGGCATGAGTAAGAGAACACTGGGTGGCGGCCGCATATATGGGGCCTGTACTCATGACTGTTAAATCACAGCACTGATGAAGAATGGTCAAAAGCAGCAGAGCGTTCAGAGGAGTGATGCTGAGCGCTTGGAATGTGGCCAGTGCAACTGAGGAAATGACTGAAACTGGATTGTCCTGAATGGAAACGGTCCACAAGTCAGCAAAGCTCTGAAGCACCACTTTCAGGCAAGACCAGGGCCTTGGCTGCCCCTGCCACGCCATGCCTGGCCAGCACACAGGGCACAGCCCACAGGATGACAGCCACAAACAAGGTGGAAACCCTAACAACAGTTAAGATAAAGTAGCCTCTTACCTCCTCCTCCTCTTCGGAGCCACTTTCTTCACTATCTGACCTGGGAGCTACTTCATACCTAGGAAAAACAGCAGTATTTGGATGCAGCTCTGCCTGCAAGTAGATTTACTTCTCTAGAACCTGGTCTGGCCCCCAAATGCAAGTACCATTGCCCCAGCTGCCAAGTCCCATGAAGGAAGCATTTAACTCACCCTGGGTTCATCTCAAGCCAGGCTTCCAGCTGCCCGGCTTTGGGGGCATCTGTGCCAGTGAGGATCTTGCCACTCTCCACATGGATCACCTTCACAGGGAGGTCACTCATCTGGCTGGTCTCATCCAGAGGCTGAAAGAAAGTGACTGTCATGAGCCAAGACTCCCCAGTTTCCAATGCTCTGAGTACAGCATCAGAGAACAAGCAGAGAAGAGGAGATGCAGCACACCACTTTAGAAAGGTAAAGGGGCTAAGGCCTGGTACTTTCTCTACCGTAAAATCTGGATTAAAATGCTCAGGCTGAGTCTCAGTTAACATATTTAAAAAAAATTTTTTTTGCTTGTATATATTTCTGTTCACTGCATATGTGCCTGGTGCCCCAAGAGGAACCCCAGAAGAGGGCATCAGATCCCCTAAAATCTGAGTTCTAGACAGTCAAGAGCTGCCATGTGTACACTGGGAATTAAACCCAAGTCCTCTGTAAGACCAGTCAATGCTCTCAACTGCTAAGCCATCTCTCTAGCCTCTTACCTCAGTTTTCCACAGCCACACAACTGTAACTAAAAAGTGTGTGAGGCTGGGGACAAGCACCCAGTAACACTGGCACCAGGAACTTGGAAGAGTCAATGCTACAGTGTTGACTCAGCACCATCCCCTAAAGCTCACTTTTCTTTTTTTCTTTTTTTTCTTTTTCTTTTTCTTTTTTTTTTTTTTGGTTTTTCAAGACAGGGTTTCTCTGTGTAGCCCTGGCTGTCCTTGAACTTAGAACCCCCCTGCCTCTGTCTCCCAAGTGCTGGGATTAAAGCCATCACTGCCCAGCTACAGAGCTCACTTTTCTAAGGTGAGTCTGCTGCCTTTGGACCCCCCACATGGCTTAGAAAACTGGCTCTGTGCTTCAGGCACAATGGCTGAAACAGGTTGACAGCCTCAGCTAGACAGTAAGACTTTGTCTTAAATAATAAAAATAAAACAAAATACTATAACCCCCACAGTGATTTTGTGCTGTGATATGGCAACCCACATTCTTTTACAATAACCCAATAGAACATCTTTGCTGGCTAGTGTTTTGTCAATACGACAGAAGCTATAGTCATCTGAGAAGAGAACTCAATGAGAAAATGCCTCCCTAAGAATGTGCTATGTATGGGCAAGCCTGTGGGGCGTTATCATCGATGACTGATGTAATCTTGGCAGGTAGTCTTGGACATGTAGGCTTCCTCCAGTCCTCGTATCACTTACTTCACCCAAGCTCCTGCCTTAAATTCCTGTCTTGAGTTCCCTCAGTTATATGTAACCTGACATGAAACATTTCCCTCTGCAACTTGCTTTTGGTTGTGGTGTTTTATCAAAGCAATTGAAACCTTAAGACAATATCCCGTATAAATCCCCCAGAATGGCTAGTTTCAGAATAGTCACAGCAGTATGTGTGAGGCCAGCCTAAGATACAAATCTGCCACTGCTGAGGCCTTCCTGAAATGCTTGGGAAGAAGCACTTGCCTCAGAGACTAGAACTAAAACAAGCCTCCTGGGGCCATATGGAAGGAAGACTGATGATGCCTGGGGGTTAGCTGCACTCAGCTGTACAGCATGTGCTTAAGAGTATGCAAAGCTCCAGCTTCATTCCTGGCAGAAACCTAAGAGCTAGGGAAAGTAGAGAGTGACTTTTCATGCTTCCTCCTTTCCCCTGCCATGAGAACACAGAAAGCATGTGGGATGGCTCCAATCTCAGGAAGAGAGTCCTCTCCCAAGAACCCACCATTCGGGCACCTTGATTTTGCTGTTTCTGTCTCTAGAACTATACAGAATGCTGTTCATGTCCTCAGTCAATAGTATTGGCTACTGCAGTCTGAGCTGAGCAAGACATCAAATATGTAGGGAACAACATACTCATAACAGAGGACAGGGCAAGAGACACTGGAAGGACTTGGATATCAAAGGTCATGTAGAATGGATGTGGACATGGGGCATCCTATCATCCTAGCACTCAGGAGGCTGAGGAAGGCAGGAGGTCTGTGAGTTCAGGGCCAGCTTTGGCTATACAGTAAGTTCAAGGCCAGCCTGGACTATATAACAAGAATCTTATATTAAAGACAACAGTCAGACACAGTGATATATGCCCTTCATCCCAGTACTTAGGAGGCAGAGGCAGGTGTATCTCTGTGAACTGAGGTCAGTCTGATCTCCGTAGAGTTCTGAAATAGCCCAGTTTACACAGAAAAACCCTACCTTAAAGGGGAGGTGCAAAGGGGCTTGGAGAGATGGTTCAATAGTTAAGAGAACTGGCGAGAACTGGCTGCTCTTCCAGAAGACCTGGGTAAAATTCCCAGCACCCACATGGCAGCTTACAACTGTCTACAACTCTAGTTCCAGGGATTTAACAACCTAGCATAGATATACATGCACGCCAAACAATACACACTAAATAGATTATAAACAAATAAACAATCAAACAAACAAGAAGCTGCTCAGGGGCCAAAGAGATGGCTCAGCAGTTAAGAGTACTTGCTATTCTTATAGAGAACCCAGGTTTTCAGTTCTCAGCACCCACATGGCAGCTCACAACCATTCATTATTCCAAGAACATGATATCTTCTCTGGACTCTGGAGAACCAGGCATCCACAAGATACACAGATATATGTACAGGCAAAACACTCAAAAATATTAAGAAAAAAAGAAAAGGTTTGTCAGGCATGGTGCCCTAACACCCAGGAGGCAGAAGCAGGCAGATTTCTGTAAGACTGAGGCCAGCTTAGTCTATCTACATAATGAGTTTCATCTAGGTCAGGCATGGTTACTTAGTGAGATCCTGTTTCAAAAGGACTAATTAATTGGTTAATTAAAATTGTTAGTTAAAAAAGGGAAGAGCAATACAGTAGTCCATCCACACCTGTACTGCCATAACACTGGAATGGAAGACAAGAAGATCAGATACTTAAGGTCATCTTTGGCCAAATAGAGATTGCAAGGTGAGCCTGGGCTACCTAAGACCCAACTTCAACAGAAGATACGGTAGAGCGCTTGCTTCACAAGCATAAGCACCTAAGTTTGAGCCCCAGAATGCACAACAAAAGGCAGGCCACTAGTAATGTCAGCACTGGGTGGCAGACACAGGAGGATCTCAGGGACTTGCTGGCCAAACTCCAGACAAGTTGTGTTCTAGCTCGACAAAATACACTATCTCAAAGGAAGTGGATAGGGTTTCTTAAGATGCCTTTTAGCCTACACATGTACATACACCTGCAAACAGATACATATGTGTGAAACAGAAACGCCAAACAAAAGAATCCAAAAATGAACATTATACACAGGTCCTCAGAGAGGCATTTTCCTAATAGCTCCACGAAACAAATGACCTGAAATTAACATCACCGGTCCAAACATGCAAACACAGTGAAACAAAAGGTTCTATTACATTTTCATAGAGAGCTTGCCCAAATACACAGGAATGAAAAGCATCCAAATGTGTTTGTGTTGGAGGCACCAAGGCCCAGAACAGCTGTTCTCAACCTGGGATCAAATGACCCTTTCACAGGGCTGCCCAAGACCACTGGAAAAGAGATGTTTGCACCATCATTAAACAGTTGCAAAATTACAGTTAAAATGTAGCAACAAAAATAATTTTATGGTTGGCGGGCAACTACAACATAAAGAACTGTATTAAAGGGTCACAACATTCATTAGGAAGGTTGAGAACCTACTAGAGAAACCAAGAATGTTTCTAAAAAACCTAATCAGCACAGAAGGCCGACACAAATACTCTTTCTAGCCTGGTGATTTTTGCACTATCTGAGTGACCAGAGACTTTTCCAGCATTGGGCCCTCCCCAGCCCCTTAATGAATTTATTTTTCTCAGTCAATCTATAGAACTTATCTTTATGGACTTTACAAGTAGTCCTGATGCAGTCACATCTGATCTGTCCTCAGGGAGACTTACATGTGCTTTTTTGTACATGTGGGACTGAATTAAATTATCCCCAGAATAGCTTTCACCAATCTGTGCTGTGCTTAAATATGCCTAAAATAAACCATTGAGGTCAGACTCCTGAAGTTTGAACCAACACTGGCTACTCAGTCAAGTTGAGAGGCAAACTGCCTTCTACCCTTCCCTCCACCACCACCCGCACCCCCAACAGAGAGAGCCCTGCATGTCTACATGTGCTTGCCTACAGAGTATTTTGAGTTTTTCCACCAAACACATGCCTTTCAAATCAGTAGGGAGTAGCAACCTCTCAGGGGGCAGAACAATAAGTGTGTATGTGATCTGACTTGAAAAGGCCAGGTAGGAACTAGCAGAGCGCCTGGGCCTGTAAAGAAACAACAGGAGGCAACAACCTAGTTGTGAGGCAGGTTCCTATCTGGGAAGAACTTCAAGATTCCTTTCAAACAATTTTTTATACTTTTGTAATTGTCTTTTGTAAAACAGGATACTGCTATACGACCCTAGTTGTCCTTGAACTTAGTTTAGGGTGAACTTTCACTTTTTTTTTTCTTTTTTTTTTTTTTTGGTTTTTCGAGACAGGGTTTCTCTGTGTAGCCCTGGCTGTCCTGGAACTCACTCTGTAGACCAGGCTATCGAACTTTCACTTTTGACTTCACATGCTAGACTCCCAGGCAGGTGCCAGCCACCACATCTGCCTTCTGCACTCTTTTGTCACCGAGTGCTGGAATGCAGTACACTGGTAGACAGGTGCCTACTACACAGAAGGTGATGGGTTTGACTCACAGCCAGCCAATATCATTTCCCCAATACACACACAACAGGTGCACTGAATGAGACTGTCAGTCTTGAGGAACTGAAAAAAGGTGTGTAGAGTCTCTTCTCAAAGTAGACAACACAGCCTGCTGACTTTCTGGAATAACATACTAAGCACATGAGTCAACTGACTGGATGACAGAAATCAGAAGGAAGGCACAAGGGGAGAGGTCAAGACAAGAAACTCTGAAACACACTCTCAACCAAACAAAGATAGAAAACAAAGGCTGAGATCTAGTTGAGACTTCCAACAAGAGCACTGGAAGGGTACTCAGAATGGATGGCCTGTATGTTCTACAACTAAACAAATATATAAATCCATGATGGCTGATAGAAGTGAGACTACTGACTTTAGAAATAGACAGAAGGAGAGTTGGGTCAGAAATAAATCGTCTGGGTATAACAGCACATGCCTGCAGTCCAAGCTGCCTAGGAAATGCCCGATGCACAGTTGAGTACAGGCGTGTGCACAAACACACAAAACTATAATTAAAAAACAAAAACAACAACAACAACAAAAAGCCAACTAAGTGGAAGCAGCCAGGCACAGTACCTATACCTGTAAGTTCAGTATGGGAGTTTTGTAAAAGCAAGACAATCAGAAGTTCAAGGTCAGCCCAGGGCTGGCAAAATGACATAGTAAGTAAATGCATGTGACTACCACCCCAGGAGGAAAGACAAAACCTTTATCACTGCCCCCACTTTAAAAAAAAAAAAGTGATTTAAAATATTTTTAAAGAAACAAACTGAAAGAAACACGTATCATCGGGCCAGCCAGCATTCTGTAAGAAATGCTCCATTTCTCACCTCACCGTCGGGTCCAATGGCAGGTGTCTGTCCTTCAGCATTTTCGGCCTTCTGTAAATAGAGAGACAAGGTCAGCTTGACCCTAAGGCCCAGGCTACTAAGCATACAGCCAAGCCAATTCCAAGGGGTGCCTGTGCTTAGTTAAGCCCAGCGAACCTTCTTTTTCTTTTTCTTCTTCTTCTCCTTGGCAACCTGGGCAGCTTTGTGCTGCCGCACCAGCTCTGTGAGGTTGGCCACATACTCATCTGTCTGCTGCAGGAGGTAGGCCAGGCGCTTGTCCTTCTTCTGGTCAATGAGCTTTCGGTAGCCCTCCTCATCTTCAGCCTGTAAAACCAAGGCAGGATGAAACAGTCTTGTGGAATGCACAGCGGAGGACTATAGAAGCTCATTCACGAATACTACTATTAACCACTGCCCAACCCCATGCTGAATCTCAAGGGCACAGCCAGACAATATAGGTCTTGTCATGAGCCATTCACATAGGGCATAACTGAGTTCTAGCAGCGCAGCAGTGGCACGGGCCTTTACTACTAGCACTCAAGAGGCAGATCTTTGTGAGTTCAAGGCCATTGTGAGTTCCAGGACAGCCAGAGCTACAGAGAGAAACCCTGTCTCAAAAAAACAAACAAACACACACACACCAAAGAGAATTCTAGACTCTCTCTCCAAAAAAATGTATCACAAATCCCAACCTTTGTACCTGATATGTGCCCTATCACCAAGAATCTCAACCTCCTTCTTTCTACCTAATCTGGGCCCATCTCCACAAATCTCAGCCTTGACTTCCTTATATCCTTTTACCAACAAATCAAAGCTGGAGCTGGGCCTCATGACTGTAATCCCAGCACTTGGTTAGCAGCAGCAGCAGGCGAATCTTAAGAGTCTGAGCACAGCCTGCTGCTTAAACAAAAAGCACCACACAGCAAAGAAGACCCCTGAGCACTCTCCCAGTAATCCAGTCCCCTGCTGGCAGCCTGCAATAACCCCCTCCATCCAGCTTTGCAGGCTCCTGAGTCAAGCGTCCTGCTGTCCAGCACCATGAGGTTCTAATGGCCCAGAGGGCGCTCTGTGTACCTTGTGTTTGGTGTCCTGCTTCCTTGCCCTTCTCTCCTTCTTGGGCCCTTTCTTCTCCCCTACCAAGCTCTGTACTGTGCAATGAACCCACCCCACAGCTTCTACTCCAAGTCAGTCTGACAGCTGCCCAGCCCTAGGCCTGCCTCATTGTTTCTACCCAATTATACTATGTCTGTTTTGTCCCTTCAAGGGCAAACAGGAGCCAAATGAAGATAGGGATTATTCTGCTCCCTTCTGTGACCCCAATATACATGCTGGGGGCAAACCCAGAGCTGGTAACATTATCTGTCCAGTTAGCAACTGCACCATGATGAAATGTCAGTGGGACTCATCTGGATAGAGTCTTCATTGAACCTTCTGTGACTCACAGAAGGCCCAGAGCAGAAGGGAGTCAGAACTAGCCTGCACTTACAGCCAAAGGAATGAAGGTGAAGGCCCAGACCTCTGCCTCCCAAATCCATGTGGCTCTTCCTTCAGCTCTACTTCTAAGCCAAGCCATAGAGAGTCTACGTATAACAGCATTTGCCACACCCAGCACACATGGGGAT
This sequence comes from Rhabdomys pumilio, assembly GCA_030674055.1. Taxonomy (NCBI): domain Eukaryota; kingdom Metazoa; phylum Chordata; class Mammalia; order Rodentia; family Muridae; genus Rhabdomys; species Rhabdomys pumilio. Next base: position 73,952,567 of record JANHMN010000006.1, read on the forward strand.
CAGGAGAAGAAAACTGGTGTGTACCATAAGCCTCCGCATTCGCTCCTTCTCAATGCGCTCATTTTCTTTTTTCTGCTCCCGCTCAGTGTTGGCATGGTAGGTGGCCACAGCCTTGGTGAGTTTCTGGAGTTTGCCTGTGACTGATCTGTGATACTCCCTGAAGTCCTTGGCATGCTGCAGAATGCTGTTGAGGTACTCCTGCAGAGAGACAATGTTGAGGGCTGTGAGACAAAGCTATACCCACTTTTAAAGACAAAAGAGCACTGGGAACTGGCTCAGTGGTAATGCACTTCTCCAGCATACACGGAGCTCTGGTTTCATCGTTAGCACCTCAAGGAAAAAGGGTACTGTCCACAGAATAAGGCCACTTATTCTGCTCATGACAAACTGCTGCTAACCCCTGTGCAATGACAAGGTCCCTGGGATCCAACAGTTGGGAGTACTAAGTGAACCTGTCCTTTTTTGTTGAGAAAGGATTAGAGACAAGGTCTCACTATATAACTCTGACTCTCCTGGAACTCACTATGTGGACCAGACCAGCCCCAAACTCAGAGACCCACTCGCCTTTGTCTCCTAGGTGCACCTGGCTCAAGTGAACCTCATGCCAGCGGCAACTTGGCCCTATGAATCAAGTTCTAGGCAAGCTTTCTATTCCTACCCTTGCTCAGCTGTGTCCCTTTGAGGAACTTATTCTGACACATCAGTGACTCCAGGACTGCCAGGGCAATTTTTAAGTATGAAATGTAAAAAACTAGCCCCAAAGTTGGGAGTAAGATGGTACACACCTATACTCCCAGCACTTGGGAGGTAGAAGCAGGAGGATCTGAATTCCAAGCCATCCTGAGCTAAGACTGATAATCTGCCTCAAGAAAGCAAAGAAGTTATGGTGTGTCCCAAATAGGGGTACAGTGACAAAATTTATAGAAAACTGACAAGTACTACACAGATGAATCGTGATCAATGTACCTGAATTTCACTAAAATGGTAAGCGGTTACCTTTTACCCACTGTACCATCCTAGCAGTTCCGCCACTTAGCATCTCATGAATACACACACAAAGAAAATGGGATGGTAACTACCAAAATGTTAACCATAAGTAACATAGAGCATTAACTTCTTGTATTTTCTTACGTGTGAAGCTAAAAATTGAACCTCTGACTATGTGGTGTGTGATGGGCAAGTATTCTATCAATGAACTCCATCTTAGACTCAGGCTGCCCTTAAATCTGTACTATTTCTGCCTCAGTCTGTGAATAACTACACTACATCCTGGAACAGTCATTGTTTTAAAAATGTATAAACTATAAATGAGCAACCAAGCCTATCATGGTGATAGCTGTAATCCTAGCCTGCAGGAAGCTGAGGTACAAGGATTACTGAGTCTGAAGGTCAGTCTGGGTTATACAGAAAGTACCACAACAGTCAGGGCTACTTAGCAAGACTCTATTTCAGAAAACAAACAAAAAGACCAAGGTTGGAAGATGCCTGAGTGGTTAAGAGAATTCCTTGCTCCTGCAGAAAACATGGGTTCACTTCCCAGCATCTACATAGTAGCTAACCACCATCTTTAACTCAGATTCTAGAGAATATCATGTGTTCTCTTTTGATCTCCTTGGGTACCAGGCATGCATGTGATGTGCAAGTAAAATAAATATGCATAAAGCTAAACAAATCTTAACAAAAATAAAACCAATGAACACATGAGCAGACTGATTCATTAACAAGACCATCTGACAACAGACTTTCATTTCCTTGGTGGACTTTGTAAAAGTCAGTCTCTTGTGGTTTCTCCTTGCTCAGAGCCAAAGCCCAAACCTTCCCTGTGGCTCACTTTGCCAAACTACCCCATCCTCGTTTCTAGATAAACCATGAGAGCATGTTCCAGCCCCAGGGCCACTGCCCCTCCTCAGCATGGCACCCTTGCTTGGCATTTTCTGCTCTGCCTCCTCATGGAAACCTCACTGAGCCTCTTCTGTCTGAGGTGGATTCTTCTTTAAAGTCCCTGCTCCTCTCCTCCCACCTTTTGAACCTGCCCGGTATGATCACTGCTCATCTTCTCTTACTGTTTGGTCTGTGTACTGGCACACTGCTGTGCCCAGGACACTCTGGCTAAGCCATCAGCAGAGCACACCATAATAGGCAAACGCACCTGGTGCTTCTGGCGGCGCTTGCGCTCCTGTTCAATCTTCTGCTGCTTCTCCAGCTTCTCAGTGATGCGGGCCTCCCGCAGTGACTGCCGCTTGCTGCGCTTGTAGGCCTTGGCATTGAGGGCTGTCTCTAGGGCCGTGTCTCTTCTCATGCACACCACCACCTCCTGACGCAGCTTTAGGGTGGAAAGTAAGGCACTGGCATTAGGCATGATGGGTTTGGACTGTCTGAAGATATGTTCACAAGTGATGACCACATGCCAAGTAGATGATCCTACAACAAACTGCCTGGAATGCAAAGGACGCTTGGGAGGCAGCAGGTAGGACAAGCAAAGAACAGAACATAAGAGATCAGGACCTTTCTACACCCACATGTACAGTTCCTGAGCAGATGTGTAAAAGCACAGTACTCTCAGGAAGAGACTCACCAGGACCCCAGCCTTTCAGCTGCCAACTGCAACCTCAGGAGCCCATACCCATGTATGCACAGGCTATACATGGCCAGGTCTTGCCACAGCATGGGCCATGACAGTGAACTAACTCTCCTGAAGTCCTGACTGCCCACACCATGCAGGTATCCCAGATAACTCAAAGCACTCTTGGAACCCAGCATTCCCACAGACACAAAAGCCTGAGCCCACAGACCCACCTGCCTCTGGAAGTTCAGCAACCTAAGGGCCTTGAGTTCGATGGTTGCTTTGGTTCGAAGGTCCCCAGCCAGGGACCCAGGGAGGTTTTCAAGTTCCTGAATTCTGTGTGCAATTCGAGCCTGCAGCCTGGGCAGAGATAGGGAAAGAAAGGTGGTGAGGACTATTTGTCTATAAGAAGTCACTTGGTCCCTATCTTTAAAGCTAGAGTCTATAAGGAATCTGTCCCTCGAAGGAGGCAGACCCAGGCCAGCTGTGAGAGAGAGGACTTTTCAGAAAAGGACTCCAGTTACCACACAGAACAGAGGCAAGTAGCCTCAGAGTGCTCTCGAAAACAGGCCTGCTGGGACCACAGCAAGGCCAAGACTTGATAACTGTCTTTGTTAGCTTTTATTGTCAAGATGACACAACCCCTGGAAAGAGGGAACCTCAACTGCAAAACTGCCTTGATCAGATGTCCAAAGTGGAAGCAGGAAAATATTTTTTCTTCTTTGAGACAGGATTTCCCTATGTAGCCCTGGCTGTCCTGGAACTTGCTTAGAAGACCAGCTGGCCTCAAACTCATGAAGATCACCTGCCTATGCTTCCTGAGAGCTGGGTCAAAGACATACACCACCACGTCCTGCCCTAGCAGCAAGATTCTTAGGAAGCAGGTCTCAACTATGAGAAAGCTGGCTGAGCATGAGCTGGACAACAAGACAGTATGCAGTGTTCCTCCATAGACTCTGCTTCAGGTCCTGATTGAGTTACTTCCCTTAGTAATGGACTGTTACCTGGAAATCTATGGCGAAATAAACCCTCTCCTCTCTAAGCTGCTTTGATGTTTTATCACAGCAATAGAAAAGCACTCTAGAACAGTGACTTAGATAGGTGCTAATCCCGTAAGGGGAATGTGAGTTGGCCTGTGGCATTAGGCAGCCCAGCTTCAGCATGAGACACCTGGCTGTGGAAATCCGCAAAGCCTATGGGCATCGATGTTTTGTCTACAGGTTAACTCTCTCAGTAACCCTACATGGAAAAAGTTCCATACTTGATCTTCCTATAGTTATTTATGAAGCACCTACTGTGTGCCAAGGCAACTTCTCATATGGAGCCTTAGCATATGAATAGGGACCAGAAAAGTTGCCTGTTCTCTTGTGGCTCACAGTCCCATTAGAAAGGATAAAGCTGTAAGCACTGGCAGCAATGCCAGAGCACAAGTGCAAGGCAGAAAGGGAGTGGGACCAGGCACCACACAAGTGGCCACCACCTCACTTGATGGCCAGTCTGTGCAAAGGATCTAGACAGAAATGAGCCTGAGAAGACGAGAGAGCATTCCTTTGTACCTGGCAATCAACACTGGCAGTGTAGCACTTGGGTGCTTACCTGTACTCCCGCTCCTGAAGGATCTCCACAGGGTCCAGGCCCCGGGGCTTCTGGATGGGGGTGATGCGGCTCTGCTTCTGGTGCAGTGGCACCAATGGAGCAGGCTGGGCTGGCTGCCCTGGGGACTGTGTTTGTGGTGGCATTACAGGTGAGGCAGCAGGCGGGACAGCAGGAGGTGCAGGTGAAGGGCGGCCTGTTGGTTGCGGGGGAATCAGCTTCTGTGGGGTGCTTGTGGGGGCAGCAGCATTGGCCATAGGTCCTGGAGAGGCAAGTAGAATATGCTGCTTGACATGTGGGCCCCCAGGCCTGCCCTTCCAGCCACCTCTCACATAGGCCAGAACTGAGACACTCCTACCCTCCAGCTTAGTTCTCCCACAGCTCAGCTCTTACCACCCAGTGTTTGGTTTTTCTGTGCCTGGCTTCACAGCGACAGCAGGCCTGCCTTTCCTCTAGAGAAGCTCACCCTCCCCTTTAGCAGCTTCATCTCTGCCATTTCAATTACCCTTGGTCAATGGCAGTCTAAAAATATTAAATGGAAAATTCCAGGAGCAAACGATTACTAAGTTTCAACTGTGTGCTGTTCTGGATAGCTACACCAAATTCTACGTCTGCATCATTAACTGCTTCCTCACAGCAGTTAATCACAAGGGCAGGTTCAGTGCACACCATCCTGAGACCACTTCTGCTTAGTCTATCTTGTCAGATGTGTTTTATCATTAGTTCTTGTCACTCTGATTGATAAACAGGCAGTGTATGAAGAAAACAAATGGGATGCACGGGTTTGCTGCTTTCTGCATGTAAGGTATCTACTGAGAGTCTTGAATAGCTTCTCTCTCAGAGGGAGAGAATGACTCTAGTTCATATTCAAACAAACCAGATTTCAGTACACAATGATTCACCTCAGACCCCAAGGAGACAGTCAAGGTTCACTGTCCCAACCCAAATGAAGACACTGAAATATCCAACTAAACTTTCCAGAGTCACTTCTGAGAAGACAGGGCCAAGACCACATGTAGTTAGCAAATTGACAGGACACTGAACTATTTCACCTTTTGCCCTCTATCTACCTCCACTGGGGGTGTTCTCTAGAGACAAGGAAATCATGCTGGACCCTCCTCCTCCAAGCTTAGAAGCCCCTTATCCTGAGTAAGCTTGTCTGTGGTCATAGCTGTAACAAGCTATCTCCTTGAACCCCATAGTAGACACATCCCCTGCAGAAGACTGCAGAACAAATCCCTACCCACAGGATAAGGAAGGTAATTACTCTGCAGACCCCAGATGAACCCCAAGGTCTCTGGGGTGAAAAACTGTAGCCTAATATCTGGAGTCCTGCATAACTCAGGTTCATGACAGGAGGTAGAACATGTCACCAACAGAAAAGAAACTTACCTTCGGGCCATGGCTTGGGAGGCCCTCCAGGTGGCTGACCAGGCATCCCGGGGGGCACACCTGAGGGTCCTGGGGGAGGCATGTTGGGCCCTCCCATACCTACATTGAAGGAAAGCAAGCACCATAAATGCAATTGTGGTCAAACCTGCTAGCCTACGCTCATATATATCAGCTCAGAGAACACACCCACCCACCACAATAAGGCCAGAAAGATGGATAAATGAAATTTATCTAGACACAACCCCACCATCACAACAGTCCTAGGTACCACTAGCTGGGTGCCATGGTTGCCTGCCATTATCATCCACATTGAGCATTCTCCCCACTCCAGGGGCAGGGCCTTACCATGGGGTCTACTGTAATTTGGAGGGGCTGGTCCTGGACCAGGGCCAGGACCAGGGCCGGGTCCGGGTCCGGGTCCTGTGGCGGACACTGAGGGTGGAGGTAGTGTTGGCATCTGCTGCTGCATTCCAGGCATTGGTCGCTTGCCTTGCACGGCCATCTGCAGGTGATCAGGCAATGGCTGGCCCCTGGCCAACATCTTGTAGGCCATTATCTGCGCTCTGAGTTGATGTAGCTGGTTCTGGTTAAATGGGGTTGGGCCTCTGTTTTGCTGCCCCAAGGCCTGGGGGTCAGAACCATCTAGTGGGGCCCCTCCTGGCCCAGAGGACATCTGGGGGCCTGAAGATGGGCCGCTGGCAGGGACAGGACTAGAGGCATGTTCAGAGCCTCCTAGGGGTGAGGGGTAACCTGCAGGGAAAGACAGGTTCAGTGGTCACTCAGCAGCATGCATCTATGACGGCTAAATCACACCCACACCACCTGGCATCCCTGGAGAGGTAACTAGGCAACATCATTCTCCTGAGTCAAACAAGAAGCACCCAGAGGGAGGTGGCTGAGTAAGAGCCTCAGCCCAGCAACTAATGTGGTCATGAGCTTGGGTACATGTTTCAGTGGGGTACAGATAATCAATGCAAAAGGTGAAAACTGCAAACCAGGCTCCATCAAGCCTGCCCTCTAGCCAGGCCAGCTTTTCCATTGTCATTCCTGTGAATCCCAGGACCTTTCTTACTGGCTCCTGGTGACAGAGAGGACTCAACAAGTCATCTATAATATCAATCATCCCCACATAGAAAAGTCAACTTGCCTAAAGCAGTGTTCTAAGGCACCACTAGAGTTGCTAGCCCCCAGGCTCCACCATGCTAAGCCTTGACCTCAAACACCATGTGAATCAATCACCTCTGTCCCACCTATTCAGTATTCAAGACTACTCCAAGGCAAGAGGGCTATTCAGAACACTAGCCACACCTCATCAGGGAGGCCTCCCCACAGCTCAGCTGTCCAAGCTGCCCTTGAAATCTTCACTGAGGAAAGAAGATTCCAAGCTCCAGGCACATGAACATGAAACAAAAAATGACCCAGACTGTACCTTGAGAATGCTGGTCCATGGGACTAGGCGGAGGTCCCATACCTGTGTGGGCCCCTGACCTCATGCCCATCCCTTTCATTTGGTTGTATCGTGGGTCATCAGGCATGCCCTTCTCGTGCATAGACTCCATAGGCTGTGAGATGTACAAGGTCACAGGTCAGCCAAGGACAAAAGGCAGCTGAACAAAGCTCAGGAAGAGTAAAGCTGAGAAAGAAGACCATACAGTGGTCCACCCAAGGGTGCCAGAGGGCTAGCTCTGAGGCACACTCACCACATCTTGTGGGTGTCAGGACAGGCACAGAATCAAGCTACTGAAAAAGGTGAGTACTTAGGCAGTGGAGACCTGGAGCTGCCTATCAAGCCAGTGAGAAGAACCAAAAAGAAAGATGCCTTGGTTCCTTGCACTTTGTGCCAAGGAGATTGGTTGCAAACGAAGGCCTGAAGCCCTCACCCTTGGAGACTATAAATCAAGCAGACATGAAAAAAGGTCTGCTGCATATCAAGACTGGACAACAGTGAGATGCCCCACTGTCCTCAAGGCCTCAGCAGCTGCCAGCTAAGAAAAGGCTATTATAGAACTGTCCCACCACTGAGACAGAGCACAATGTTAGCAGGATGCTGGCATGTGGAGGGAAGGTGACACATGGCACTTTGGGAGTAGGTATGCCTCCCAGGGCAATGGCTAGAGTGGCTGTTGAGAGAGATTGCCTAAGACCCTTCTGTGAACTAGGACTGGTTATCAAGCATTCTGCTTTGCAAAAACTCACAGGCCAGCATGTGATGAAGCAGAGTGACACCAAAGCCACACTCAGTATAGCTGTAACAAAGGAAGCTGAGACAGGGACATGGGGACAGCTTCCTGTGGGGCCACTGGTGTGTGCAGGCTCCTCAAGACTGTATGCTGAGCAACAGTATTGCCTACATCATAGAAGGGGCTCAGTGAGGTGTTGTCAGCCAGGACTCCAATACACAGATTGCTAGATAAATGGTAGGTGTCCAGCGGGCACCTGTCAGAGGCAGTAGAATGCACAGCGAGCGATGTTAGAAGGAGTACAGGTAAAGGAGACGTAGCTAGCTTGCAGCACAAGGAGGACCCTGTAAACCGGATGGTGGGCTCATACCTGTAACCCAGAGCTTCTTTCACAGGGGAAAAAGAGCTCTACTAAGTTGATAGAACAGTACAGGAACCAGAAATGGAGTTGTCTCAGAAGCAGAATACAGTGAGGATGAGACAGGCGTGTGAGGGCTTTCCTCATTTGTGGTTAGGGAACACAACCTATACTTGGAAACCTGCAGGGGTAGGAAGCAAACACAGGGACAACCCTGCAGGGAAGAGGAACAACTGACAATGCCACTATGGTGAACCCTCCTGCGCCATCTTCTTACACCCCAGCCTCTATGGGCCCAGACAAATGCTGACATTACTCCCAGTCAGTCCTAAGAGGAAGAAGACCAAGGCCTCAGGACAGGAGAGCTGCTTGGCAGCCTTGCTAGGAAAAGCAATGCTGACACATTTACCAAAAGAAGACGGCAGTCTGGAGCGCAAGCTCAGGAGCAGACTGAGTACTCTCCACTGCTTCAAATATATAGGCCACCAGTGCAGCCAGAGGAGCGTTCTTGGAGGAATTTGGGAATTCCTTATAACAAAAGAAAGCACGAGGAGTATAGGAAACATAGAGTGGAATGGCTGTTCAGCCTTCTGGCTCAGAACAACAGCCTGATCCAGAGAAGCACACCTTAGGGTAAGAATCTGAACCAAGCCAAGTCACCTCCACAAAGACCTCTCTCCTCTAATGTACAGAGGCTCCTGCAGCTTTGTATAAGACACCAAGGCAAGTCTCAGGAACAGAGTACAGGAATGAGATCACAGGATACCTACCTTGTGCATCTGATGCATGTTGTCCTGGGGGTACCCTCCAGGCCCCTGGGTGGGCATGGGATGTCCTGCTGAAGGAGGTCCTGGGCTTGGCCCCATCATACTGTGAGCAGAACCTGGTGAGGGGCCAGGGCTAGGGCCCAGCATTGCACCAGGTGAAGGGCCAGGGCCTGGGGAAGGGCCAGGCCGAGGAGTTCCACCCAGGGGTGGGTCTGGAGTAGACATCTTTACAAGAGCTACAGGCAGTGGTCTCCTGTTGGCAAAAAATTCTGGTCATCCTAGAATCTGGGACATAGGTTCAGTTATATCAAGAACAGCAAAGAAGGGCCAAAAGGCCAGTCAGATTCACCCAGCCTACAGTGACCCATCTTGCAGGCCTTACACAAAACTTTGTTCCAAACCTTTCTTTTATTCTTTTTGAAGAAAACAATGTTATCTCAGGAAAAGAAATCAGCTCAGAAAGCAGGGGATAAAAGTGCAGGTCCATGATCCCAGTAATAGGGAGGCAGAGGGTCTCTTAATTTGAGTTCAGCCAGGACTGCACAGTGAGACCCTGTCTCACTTCGCCCTACAACCACCAATTACTTCTAGGTATTGCCCCAGCCTTATCTAAATATCACATGGTAGTTAAAGTAACAGATTGGTGAAACTGACTTTCTGGGTGTGTTAAATAACCACGCTAGGAAGCTACACTGATGTGGTAAGAGAGAGAATGTCCTCCCCTTACCTCCAAGATCAACTAGGTCCTTAGGGGACAATTCTCAAATTGTCCTTTAACTGTGACATCATCTGTTCTCTTGCTCATGAAGGTCACAGACAGACAAACAAACACAGACACACACCCACACACCGACACACACAAAATCAGTGAGCTCTGATCAGCATCCAATCCACAAAGAAATAATGTCAACACAGAGAGAAAATCCCTTCATACTTCCAAGCAAAGTCACAGTCGAAGCCTTTAACATGTCCTTACAGAGATGAGCAACTAGTAAAAGGAAGGCTAGAGGAGCCAGAGGTTCTCCTCAGGGTCCATGATCCTTGAGAACCAAATCCTTAACTGATCTTGTCAGTTAAGAAAGAAAATGAGTCCAGGCATGGTGGCACACACTTTTAATTCCAGCAGAAGAAGGAAGAGGCAGGTAGACCTTTGTGAGTTTGAAACCACCTGGCCTACACAGACTTACTTCCAGACCAGCCGGCTTGCCATAGTGACCCTGTCTCAAACACCAAACAAAAGAACAAGAACAAAAACAAAAACAATGAGGGCAAGAAGAAACAAAGAAAAGAGAAAAATACTGCCCACATATAAGAAGACTTCAGACCTTGATTCACTGAAGCATCTACCTACAGCCGAGAGAGACATGTTAAATGTTCACTAAACTACTTTCCTCTCTTACTCTAGAAGTAATCTGTGAGGAGTATCACACGGTTCCAGCCCCTCCATAGCTATCCAAGTCCCTGAAAGCCTATCTTGAGTTCATCACTCTAGAGATCACCTTAGGGATCACAGAAAAACCAGGAGCCAATAAATAGTAAGGCTATTATGAGCCCATCAAAAGATTCTAACTGGGAGCAGGAGAGATTATTTAACAAGAAGGTGAAATTAAGGGACCAGAAGTTCAAGGTCAACTTTGGCTACACAGTGAACTCCAGATTCATCCTGGGCTGCAGTATCTCAAAAACAAGTTTGGTGTGGTGGCTCATATCCTTAATTCTAACACTCAGAAGGCAAACAGGCAGAGTTCAAAGCCAGCTGGCCTACACAGAGAGTTTCAGATCAGCCAGGAGGACAGAGACCCCATCTGAAAACAAGTAAACAAATCAAAACAAAAAAGAAGGAAAGAGAAAAGGAGAGAAAGCTCAATCAATCAATCAATTGGATCAGAGTGAACTCCCAGAGAGTGAGGACATAGATGAGGCCTAAATTTTCCCAGGCCATCTTTCTTATAAACAATACAAAGGGCTGAGGGGTAGAGAGTGTTAGTCTGCCCTTCAAACCTCTTAAGGCTTACTGACCTATTTAACAAGGAAAGAGAAAGACCAAGACTCAAACAACATGAAACTCTATTCCATAAATTCAACAGAAGTAAACTCTTTGCAAATGACACAGCCTTTCTAGAAAAGGCCATAATATGAAGATACATTAAAATTTGGGGCTGGGAGCAGCTTAATGGGTAAGGTACCTGTCATATAAACACGGGAACCCAAGTTTTGATCCTCAGCACTCTTGTAAAAGCTGAACACAACAGTACCCATCTGTAACCCTAGCCATAGGAGTACGATCCTAGGGACCTTCTGGCTGGTCAGTCTAGCTGGATCACACGTTCCAGATTCAGTAAGAGATTCTACGTCAAAGAATAAGGTGAAGAACAACTAAGGAAAACACCGACCTCACCTCTACATGCACACACAAACGTATATACCCATTCACACACACATCCAGACACACACTAAAAGAAGAAATAAATGTATCAACATTTAAAAGAGAAATTCAGGGGTAGGCATGGTATTACACACCTGACGATCCATTATTCAGGACACTGGGCACAGAGAACTACAGCTTATCTCAAAAATGGGGGTTGGGGTGAGGGGACTGCCAAGATGATTCAGCTAGTAAAGGCATTTGCTGCCAAACCTAATCTGAGTTCAAACTCCAGGACCCACATGGTCAAAGAAGAGAACTGAGTTTTATAGATTGTCTTCTTCAAGACGTGTGCCACAACATACAAGCCCAGGGACTAGCACATACTCAAATAAAGGCATGTATGTTGTGTGTGGAGGCCAGAGGATAATCTTGGGTCTCTCACATTTGAGACAGGGTCTACATACAAAATACACAGATACAAAAACACTCACAAAAATAAAAATAGAATATGAAGAAATGGCTCAGTGGTTATCAATGTTTGCTGCTCAAGTGGGTGTGGTAGCTCACACCTTTAATCTCAGCACTCAGGTGACACAGGCAGATGGATCTCCATGAGCTCAAGATCGGCCTGGTCTACACAGCAGGCTCCAGGATAGCCAGAGGTACATAATAGAGACCCAGTTGCAAAAAAAAAAAAAAAAAAAAGAAAAGAAAGAAAGAAGAAGGAGGAGGAGGAAGAAGAAGAGGAAGAGGAGGAAGAGGAAGAGGAGGAGGAGGAGGAGGAGGAAAAGAAGGAGGAGGAAGAAGAGGAGGAGGAGGAGAAGAAGAAGAAGAAGAAAATAATAATAATAAAAAAGAAAGGGAGGGGGGTGGTGGACCGGCTAGAGATATGGCTCCAAGGTTAAGAGCTGTGGCTGCTCTTCCAGAGGTCCTGAGTTCAATTCCCAGTAATAACATTGTGGTTCATAACCATCTATAATGAGATCTGGTGCCCTCTTCTGGCTGTAGGCAGAACACTGTATATATAATAAATCTTTAGAAAAGAAAAAAAAAGTGCTTGCTGCCCTTCTGAAAGACCTGAGTTTAGAGGATGGAGAGATGGCTCAGCAGTTAAGAGCACTACCGCTCTTCCAGAGGTCCTGAGTTCAATTCCCAGCAACAACATGGCGGCTCACAACAGTAAGATCTGATGCCCTTTTCTGTTGTATCTGAATACAGCTACAATGTATGCATATAAAAATAAATAAATATCCTTTAAAAAAAAAAAGACCTGAGTTCCCAGCACCCACACCAGGTGGCTGACAGCTCCTGTAATTCCAGCTCTAGAGAATCTTCTGGCTTTCATGGGCATTCAACTCAAGTGCACACACACATACAATAAAAAATAAATATATATGTATTTATATATGTGTACACACACACACACACACACACACACACACACAGAGTGGTTTCTTGTAATTTTTTTGAGACAAGGTCTTACTATATAGATCAGACCAGCCTGGAACTCAAGAGATCCACCTGGATTAAAATCATGTGCGATGATACCCATCCTATAGGAAGGAAGGAAGGAAGGAAGGAAGGAAGGAAGGAAGGAAGGGAGGAAGGGAGGGAGGGATAGGGGAGGGAGGGAGAGGGGAGGGGGAGGGGGGAGGGGGGAGGGAGACGGAGACGGAGACGGAGAAACTAACTCACTCACTCAGGGCTCAGGTGTAATTGAGTGGAATAGCACATGAATAGTATACATAAAGTCTTAGGTTTACTCCAGGACAATAAAAGACCTCTCAAAGGTAAATGGCATTTCTAATGACACCCAAGATCTGGCCTCCACATGCAAATACATGCCCTTGTGCAAAACAATAAAAAGAACTGTGAGGGCTCATGAGATGGCTCACACACATATACATACATCTAAATTACCTTTCCTGGTGATGCCGTAATATATTCTTATCACTAAGAGATACAGAAACAGAAATCAGAAGTCATTTGTGAAGTCCCAAAACTTGTCTTCATTTGGTTGAAGACAACACTGTATCTCAGGCAGAGAAACCAGATCAGGGTAAGTGCACTTCCAAGGGTTGACCACTGGGGTAGGGGAAGGGGCTGGTGGTTCCTCAGGGTGCCTGGGCCAAGAAGCTACCTGGGCTTCCTGGAGTGCCCTTCAAAACAGTTTTTCTCAGCACTTAATTGGCCAGCTTTTCTACAGTTTCTTTCCCTATGGCTGATTTTATCAATTAAGTCTCCAAAACAGGAATGTGAAAACCCTGGTAGGCCAGCCAGGGCTACATGGTGAGACTTTCTCTCAAAACCAAACAAAAACCCCCACTGGTTGTACAAGCATGAGGCCCTGAGTTCAATTCCTCAGTACTCATGTACAAAGATTTACATGGTTGTGTATGCCTATAATCCCAGTACTGGGAGATGAAGAAAAATTCTTCAGCTAAAACAAGCTTCAGGTTCAGGAAGAGACCCTGAAAATAAAGAAAATCAGGAGTTCTTGAGGTTTCACAACCAATTTGATATTAGCCTGGGAAACTGTCTTCAATGAAAACACAAAACCAACACAAAAATTGAAAGGAGACAACAATTTCCTAGATAGAAGGTTAAAAATCCAAACTGCTTCTGGGGCTGGAGAAATGGCTCAGGGATAAGAGCAAGAGCACTGGCTGCTCTTCCAAAGGAACTAGGTTCAATTCCCAGCACCCACACAGCAGGGAGCAACGGTGTAACTCCAGTTCTAGGTAATCCAATATATATCTTCTGGTACCAGAACCAGCAACAAAAGTGGTGCACTAATACACCATGCAGACAAAACACTTACAAACATTTTTTAAAAGTCTAAACTGTTTGCATTCAGTTTTAAGGCCAATCAGAAGAAAATGTAGAGTAGGTAGGTGGGAGGAAGGCAGGGAGATCTCAGTTCAAGGCCAGCCTGGTCTACAAAGCTAGTTCTAGGATAGCCAGGGCTACACAAAGAAACCCAGTCTCAATAAATCAATCAATCAATCAATCCTGACTGCTAGGAACCTAGGTCCAACAAACAAAGCTACAGGCGCTTGCTACCTGAAGAAAGCATTAATCCTATTGGATCCCCACTTCCTAGGCAGCTAGAGGAGCAAGGTAAAGCTGAAGCAAACCTACAAGCAGCACCAGAAAACTCCAGTTCATCATCTCCTTACAACCCCAAACCTAGTAGGAGTCAACTTCCCCTTTGTTAATGAGCTGTAAGCAAGGGCACATGACTGCTATGGCCTCTGCTCAACAATATTCCTGAACTGACTTCATTTTGTTTTCTAAGAAATTATCTCATTTTGTAGCCCAAGCTAGATCTCTAGATTCTGCAGACCTTAATTTCCCACTGACAGGGTTACACAGGTGCCTAAGCACCCAGCTTAATATCACCCTTTGAGGACCAGACCTGTTCTCACAGGCCTTTAATCACAACACTTGGGGCAGCAGTAGGCAGACGTCGAATTAAGAAGCCAGGCCAGCCTTGATCTACATAGAGACATATCCAGGAAAGCAAATGTAGCACAGACCCTGTCTCAAAAAGAAAAAAAGAAAAGAAAAGAGAAAAAGATGAGCTTTAGAAGGTTTATTAGTTACTTACTGTTGTGATAAGACACCGTGACTAAAGGACAACTTAAGGAAAAGAGACTATATTCTGGTTTATGGTTCTAAAGGACTAAGAGTCCATCATGTCTCTGTGGAAGTGTGGCAGCAAGTGGCAGGCATGGCAGCAAGAAGAGGGAGCTGTGAAAGTAGGGTAAGGCTATATACTCTTAATTCCCTACCTAACTGAGCTACTTCCTCTAGCAAGGTCTACTAAGCCTTCCCAGACAGCACCACCAACTGGGGCTCAAATGCTTGAGATTATGAGAACCATGACCATGTAAAACACCACACAAAGTACAAGAGGCTCTTGCAAGTGTCACTTGGGGGCTGAAGCAACAGCTCTTTAAGGAGGCCAGAGTTCAGTTCCCAACGCATACAAATCCAGTGTTCCAAGAGCTCTGACACCCTCCTGGCTTCCTTGGGTACCTACACACGTGACACATGTATCTACATACAAATAAAAATCAACCTAAAAAGAAAAACAGCACTTGCTCCTCTAGCTGCTGCCTCTGAAACATCAGGCTGCAGAAAAGCCAGAAAGTGTGCAGAGCCACCATCAGCTAAGCAGCCTACAAACACTGGGAAAGAACAAGGGACCTTTGCACAGAGACCAGAAGACAAGTGCATCAAGGTAGCCAGCTTCACTAACAAAACAGTGAGGGCTGGGAAGAGGGTTCAGTGAGCACAGCACTTCCTCTGAAACCATCACGGTTGAGTTATAGCACCCATGTAAATACTAACTGCTTGTACCCACCACAGCAACCGGCCTGTAGACTAGACCAAACAATGCACCCTGGTTTCAAAAGCTCAAAATACAAAGTACTTAGAAATTAAAGAAGATGTTCATTGTCACCTCTGAACCACCACACACGTGATGGTTGCATGAGCCTAATCCCAGCACTAGGGAGGTAACAGGAAGACCTTGGGGCTCACTAGCCAATCTAAATGAGAGAATGAGCATTCTCCAGTTTCAGTGAGACAAGATTAGGGGCTGGAGAGGATAGTTCAATGACTAAGAACACTTGCTGTAAATAAAAATAAGTAAATAAATAAATAAATAAATAAATAAATAATATTATTGCTTGGTCAAAAGTGTACAGACCCAAAAGATAAAAACGAAAATATAGCTGGGGGCAGTGGTGGAGCACGCCTTTAATCCCAGCACTTAGGAGGCAGAGGCAGGCGGATTTCTGAGTTCGAGGCCAGCCTGGTCTACAGAGTGAGTTCCAGGACAGCCATGGCTACACAGAGAAACCCTGTCTTGAAAAAACAAAAAAACAAAAACAAAAAAACAAAAAAACAAAAAACAAACCACTTGCTGCTCTTGCAGAGGACCTGAATTAAATTCCCAGCACCTGTGGAACCACCTCTAGCTCCATGGGATCCAATATCCTCTTCTGGCCTCCAGGGCACTTGCATTCACATGCAAAAACTCAATGCAGAAAATTCAATTGTCAATCATAAAAAAAAAAAAATTAGTCTTAGAAATTGTGTAAGGTGCTGAGCAGTGATGATGCAGACTTTTAATCTCAGCACAGAGACAGAGGCAGAGACAAACTCTTTGAGTTCAAGGCCAGCCTGTCTACAGAGATAGTTCTAGGACAGCCAGGGCTACACAAAGAAACTCTGTCAGAAAGAAAGAGAGGGAGACAAAGTGAGAGAGAGGGAGGGAGGGAAGGAAGAAGAAGACATTGTGTATGATATCTGGGGTCCTGCATTCTTTCTATTTTCATTCACTTGAAAACCACTTAAGATTTCAGCACTGGGGCACTGGCTCTCAGATGGCTCTGTGGCTAAGAGCAAGGACTGCTCTTAGGACCCAGGTTCAAATCCCAGCACCTACAATCATACAATCACAACTGTCTGTAATTCCAGATTCCAGAGGATCTGACATCCTCACACAGACATACTTGGAGGCAGAACACCAATATAAATTAAAAAAAAAAAAAAATCTCAGTATCACAGGCCCTGAGAGAGCCAGGTTGGCCTCATCATCCTAAGAGATTTTTATGAACTCAACAGTGATTTGGGGGATTACAAGGGTATAGCACACTTAGCCTTTCCACCCCTTGGATGAGCTTTTCACTACTGGCTAGGCTGTTCCCAGTCCCTATATCTGAAGTAAGGTTACAGAAATCTGTTCTGTTCATATCCTTTCTCTTGTTTAAGGTTAGTTTTACCCCCACTAAGGCCTCTCACTAGCTTCCACTAGCTTGCTGTATACATAAATAATGTAGGTGGGAGAAGCTCCCACCTGGGGCACAAAAGACGATGAATGACAGAGAAGCAGGAAGCAACGGGAGCTACAGAGGTCACTGAACCTCTCACAAGCAGAGGATGTACTGGGAAGTAAACAGCAATGGCTACCATTGGCACAATACAGGTCCACCTGGATTGCAGATTAAATTCCAAGGGCACAGTGAGATGACCCACACTGCCATTCTCCTGAGACTTTTAGGACACACAAGAAGCACATCAGATGTCCCTGATCGACATCTCCCACTGTCACTGGTGATGGAGCAACTGTCATGTAGTCACCTGCTTCCAGAGTCAGTGAGGCATACCAGCAGGCAAAACAACTTAAAACTGACAGTCACCACTGTTAAAAATGGACACATTGCTTGTTTTTCTGTTGTTGGTCTACAGAGTGAGTTTTATTATTTCACAAGTGGGGGTGTTTTGCTTGCATGGATATCTGTGTAATTCCCTGTGCAGTACCCAAAGAGGCCAGAAGAAAGCATAGGATCTCCTAGGAATGGAGTTACAGACTGCTGTGAACCACCGTGTGCCTGCTAGGAATGGAACCTGGATCCTCTGAAAGAGCTGCCAGTACTTTTTTTTTTTTAAAACCTTTTAATTTTTTGAAACAAGGTTTCTCTATGTAGCTCTGGCTGTTCTAAAACTCACTCTGTAGACCAGGCTCATGAGATTCACCTGCCTCTGCCTCCTGAGAGCTGTGACAAAGGCACCACCACCCAGCTGAGCTGCCAGTACTCTTAACCACTGAGCAGTCATCCTTCCATCCCTCCAGATCCATGTTTTCTATAGACTGTGTCTGTGCTTGTGTTGACTGGAGATAGACTCTATAGGGCCTAGAGCATAGTAGGCTACTACTACTAAGCTAGATCACAGCCCCAAATTCTTGGTTAAAAACAAAACAAATCAAAATCACTGAACTCCCAAGTATTTTCAATGCTACTACAACTTATAAAAGCACAGAGCCCTTGCCAGCCGCTCAGTGAGATGCTATGGTACACCTTATGATAAAGTCAGAAAAATGAAACACCAACGCCTTAAACCAAGTATCGTATCCAAGCCTATAAACCCAGTCCTTGTGAGGTCGAGATAAGAGGATCAACATGAGTCTGGGGCCAGCCTGTAATATGTGGTAAGACCCTATCAAAAAGGAAAACAAACAAACAGTAAAATGTCACCTTCAACTACGTAGCGAACTCCAGGCCAACCTAGGCTATGCAAGAAACTGTCTCAAAAAAATAATTAGGACAAGGTGAAGCCACTACATGCCTTTAATTCCAGCACTTGGGAGTCAAAGGCAGGAGGATCTCTGGGTTCAAAGCCAGCCTGGTCTACAGATCGAGTTCTAGAATAGTCAGGGCTACTCAGAGAAACACTGTCTTAAAAAAACAAAACAAACAAAAAGTTCAGAGCAATCAAGATGGCTCAGCAGGTTAAAGGCATGTGCTGGCTGGTTTTATGTCAACTTGACACATCAACTAAAGTTATCTGAAAGGAGGAAACCTCAACTGAGAAAATGATTCCATATGATCTGGCTGTAAGGCATTTTCTTAATTACGGATTGATGAGGAGGATGCAACCCACCCTGGGTAGGGCCATCCCTGGGCTGGTGGTCCTGGGTTTTATAAGAAAGCAGACTGAGCAAGCCAGTAAGCAGCACCCCTCCATGCCTTCTACATCAGCTCCTGCATCCAGCCACATTCCCGCCCTGTTTGAGTTCCAGTACTGACTTCTGATCACCAGCAACATTGAAGTGTAAGCCAAATAAACCCTTTTTTCTCCAACTTGTTTTTGGTTTCAATGCAGCAATAAAAACCCAGGGCATTTGCCACTTGCCCAATGATCTGAGTTTGAACCTTACAGCTCACTTCATTGAAGAACTAGTTCGTGAAAGTTGACCTCTGACTTCCTGACTATTTTACACACACACACACACACACACACACACACACACACACACTGTAAAACAAAGCAGTCTTGAGTGCTAGGTGTGGTGGAGCACTCAGGAGGCAGAGGCAGGTGGAACTCTGTGAGTTTGAGGCCAGCCTGGTCTAAGTAATGAGTTCCAAGTCAGCCCTGCTACACAATGAGACCCATATTTTATTTTGTTTTGTTTTGTTTTTTTTTAAAAAAAAAAAAAAAGCCAGCAAAAAATAAATTAAAAAAAAAAAAAAAAGTAAAGCTGGGCGGTGGTGGCAGACGCCTTTAATCCCAGCACTTGGGAGGCAGAGGCAGGCGGATTTCAGAGGCTAGCCTGGTCTACAGAGTGAGTTCCAGGATAGCCAGGGCTACACAGAGAAACCCTGTCTTGAAAAAAACAAAAAACAAAAGCAAAAAAAAAAAAAAAAAAAGCCAGCCATTTTTTCCTATTCTCTATGCTGGCATCCTTTCCTGCAAAAGCAGTGTATTACAAAATGTATCACTTCCAGTAATTTCTTGCTTTGACAGAGCAAGGATCTGTTTCCTACAATGGAAAGACAGAGTGATGAGCTCTTCTCCCTTTTGCATGTGCACACACAAAATAAATTTGCAAAAATTAAATATGCACTAGAAAAGACTTACAATCAATGAATGAGCTAATAAAATAAAAACAAAATTTTTTCTAGAACTACGAGTGAACAGTAAATATTTTAAGTGTTCAACATGAGATCTGGGAAGAAGGTTCAGAGGTTAAGAACACTTGCTGCTCTTGCAAAGGACCTAAGTTCAGTTCCCAGCACCCTACCTACCACAAAAAAACCAAACCAAAACAAAACAAAACAAAAAACAATGAAAGTATAGCCTAATGGCAAAGCACTTTCCTACTGCTGTGAAGACACCAATAGCTAAGGCTTTTACTTGGGCTGCTGATTATAGTTTCAGAGCTGAGTCTATAACCATTGCAGAGGGGAGCATGGCAACAGGCAGGCATGGTCCTGCAGCAGTAGCTGAGAACTTACATTTGATATACAAGGAAGCAGCAAAGAGAGACTCTCAAGCTCACCCCCACTGAAATACCTCCTCTAACAAAGACACATATCTTAATCCTTCCTAAAACCAGTTCTGCCAGGCTTTCAAATATATGAGGGCTATTCTCATTCAAACCACCACACCTATCATATGTAAACTCTGGGTTGTCCCCAGCACCACAAAAAAGAATTAATAGAAATGAAACTAGAATAGTAACTTTAGCAAATAATGTCCATGCCAGGCAGTAGTGGCTCACACTTTTAATCCCAGAACTCTGGAGGCAGAGCCAGGCAGATGAAGGCTAGCCTGGGCTACACAGAAAAACCCTGTCTCAAAAAACAAACAAAAATCAAATGGTATTCATTATAGTTAGCAGATTCACCTGCCATTTCATTCAAGCCTATCATCAGGTACAGTGACATCCCAATGGTACCTGTTTGACAGGTGAGTGCCAGGACTCGGGGGCTGCCTATGAATTAGAGAACACTGAAGAACTAGCACCCTTGACAGCAAGACGGATCAGCAGATAAAAACACTTGCTGCCAATATGATGACCTGCAATTCAATCCCCAGGACCCATATGGTAGGAGAAAATCCACTCCTGAAAGTTGTCCATATATCACCCAAAATTAAACAAACAAAAATTTTTAAGTTCAAGAAAAGAACTAACACCTTTCACACGCACCTACAAACAAACCACCAAACCAGGACCCCAGACTTCACCAGTGACTTCATCACTTTCAAAGCAGTGACATCTGAGGCTAGAAGAGCAATGGTCTGGAAAGTTCAAAGCCAAACAGCAGCAACAAATATTTATTGCTTTGGATCTTGTACCAATCACCCAAGTTCATCCCTCCCAAGGTCCCTCCTCTCCAGTCCCACTACTGCCAGCTTCCAACTGCACTGATGGAGACCAGACAGAGCAATAGCTCTGCTGGCACCACTCCATTCCCAGCTATGGGACATCGTCCCTAATTCTGAATGAAGGTTTCTCTTCCATGCACCCTTCTAGACTTATGCCCACCACTGCTCCCTTGGGCGACTACTCTGTTCCTTCACAAGATAGGCTGTGAGGCTTCAATGGCAGACCAAAGGGTTGGGGATATATATATATAATACATATCTCTAATATCTATATCTATATATATATATAAATGATATATATATCATATGAATGATATATATCATATATATGAATGATATATATATCAAATATATGATATATATTATATATGAATGGTATATATCATATATATGAATGATATATATATCATATATATGAATGATATATATATATCATATATATGAATGATATATATATATGATATATGCATATATGTGATACATCACGTCTAGCATGCACAAGGTCATGGGTTCCAGGCCCAAAACGAACAAACAACAACAAAAACCCCCACATTCGAAAAAAAATAACAAAATCAAAACAATGCTTGCTGGGTACTAGCTTGGTGGTAGAACACTTCCCTAGAATGTACAGGATCAACTTTGATCAACAACACAAAAATTCAACACACTTAGAGGCTCAGGAACAGGAGAAATGACTCAACAGGTAAAGCAGTTGCACTGAAAACTGACCACCTGAGTTTAATCCCAGGAACCCACATGATGAAGGGGAGAACTGACCTCCATACACAAATAAATAAGGAATTGCAACGCTTTAACTAGCTTGGCACTGGTGGCTCACAGCTTGAATCTCAGCGCTCTGGAGGCAGAGGCAGGCAGATCTCTCAGTTCAGCTAAAGCCAGCCTGGTCTACATAGCAAGTTCCAGGACAGCCAGGGCTGCACAGAGAGACCCTGCCTCAAAAACCAAACAAATAAAACCGATTTAATTAAAAAAGAAAACAAACACAAGTGGGCCCAAGGGGCTTGGCTTTGCAAGAGTTTAATCCCAGCACTCAGAGGGCAGAGGCAGGCAGATATGTGTGAGTTTGAGGCCAGCCTGATAAACAGAGTCTCAGGACAGCCAGAGCTACACAGTGAGACCAGAAGGGGGTGGGAGGAGTCAAAACAAACCCAATCCTTCTTAATGAATTAATACACATTCAGGTCAAGGAGAAATGTCCCCATATTTACAGCCCATTCCCCTACCAGACATGTTAACACAAAGTAGGGATTCAACTATGTGCTGGACCAGTCGATAACAGTGCAGGAAGCTTGGCTGAATATGTTATCCCAGCACTTAGGAGGGGGAGAAAGACGAGCATGAGGAATTTAAGACTAGCCTGGTCTACTTGAGGAGGTGGAGGTCAGCCTTGGTTATAAGATCCTGTCTTCAAAATCAGAATAATGATGATGCAGGAACTATTTGCCTAGTTTTTCCCAATCCTATCGGTAAAAAGTAATTCCCTAGTACAAAGGAGGAAACCAAGAGGTTTGGAGAGATTGGCCATTTCGCCTAAGGTCACACAGCTAGCTGACAGCCAGCGCTGGGCATCAAACTCAAAGCCTGTCAATTCAAACAAAAAAAACTTGTTTCCAGTTCCTGAGAAGTCATTGGAGGTAAAAGCCGATGCCTTCGGACCCGCACAGACACTTGCCTTCGATGTTTTAAAATAAAAAACACTATCTGAAAATGGAACGAGCCAAGGGACTCAAAAGAAAAACAATGCCGCCGTGAGCAAACGTTTCCAGGCAGCTTTCACTTTTTAGGCAAATATTTTGAAGCCACGAGAGAAATTCTTTACTTTTCCTTCAAAATCTGCAGTAATGGAATTTATCAAAAATAAAAATAGAAAAGGTGAGGTCTGGGGACCGAAGAAGGTTCATGACTGTGTCCAATCTACACTGGGCATCAATATCTGAAGTAAAATGTTGCTCCCAACGCCCGACCATGGGGCATCACACCCGTTACAAACGAGGCCAGAAAAGCCCACGACACCTAGCCACTGTTGAAAGTTGGGGTTCACAGAAATTAAAGTGGGGAATCTGGACCTCTGGAACGTCAAAGGGAAGGAGCTTTGTCCCAAGACCCCACGAGAACGCGCGTGCGGCCTTCACGCAGCCCAGAGCCACCAGCCTCGCCAGCCACAGAGCCTGGAAGACGCCGCGGTCTCGTTGCACTGCGGCCTGAGCCGCGCGCGCAAGGCTTCTTGACCCTCAGGCGCCGCCGTACCCCGACCCCGCTCTGATCGCCCAGCTGCCCCCTCCCCCTCCCGGCACCTCGGCTTCATTCAAACCGTCTTCCCCTGGCCCCGGGAGCCTCGTTCCGCCCGGGAGTCTCCATTCCTTACCTGGAGGTACCGGCGCCGTAACCTTCCTGGCGCCGCCCCCAACCCTCCACGAGGGGTCGGAGACAGAGTGGGCGTCTCGCTTCTCCTCAGGAAACAAAGAAGCTGTCGCCGCCGCTGCCAAGCTAGTGGGAAAGCCTCGCGCGCGTGCCCGCTCAGCTTCGGCAGGCCGCCCCCCCCCAGCACACACGCAGCCCGCGCGCCCGCTACGCGCGTCCCCGCCTTCCTTTCTACCCAGTCCACTTCTGCTTCCGCTGCCCGTCCGGCCTCGTGCGCGCGCCAGCCCACCCTTCCGCTCCCTGTGCGCATGCCCAGCCATTCGCTGTGCGCATGAGCACCGGTCCTTTGAGGTAGCGAGATGGTGGGCGGTTCCAGAAACCGCACAAGATTCTAGTGCACCGCCCCTGTGGGGCTCTGGGCGGCTCTGCGCAAGCGCACACCTATATCCAAAGCACGAAATTGGGCCTCCAGCCCAGAAGCATGCGCAAAAGGGGCGGCACTGCGGCGACGCTTAAGGTTGGGGGAGGGGGCTGGGTGGTCTAGATGGGAGATAGTAATGATGAAAGGCGATTCTTTAGCCTCGGAAATGAGCACCTAAGGGGGGAAAGTGAAGCCCAGAGATGGCCAGACTGTCCAAGGACAGGGCAGAGCAGACGCGGAACTAAGGGCAGGCTTGGGAAACGCTTTGATCCTGGCGCGGCCCTGCCTGCTCTGCAAGGCTCTGCCCTTACCACATTTCCTGCAGAACCTGCTAAGGCCCAGTAATTAGCTTCCCAAATATTTATTGAGCAGCAATAGGCTATGAGCCGCTCTCTGGTTCACAATCTGTGGGGAGCCGGATGAATAAGTAAAAAATACACAGGGTGTAAGGAAGAAATAGCCGTGGTCACAATTTTCCTTACGATTTCTGATGTGTTTATAAAAAGATAAACAGTATGTTCTGTGGGTGTGTGGTGAGGTATGGGGGAAGGGGATGTCTCATGCCCATGCCGAGGCATCTCTTCCTGAGGGAACCAGCCACACCCGGTATAGTATAGCATAGAGTTTATTCAGGGTATAGGGAGGGGAGCCAGGAGAGTAGTTGAGGCAGGAGAAAGTAGAGAGGAGAGGGAGAGAGAGAGAGGAGAGAGAGAGAGAGAGAGAGAGAGAGAGAGAGAGAGAGAAGAGGCTGGCCATGAGCGCATGGAGAGAGTGGGAAGGGAAGGGGAGAGGGGACAGAGGGATCAAAAGAGCAAGCGATCACCAGAGAGAGGAGAGGGCAAACAGCCCCTTTTATAGTGGGTCAGGCCTACCTGGCTGTAGCCAGGTTAACTGTGGGGTTGGAGTTTAGACAGAATGCTAACAATTTCGAAGAAAGCCATTATCCTTGGAAGGATGACTGAGTATGGAACTCTGTACAAATGTGGAGATTTCCAGGCCTCTGGTTGGGTTTTAAAAATATTTGGTGTTGGCCAGACAGGGTTTGGGAGGCAGAGGCAGGTGGACCTCTGAGTTTGTTACCAACTTGTTTCTTGGTTTTGTTGCTTGTCTTTGGTTTGTTTTTTTATTAAAGATTTATTTACTTTATGTATATGAGTACACTGTAGCTATCTTCAGACACACCAGAAGAGGGAATCAGATCCCATTACAAATGGTTGTGAGCCACCATGTGGTTGCTGGGAATTGAACTCAGGATCTCTGGAAGAGCAGCAGTGCTCTTAACCGCTGAGCCTTCTCTCTAGCCCTCTTGGTTTGGTTTTTAAGACCCACGTTTCAGCTGGGCGGTGGTGGCGCACGCCTTTAATCCCAGCACTTGGGAGGCAGAGGCAGGCAGATTTCTGAGTACTGAGTTCAAGGCCAGCCTGGTCTACCGAGTGAGTTCCAGGACAGCCAGGACCACACAGAGAAACCCTGTCTCAAAAAACCAAAAAAAAAAAAAAAAAAAGACCCATGTTTCTTTGTGTAGCCCCGACTATCCTGGCATTTGCTCTGTATCTTCCTTCCTGAGTGCTGCTGTCAGAATACAGTTTGATCTTTCTTCTACATAGTGAGGTTCCAGGGCAGCCATGGATATAAAGTGAGACATTCTCTAAATAAACAAACAAAAAAGGCTGTTTTCTGTCACAAAGTAGAACAAAAAATGTTTCAGGCCATTAAATCACTGGCACTGTTCCCCCTGCTACTGCTTCCTAAAATGCTAGGATTACAGCAGACTCAGTCTACCAAGACTGGCCGACTCGTGGTATTTTTGGTTGGCTGCTTTTTTGTTTTTGTTTTTTCGAGGACAGAGTTTCTCTGTGTAGCTCTGGCTGACCTGGAACTGGATCTTGAGACCAGGGTGACCTCGAACTGAGATCTACCTGCCTCTACCCCCCAAGTCTGGGACAAAAGACATGCACCACCACATCCAGCTCAGTTTTGGTTTTAAGGTTTGTTTTCAGACAGGGTTTGGTGGCATTTGTCCTTAATCGAAGCAAGCTGATCTTTCTTTGTGGCCAACTTTATCCACATAGTGAGTTCAGGCCAGCCAAGGTTACACAATGAAATTTTCTTCAAAAAATAAATTTTGGTGGCTGGCAAGATGGCACAGCAGTTAAGAGCACTTGCTCTTACAGAGGACCCACATTCTTTTCCCAACACTTCTGGGGGGCGAGGCTACCTATGAAGCCAGAACTGCTTTCAACTTAGGAGCCTCCGACACTTTCTCCTGAGTACTAGGATTACAGACAACACCATGTCCAAATTACATACTAGAATTTTTTTTTGTCTCCAGAGTGCTGTGATTAAAGGTATTTGCTACCATTACTATCCATACTAGATTTTTTATTTTATATTAAATTTTTTTAAAAAAATGTTTTTGCTTTTTGTTTTTCAACACATGGTTTCTTTGTGTAGCTCTTTATTGGCTGGCCTCAAATTTGGAGATTTGCTTGCTGTTGTCTCCTGAGTGCTGGGACTAAGGTGTACACCATCACCACCTGGCTAGATTTCTTTTTTTAAGTATCATCTTTTACTTAATGTATAATTCTTGCTTCTAGTGTGTGACTAGCAGGCATGAAACCCTGGGTTCCATCACCAACACTGAGTAAACTAGGCATATAGGCATAGAGATACATACCTGTTGTCTCAGAAATAGAAATGTAGAGGCACAAAGATCCGTAGTGCAAAGTCATCCTCAGCTACAAAGTGAATTTGAGACCAGCTGGGCTATATGAGACTTCTTCAAAAGAGAAAGTGGGTGGGAGGTGGGTGGTGATAAACAGAGACCAGGCTGCTTGGCTATCAAGTGGGCAACTCTGTGAAACTCTTAACCTGCATCAACAAATTGGGTCTTTTCCATTCCAGATAGGTACATACCAAGAAAATCATGAACAAGAGTACAAATATATAAAGAAGCTGGACCAGATATAAGCCAGACTTCATTGTTAGCACACAAGTATGCTGGATGCAACATCAGGTCTTGTCTTCTCCATCTGTAAAACGAAAGCAGTAACTTTTACTAGGAACCCTCAGGACCAAGCCAACTGACAGCTTTCTTTTTCTTTTTGGTTTTTCGAGACAGGGTTTCTCTGTGTAGTCCTCCTGGCTGTCCTGGAACTCACTCTGTAGACCAGGCTAGCCTCGAACTCAGAAATCCACCTGCCTCTGCCTCCCAAGTGCTGGAATTAAAGGCGTGCGCCACCACTGCCTGGCTAACTGACAGCTTTCTAAACCTTATTGTTGAGGAAGTGGACAAGTGGGGTCTGGACCTCTTTATTGTCCTGGTTAGTTTTGTCAACTTGAAACACACTTGAATCACCATGGAAAAATGAATCTCAGTTGACAAACTGCCTCCATTAGACTGGACTGTGCTAATGTGTATGAATGATTGCCTTGACTAATGAATGACTGATGTGGAACCATCAACCCACTGTGGACAGCACAATCCCTATGCAGATGGGTCTCAGCCATGTGTAAGAAAGCCAGCTGAGCGTATACCAGTGAGCAAAGCAGTAAGCAACATTTCTCCATGGTTTCTGCCTCTATACTCCTGCCTTTAATTCCTGCACTGACTTCTCTCAATGATGGAAGTATAAGCTGAAAAAAAGTCTTTCCTCTCCAAGTTGCTTTTGGTCTATCACAGTTACAGAAAAGTAATAAATACAGTTTCCTTTTCCATTTAACTTTTTTTTCAATTCTGTTTATTTATTGAGAAAGGGGTGTGTGTGTGTGTGTGTGTGTGTGTGTGTGTGTGTGTGTGTGGCCCCACTGTCCTGGAAATGGCTCTATAGACCAGGCTGTCCTGGAACTCACAGACATCCACCTGACTCTGCCTTCCATTGCTGGGATTAAAGGCATGTGCCACCACTTCCAAGGTAAAATGGGTTTTAAAAAAATTATGGGCACACACTTTTAATCTCCTAGCACACGAGAGGCAAGCAGATACTTGTTTTTTGTTTTTGGGGTTTTTTTTTTTTTTTTTTTTTTTTTTTTTTGGTTTTTCGAGACAGGGTTTCTCTGTGTATCCCTGGCTGTCCTGGAACTCACTCTGTAGACCAGGCTGGCCTCGAACTCAGAAATCTGCCTGCCTCTGCCTCCCAAGTGCTGGGATTAAAGGCATGCGCCGCCGCCGCCACCACCACCACCCGGCTTGTTTTTGTTTTAAGATTTATTTATTTTATGTATGTTGAGTACTCAATACGCTGTCACTTACTTCAGACACACCAGAAGAGGGCGTCGGATCCCATTACAGATGGTTGTGAGCCACCATGTGATTGCTGGGAATTGAACTTAAGAGCCAGTGCTCTTAACCACTGAGCCATCTCTCCAGTTCACAGCAGATATTTGTGAGTTTGGGACCAGCCTGTGTGTGTAGGTATATGCACATGAGTGCAGGTGCCCACAGAGGCTAGAAAAGTTGATTCCTACTGCAGCTGGGGTTATAGACAATTGTCAGCCACCTGATGTGGTCACTGGGAATTGAACCCTGGTTCTCTGCAAGAGCAGCAAGTTTGGTTTTGTTACTGTTTGTTTGTCTGTTTTGGGGGGGTTGGGTTTTTTTTTTTTGTTTTTTTTTTTGGGTTTTTTTTTTTTTCAAGGCAGAGTTTCTTTTCATAGCCCTGGCTGTCCTGGAACTTGCTCATTAGACAAGGCTGGCCTCACTCTGAAGACCAGGCTGTCCTGGAACTCAGAGCTCCACCTGCCTCTGCCCTCCTAAGTACTGGAACTAAATGCATTTGCCACCACATTGGCTGGGGGCATTTGGAAACAGGGTCTCATTATGTAGTCCTGGCTGTCCTAGAACTCTCTATGTAGATCAACCTGGCCACAATCTCAGAGATCATCAGCCTGTGTCTGGCTCTCAACTGCTGAGATTAAAGTCATGCACCACCACTGCCTGGTTCACCTTGAAATTCTTAAAAAAAAAATTGTTTATTTTAAATATGTGGATACACTGTCGATTCAGACACACCAGAAAAAGGCATCTGATCCCATTACAGATGGTTGTGAATCACTGTGTGGTGGCTGGGAATTGAACTCAGGACCTCTGGAAGAGCAGTCAGTGCTCTTAACTGCTGAGTCATCTCTCCAGCCCTCATCTTGAAAATTTTTAAAAATACTTTTTATGGGGCCAGAGAAATGGCTCAGTGGTTGGGAGCAGAGTCTGCAGTTTGCTGTTCGATCACAGGCTCAGGATTTTAACTTACACATATTTGAAAATTAAGAAAAAAAAATCACCAGGTGGTGGCGCATGCCTTTAATCCCAGCACTTGGGAGGCAGAGGCAGGCAGATTTCTGAGTTCGAGGCCAGCCTGGTCTATAGAGTGAGTTCCAGGACAGCCAGGAGTACACACAGAGAAACCCTGTCTCGAATAACAAAACAAAACAAAACAAAACAAAAAACAAAAAAAAAAAGAAAAGAAAAAAAATCAAGCAGGGAGATTGTTGCAGGGTTTGCAAAGGGTTGATGAGGCTATGAAACTTGTGGGGTCATTGAAGCCTGACTTGTCACTCCAGCTGTCATTCCAGGAAATGCTTATAGAATTACTATGGATTTGGAGGATTGTTTTTCTACTGTTCCTTTGCATCCTGGTGACTGTGTGTGTGGGGGGGTTACATTTAGTGTGCCTGCTTGTAATTTTAAATAATTCATGAAGTGATATCATTGGAAAGTTTTGCCTCAAAGAATGGCTAATAGCACTACTTTATGTCAAAAATTTGTTGCTGCTTCAATACAAGAAATTAGAACTTTGAATCTTTTAGTGTATATTATTCATTATATGGACATTTTATTAGCTGATTCCTCTGAAGTTTTACTATGAGCCTTTGTTCTTACACAACAAGCTTTAAAATTTTGTTGCTCCAGAAAAGATTCAAAGGCAATATCTTTTTCAGTATTTGGGACATCAGTTAGTTATATCCCAAACAAATTGTGGCATAGAAAATTCAAGTAAAAAAAAGATAATTTACTTACTTTAAATGATTTTTTTTTGATTTTTCGAGGCAGGGTTTCTCTGTATAGCCTTGGCTGTCCTGGAACTCACTCTGTAGACCAGGCTGGCCTTGAACTCAGAAATCCACCTGCCTCTGCCTCCCAAGTGCTGGGATTAAAGGTGTGCGCCACCACCCGGCTTCCCCTTGACAATTAACTAATGAGGAATGAATAGCTTTGCAGAAAGTAGAGAAAGCTATTAGACAACAACGGATACATTATATAGACTTATCAATTGTTGGCTCCTTGCATCCTTGCATCCTTGCATCACGTGCCCACAGCAATCCTTTGACAAAAGGGACCATTAATGTGGATTCATCTTTCTTCATCTCCAAGTAAAGTTTTAACATCCTATTATGAAGCTGTTGCTGTGTTAATACAGAATTGTAGGATAGAATCACAGAAATATTTTGTGAAAAAAACCTGATGAAATATTTATTCCTTATTCCAAACAGCAATTAAATTGGTTATTGCAGAATACTGATATCTGGCTTATTGCATGTGCAAATTTTTCAGGCAAAATTGATAATCATTATCCAAAAGGCAAGGTGTTAGAATTTTCCTCTATGCGTGCAACCCATAGAAAATGCACTTACTGTATTTAGAGATGGCTCATCTAGTGGAAAGGCAGCATATGAAATTGGATCACATGTTCATTCTCTTGAGTTTCCCTTGCTTCAGCACAAATAATTGAACTACGTGCTGTAGCCACTGTTTTTGAAATACTGAAAAATCAAGCTTTTAATTTGTATACTGATAGCCAATATATAGCTCATGGTTTACAATTACTTGAAACTGTTCCTTTTTTAGATACTGCTAAATCTCAAGTTTTGCAATTATTTATGCAAATACAACTCAATTTAAGAGAAAGTACTGTTCCTTAAAAGGACTGTCTTTATAGGACATTTAAGAGCTCATACTGGATTGCCAGGACCCTTTAGTGAGGACAATGCCACAGCAGATTTGTATATCAGGCAGATTATAGGCCTTACACAGGAACAATTGGCCATACAATCTCATATTTTTTTTTTTGTAGTATAGAATAGTTTATTCAGGGCATGAGGAGGAGCAGGTCTGCGCTCTCAGAGAAATGTGCTGAAATTACAGATTGTACATGATTTATTAACAGTGCTCAGGCTGGCCGGGCATGGTGGCACACACCTTTAATCACAGCACTTGGGAGTCAGAGGCAGGCGGATTTCTGAGTTCAAGGCCAGCCTGGTCTACAGAGTGAGTGCCAGGACAGCCAGGGCTACACAGAGAAACCCTGTCTCGAAAAAACAAAAAAAAAAAAAATTATTTGTTATTTACTTATTATTGTGGGGATGAGTGCAATGTGATTGATATAATCTCTTTTTTTAAAAAAAGATTTTTTTATGTATATGAGTACACTGCAGCTGTCTTCAGACACAGACTAGAAGAGAGCATTGGATTCTATTACAGATGGTTGTGAGCCACCATGTGGTTGGTGGGAATTGAACTCAGGCCCTCTGGAAGAGCAGCCACTGTTCTTAACTACTCAGCCATCTCATGAGCCCCTGATATAGACTCTTTATGTGGAGGTCAGAGAATAACTTGCCAACAATCCTGACAAGGCAGAAATTAGTTCTTTTCTTCTACTATGTGGGTTCCAGGAATCCAACTTTGGTCCTCAGGCTTAGAAGCAAGAGCCTTTACAAGCTGAGCCATTTCACTAGCCTCCTTTATTTCCCCCAACATGCTGATGTACTGCTGTCATAAGAAGGACAAGAGGGGGCTTGGCCCTTGCCCTTAAATGCCACTTGTGACAGGTCTTTCCTGATTGGTCTTTGTTCCACACCTTATTTGCATATACACATGTAACCAATCAGAACCCACTTGGTCTAGATCCCAAAGTGCAGAGCCTCTGAACTTTCAGACTCTTCTGTAGTTGATTGGTTCTAATGGTATTTGTGTTAATTTGGCTTCCCAAATTACACGGGACCACACATCTGCCTGCAAGATGCTGAGGGTCCCTGCCCCCAGGTGGCTTTGATTGGTGAATAAAGTTGCTGGTGGCCAATGGCTGGGCAGAGAGACAGAGACAGGACTTTAGATTTCCAGGGCAAGGGAATCACGGGAAGGGGAAGGAGGATGATCTAGTACTGCCATGACAAGGAAGCAGGAGGATCAAGACAGGAAAGCTGCAGAAGACAGAGTGACAATCATGGAAGAGCTGGGGAAGAGCAGCCCCAAGGGGCCTCTCCCCGATTAGGTCTAGGGTAGCAGAAATGGAATATAGATTTTAGTAAGTAATAACTCAGGAGTATCAGAGGGGAGGTGTTAGCAACATGGAAGTTTGGGAGTGGCCCAGTCATTGAGCCACTTAGGGCATATTAAAAATAAGGCTGTGTGTGTGTGTGTGTGTGTGTGTGTACATGTATGTGTGTGTGCATGTGTGTGCATGTGTGTGTATGTGTGTGTGCATGTGTGTGGGGTGTGTGTCTTTCATTTGGGAAATTGGGGCAGGATCAAGAAGTGTGCACATCCACCAGGGAGCTTAGAGTGGATTAACCAACTACCACTACACATTTCAGATCTGACCTCTGAGCCCGACTACAGATGGGAATTCTCTCCTGCTGGACCAGGGGGTGGCTTGCTCCTTCCTGTCCCTAAACTTGCTAATGGCATCTACAATGGTCCCGACTCCATATTTAAGGAGCTAGCCGATTTTCCTGTGTCCAAATGTGTGCTTTCCATACCTGCTTCAAGAATGGTGTGTGCAGGCAGGGAAGAATGAACACATGGGAACTTTACTTGGGAGTAACAGCTCACACTGGATAGGATCAGTCAGTATACAGCCATAACAGCCCAGACAAGAAAACAGAAGACCAGAACTTCCTGATCAGCTTGGGATACAGTCTCTGTACCTTGTGATCCTAATTGGTCACATCTGTGTAGTAAATGAGGTGTAAAACGAAAAACCAATCAGTAATGCCCTGACAAATGTGGTGTCAAAAGACAAGGGCCAAGCCTTCTCTTGGCTTTTTTTTTTTGGTTTTTCGAGACAGGGTTTCTCTGTGTAGCCCTGGCTGTCCTGGAACTCATTCTGTAGACCAGGCTGGCCTTGAACTCAGAAATCCACCTGCCTCTGCCTCCCAAGTGCTGGGATTAAAGGCATGTGCCACCACTGCCCAGCTTCTCTTGGCTTTCTTATTGCAAAGAGTTCTCAGCCTAGAGGGTGGAAATGCACTAGTTGTAGCTGGGACTTTGAAACAGTTTCTAGTGACCTAAGTATCACACCCAGGGCTGCAGTTGTGTCCCCTGCCTGAAGCTGTGCTCCCAGAGTTGTCTCAGCTGGATAGCTACTAGAGAGCATTGTCAGGGATAGCAACGTCCTGCCAAGGCAGAGGACCTGTGTGCGGTCCCTAGGAGCCACATGGTGGAAAAATAACCAATTCCTCCAATCTGCACACACGTGACCACACACATAAATATTGTTTTTTGTTTTTTTGTTTTTTTGTTTTTTTTTTGTTTTTTCGAGATCGGGTTTCTCTGTGTAGTCCTGGCTATCCTGGAACTCACTCTGTAGACCAGGCTGGCCTCGAACTCAGAAATCCGCCTGCCTCTGCCTCCCAAGTGCTGAGATTAAAGGCGTGCGCCACCACCGCCCAACAAATATTGTTGAAATATCCCTTCTACAGCAAAGAGGGACCCCTCAGGAAGCTCAGAAGACACAACAGAGTGAGAAACTAGGAAGGGATGCGCTTTTGAAGTTGGACTAAATACATTGTGCATTATGTCTATGGAGGCCGGGGGTAGAAGCTGGGCGTTTAAATGAGAGCGTCCTGCATAGGTTTATGTTTGAATGACTTGTCCTTGTCTGATGGAACTTTTTGGTGAGAATTAAGAGTGTGGCCTTGTTGAAATAGGTATCACTGGGAGTAGGCTTTGAAGTTTCAAAAACTCACAGCCACCTCATTCCTGATTAGTGGCTCTCGGCTTCTGCTTCAGTGCTATGCTTGCCTGCTGCCTGTTTTGCACCATGATGACTGTAGACTCTACCCTACTGTGAGCTCATATTCAATGCTTTTTTTATAAGTCGT
Source organism: Rhabdomys pumilio (assembly GCA_030674055.1). Lineage (NCBI taxonomy): Eukaryota > Metazoa > Chordata > Mammalia > Rodentia > Muridae > Rhabdomys > Rhabdomys pumilio. The sequence continues at coordinate 73,986,370 of JANHMN010000006.1, forward strand.
CTTGGTCATGATGTAACTAAGTCACTGAGTAGGCTTCACAACATGAGTTCAGATACCTAGAACTCAAGTAACCCTGGACACAGTAGTACAGTGGGTGTGTACAGCACACTGAAGGGGACATGGAAGACAGAAGACAGGAAAATTCCCAATAGTCTGTGTGCCAGCTAGCTTGACTGACACACAGAAGTATGTGTGTCATTGAGAGGCCCTGTCTCAGGGTCGAAGGCACTTGCTGCCAAACCTGACAACCTGAGTTCAATCCCAGAACCCACACGTGGAAGGAGAGAATACACTTCTGAAAAGTGCCCTCTGATCTCCACACAAACACCCTGGCATTTACACACACACATAAATACATAATTCATAAATGCATGAAAAATTTAAGTTGGGCAGTGGTGGCTCACACCTTTAATGCTAGCACTCAGGAGGGAGAAACAGGTGGATCTCTGAGTTTGAGGCTAACCTGGTCTAAACAGTAGGTTCCAGGACAGCCAGGGCTACAAAGAGTAACTCTGCTTCAAAAAAAGTTAAAAAGAGACCCTGTCTCAAATAAGGTAGAAAGAACCAACACCAAGGTTATCTTCTGACCTCCATATACCTAAACTCACACAGATGAATACAGAGAACACAGAGATATACACATACACACACAGAGACATTCACATATACATAAATGCACATATATATACTGGGTTGGAAAGAGGGATAGAGGGAGGGACAGACATACACAAACACACACAGATAGAAACACATACATGTTCAAGGTCACCCTTGAGTACTGGGCATATTTTAGGAGTCAGTCTCAGCAACATAAGCCTCTGTCTAAAAAGAAAAAAAAATAAAAATATTTCTTTTATGTATGTTAGTATGCTGTCATTCTCCTCTGGTGAGAGGAGGGCATTGGATCCCATTACAGATGGTTATGAGCCACCATGTGGTTGCTGGGAATTGAACTCAGGACCTCTGGAAGAGCAGCCAGTGCTCTTAACTGCTGAGCCATCTCTCCAGCCCCAAGAAAAATTTTTAAAAACTTAAATTTTACTTTGTTTTCTCTCTCTCTTTTTTTTTTTGTCTTTTTTCCTCCAGAGCTGAGGACTGAACCCAGGGCCTTGCACTTGCTGGGCAAGCACTCTACCACTGAGCTAAATCCCCAACCCCTTGTCTTTCTTTTTTAAGAGTGGGTCTCACTATGTAGTCCTGGCTGTCCCAGACCTCACTCTGTAGACTAAGCTGGCTTCAAACTCAGATTCATCTGCCTCAGCCTCCTGAGTGCTAGGATCAAAGGCTTGTGCCTCTATGTGGAACTTGTGTTTTGTGATTATTGGAGTGTGCTGTCAATAATCCAGATCACTCCCTGTAAGTGCTCTTTAGGTCCTCATGGCCCCAGCTGCCACAAACTGAAGCACCCTCCAACAGCGTCAACCCAGATCATTGCAACTTAAGCCTTGAGCCACTCACTGGTTAGTAGTTAGTGGGGTTTTCTTTTCCTTATTTCTTTTTTTGAGACAGGGTCTCATGGTGTAGCCTTAAACATCACAGAAACACACCTGCCTCTGCTTCTCAGACTCTATCTCTCAAGTTTTGTTCTTTTCAAGATAGGCTCTTAGCATCTCAGGATAGCCTGTAATTCCCTAGGTAGTCTTGAACTGATCCTCTTGCCTAAACCTCCTGTGTGCAAAGATTACAGGTGTAAGTCAATACCATGCCTAGTTTGAGGTACTGGACGTGAATGAATGCTAGGCAAACATTGTCTCAACTGAGCCTCATCCCCTTTGAAATTGTTTCTTTGTTTTATTATCAAAGAAGCTAGTCTACCTGCTCTGCTGAGCCTTGGTCAGGGCAAAACAGAGAAGCCCTAGCTGGGCATGTGGGGGGCTCTAGCGCCCTCTGGTGTCCTTTCATCAGAACAAGCACATGCATGACCACCCCAAAGTCCATTTCTGTTGTAGAGTGACCAAATGCTAGCCATGGGACATGCAGGCAGTGGCATATATTTTTTGGTAAAAAGAAACAAAGGGCTGGAGATATGGAGCAGTGGGTAAAGTACTTGCTGTCCAAGTGTAAAGACTGAATCTGACCTCTGGGACCACGTGAGAAGCTGGAAATACCAGTGTTCCCGGCTGTAGTCCCATCATTGGGGAGGCAGAAGTTTGCTCAGCTTGCTTTCTTACAGAACTCAGGACCACCAGCTCAGGAACAGAACCATACACAGTAGGCTGGGCCCTCTCTCATTGATCACTAATTTAAAAAGTCCCCTACAGGCCTGTCTACCTACAGTGCAATCTTATCTCCTCTCAGATGCTAGCCTGTGCCAAGTTGACATCAAACCATCCAGCACATCATACACCTGGCTGCTCTTGGAAAGGACCCAGATTTCGTTCCCAGTATCCATGTTGGGGTTAAAGAGATAGCAAGTGTGCTTAAGGGACCCAGATTCAGTTCCCAGCTCCATATGGTGGCTCACAACCACCTGTAACCCCAGCTCAAAGGAGACATCCTCTTTAGACATCCAATGGCACTACATACGTGTTTCACAGGCAAACATCCATAAACTAATCTAAAAGTAAAATCTTCAAAAAATTATCCACTCTTCCCCGGTGTGTTGTATGCATGTGTGTACTCAGAGACATCATGGTCTGTGTGTGAGGTCAAAGGATAACCGTGGAGTTCTCTCCTTCCACCTTTCTATTGCTTTTGTGTTTTTCCAGACAGAGTTTGTCTTAGCTGTCCTGAAACTAGCTCTGTAGACCATGCTGGCTTCAAATTTATGGAGATCCACCTTTCTCAGCCTCCCGAGTCGCTGGGATCAAAAGTGTATGCTACCACTGCCTGGCTCCTTCCACTTAAAAAACAAAACCAAGACCATTTTTTTTTAACCTTCCTCTCTTCAGGGCCGTCTCCATCCACTCTTGTGGATGCTCTAGGGTTGTGCTTGGTGATCAACATTTACTTGTTTACTACATTGGGTCTCCCCACGAGTTGTGGCTGGCCTGGAACTCACAGAGATCTTATTGTCTCTGGTACCAGAATGGGAGCTAGGGCAAGTGTATGCTAGGCAAGTGCTCCCAGTGACATCATCAACACCATTGTGTCATAGCTCAGGCTAGCTTTAAACCCAATATAATCCTCCTGCCTCAGCCTCTTCTTGGCTGCGCGTAACAGGTGCAAGCCACTGTGCCTAGCTTTATACTTCATTATTTAGGAAATAACAGCAGAAATCTGTGAAAGGTTTTCCTAATCTACTTTCTTGTTGAGGTTTTTTTGTTTCGTTTTGAGATAGGGTCTCATTTAGCCCAGGGTGGCCTTGAACTGGATCAGTACATAGTCGAGGGTAGCCTTGAGTATTAAGGAGTCTCCCTTTAGTTTTACTGCACTCTCAGAGAAATGTGCTGAGATTACAGATTGCACATGATTTATTAACAGTGCTTAGGCTGGCCTGGCGTGGTGGTGCACGCCTTTAATCCCAGCACTTGGAAGGCAGAGGCAGGTGGATTTCTGAGTTCGAGGCCAGCCTGGTCTACAGAGTGAGTGCCAGGACAGCCAGGGCTACACAGAGAAACCCTGTCCCGAAAAAACGGAAAAAAAAAAAAACAAAAACAAACAGTGCTCAGGCTGGAGCCTGGGGCTCCCTACAATGCTAAGTGAACATAGCTGAGCGCTGAGCGTCAGCTACACTTATCACACCATTCCACCTTGGTTGGCTCCCTGGGTGGAGAACCTGCCACAAGAGGGTTAGCTGTGCCTGTCAGGGCATCAAACCTAGAAGGGGTCAGGTGGCTAGCTGAAAACTATAGATCTCAATCATGAAGAGGAGCTTCAGGGACTGGCTCACAAAACACGTGGCTTTAATGGAGAACAGGTAAGGATGACAACTTGGCTGGGTTAAACAAACATTGGTATGTGCAAGGTAGTACCTGGCTGGCTAAGGGCAATGGAGTCTAAGGACTGTCTTCCCCCTCCAGGGCCTACCCATTACCTTGAGAGGTGTCCTTCCAAAGTCTGGGCTGGTGGATGGAACCAATAGCTAAGGTCCCAATGTTTGCCTCTTTTGCAGATCAGGCAAGACACACGTTCTAGGAATGGTTGTGGCCCTTCCCTATGGCACCAGCTTCTGCCACCACATGCCATTCCTGAAGGCCAGTAAATGGATGAAGCAGCTTGTATCTGCTGTGCTTCACAGAATGAAAGCTACATGGAGCTTCCCTAGCCACTCCCATGGGGGTCAGCCAGGCCTGGACAAAGCAGGCACAGCTCTGTGAGTTTGAGGCCAGCTTGTTCCACACGTGAGTTCCAGGACAGCCAGGGCTATATATTGAGACCTCGTTTGGGACTGAGAGTTGGCTCGGCTGTTAAAGAGCATTTGTTGCTCTTGAAGAGGATCCAGGCTTTATGCACACGCGCGCGCACTGACACTCTTTTTTTTTTTTTTGAGACAGGGTTTCTCTGTGTAGCCCTGGCTGTCCTGGAACTCTGTAGACCAGGCTGGCCTCGAACTCAGAAATTCGCCTGCCTCTGCCTCCCAAGTGCTGGGATTAAAGGCGTGTGCCACCACCACCTGGCAACACTTTTCTTTCATGTCCTGTATAAAGGGGCGCCACCAACAGGTGTAATTCAGACCCACTTCAACAGACCCAGATTAAAAGTTGGTCTTCCCAGGCTGGAGAGACAGCTCAACGGTTAAGAGCACTGACTGCTCTGCCAGAGGTCCCGAGTTCAATTACCAGCAACCACATGCACTCTTCTAATGTGTCTGAAGACAGCTGCAGTGTATTAATATAAATAGAAAATAAATAAATCTTAAAAAAAAATAAAGAAAAAGTTGGTCTTCCTACTTCAAATGATTTAATGAAAAAACAAATCCCTCAGGGGTGTACCTAGCCCCTTAGGATTCGGTTAATTCCAGATGTAGTCAAGTTGAAAGCCAAGAAGAACTATTATAACTAATGTAACAAAAGGATGAACAACTGTGCACAGGACATGCCTGTTATCCCAGGACTCAAGAGGCAGAGACAGAGTGAGGAGTTCAAGGCCGTCCTTGGCTACATATAAGTTCCAGACTATATAGGGCTACAGGAAATTGTGTCTCATGACAAAAGAGAGGAGCTGGATTTTGGACCAGAGTTTTAGGTAAGTTACTGAGTAGTATTAGAATTGAGGGTTTTTTCCCCCTTTCAGTTGTGCATGCTGTGTATCTTGTATATGGGTGCTGGAACACATATGCACAGCAAAGGTCAGAGGACAACTCTTTCAATTCTGGGGATCAAACTCTGATTATCAGGCTCAAATGGCAAGCATGTCTACCCACTGAATCATTTTGCTGGCTGGCTTTAAAAAAAATGTTTATAAAAATTATACAGAACCGGGGAAATGGCTCAGTGGACACGACCTGCTGCTCTTGCAGAGGGCCTGGGTTCAGGCACAGCAGCCGCATGGCAGCTCAAAATGCCCTGTAATTTCCAACAGGCGGTGTGATGCCCTCTTCTGACCTTGGTGAGCACTGCACTTAGGTGGTACATATGCATTAATACAGGCAAAACAATCAAAGACATAAAATGAACCTTGAAATGATGTATGAGAGTAGGCATACCCCTGTGGGTCACGCTTGTTGAGGTTACAGGAGAATTGGGGATCAGCCTTTTTTTTTTTGGTTTTTCGAGACAGGGTTTCTCTGTGTAGCCCTGGCTGTCCTAGAACTCACTCTGTAGACCAGGCTGGCCTCGAACTCAGAAATCCGTCTGCGTCTGCCCCCCAAGTGCTGGGATTAAAGGCGTGCGCCACCACTGCCAGGCCGGGGATCAGCCTTTTTTGTTGTTGTTTGAGACAGGATCTTACAATGTAGCTCTAGCTGTCCTGGGAACTCAGGAGATCCACCTGCCTTCCAAGTCTGAGATTACAGGGGTGCATCACCACGCCTGGCAGTTTATGTCTGTTTTACTTGTACATACACAGGCTTTATGCTCTCAGCTCACAGACCAGGGTACAGTATCACCTGGAACTGGAATTAATGGATGGTTGGAAGCCACCGTGTGAGTATTGGGAACCGAACCCAGGTCCTCTGCAACAACAGTAAGTTCTCTTACCCACTGAGCTGAATCTCCAAGTTTGAAGTAAACAAGTTTGAAATAAACCTTTCAAACAAGGTTTATTTATGGCAAAGGATGACATTATTTAACACCTTTTAGCAAGGAGGTGGCGGAATGTGGCCGACAGAGTATTTGCCTTATATCCCATACTATTTGGGGGGAGGAATTGCCCTCCCCCGCAAAATAAAGTATAGCTAGACAGGTTAGGATCACAGACAATAGGCACACCTCTGCCAGGGCATGTTTGTCAAGGTTAGAGGACAACTTCTGGGCATCAGTCTGCAAACTAAGTCACAGGGCTGTGAGCCAGAGTGCGAGTAACTGTCATAGCCTCAAAGAGGCTCACAGAAGCATTTTCCCCGTTTTCTCCCCACAACCCCTCTTCCTCTCAAAGAGAAGGTCTCACTATGTAGACCAGCTGGCCTTGAACTCAGATATAAGCCCACTTATATCAGCCTCCAGGAATGCTGGGATCAAAGGCATCTGTCCAGTCTGTCCCCAAACCTCATTTTTGGAGACAAGATCTCTCGTTGAACTTGACTTGAGCTCGACTGGTTGGCAGGCAAGTTCTTGGTATTTACCTGTCTCCATGCCCCCAGTACTGGGCTTGACTGTGTGAAGGCATGCCCGGCTCTGCATGTGTGTATGGCTACCTCAGTTCAGGGCCACATGCTTATAGTTCACCTGCTAAGCCATCTTCCTTACCTGAATGGTGATTTTCCCCCCTCTCTTTAAAATTGAGATGCATGACATCTTGGTTATCCCCTACAAGGCTGAGGGAACACTGGAAGAAAGGACAGACAAACAGAAGAGCTGGAAGAAGTGGAGAGTGGTATGAAACACTAACTTTCAAGCATGGTCCTGCTGTTGTACTTAAATAATCTGGTGGAATTAATTTTCTCTTTCCATCCATCAAGTGAGAGAGGAAGGGAGAGAAATTTCCTCACTGGTATATTTCCACTGGAAAGGTTTCCATGAGGCTGTAATCAAGTTTAAATCTACACACAAAACCATACAAATAGAAGTGCTGGCTCTAGGGAGGTAAAGGCTAGTTCTAGGTTAGCTCAGAGCCAGCCTGATCTGTATCATTCGAGGCCAGCCAGGATTACATATTCAGACAGACAGACAGTCTCTCTCTCTCTCTTTCTCTCTCTCTCTCTCTCTCTTACACACTTACACACACACACAGGTGCTAACTGGGAAAAGAGGAAGCATATAAGTGGGAGTGGATTGCAAGAAATGGTAATGAAGAGTGAATACAAATATTTTATTTGTACACATGAGTGTACAAATAAAAGTACACATGAGAAAATATTTTAGTGTATCTTATTATGAGCCACCACTAATATACATTAACTAAAATGTAAATCAGATGTGGATTTTTTTTTTTTTTTTGGAACCCGTATTACCTCTTAATTTATTTTGTGTGTGTGAAGGTCACAGGACAACTTAGAGGAGTTCGTTCTTTCTTTCTCACCTGAGTTCCACTCTGGTGGTTGGCTTGGCTGAATATGTCTTCCCCTGCTGAGCCACTTGACCAATCCAGAAGACATGAATTAACATCATCATCTGGCCAGAAGACTTGGACTCAAGACCTACCGTACGCAGGAGGTGGTGGCACATGCCCTTAATCCTCCCACTTGGGAAGCTAAGACTGGGGGGATCTCTTGAGCTCTTGGACAGCCAGGTCTCCAAAAAGCCAGGTGTTGAAAAACCAACCAAATAAAACCAACTTACTGTACTTTCAATATATCTGATAATGAATGAAAGAGGCAAAACACAGAATCACACCACCAGGACGGTAAATAGCGCAGTGTACAGCACATCCTTAGTCTGTGTGAAGCCCTCCCACCATAAACAAACTCATGACCAAGACGACTACTTCATCTCCTGCTTTTAATGACGAGTCACAGTCCACCTGACATGGGTAGTTTTGCTTCCCTAAGATTTTAGCTTGAAATGTCCAACCCATGTGCCCCACCCTGTTCCTTTCCAACTGTTTCCGGGCTCCCTGCAGTATAATGACATATGACTCCACTTAAGCTCTCAGCTCAGAACATGTTCCAGCCTTCTACCACGCTTGCAATTGCTGCCACACACATATACAGTAAAATCTGTTTGCCTCTGTATCTGTCTTCTGCACTGACAGTAATATACAATGTTACTAGTTAAGACAAGGCCTCTGTGTCTGTCT
>JANHMN010000006.1:73994656-74021097 GCA_030674055.1 Rhabdomys pumilio
AATGTTACTAGTTAAGACAAGGCCTCTGTGTCTGTCTTCTGCACTGACAGTAACATACAACCTTACTAGTTAAGACAAGGCCTCTATGTCTGTCTTCTGCACTGATGGTAATATACAACATTACTACTAGTTAAGACAAGGCCTCTGTGTCTGTCTTCTGCACTGATGGTAATATACAAAGTTACTAGTTAAGACAAGGCCTCTGTGTCTTCTGCAGTGACAGTAATATACAATGTTACTAGTTAAGACAAGCAAGGTCAGACATCCTCTAGGACTACATAAGGAGACCATTAGACAAAACAAAACACAAGGACTGGGGGACAGTGCTTGCCGAGTATGCACAAGCCCCTGGATTTAATGTCTAGCCCAAGTACTCAACAATAATAAAAACCACACAATAGAAACATTTCACTTCACTTGTGAAGTGCAGGCAAGAGGATCCATTACTCAGTCGTCCTTTGTTATGCAGTGAGTTTGAGGTTGGTCTGGGCTGTGAGACCACTTCTCAGAAACAAACCAAACCAAAAACATCCGATTTGAAAAGCAGACAAATCTCTGAATTTAAGGGCAGACTGTTCTTCATAGCCAGTTCTGGGGAAGCCAGTGTAACAAACAAACCAAAAAACCCTACAACAAACAAAAACCTCAAACACATAGATTTCAGCTACAACTGAAAAAGAAAAATCTGAGGTTAGGCGCACTGGCACATGACTTTAGTCCCAATCTTGAGAGGTGATTTAGGATTTTAAAAATATGTGTGTGGGTGTTTTGTCTGTGCACCATCACGTGCCTACCTAGTACCCAAGGAATCCAAAAGAGAACGTTAGATTTCCTGGACTAGAGTTACAGATCAGGCTGTTGAGAACTGAATCTAGGTTCTCTAAAGGGAGGAACAGTCAGTAGTCTTAGACTAGCCTGGGCAACACAGCCAGACCTTCCTCAAAAAAAAAAAAAATTCACAGATACACACTGCCAAAAGAGGGTTTGGGGGATTGGTCTTAGGATCTTGGGAGTCACTGGCAATCAAGACGTCTTTGTAGCCCCATCCATGAACAGGACAAATGCATGGGCAGAGTACACTGTGGTGCACTAGAGCTGATGCAGGAGTCAGGGAGTCACATTCTCAAAAACCAACCAAATAAACAAAAACCCCCAAACAAAAAGTCCATTTTTGTTCTGTTTTTGCAGTGCTGGAAATGCAAGCCAGAAACCCAGGCGTGCTAGACAAATGCTCTACCCTTGAAGTACAACCTCAGCTGCAATAGGCTACACAGCACAGGTTCCTTACTAGTGGTTCTGGGAGCGATAAGCATAATAAGGTCAAATGCTTCAGCTCTTCTCCATATTCAAGAGCAGTTCTTCAGCTCTTCTGTATCTCTAAGACCAGCAAGGTTCCCAATTTGCTTCGGCTAACAGGAAAAATCGAGGACTTCCCACAAAATCACAATGAAGGTATTTTCTCTCTATACATCTCACCAATTGCACCATCCGTGGCCAAGAGTTTGCCTGGGCCTGGTGACCTGGGGGCAGCCTTCGGTTTCATCTGGAAACATCAGAAAGAACCAGTGAATCAGCTTCGCTCAAAGCTAGCCTATCCTTTTTCTCCTTCTGTAGCACCTGCTCCTCCCACAGCGCCTGGTCCACTTGATCGTCGGTGAGTACGATCGGCTTGTACTTCTCCTCAAACAGCCTCTCATTGGCCTCAGAGTGCAACTGATGAGGCCCAACAACGCGGAGGTGCGCAGGCAGGTGGAGAAACTCGTCGTCGTTGATGTCGCAATCATGCATGCGGTTCTCCAGGATCCACCAGCGGCCCACGAACCCCACGTCGAGGACCCGGCCGGGAAAGTCGACCCAGCGTGGCTGCAGGTAGCGGCAGCGGGCCTGGTAGAGGCTGGCCTGTGAGTCGAAGGGCGCTTCGTAAACCAGCGAACAGAACCCCAGGTTCACGTGACGCAGCCGCCCGCGGCCCCTCAGCCACAGCAGGCGCTGCAAGAACGCTTCCGAGTGGCGGTTGCGTGTGGCCGGCGCCAACAGCAAGAGAGAACCCGATGCGTCAAGCAAAGCCTCCTCGAATGCCGCCTCACTGGGCGCCAGCGCGCAACACGCAGCAGCACCGCCCAGCAGTCCCATGTACACCGCCGCGCGGCCCGGTCGAGCTCGCGCCGCAGCCGCCGCGTCTCCGCAGGCCTCGGCGTAATCCCGAAGCAGTGCGCGGGCCCAGGTGCCTGAGGGGAAAGAAGCGCCTCGGTGACAATGATTCAGCCACTCGGGCCACCCACCCTGCAGCCTTCTGCCACTACTCACCCAGTCGCGTCCACACCCCTGGCTTAACCACCACGGTCGTGGCACCACTTGCCTCTCCTCCCGCTTCACTGCGCCCACGGGACCAGAATCTCTTGAGAGCTGCTGTCACCATCGTTCTCCGGCGGTTCCTCAGCCGAGTGGAAATGTATAGTGTCGGAATGAAAAAGTACGGAGAGGAGATCCTGCGCAGGCGCAAGATACAGGAAGTAGTTTCCCACTGGAAGACAGTAGGAGACGGACCTAGTGCCGGATGTTGCCGTTGCGTGAGAAGGGTGGGCTCTGACGGGTAGGCAGGCGACGCGCACGCGCACGGAGCAAGAGCCACGCCAGCTTAGGTACCCTCAGGTGAGGAAGGTGGGGTGCATTTGCAGGGACCTGGCTTGGAGCTGAAGCTTCATTTCGCACTTCGTGTGTTAGGCTCCATGTAGGAGTCCAGACGGGAGCGTCAGTCTTGGGGAGGGCTGTGGGACTGATGCGGTTCTGTCCACAGAGTGCGATGCGGTGACACCTCCAAAGAATCATGGCAGCGGCTGACGAACTGGCCTTCCATGGTGAGTGGAGCCCGGAAGTGGTCAGAGCTCCTACTTCTGTCCTAGGCTAGAACCTCAGGCTGCTGGGTCCCAGACCTCAGGTTCATCCTTGCGCTCAACTCCTGCTCCTTCCATGAACTCAAAAGGCACGTCACAGCCTCCAACTCTGCACAGGACCTAAATTGAACCCCATCTTAGTAGACGAATAAACCTACCTATGTATCAAAACTGAAGAAACTCAGCCATTAGGGGAGGGCGATGAAACAGCCATAGTCCCAGTAGATGAATAAACACTGGGCCAAAGAAAATTTCAGACTCCAAACACCTATGCCCATATTCCCTCTCTGTAGAGTTCGAGGAAGCCACAAATTTGGCAGAGACCCCAGATGCAGCTACCACTAGTCAAAGTGCTGGGCTGACCTCCCGAGATCACGTGGCTGTGGCTGTGGGTTCAGACATTGGCTATGGGGCCGAAGTAGGGGAGGAAGACGATGACAAGACATCAGTGAGTCTCCTAAGCCCCAAGGCTCTGCCTCTGTCCTTACCCTGGCTGAGCCAGGGTCTGAAAGTCTTTGTCTTATAGCTTCTACGGGAAGAAAAGCCACAGCCAAGATTCTGGACGTTTGACTACTATCAGAGCTTTTTTGATGTGGACACCTCCCAGGTGAGTCATGGGACATTGGTGGTGAGAACTTGGGAATTTCTTGGGGTTCAGCCACTATACTTGGGAACTGAATTTGGATGGGATGGGTATGGTGGGACTGAAAGGCAAAAGCTGGGCTACAAAGTAGATGTGGATGGATGTGTGTCTTAAAGCCAGTATGTTTCCCAATCAGGCCAGCCTCTAATAATAAACCAGGTAGGTCTACTGAGAGGGTACATCCTGGAGATGTAAGAGGGAGACCATCCAGAACTTAGGGACTGTTCTTACTTGACTGGGAGGAAAGACTGCAAGAAGCTGAGAGCAAGGTGGCAGGCCTGAAATCCACCTTCATAGTGGTGACATGTTCAAGCTTGTTCAGGTAGGATGTGCTGGCAAGATAGTGAATGCCTCTCAGAATGCCAGGATTCTCATTCTGGACCTTGGGCTTTGCTCTCCAGGTCTTGGACAGGATCAAAGGCTCTCTGCTGCCCCATCCTGGCCACAATTTTGTGCGGCACCACCTTAGAAATCGTCCTGACCTATATGGTAAGGGGCAGGGGTGTTTGAATCAATGGCGTATTCACTCAGCATGGGACTGTGCCAGGCCCTGAGAGGGCAGTCATGCACAAAGAGCAAAACTTGTGTTTAGTTGAGGGAGACACCAAGATGGGAAGCAGAAAGTGGTAGCTCTGGCTAACTCAGGGAGAATGGCATTGTTGTCTGGTATAGGGAAGTCAGGAAGGTCCTTGAGTAGGGTAAGCAAATGAGTCATGCTGGCATTGGTGGTGAAAGGCTTAGAAGAGGACCCAGAAAGCGTCTAGGTGCCATGGTGGAAACAACTGAGTTGCATGGTGGCAAATGTCATTGCAGTGGAAGGAGGAGCTGGGAATTCATGAGTGGGGGATGAGTGCACAGGTGGTCCCATAGAGTGGTGCGAAGGGATCTTACTGAAGTATTTTCAGGATCTCCTCTGTCACTGGAAAGTGAGGGTAGAAGCTAACAAGAGCAGGCAGGGCACAGACATTACAATGGAGGCTGTGAGGATTGCTTGGTTTTAGAGTCTGCCCTACAGCCTAGAGGAGAAAGGCCAGGGCAGCTTTCTACACAGTCCACTAACAGAATTGCCATGGGTGGACTGGAAAAGCTGGACAGGTATGAGGAGCAGACCAAGTGTCTAGAGAAAGACCCAGGTCACATATGTCAAGTTCAAAAAATAAGCATGTGAATCCAGGGTCCTGGGGCAATCGGGAGTAGACACATAAAGGTGGAATGCTTGAAGCCTCTGGATAGTGGAGAACCACCAAGCCTGTTCTACCTGTAGACAATTTTGTCAGAGAAAAGAGGCATTTAGAAGATATTTCCAGAAACACAGGATGAGCCCAGGTCTTGTCAGCAGTGACCTGGAGTCAAATGGAGTCTAGAGGTCTTAGCACACTTGATTAAGGACATAGGCACCTTTTCCAGAAGGAATGTACCTGGGACGCCGTCTCCCTTTGCAGGCCCCTTCTGGATCTGTGCTACCCTGGCCTTTGTCCTGGCGGTTACTGGAAATCTCACTTTGGTGCTTGCACAGAGACGAGATCCCTCCATTCACTACAGCCCCCAGTTCCACAAGGGTAAGCAGGGTGGGTGGGCTCAGTTCCTGGATGCCAGGGTCCAAGGGCATGCATTGACTGCCCATATTGAATCCCTAGTGACTATAGCAGGCATCACCATCTACTGCTATGCGTGGCTAGTGCCGCTGGCACTGTGGGGCTTCCTCCGGTGGCGCCAGGGCACGAGAGAGCGCATGGGGCTGTACACCTTCTTGGAGACTGTCTGTGTCTATGGCTATTCACTCTTTGTCTTCATCCCCACTGTGGTGAGTCTGGCTTGGCCCTGGGGACTGCTGGGAGCTACATGGCCCACCAATATGGTCACCAGCTATACTTGTCACATTAGGTCCTGTGGCTTATCCCAGTGCAGTGGCTACAGTGGCTCTTTGGAGCCCTGTCCCTGTCCCTGTCCACTGCTGGGCTGGTGTTCACACTGTGGCCTGTTGTCCGAGAGGATACACGGCTGGTGGCTGTGGCACTACTGTCTATTGTGGTGCTGCTTCATGCTCTCTTGGCTCTAGGCTGTAAGGTAGGTTCCAGGTGGTCTTCACCAGGGCTGTGGAGTGGGGTTTGCTGTCTGCCACCCAACTGTACTTTCATTCTGAGGTCTCTCTGCAGCTGTACTTCTTCCAGCCACTGCCTCTGGACCATGTGGTACCAGTACCCCAAGCCACACCTCTATCTCCCAATGTCCTGCTGCCCAGTTCAGTCAAGCCCATGACGACCTTCTAGGAAGGCTCACAGGTGAGGAACTAGTCTCTGTTTTGGCTGAGGGTGCCCCTTCCTCCTGGGACCATTCCTAGGAGTCTCTCTTTTTCAGGCCAAACTCACGGGGATACTACTTGTCCTGCCCTCTGTATGAAGACTGGAGGATTCTTGGACCCTGGAGACTACCCTGCTGTTTTGCAGGCTTTTCTTAAAAAGCAAACACTTTTATTTTCTATGCAAAGGTGATCCAGAGAATTTATATAAAGGTGGGGAGGGGCAGCCGAGCAGGGAATATTACTGATGGACAGGAGAGAGCCTGTTTTCCCAGCCGCCTGAGGGCCCTCTGATTCCCTGACATGTCAGGGGGGTGGCACAGAGCAGCTCCAGCCTTTGCCAAGGGGTACCTGTGGCAGGCAAAAGCCCAGCCTGAGCTGTGGCCATTGAGGTGGGGACTCTAGGGTGAAGGAACAGGGGAAACTGCCTGTGCTTAATAATCACCCTTCCTTGTTTGCTTTTCTTTTTGTCTGGGGAGAGGTCCCTGCTAGGCCTCTTCCCAGGGATGCTGTCTTAAGAGAGGAGTAAGTGGAACATGAATGTGGAGGGAACACACAGGCCTATGTTAGCTATCAGGAGAGGATGCCTTCCTTCTGTGACAGATCTTTGAGGTTTCTTGTCTGCCCCAGTAGCCCACAGTGACTCACTCTGGGCTGCCTGTTCCAGCTTTTGATGGAGGGGGACCTTCAGGGCTCAGGACAGGACAGTAGCAGAAAGCAGGGGCTAGGCCTTTGGACAGCTGGGTGGTTTGTACATTCAAGTTTGAGGTGAACCCTTTGGTGGGAGGGGGCTGCGCCTGCCCTGAAGGCTCGGCAGGGCCACCCCTCACCTAGAACCTCTGGGCCTAGGGACAGGGGCTGCTGGCTTGGCCCGGCCAGCCGGGTTTCTCAGAGGGTCTGTGGGTTGACACTGGTTCTTTTCGTAAAAAAATAAAATTAAAAAAAGCAGCATGTCACGCCCATGGTGACCATGTGGCCTTGTAGTTGAAGGAGAGGTCCAGCTGGCTGTGCTGCCACCCCAGGTGAGGGGAGGTGCAAGGACGGGTTGTGGGATGGGTGCTGCCAGATCTGTGGTGGCAGCTGCTGGCCTCCTCCTGCCTGGTCAGGTGCAGCTGTAAGGGTGGGGGGAGGACTTGCCTCTTCCAGCAGATGTTAAAGCCAGGTCAGAGTGGAGAGTACAGAACAGGATGAGGGCTGCCCCAGGATCTCATGTAAAGTATGGCAGCAACACGCGCTTGGGACCAGAGGTTGGGCTGGGGATACTTGAGGGCAGCGGCGACATCGTGTAAAAAAATGTCCAAGTTCCCATAGCAAAGAGGGCTGTGACCGGGTGTTCACGCTTCTCCAGAACAAGGGGGACAGCCACCGGCTGTGCCGGGCCTGGACTTCATTTTGGTTTCCTGGTGCTGTCAGTGCGCAGTGCTGTCGAGGCTGGAGCCACCTAACTCCCATAGTGCATGGTGTTGGTCGGGATGGACATGGGCGAGGCCATAGAGATGGCAGGGCCACCCATGGTGAACTGGTTGTTGACTGCATAGTGAGCACTGGAGCTACCGCCGCCTCCCTGGGCACCTGAGGAGCCTGTGGGGCAGGTCATGGGCACTGAGGAGCCAGCATGACCCCTGAGCCTGCCTGGCCCCCACTGGTAGCTTGAACGTGTGCGCAGGCCAGGCGGGAGGTCCCCCGCCCACGGCCCCGCTACCCTGTTACCTTGGACAATGCCCGTGCTCATTATGGAGCCCATCCGGGAGTGGGTGTGATTGACAATCCCTGTGTTGGCTGCGCAGCGACAGGGAGGAAAGAGGGAGGGAGGGAGATGTCACCGCCCCCAGCCTGCCTGGCCCACTCCACTTTCATGGATGGTGTGGGAAGGGCAGGTGGAGTGGTGATAGGTGAAAGTAAAGAGACACACAGGGCTAGAGTCCCCAAGGAAGAGGAAGAAGTGACCATGACAGCGACAGTGGTGGCAGAGAACCAAGCACTGGTTTAACTGGCCACTGGTACATCCCAATCCTCCCCTGCCATGCCATAGACCCCAGGGGACACTCACCTAAGGGAATCAGGTTGTTGTGACCCACACTGGAGCCGCCAGCAATAACACTGCTCAGGTCATAGGCAGTAGGCATTCCTAACCAGAAAGCAGGTGTTAGGGGTGGGGCAGGCTCTGGGGACTTGGGGTCCATGCTGCCACCAAGGGCCTCTAGCCATGTCTGGAAATATTCAGACTCACCAGCCACAGCCACCCCGCTGCTGAGATTGTAGGTGCTTCCCGTGTTCCACATGTTCTCGGAGGGAGACGTGTAGTGTGAGCCAGGTGGGGGTGATGGGGTTGTACCTGTGTACCTGTGGCAGAGATTAACTGTAGGCAGGGCTGTGGGACTCCTGGTGCCCTCTCCCCACTAAAACACTGCACTACCTGAAGAAGGGGTTCTTTAGATCCAGCAGGTTACTGGATTTGGAGCCTGTCTGGTCCACCTGTGCCACAATACTGATGTCATAGCTCTGTCTGGGGGAATAGAGAGGGTGGCTGTGAGGCAGCTGGGCTGGTAGACCCCTGTGCCTATCCAGCCCTAGATGGGTGGCAGGGTGCACCTTTTGTTGGCAATAAGCAGACATGTCCCTGAGAGCGTGTCCCCGGCCTTGGCAAACAATGGTGACTGGAAGAGGCACCGGACCTGGTACCAGTGGGTCAGGGGCTCTGTTGGGGCTGTGGACAGCCACACGGTCATTCTGTCAAGAAGAGATGAATACACTTCATTGAGTTAGCATGACCACTTGTGCTACTACCCCAC
Source organism: Rhabdomys pumilio (assembly GCA_030674055.1). NCBI lineage: Eukaryota > Metazoa > Chordata > Mammalia > Rodentia > Muridae > Rhabdomys > Rhabdomys pumilio. Next base: position 74,003,285 of record JANHMN010000006.1, read on the forward strand.
ACACCTTGACACCATCCCCAAGGACCTTCCCTGAATGGTCCTCTGGAGTCTCAGGGCTAAGACTGGCTGTACTCTAGGTTCACGGCCAACCCATGGCCATTGGGTCCCTACTCACCCTGACACCCATGTACTGAGACAAACGCACTTAAGGGACAGGTACTCAGGGTAGCTGCTGAGGAAATGACAACCACCCCCTCCCACCTTGTTCTTTCTGGGTTTTAGATGAGAAGAACTTAAGGAGTTATGACATAGGCAAGCCTAGAGGCCATAGGTACAAGGAGTCCCAGCAGCGCCATACTTACATGGAGCCAATGAATGCAACATCGAACCAGAAGGCCAAGCCATGGACCAGCCCTGAATGCAGCATGTGGAATTTGAATGGGATTTCTATCCTGCAAGGCAAAGGGCATGGGCTTGCTGTAGAAGCCCAACCTAACAGGAGAGTGGGAGGGTTAGCAGGAGGACAGCAGCTGACCACGAGTGACCAGGGAGTTGACAGTACATGACTGTGAAGAAAAGGGGGTGCGGGGGTGGGTAGCAGTGGCCATGGTGCTCAGGGGATGAAGGCTACCTGTGCAAATCGCCTTCTTTGGCTTCTAAGAAGTTCACCGTGTACTTGACAGATTTGGCCATCAGGATCCGGATGTCAAATGTGTCCTGTAAGATGACAGATATGACCCAGCTTATGCTGCAAATGCCACAGAAGAAGGAGAGAGACTCAATGCCCTTCCCCCATCCCCCAGGCCTGACAATGGCACTAACTTCTGCTATCTTCCTAAAGCTTGTTTGCCATTCTCATTAGGAACAACACCAAGGACAGTAATTAAACTACACTCCTCAAAATGTCATACTAACAGGCAGGTTGAAGTCCACCTGGTCTATATAGTGAATTCCAAGCCAGCCAGGGCTACAGAGAAACAGGAGGCTGACTGGCAGTGCTGAAGATATGGCTCAGTAGTTAAAATCACTGGCTGCTCTTCTAGAGGACCCGGGTTCAATTCTCAGTACCCACATGGCAGCTCACAGCTTCTGTAACTCCAGTTCCAAGGGAGCTGATACCTTCTTATGAACTTCTTGGATTCTAGGCACAACAGTGGTAGAAGCAAACACCCATACATATAAAGCCAGGAGCTGTGCACAGGTACTCAAGCTTGCATAGCAATAAGCACTTTAGCAACTGAGCTGTCTTCCCACTCAGGCCTCATCTTCTTGGTTACCTTGCCACAGTGTCCTGAGTACTGGGATTCCAGGTGTGTGCAGCCAGACAGGGCAGTCATCCTTTTTTACTGTTAAAGAGACTGAACCCTGGGCCTCATACATTGAGACACGCACTCTGCACTGAGCCTTAGCAACCTTAGGATGGCAATAAAACCAGAGTGGCAACACATAAATTCCTACCTACTCAGCAAGTGGTGGCACATACTCATCTGGGTCTAGGTTAAGCAATATGTGAAAATCTCATAGAGAACAAAACTAGAAGCCTGGCCCAGTGTCTCAGTGCCTTTAATCCTAGCACTCTGGAAGCAGAGCCATGTCCATTTTTGAGTTTGAGGCCAGCCTTGACTTTATAGTGAGTTCTAAGCCAGACAAGGTTACACAGTGAAACCCCATTTCAAAGAACCAAAAGGGCCACTCAGCTGGTTCAGCAGGTAACGACACTTGCTGCATATAGAGGCCTGCTACCTAAGTTTAATCCTTGGAATGCATATACACGTTGCCAAGCAACACACAAAAATTTAAAAAGCCTAAGTAAAAGATGAATTCAGCATCAGTGACACGAGTGTCCTCTCACACTTGGGAGGCCGAGGTGAACAAATTGAAAGTTTAAGGCCAGTCTGGGCTACACAGTGAGTTCCAGGTCAAAGTTAGTGAGACTCCCATTTAAAACAATAGAAGAGAAAGCTAAAGAGCAAATAGAACAGTGAAGAGAAGGGAACTGGAAGACTGAGCACTTGAAAATATTAAAATGGGGAATAAATGGAAGATAGAGTTGGAGACTCATCTTCCAGATGTGGTGACACACACGGGTAACGGGACCTGGAGGCCAGAGTGCAGTGGGAAGTGATGGTCTCCAAAGGACAAAAAAGAATCATTTTGCTGAATGACTGACTACTGCACATACAACTAGATCCTAGAAGAGAATCAGAAGTTGCACTCCGACTAGAGTTTCTCAGACTAGTGAAATAGAAGGGAAGACATTAAGGGGCCAGGAAGCCTAAATAATCTTTAAATGGCTAAGCACTGGAATTAAAAGACTTTCATGCACTCAGGAGGCAGAGACAGGAGGATCTCTGAGTTCAAGGCCTGGTCTACAGAACAAGTTCTAGAACAGCCAGGGCTGCAAAGAAAAACCCTGCTTTGAAGGGAAAAAAAAAACAAAAACCCCACAGAGACTTGTATGCATGTATGTTTGTTTGTTTGTTTGTTTGTATGTTTGTTGTTTCCTTAAGTAGCAAGGCCACAACATGTTCACAGTAGAATAGAAAGAGGCACAACTCTTACTGGGTAAAAGCAAACTTTAAGGCAAATGATAATACAATGGTTCCATAGTGACGAAAGAGTAACCCAGCAGATGTTCTGATTCTAACCTGTGTGCATGTAATACGACAGTTTTAAAATATAGCAAACAAACGATCAGGATCAATGAAATGGGAAAAAATATCCTCATCAAAATAATGCCAAAACAACAAAAAACTAAGATTCACAATCAATCAGTTACACATTGGGAAAAGAACTAGTAGTGAGGTCAGGCATGTGGACAGATCTTTATGATTTCAAGGACAACTGAGGTCTTCAGAATGAGACTCAGCCTCAAAGGAAATGATGACTCCTGATCAAGGTAATTAACAAGGTATAACCTAATTGACATGGACATATGGCTGTACTAAGAACTGAACTCAGAAATCCGCCTGCCTCTGCCTCGAGTGCTGGGATTAAAGGCGTGCGCCACCACTGCCCGGCTCTGGACTGACTTCTTTTTCTTGTTTTTTTTTTTTTCTCTTTCTTTCTTTCTTTCTTTCTTTCTTTCTTTCTTTCTTTCTTTCTTTCTTTCTTTCTTTCTTTCTTTCATAAGACAGGATTCATTATGTAGACTGGTTGTACTGCAATTCATTGTGTAGACCAGGCTGACTATGAACTCAGACCCTTTTGCCTGTCTTTCCAGGTACTGGGGTTAAAGGTGTATTACACCACACCCAACTGAAGTCCATTCAAAGGCCATACACTAGACTTTGAGCAACGTCTGAAATATTAGTACATGTTCTTTGATGACAAATGAAGGCACAGTAGTATACCAATTATGCTATACTGAGGTAAAGTTTAAAAATATGCACATTTGAGTGTAGACTTCCTAGAATTCCTGTTGTTTTATGAGTATGGGTGTTTTTTCTGTCTGGTAATCTTGGAGACCAGAAAAAGGTGTACAATTCCCTAGAAATGGAGTCACAGTCAGTTATAAGCTGTCACATGGGTACTGGGAATTGAATCTGGGTCATCTGGAAGAGCAACCAGTGCTTTTATCCATTGAGCCAACTCTCCAGCCCCTGGGGTCAGGCTTTTTTGTTTTGTTTTTGTTTTTGTTTTTTGTTTTTTGTTTTTTGTTTTTTTGTTTTTTCCGAGACAGGGTTTCTCTGTGTAGTCCTGGCTGTCCTGGAACTCACTCTGTAGACCAGGCTGGCCTCGAACTCAGAAATCCACCTGCCTCTGCCTCCCAAGTGCTGGGATTAAAGGCATGTGCTGCCACTGCCTGGCTGGTGTCAGGCTTTTTAAAAAACAATCAGTGCTTCTACAGGAGGGTGCTGTGCCACCAGGGCTCTTGCTGTTTAACATTTGTTTTTCTTGGTACAGGTAAATTTCTGAGTTTCAGGTCAGCTAGGGCTGAGAGCCTGTCTCAAATAAATACAATTTGTTATTTTTCTTAAATTTATTCTTTTAATATCATTTAACTTTTGAACTTTTATTTGTTTTAGATATATTTATGTATGAGTATGTAATTCAAATCCCTAGAACTGGAGTTTCAGATGACTGTGAGCCACCATGGGGGTGCTAGGAACTGAACCTGGATCCTTTGTAAGAGCAAAATGTGCTCATAACTGCTAAGTCATCTCTCCAGCCTCCAATTTACTTATCTTTATTTTCTGTGTGTTTTCCCTGTACATAAGTATATGATGTGCATTCAGTGCCTGGGGATGTCAGAGGCAAGCATCTGATCCCCGGGAACTGGAACTGCCATATGGATGCTGGCAACAAAGCCTGTCCTCTACAAGACCACTAGCGCTCTTTACTTTTATTCTTTAAAATCAATCAATATCAAAACTGTATTATAGGTCTGGAGAGGTAGCTCAGTGGTTAAGAGCACTTGGGTTCAATTCTCAGCATTCACAATCCTTAGAACTCCAGTCCCAGGGGATCCCATACTGTCTCCTAGCCTCTGTGAGCACTGCATACATGTAGCACATAGACATAAATGCAGGCAATACTTACTCTTTACTTATATCTGTGGGTATTTTATCTGGACGATGTCTATACACCACATAAGTGTCTGGTGCCCCATTATGGATCCCCATTCCAAATGTCTGTGAGCTGCCATTAATGCTAGGAACTGAACCAAGGTCTGCTGGTATCTTCTGGAAGAACAGCCAGTGCCTTTTACCAGAGACATCTCTCTAAAACACCAATTTTTTTTCTCCTTAATTTCATTTCTGTGTGTGTGTGTTCACTTGAGTGCAGGTGCACTCAGAGGCCCGTGGAGCTGGAGTTACAGCCACTGTGAGCAATCTGATGTGGTGATGGGATCCAATATCAGGTCCTCTGCAAGAGCAGTAGGTGCTTGTAATTGCTGAACCATCCCTCATCCGTCTTTGATCTCCTGATCCCATGCCTCCACGTACATGCAGGGGTTATAAGTGTGGACCACAAAGCTTTTGTAGATTCTTGTTCTTGATATTGAACCATGGGTCTATGTATCAATCCAATCAAGCGTGTTTGCTACAAAGCCAGCCTGCAGTTGCATGTGCTTTACAGAGTGAGTGAGTCCTGAGAGAAGCAGGGGTTTCCAGATTCCATAGCTTACATGAGGCCATGGTGAAGCCTGAACCTCCTCAGTCCAGCAGTACCCTGTACACACTACTCACCACCACAGGTTGCCGGAAGTACTCATCCACAGCGGCGCCTCGAAGGGCCGACAGGTCCACTCCATGGAAGGACGGCTGGTACCTGTGGAAATCCCCAACCCCACCCACAAGGTCACTAGCAGTAAGAAAAGCAGGTGGAGTTACCTGCTTTCTTTATTAGCTGGCCCTTGGATAGCCCATGTCCTTCAGATCCTACTGAGGCGGAGGAGAAACAAGAGGAGAGACAGGGCCCAGCAGAAGTTTGGGTCCATCCCCGAGCAGGCAGGCTCCATGACCTGGCCAGGACACCTGAGACACACTCACCAGAAGTTGGCTTTGGTGAACTGCTCCATGTAGAGCTGTTCATCGGTGAAGGGTGCGAGGTGGACGTCACCAATGGTGGGGAACATGTTTCCTGGAATTGGGAGCAGGGAAGAGTGCTGTTGTCAGGACAATCCATCCTGTAAGGCTGTGTAGAGCTTCCAGGACCTTGAGATCTCTAATCATGGACCCATCCAGCCAGCCACCCATCCACTCACACATCCATGCATGCTACAGTGAGCAGCACTGTTTGTCCATGGCCTCTTAATCTTAAAGTATATGAAGTGTAGCATACCCAGAATCCAACCAAAGATGGCTTACTGCTTTGTTTTGTGGTGTTGGGGATGGAACTTGGTGACTTTGAGTTTATCTATCAAATATAATCCTTTTTTTTTCCCTCTACAGTGGCTTTGGGGGAAGGTGGTAGAAAGAAGGGAGAATAAGGTCTTATGTATCTCAGGCAAGCCTTCAACTCCTGACTCAGCCAGCTTCCACCTATTTCTGATAGGTCAGAGGCTTTTTTCTGTAGTGCTTTTGATTTTCAGCCATGATTCACATATCAGTTCAAAATTTCCCTATTTAGAATCAAGGCACTTGGCTCAGTTTACAAGGGTTCGTTCATCTACTACCAGTACCATGGTCATCAGTATATTTGCTTGCACCACACTGGCCCTCATCCATTCCAGGAGGTGAGTGGGCCTAATCCTACATTCCAGCGCTAACACTGAGAAACAAGAAGGACCATACTAGAGCCTCTTGGTGTCCAGCATGCCTGGTCTGCTCCAAACAGAGTGAGAGGAAACCCTAGACTGTTTGGGGGTTTAGCTGTATCACCTCAGCCAGGACTGTCCAAGTTCTGGATCAAACACCAGGTTTAGTAAGTGACTGAAATATAAGTAGAGGGTCCTCCTCTGAGATTCATGAGCAAGCAAATGGGACTAAGTTGGCAGGAACAAGAAGTAGATATGAAGAGGCCGAGACTTCACAGAATGAAAACATGGCCTACAGATGGGCCTCCACCCCCAGCTTTTCAGAGATGGTCCAGAGGTCCTCACAATTCACATTAGATTAGAATACTCAAATGTGGCCAATAGTATGTCAGAGGTAGATGGGACAGTATGTAAGGAACCCATTTCTGGCTCTTGTGTGTCAGAATGCTACCTTTAATCCTCACAGGGGCTTCTGAGGGCTTGAAAGCCACCTCAAGGCTTTGACACCATAGAGCCAGAGGGGAGAAAAAGAAGACCCAAGACAGTTGCTAGGAAGCCTGGAGTCGCACACTGACACACATGGAGAATTGTGGCCACCTCCTAGCTACAGAAACTGAGCCAATGTTGGCTCCAAGGCAGAGAGGTCATGGGAGTCATACATTCACTAAGACTGCCAACACCACCTGCTCTACCTGAAGCTACTGCTAGAGCAGGGTCACTGAGCTCCCACATAGACGTACACATCCATACCTGAAAAGAATGACAGACACATTCCAGACCTCATCAGAAAAATGAGTGTGCTACTATGTTCAGAGCAGAGTACAGATCCAATATGGATTGGTAGGTGTAAATATGCCACTTGTGCAGGTACACAGAGGTATGGACAGGTTAGCCAGAAACATGGACATGGAAAAGACACATATCCACGTGCCTCAATACATGTACATACACCTACACACAGGTATATACCACACACACACACACACATCACACCTTCAGTGCACTCTTACCTGCCCATTTACCCTGAGATCCCATACCTTCATACACACACCTACCACCCTCAGACTGTTAACATGGTAAACACACACATCCTTAAACACCTGAAAACCATCATACACCCTACACCCTCAAATATACACAAACATACCTAGACTACCCATAGACTCTCACCATCCACAAACCCTCACACAAGAACACACACCCATAAGCATATGCTCCATGTGACCACCACATACAGACGTACACACATCATTATATATGTGTTCACCCTTAGGCTTGTATACACCCCCACTTGCCCACTTTCTAGCTCTTAGGGAAGCAGGCTTACCATACTGCCACGGACAAGGTTTCCAGTTTGGGGATTAATAACCCTTGGGATAGCACCAGTGACAGACCTGAGTTCCAGCCCATCCCTGGACTCCCATTTCTGTCCTTTTAGAAGCAGCTCTATGGCAAGCATACACAAGAGGTGTCAGATGCTTTCTTTGGGTCTACAGTGGGCGTGTCAATGCCTGGTGGGGTGAGTGGACTCTTGTTTGGTGTCTGGGGCTCTGGAAGCCATAGCCAACAGGTATGGTTGGAACAGGAAGCAGGGAAATCCCCTAACTCTCTGGATAGAGATCACCAACAGATAAACAGGACACAAAGCCACCATCAGCTGCTGGTAGCAGTGGGGCCTTGCCCATGGGGGCCAATGGCTCTGGTTGAAAGTCTTAGATCGACTGTTTAATGTTCCTGAGCATGGGACACTCACCACTGGGCTTCAGGTACTTTTTGGCATGGAGGTAGCTCTCAAGCATACGTTCGTTGAAGAGCATGTAGCCCATGGGCTCTGAGATGATAATGTCAACTTGCTCAGGCAGTGAGACCTCCTCTACTTTGCCGGGGATGACCACGATGCGGTCTGTCAGATTGTTACTCTTCACCAGGACCTGTAGGAGGCGGGAGAAGGCTCCCTGTGCTTGCTTGGCATAGGCCCTTCACAACCCTTCAGCTCACCAATGGTCTCTGCTCATACCTGGTGTGAGTTGCACCCCCACCCCCCCGTTCTGTCTTACCAGTATGTGGACCTCATAACTATGGGGGAAGAGCTCCTGAAGCCCAGCTGTCTCAGGCACCAGTGTCCCTCCTGCTGGGGGAAGTGCTGACCCCTAGAGCTGGAGCCTAGTTCTGACAACTTGTTTTTCACACATAGTGGGCCTAGTAGGAATGACATGTGGGGCTGACATGTTACAAGAAGGAAGAGGCAGTCTCAGAAGAGACTGAACTGCACTGAAGCTCTGTGGAGGAACTGCGGTAGGTGCACAGCTCCAGGAAACACACAAGAGCAAGCCGTAGTGCCTGTTTCCATGACATGCGGGCTATGAAAGCCAAGCTCGTGTGTATCCACAGATCAGCAGGAAGGACCTAGGAGACTCTCTCTGTCTGGTAAAGGACCGACTAGTAGAGAGCTGGGGTAAGAAAGCAGTGTCCATTTCTCTGCAGCTCTGAACTTGAAAATAAAGTTTTCCAAAAAAAAAAGGAGGTGGAGTGGCAAGATGACAAAACAAAATCCTGTTGTCACCTACACAGGATGTTATGGTGCTCAGACAGGCTAATTCTCAGGACAGTTTAGGTGTATGACCCGGAATTCCCACCAGGGGGCTGTTCTGTTGCCATCTTGGCTCTTAGTGTATCCTTGTAGATGCCTGGCTAGTCACTGTTGATTTGCTACCCCAGTCTTAGCGCTGGCCCCCAGTCCCACCCCACCAGTGACCACTAGGTTCTAGTGACAAAGAACAGCAGTGATGTCCCCAGGTTTCCTGGGGGCTCTCAATGGATACAAATGAGAAGGAAGGGCTTGGACTCCAGCAGAACACTGACCTCTGCATGCTGAGCCATGGTGCTGGCTTCCACTGCGTAAATTTTCCTGGCTCCTGCTTGAGCAGCAAAAAATGACAGGATTCCAGAGCCACAGCCCACATCTAGAACAATCTGAGGAAATGGAGGAAATGGTATATGAGGCTACAGATAAGCCAATCACCACACTGTTCATCAAGACAATAAGTAACAGCAGAGCTACTATGTATCAACAAAAAAGTCTTTCAGAGGGCTGGAGAGATAGTTACTCGTGCAGAGGAGCCAGGCTCAATTCTTGGCACTCACAGCTTACAAGCATCTGTAACTGCAGTTCCAGGAGATCGATGCCCTCTGCTGGCCTCCACAGGCACTGAATGCACACGATACACATACACACAAGCACTCATACACATAATGAAATAAGTACAATAAAAATAAATCTTAAATAGGAAAGTGCACTTGCTGTTAAGTCCAATGACTTAGGCTCCCAACTCTGGGACCCAAATGGTGGAATGAGAGAAACAATTCTCCTTAGATGTCTTCTCATCTCTATACACACATACTCAAATAAATACATGTACTTTGAAAAAAATTTTAAAGTTTTAATTACTACAAAGAGAAAAAAAAAAAAAAAGAAAAAGAAAAAGAAAACAACAATCATGCCTGGACAGTTGTAGATGCCTATAACCGAGCACTGAGAAGGCTGGGGCAGGAGGACCATGAATTCAAGACCAGCTTGGATTAACACAGTGAGATCCTGTCTGAAGATTAAAACGTGGCTGACCTGGGAAGCATAGAGAAGTGAAAGCCAGGGAGGTACTGAAAGAAATGTCCATGGTGCCAGAAACTCACTGTCCTTGCCTGGCCACCTGCTGAGAAGCTGATACACAAAGCCAGGTTTGGTCCTCATTTTCAGGAGCTGCCCCTTACATGCTTGGGATCAACATGGAGATAAAGCCATGGGCCAGGCTTCTAGGAAGAAGAGCCTGGGTTTTCTGTTCAGTCCCAATCCTACAGCCTGAAGGTGGGTGGAGCACTTGGGACACAGGCTTTCAAGAGAATGTAGGGTAGAGGCTTCTGCAGGCACTGTGTCCTATGCTGATGCTAACTCCAGCCCCCAGAAGCAGCCTTCCTTGGCTGGGGCAGGTGAATGGCCCAGGTCTGAGGGCCAACTGAGAGAAGACAGGAGTTTGGCAGAATGCTTCATGCTCTGGATGTTTGGAGTTGCTTCCACCCAAGCAGAACAAGGACAGATGTTTCAGGGTGGAATGTGTAGGCTTTCTAAGAAGAAATGGCCTGGGTGTAGTAGCCAGCAAAGAGGTAGCACTGCTGCCAGGACCTTAGGTCTTCTTAGGCTGGAAACTGTAAAAGTAGAAAAAGGTCCCATCCTTGGGAGAGCTAAAATGTCACCCAAAGAGCATATGCTTTGAAGGCCCCAAGCCCTGCCTGGGCTCAGATCAAGAAGAAACCAGTAGTGGCGAGTGAATTTGGCCAAGAGGCCTGTGAGAATACTCCATGGAGGTAACTTCTCTAAGGCCTAGAGGCCCTGGGGTAAAACCTAACTAAAGCCTGGAGGAGATAAATCCACAGAGGACTGCCCCACAACCCCAGCAGCCACAACACCAGCAGCCACTACCCCTATACATGCTGATCAGAAGCTAGGTATAGAGGTGCATACCCATGTTCTCAGTGCTGAGTGGGCTCACAAAAGGAGGACTGGGAGTTAAAGGATAGCCTGAGATCACAGTGAGAAGTAGTTTCAGAAGGACAGAAAAAAAAAACCACAAGTTCCCAATTGCTGCAAAAGGGTAAACAAAGCCACAGGATGAGAAGGGAGCTGTTTCCTGTGTGGAACACAGAGGCCCTAGATGGAACATGGTGCTGAATGTCTGTAATTCAAGCACCTGGCTAGTAGAAATAGTGAAGTCAAGGCAAACCTGGGCTATCTCAGACAACTCTGTCTTAATTTACCCTCTACACCATAAAAAAGAAGAAAAAATTAAAAAGGACCCTAAAGATGTCCCTTCATTTACAATGGGATCATATCCTTATGAGGCAAAACTGCATTCAATCTGCCTGACTTAACATCTCAGCCTTGTCTGGCTGGTGGGACACATGTTCAAAACACCTATACATGCACAGCTGGGCCAAATTATTCAACAGAAAGCCTGACTACCTCGCACAATTTACTATAAAGACCAAAAAGACTGCACATTCCCTGGGAATAGCAGCAGCTACCCAAACCTCAAGTTTTTTGAGTCTCACATAGTTCAGGATGGCCTTGACCTAACTTCCTCCTACTTCAGCCTCTCAAGTGCTGGACTGTAGGTAAGCACCACTGACCTGGGCTCAAGAGCAGTGAAGTATAGGGAGCAGGTGGTATTGGGGGTAAGATGTAACAGGCCACAGGAGGAAGACTAAGTTTAAAGCATTGGACAACATAATAGGGCATTATATTATAACACCCCCCCCACACACACACACAAAAAGCCACTCAGAAGGGTCCTACCTTACCTTGTGTTTGGAAGAGGGGTGCTAAAAAGGTCAAGAACATGTGGACAGGTCTTGCTGGATTTTCTCACCAAGCCAATTAAGCACACCATCAACAAGGGTGGCAGAAAAGGCCTGGGGTTTGAGTTCAGGATGGGGCAGAGCAGGAGCTATAAGCTCCAGGAAGCAGTGAGGCCACTCCCCTCTCGTACTGTTCCCAGCGTCTTCATCCCATCTTTGGAATTTTTGTGAGCAGCTGGCAAACATGCTTCCCTGAATTCTTGTGAGCTGCTTGGGTAAATAGCTAACTCAGCCATCTGTCAGAAGATTTTGGAGAGGTAGCTGGGGCTAGCTGGCCCACAACATTTAAAGTTGAGGGTAGAGCCTTATGAATTGAAGACCCCATCCTGTGGGCTCTCTGCTCTTGCTCTAAGCAGATGAAATGAGAACCGAAATGGCTGAGAGGCTGGGGTTCACTCCTACTGCAGAGCTCAACTGCTCCCCAAAGATGCCATCTGTCTATGAGGAGGGTGTGGCTTCATTATTTTCAGCTTCTTCCTTCCCTTTTCTTGAGAAAGGGATTCACTGTGTAGCTCTGATTTCCAATCTAGAGATATGCCTGCCTCTTCCTAGATCAAAGGTGCACGTTGCTGCAGCCAGTTTTAGAACACACACATTTAAACATCAACCTCCTTATCTAAAGCTGTCTTATTTTTCTGCAATGCTACAATGTAAGTCAGAGTCTTCTTCATGCTAGGTAAGCTCTCCCAATTTTATAGTTGGAGACCTTCTTGGCAACATCTCCTGCATGGTGAGATTAGAGCTATGGTCCATGTAAAACCTGTATTTGTCTAGCATGCTGCAAATATAGCTGAGGCAGAAAACAGCACGACCAAAGTCATATTAGAAGGAGCAAAAGTATTCTCTGTAGGAAGGGGAAGAAGCAACATGATTGTAACTAAAAGAAAATGGAAAGGGGGTGGGGGGATGCTGGCACACACCTTTAATCCAGGTCTCAGGAGGCAGAGAGGCAGAGAGGCAGACAGATCTCTGTGAGTTTGAGGCCAGCCTGATCTACAGGGAGAGCTCCAAGACAGCCAAAACTACACAGGAAAACCCTGTCATGACCCCACCCCCCCAAAAAAAAGAAAAGAGAGGGAACAATAGATACAAAGGAGGTAACAGAAGTGGGAAGAAGGCCCTGCCCTACCCCTCAGGTGCCCTGCAGATGCTGTTCAGCACGCTCCCTGTTCTGAGGGCTCACCTTGTCCTTGAAATCAGTGTGGTTCTGCAGGATTGCACGCTGGTAGGTGCCTGTTCGCACATAGTCCTGCATCATGTTCTGCTGCTGGGACAGGTAGCCATAAAACTGGAACAGAGACACACCAATAGCACACAACACATGGCATGACAGATCGCCACATCCCTGGCTGCCCTAACATGGAGGGAGGGGCTGAAAGCATAAACCTCCCTTGGGAGGTCATGTACCCTTTGCCAGTCTGTACCCAACTGACAAGAGCCAGCTGCTCCAGAAGGGAGCAGGGGCCTGAGGAACAGTCCCCAAGAGGGACACTTCTACTATCATCATGGCTGAAGGACACAGCTAGATGCCACCTGGACTTGGAGGCCACCCAAGAGATCACAAATGTTTTCATGGGTGGGATTCTAGCATCTGGGAGCCAACTCTCCCATCTTAGGGGCCCAAAGAAGAAGAGGAATGGATGGAACAAAACCCTAGAGCTCAGAGCGCCAGGCAGGTGATGTGCGGTGTCTCTCTGTAAGACAACAGGCGATCAGGAGGCAGCGTGGCACCTGGCAGGGCCACAGGCTTGGGCATCAGGCAGACCTGGCTTTCCCATCGTGGCTCTGTTGCATAAGAGCTGTGTGACTTGGAGCAAAGTCACTTAACCTCTCTGAGCCTCAGTTTTCTCATCTGTAAAATGGGGACAATAACAGTTGTTGGGAACGTCCAAGTGCTTCTTGGCATGTGAGATTGCTTATACAGAGCCTTACACTCACCAAGGGTTTAGGACATGTCTACAGTTCAGTCATTACTCTAAACACCTGAGGACCTGGGCTTCACAGATGAGGAAACTGAGGCCTAGCAAGTGGTAGACACCTGCTGAGGCTACGCAGCTAGTAAGGGACAGAGCCAGGATGAGCACCCATGCGGGCCTACCCAATGCTGCGTGACCTCCTGTGGGAAGGTGGGGGAGGGTAACACCAGGTGGTTGTCTGGCCTAGGGTAGGTGCCAACTCACCTGGAAGTACTGCACAGCTGAGGATTCCTCTGTCCGCTCACTGAACACAGAGCGCTCCAGGGTGTGGCCCCGACAGGTTTTCAGGATGTTGTAGAAAGAACAGAAATCTGGAAAGGGGGAGCCAGATCACCGGGGAGGCCAGTGCTCTACCCCTCTAGGAGAATCCATTGGGCCTGGACATTTGTTCTTCCTGTCTGCCTTTCCTGACTTGTCTACCAACTTCTTATTCCCCAATACAATGTTCCAATGGAGAAGGAAAGAAATTGAGCTGCCAGGCACTGTGACTGACAGGAGGGCATGACTGCAGGTGGCATGAGTGAGGACAGGCCTGGGCATTCCTCCCAGACAACATCCCATGAAGTATGGGGAGCACAGGTTATCAACCCTTAGGAACCAGCTCCATATCTGCCAGGAGCTTACAGTAGCCTCTGGGGATAGCACTGGCCACAAGGGTCACCACCTCAAGGTTGAAGACAGCAGGAGAGTCCTGTGGACGCAGAAAAGCATGTGGAGAGGCTGTTCACCACCCTTCCCCAGGCACAGTGCTATGAAGTTCTTGGAACTGATTCACACGAAAGTTACTTGAAGGCAGGAAGCAGAGCGGGGCTCAATGACCCCACCCCGAGTTGAGGAACTTTAAACAGTTGATGGCTGCAGGGGGAGAGAGAATCAGTATTTTCTAAGGTAGACCATGCTGTGGTGAATGACCCCAGCCATAAATATATTTTGGACACAAATTGGACTGGGTAGATTAATATACTGGAAGGGGAGGGGAGAGAAGAGAGGGGAGAGAGGAGAGGGGAGAGGAAAGAGGGGAGAGGGAAGAGGGGAGAGGGGAAAGGGGAGAGAAGAGAAAGCAGTGGGAAAGAGAATGGCTCTGGGAGGAATTAGGGGTGGATATGTAAAAATACACTGTATGAATGTGAAATTCTCAAAAAATAAAAATACATTTTAAAAAAAGTTACTGAGGAACTTAGAAAAATAGCCACCAATTTATAGACTAAGAAAAAAAAAATCAGAGAACTGGCTCCATGGGTAAAGTCCTTGCTAGACAAGTGTGAGGGCCAAGTCCAGATCTCTAGAGCTCACAGTAACGCTTGTGTTGGCCAGGCTATTATAATCCCAGTGCACAAGAGATGAAGATGGGCTGGGCAGTGGTGGTGCACACCTTTAATCCCAGGACTTGGGAGGCAGAGGCAGGCGGATTTCTGAGTTCGAGGCCAGCCTGGTCTACAGAGTGAGTTCCAGGACAGCCAGGGCTACACAGAGAAACTCTGTCTCGAAAAACCAAAAAAAAAAAAAAAACCAAAAAAAAAAAAAAAAAAAAAAAAAGAGAGAGAGAGAGAGAGAGAGAGAGAGAGAGATGAAGACGGAATCCTTGGAGCACACTGGCCAGCTTGCCCAGCACAGCTGATGAGCTCTGGGTTCAAGCAAGAGGCCCTCTCTCAGTAAATGAGGTTTCTGGCCTCCAGATTCATATAAACATACATGCACATGGCACCTTAACGTGTGTACTCCCATACTTAGAAACACATTCATCTACACAAATCATATACACCGACTCATGCAAATTAACTAATAACTAATTAAAGGCCAGCTAGGTAGACTGGAGAGATGGCTCAGTGGTTAAAAGCACTGACTGCTCTTCCAGAGGTTCTGAGTTCAATTCCCAGCAACCACATGGTGGCTCATAACCATCTGTAATGGGATCCGATGCGCTCTCTGGTGTGTCTGAAAAGAGCGACAGTGTATTCATATATATAAAATAATAAATCTTAAAAAAAAAAAAAAAAAAAAAAAGCCAGCTAGGCCTGATTGAAGCCCTAGCACTGAGGCTGAAGCAGGAGGATTGCAACTTCAAGGCTATCCTGAACTACAGTGACATGCTATCTCAACCATACATACCTCCTCAAGAAAAGTTGGACCACTCCTGCAATGAAGCCTTCCTTGACATGATGAGTTAGGACTCCCTGAGACTGTGTACTGACTAGCTCATGGGCCAAATATACAGGCCACATTATCACATTACCTCCAGGATTATCTATCTATCTATCTATCTATCTATCTATCTATCTATCTATCTATCTATCTAGTTACTTACTTACTTACTTACTTACTTACTTACTTACTTATCTGTCCATGGGTTGTTTTGGCTATCTATTTCTCTGTACTCCTCAGTTGAGGAGTCCCTGAGAGGGCTTTGAATCCTTTGGGACTGGAATAAGACAGTTGTGAGCTGCTATGTAGGCAATGGGAATTGAACTTGGGTCCTCAGGAAGAACTCTCTCTCCAAATGTCCTCCTCCCGGTTTATGTGCATGCGTGTTTTGTCTGCATATATGTATCTGCACCATTTGCATGACTGGTGTGCATAGAAGCCAGAAACAGGTTTCAAATCCTCTCAAACCGGAGTTACACATAGTTGTGAGCTGCTGTGGGGACGAGGACTGTAGTCCCCTGTAAGAGCAGCCCAGTGCTCTTACTTGCTGAGCCATCTTTTGCCCTTGTCTCCAGATTTATAATCTGTGGATGGTAATCCCTGGTTGTAATGTTGTCAACACATCTTTAGCTGGGAGGCACAGTCCTTTAATCCAAGCACTTTGGAGGCAAAGGCAAACTGAGATCCAGTTTGAGGCCAGCCTGGGCTACACAGCCAGGGCCGTGTTCCAGGATAGCTAGGGCTACATGGGGAAAAAAAAAAGCCACATCAAAACAACCCCCCTCACATACACAAAACCCCAAACCCAAAGTTCTTCCTTGCTACTGTGTATATTTTGTATGAGAAGACAAGGGCAAGGATGTGGAGGTCAGAGGACAGTTTATAGAAGTGGTCCTTTCCTTCCACTTTTGTATGGTTTCTAGGGATTGGATTCAGGTCATCAGGTTGTGCTGTAACCATTTGTTAAACCATCTCTCCAGACCCACATACTCCTTTTTAAATAATGAATTTGGGGACTGGGAGTACTGCTCGGTGGGCCATGCAAGCCATGCAAGAATGAAGACCTAAGCTCAGAACCCCAAAAGCCACATAAAAGTCTGATGTAGTAGTACTGTCTCTTACTCTAAATGTAGAGATAAGAAAATCCCCCAAAACTTGTGGGTCAGCTAACCTGGTGTGCTTGGTGGTAAACATTAAGGCAGAAGGTGAGCACTGACACCTGTGGGGCTCCCTCATCTCCACATGTGTACCATGGTACAAGCACACCTACATTCACATCCATGCATGCAAATTAAACAAGTCAAAAATGAATTGGGATTCTGGCAGACCCTTCTCTTTTAGGAATACACTCTTAAGATGTTCCTAAATGACTGAAGTACCCCTGCGTGCCCTTGCCATGAGCTATGCTGTCCTACGCATGGAGAACTGTGTATATTTAGCTCAGGCCACACATGTATAGAACTCTTGTGTCCAATAAAAAGATTTTTTTAAATCAACAGATGTGTAACCCAGGCTGGCCAAGAACTTGCTATGAAGCTGAGGTTGACTTGAACTCTTGGTCTTCCTGCCTCCACCTCCTGAGTACTAGGATTGCAGGCCTGTGGTAGCTGGAAATGGAGCTAGGACTTCACGCATGTCAGGGAAGGGCTAGCCCACAGAACTACATTCTAGTTCCTCAAATTTAAAACAATTCTTTTCAGTTTTCTTGGATGGTATCTCATGCACCACAAGCTTCTTTTCAGATTTGTAACACAAAGTTGACCTTTGCTCCTGATACTTCCGCCTCAACTCCCTAAGTGTTAGGATTACAAGGAAGGGAAGGAAAGAGGAGAGGAAGGGAATGGGGAAATGAAAAGGGACAGGAAGTCTGAGGATGCTTGTGCAGGAGGTGACAAGGCAACAGGGCACCCTAACCTCCATACTGCAACAGCTCTACTAGAGGCACAGGTGACTTCTTGCTCAGACATGAAGGGCTTTGGGGAGCCAGGTCCTCCCCTGTAACAGCTACCAGGTTCACCAACACTCCACTGTCACCGACAGTCACAGACAGTCACCGACAGTCACCGACAGTCACCGACAGTCACCGACAGTCACAGACAGTCACAGACAGTCACCGACAGTCACAGACAGTCACAGACAGTCAC
>JANHMN010000006.1:74035418-74069520 GCA_030674055.1 Rhabdomys pumilio
ACACACACACACACACACACACACACACACACACACACACACACGAGTTGGTGGGGCTGGGAAGTCGATTAAGTGAGAAGTGAGTAAAGCATTATCCACACAAGTGTAAGGACTTGGGTTTAAATCTCAGAACTCATGTAAAGCTGACACAAGTGTTCCCAGCTGTGATTCCAGTGCTCCTAACAGAGATGGGAGGTAGGTATGAAAGAATTCTCAGTAGCTTACAAGCCAACTAGCCTAAAGTACATATAGCTACAAATAAAAGAGCCTGCCTCAAATAAACCGGGAAGTGAGGACCAAGACCTGAGGTAGTTCTCTGACCTACACACACACACACACACACACACACACACACACACACACACAGAGGGAGGAAGAGAGGGTGCAAGCGCCAGGCAGTAGTGGTGCAAACCTTTAACCCCAATACTTGGGAGGAGAGGCTGGCTGATGAGTTCTAAGCTAGCCTGATCTACAGAGTTTTAGGACAGCCAGGGTTACACAGAGAAATTCTGTCTCAAAAAACCAAAAAGAAAAGGGGGAAAGGGGGGGACAGTCAATGGATTTCTTTCTTTCTTCTTCTTTTTTTTAAAAAATATTATTTATTTATTTTTATTTATATGAGTACACTGTAACTGTCTTCAGACACACCAGAAGAGTTTGTCAGATCCCATTACAGATGGTTGTGAGCCACCATGTGGTTGCTGGGAATTGAACTCAGGACCTCTGGAAGAGCAGTCAGTACTCTTAACCAGCCATCTCTCCAGCTCCCAGTCAATGGATTTCAGTAAAGCACATGGCCAACCAGGCACAATGGCCACACTTAACATTAGCTAGGGCCTGGGTGCATTAATAAAGAGGGGTACAAATCTTTACTCACAGACTCAGGCACATCCTTGAGGGTGGAGGGTATGGAAGTGTCCCTCAAGGGCACATGATAGAAACCTAGAAGTTACAGAACCCTCTATCTTCCTTTCCAGTCCCTCGACAGTCTGACAGACTGTCTCCCACCCACCCACATCTGTCTGATTATTTCCATACTAAGAGCATGCCCCACTAGAGGCATCTGGGCAACATCTCCCAGTCTCATCAAGTCTGTGCTGATAAGCAAGTTTCTAGAACTCAAACCATTCTGCAAGTGCATGCATATAATGTAAAAGAATCCCACCTTGGGGAACACAATCAGCTGAAGCAACAGCCAACAGAACTGAAGAAAAACAGCTTTGATAGAATAGCTTGCCAAAATATGGTAATGAATGGCTTTAACGAGGTAGACAAAAACATGGGAGGAAGGGATTCTTGGGCTGAATGCAAGGAGTATGACCCGGAAAACCAGTGTGAGCAGTTTATTGGTTTTTTTTTTTTAATATTTATTTTTATTTTATGTGTATGGGTATTTTGCCTACATGTACAGCTGTGAAACAGCCTGGTGCCTATAGGCCAGAAGAGGGCACCAGATCCCGTGAAACTGAAGTTGTAAAAGAGTTGTGAGCTGCCATGTGGGAGCTTGGAAATTGAACCCAGTCCTCTAGAAGAGCAGTCAGTGCTCTTTTAGCTGACACTGCTCCTCCCTACCACCCCCGAAACAGTTCTTAAAAGGTTGGCAAATGCCACGGCTGGCTGCTATAGACACTTATCCCAGGTGTACTAATAGTACTACCTGGGGCCTTAAAACCCCTCTGTATTACTGGAAGACTTAAGAATTCATTCACTTAGCCAAGTCACAAGGTCATGACTCTGTCACTCAGGTCCTCAGCAGCTTCTGTCCCAGTGTCAGGACAGAGAGGAGAGGTTCCTGTTGTGACAGGAACCCCAAGAGAGAAGAGCCCAGGATGCTATACAACTGAAGCACTGCTGCCTGTTCCAGAGTGCCTTCCAGTCCTCCACCCTTCTCATCTCCCAGCTCTATGGCTAGACTAGCCTTAGCTGCCATCCTCCTCAGTAACCTCTTAGTCCTTGTACCTGGCAGGGGCAGGAGGGATAGGTTTTGTCCACATGACTCTGTGTGACAGTGAGTCTAGATACAAATGTATACCCTTGCTACAGCCACCTTCAGCCAGCTGGCCCTCCCCAAGAAGACAGAGATCCAAGGACAAGGGGACAGTGGTGTGAGCCCTGCCCTATCCCATGTCTGCAGGAAGGCCACTCTTACAATAGAAGCTCCTGCACTCCCTGCTGTCTTTGGCCATGCTCAACCTAGCTCACTCCCAGTGCGGTCTACCCTAACACTTGGCCCTTGTCAGCTTGCCCTCATGACAATCCTAAGAAAAATGCACAAATCCCACTCACAGCAGAGGAAACTGTGGTGGAGTCAAAGAAATGGTGAGGATCCTGACCAGGAAAACCTGACAATGAGCACTGAGCTCCACTGTGCTATGGTCTAGCTCCAGGCAACTGTGAAGCTCACTTAGCAGAGGCCCAGAGCCCAGCCTCCCTCTAATGTTAGAAAGGGATTCCTGTCGGGCGGTGGTGGCGCCCGCCTTTAATCCCAGCACTTAGGAGGCAGAGGCAGGCGGATTTCTGAGTTCCAGGACAGCCAGAGAAACCCTGTCTTGAAAAACAAAAACCAAAACAACAACAAAAGGAATTCCTGAGTGATCTCCAACCTCTGAGGGAACAAGCAATGTTGAATTTACTTGTTTGTTGCAGGGCTGGGAACAGGAGCCAGAACCTCCAACATACCTGACCCCCAAGCTACAGCCCTAGGCTGAGACATACAAACTTAAGTGGGATCTGAGCATTACCTCAGGTGTTTTCAAACCCCCAAGATACCCAGAGCAGTGATTTTTGCTAGTGGAAAGCAGGGGCTAGGAACAGCAGCTCACTCTCGGGCACATGTCCTCCTTGGGGTAATGAATGAAATATGGACTATAGCAATATGGCTGCACCTCTACAGACAGCCCCATCACCCTGCCCTCTAGAAGCCCATGCATGTTCCCTGGGATTCCATGGTAGGCTCTGGGACTGCTGACCTCTTTTGCCTTTCAAACTTTTAGCCCTTTCCTGATCTATGAGCCCTAACTCATTTATAATTTCTTCTCAAGTCTGTTCAGGAGTTCACAGTTGTAGCAAGGCCAGATACAAGGATTTGGATGTGATAGAGCCAGACAGTCCTGAGAGTCGCAGCTGTCATCCATCTCTATAGGTGGAGGGCAAGTGAAGCTCACAGGATGGTCTGAGACCTCATACCCCAGCAAACTGGGTTCAGTCTTGGAACCCCACAGACTGAGAGTGTGGCTCAGCTGTATAGCACTTGCCTACATTTGTATGTACTAGGCCTTAAGCACCACCCCCAGGCACTGCAATGAACACAAACAAAATCTTGAGAAGCTCTGTGCAGGCCAGGTAGTCCTGAGCTGATGGAAGTTCTTCCCAATCTCAACTCTCCACCCAGCTGGGCATGCCCTTCCACTCACCCCATTTCCAGCAGACCCCCAAGTGTATGGTAGATGCCCCGGGCAGGAACTGTAGCTGCCAGAGGGTCTCCTGAACCACCCCCATCTACTAACCCAAGCTGATTCCTGGTAGAGTCATATCCTGGGGAAAACACCCTGCTGCTCCCCTGCCCAGGTACCCATGTGGAAGCCAAAGGCTCAGAGCTTTACCATTCACAATCTCAGCAGGTTCTGAGACCATGAGTGTGGTGGGGCACAGATCCAAGAGATGTATATTATCCCCTAGCTACCTCTGACATACTCAAGCAAGCTCAGTGCATCTATGTGGAGAAACAAGTGACTATGTGAGTTGGATATGTAGCGGCCATAAAGAGCTCCATATGGCAGCTCAAGGAAAATTCTGTATACATACAAGTCAGGTCACAGCAAACTGTCCAGTGACAGGAAAACCAAATTATACTGTCCATGTCCAAATCAAAGATGAGGGCAGCGGTTCTCAACCTGTGGTCTTGACCTCTTTGGGGTTACCTATCAGATATTTACATATGATTCATAACAGTAGCAAAACTAGAATTATAAGGTAGCAACAAAATAACTTTATGGTTGGGGTCATCACAGCATGAGGAACTGTATTAAAGGGTTGCAGCAATAAGTAGGTTGAGACCACTGGCTGAAGGGCTTTGGGTCTGGGCATGGCCCAGGTAGAGGTGAAGAGGACAAGGGGCAGAGGGCAGGAACCTGGAGGCCACAGCTATTGGCAGAGAGCTCAAACTCAGCTGCCTGAAGGAAAGGGCTGGGCCTAATGAGGAAATATTATGCACACATAGGAAAGGACATCTGAGTTCAAAAAGCTACGCTATGGGCTACCAAATCAGATCAGAGCACCCTGGCAAAGTTGAGGCTACTGTAAAGAGAAGGAAGGCATCACACTTCACTGGACTCAAACCCTGTAGACTGGGGCTGTCACCCACAACAGCTGTTCAGAAGCACAAAGTCAGATTTTGATGTGAAATCTTCTCAGAAGTAAATGGAACTCAGGGCTTCAGGCCTGCTAGGCAAGAAAGGAGCCTTACCCAGCCCCGGGCTGCTCATTCTTTCATCCCAGGGCTTACTTATAACCTTTTGCTGTTAAGGAACGAGCCAATACTACTGATTGTTTTGGGTTTTTGTTTGTTTGTTTTTATGGGATTTTTTTGTTTTCCTTTTTTGAGACAGGATTTCTCTGTATAGCCTTGGCTATCCTGGAACTCAATCTGTAGACCAGGCTGGCCTCAAACTCAGAGAGATCCACTTGCCTCTTCCTTCTAAGTGCTGAGATTAAAGGCATACGCCACTACAACGAGCAAATAATACAGGTTTTATAAAACAAGATGGTCTTTGCTGACTATTTTTTGTGGACTAGTGATTTTTTTCCCAGCCCCTACAAACTATAAATGCTTCAAGCCCTAACTGTATAAAAAATAGGTCATAGGCTCCATTTTGCCAATAGACCCAGATTTATGCTGTTCAAGCACCTGAGCTGAACAAGGGGAGCTCATGCAGAGCCTGATATAAAGTTAATCCAAAATAAATGACAACAGACATAAGGCAGGTGACAGAAGATGCTCTTTCCGGTATCACTAACTTCTCAACTTCATCCTATCTTGACAATAAGGCAGTCTAATGCCTGGGCTCATAACAAATGCTCAGGAAACGCAGAGGAAAATCACAATGGCCCCTGGTCCTGTGACTCCACAGTCTAGCTGTACTACAAGTCTGACTTTGAACTCACTATGCAGCCTAGGCAGGCCTTGAACTCCAGATCCTCCTCCCTAGTGCTGGGGTTACAGGTGTACAGCAGTATACCCAGTTAATACAGAGATTATGCAAGACTGTTTTAAGCATGTTAGGCAAACACTATACCAACTGAGTGACAGCCCAACAAAGAGGTCTCTCTAGCCTTTCCACCTTGCATGTCCCTTGCCAAAATGACATTAGGCCTTTCTTATCAGACATGGTCTGTGCAAGGCATCTCTCCCTAAGGGGTTGGGAGCATCCAGGACATCATCAGAATTCATTCTTGCTGATCAAAACAGAAAAATGTCCTGGGCATCTGTAGATGGCAACTGCAGGTTAACTCTGCTCTCCTCCTAGCTGGCCCAGACTGGGCTTTTCTGAGAAGCAGCCTCCTTCCAGTGGTGGAAGACTCTATTCTTGTAGAGGTTATGCCAATACTTCTTTAAAGCTGGGGAAAACCCATGCCAGGGAGAGTGGCCTGGTTTTGGTAGCTGCCTGCCATGTGGCCAATCTCATGGCTAACAAACAGCCAGTGACTTTGAATGGCTAGAGATTTGGAAAGGTAAGTACTCTGCAAAGGGACTAGAATGGGGCCTTCTGCAGCTGCTTGCCACATCTCCCAATGAAAGGCATATCTGACGAGAAATGGATGCCCAGGAATCTCTCTCCCATCATAGGGTATAAAACATAAGGGGGAATCCTAGAAAACCAGCTCTTCCTTATACTACCCTGATGAATGGCTGGGGCTAAGGCTCAGTGGGTAGAAAGTCTGACTACCATACACAAAGCCCTGGATTCTATCCTCAATGCTGCATGTCTCTAATCCCAGGCCTGGAGAGATGGAGGCAGGAGGATTAGAAATTCAAGGTCATCAGCTATACTACAAACTTGATGCCAGTTTGAGCAACATAAAACATTGTTTCAAAATATCAGTAACAATAGTAATACAAAATAAAAATAACATCTGTAAAAATGTTCTGGTCAGTGTGGATATGATTTAAATACAATGTATTCATATGTGAAATTACCAAAGAATATGTAATTTTAGAAATGTACTGTGGCAAACACTTGCTACAAATCGCCTACTCCAGACTCTCTTTTCTTCCTCATGTACTTCAACCCACCAGAGGGACCCCAGGCTATAGGCAGGAAAATGTTGCTGCAGGTAAGGAAATTGGTAGGCACAGACTTGTCATAAGGCTAGCTAAAGACTATATAGCTGAGTAACTACCACCTGTCAAGACTCCTGAGTTGAGTTCAGGGCCTTTATAGTACCCACAGAGACTGACAGACAGCTGAGGCACTAGATTCCTTCTGGTATTCTGACAAACCCTCCTTACAGTCCATGAACAAATTCAGATCCTGGGTCTGAAAACAAGGTGGCTGAAACATTTGGTGTCTTTTGGCCAAAGCACTGGGGCCCCCAAGAAGACTCTACATGAGACCATCTGAGAGTAAAACAAAAATAGGAAACAAATACACAGAGACAGATGAGAAACCACAGAAATGAGGGGTGTCTGGAGTTTGGCTATAGAAAGCCAAGTAGTTGTACCTGGAGCCCCTGGAACCTTCAAGAGAGGAAGTGGTCTTACCTCCACACCGAGAGGGAAAGTGGCCTTGGAGACACCTTTATTCAGAGTTGTGGCCAGGAAATGAGAGAGACTATAGCCCAACAGTTCTAAGCCATCAAACTTGTGGATATTTGCTAGAGAAACCCTTGGAAATCAACACACCCAGTTTAGCCTGCCTTCATACCCCAAAGTCAGGCATGATGGTAAAAGTCTGTTATTCCAGCAGGAGGGAATTAGAAGTGTCATGATGCCTAAGGCTACTTTAGGCTACACAGCAAGTAGAAGGTCAGCTTGGAAAATGAAAGATTGTCTCAAAAATGGCTCAGTGGGTAAAAGCATTTGGCACCAACTCTAATGAGTTGACCCATAAGGTGGAAAGAGAGAACGAAGTCCTGCAAGTTGTCCTCTAACATCCACATGCTCGCTGTGGCATGAGACACCCCTTACACATGCACATGTGCACACACACACACACACACACACACACACAAATAAACATAATTAAAATGGGGGGAATCTTCACCCCAATGTCACTCTAGCCAAGAGCAGTGGTTCTCAACCTGTGGGTTGATACCCCTTTGAGAGTCACATGTCAAAAATCCTACATATCAGATATTTTACATTACAATTCGTAACAGCAGCAAGATTGCAGTTATTAAGTAGCAATTTAATAATTTTATGGCCAGGGGTCACCATAACATAAGGAATTGTATTAAAAGGTCACAGCATTAAGAAGGTTTAGAGGTTGGCCGGGCGGTGATGGCGCATGCCTTTAATCCCAGCACTTAGGAGGCAGAGGCAGGCGGATTTCTGAGTTCGAGGCCAGCCTGGTCTACAGAGTGAGTTCCAGGACAGCCAGGGCTACACAGAGAAACCCTGTCTCAACCCCCCTCCCAAAAAAAGAACATGGTATTTTGCTGGGTGGTGGTGGCGCACACCTTTAATCCCAGGACTTGGGAGGCAGAGGCAGGTGGATTTCTGAGTTCAAGGCCAACCTGGTCTACAGAGTGAGTTCCAGGACAGCCAGGGCTACACAGAGAAACCCTGTCTCGAAAAACCAAAAAAAAAAAAAAGAAGGTTTAGAGGTGAAAATTCTTTCTGGCTCCCAAAAAGTGTTATCTGGGACTGAGGATTTTGAGAAACGTGGACTTTCTCTTCAACATTCTTTCATTTACACATAGTACATAGGTATAGACATGCATATACACATATGTATATGTAATTCTGAATAACTTTCAGTACTGTAATTATCTGGGGGAAGGAAAGTGTCAGTGACTCTCAAGTAGCAAGGTCTGGCTTGAACTTCTGTCTTTTGCAGGACTCACTTGTGCTCTTTTCTGAGGACAAGATCTCACTTTGTAGCCAAGCAGCTCTTAAACCATGATACTCCTATATCCAGGCCTGGCAGCACACGCCTTTCATCCCAGCCTTTGAGAAGCAGAGGAAGGAGGAGCTCTCTGAGGCCAGCCTGGTCTAAATAACTAGCTCCAGGACAGTCAGGACTATATGGAAAGACCCTGTCACAAAAACAAACGAACAAACAAACTACTGGCCTGCTTCAGGCTCTCAAAGGTAGCAGTACAGGCTTGTGCCACTGCACCTGGTACTGTGATCTAACCTGAGGTCTCAAACTTGCTAGGTAAATGTTCTACATAAGCTATATCCCCAGTCCAGGAAAATCTTTATTTTTATATCACTGTTGGGAATAGAGCCCACATCCTCCCCCATGCTGAGCCATAGCCCACTTAGGTAATTACAGCAAAAACAAGAACACAAACTATAAAGTCTCCTCTGTAATAGAATCGACTTATAATAGAGGTAGCTGGGTGTTAGGAACTATGTAGGAAATAACAATTCTGTAAATAAGGTCTATAAAAACGGAGTTTTTAAACAATCCAAGCTACCTAGAACGTTTTCTTGGTGATTTAGACAGGATTTGCTCCTGTCACCCAAACTATACCCGAACTTTGAATCCTCCTGCTTCAGCCTACAAAGTATTGGGACCACAGGTTTTCCTACTACACCCAGCTTCCCAGAACACTTTTCAGGGTAAGTCCTGGCACCCTGGCTAGCCAAATACACTGGCTTGCTTAGGGGTCTGGAGTCCTAAAGAGCTTCTTTCCTTATTCTGTGAAATTCTCCTTTCTCTCATGTGGTCAAAGAGACCCCGGCTCTGCCCAAGTCCCTAAAGGTGCCCCACACTTGGGAACCAGACACTTCTTTCTCCTGTGTTTTAAAGTAAAGGCAAAGAGAGGAGAACCACTCTGAACAGACTAGTACACACATTTCCCTTCCCGACACCCCATTACCAAGGATAGGAAAAAATTCCCACAGGTCAAAATCGATCCAGTGTTCCTTGATGGCCCCTTAAGAGCATCAGTGAACGAAACCCTGGGAGACAAAGACCAATGAAACAGAAGAGCAAATGCGTCTGAGGAATCCGCCAGAGAAAGAGTAACGAGAAAGAAAGAATAAAAGGTGGAACTACAAAGCTGAAGGGGATGCGCTTCAAAAACATACTAGTGATTCCCCCCCTTATTTTCCCCACTGAAATGTCAGTTTTTGAAGCAGCTTCTGATAATGTCACCAGCTTCTCACGTTCTTAAAAAAGACAGAAGGCGCGTGGCGAGGGAGGTGGCTTGTTACCTCTTGACTTCTAAAGCCGGCCATCAGCAAGCCGGCCTTCCTCTCTTCCACGTTTCTATGGGGGATGGGCTTGAGAATCTCTATCAGGAAGGGATCTGTCCTAAGTCCTAAAGTTTACCCACCCTGGTGGGTGTGTGGGTGGGGGATCCTGAATCCCAAGTCCTCCTCCACAAGGGCGGCACCCAGTCTTCCCGGTGTTACACACTGAAAGCCACTTTTCAAATGTCCGTGTGCGTGTGTGTAGAGGATGTCCCCTGAGATGAGATCCACAAACCACACCCGCTCAAGAGCCCTCCCAATCACTCCCTCTCTCCAGTCCCCTCTACAATCCCCCCAGAATCCTCAGGGCCCCACTTCCTGCCACGCGCTCCCCCTCCCCACCCGCTGCAAATCTCAGGCCCACGACTCTTGTTTCCCGCGCCCCTCTTCGGGCTCCAAGGTCCCCGCGCACACCCTCTGCCATCTCGCCCGCGGGCAGCGGGAGCCGCGTGTACAAGCTCGGCCCGAGTCCCCCCCCCCCCAGCCTGCCCCCTCCCCAGGGGCCCGCGCTGCCGGCCTCGTGCGCCGCCGTCCCCAGGGTGTCCCCAGCACTCACGGCTGTAGAGGGCGATGCCCGCCGCGTCTGGTCCGGCGCGCACCTCGAGGCGCAGCGCCTGCTGCTCCGCGTGCCGCTGGATCTCGCCGTTCGCGTCGCCGATAGTGAGGAGGCGGGCGCCGGGGAACACCGACACTGTCGCGCAGGGCCCCGCGCCGCCCGGGCCCGCCACCCCAGCGCTCCCCGCACCCGGCCCCACCGCCGTCGCTGCCGCCGCTGCCATCTTAGGTCCGGCTCCAGGCCCCGCTGCCACCACGCCACCGCCACCGCCGCACCCGGGCCCAGGCCGCCGCCGCTGCCGCCGCCGCCGCGCAGGCCGAGGCCGAGCCTGGCAGCGCGCCGCCTGCCGGCCACGCGACGCCTCGCCGCCCCAGCCGCCGCCAAGGGCCGGCTCGGTGGCACAGCGCCCCCTCCTGGCGCCTGAGGGAGCCGGGCGAGCGCAAGCACGACGGGGGTGGGGCCGGCCCCACCCCGCGGGAACGGTCGCTGCTTTGTGAGGTGGCTTAGCCGCCCCGGCACGCCGGGTGAAGGCGCCTACGTTGGGAGGCGGTGCTTGACGCTATGACACGCCCCTACGGATGCTAAGCCCCACCCTGTGGCCGCGTTGTGCGAACAGAGGCGCTTTGTGCCACGGCGCACAGCTCTGGAGAGATGGGCAGGGCATGCGTCAGGGGGCGGTGCTTAGCCTTTCGGGCACGCCCCCGGAATGATCAGGCGGCCCCCACCCGCCCTCAGGCCGGCGACCGGTGAACCACAGCGCTTTGTACCACCGGGTGTTTCAGGAGGCAGTGCTTGGCCACTCGGACACGCCTTGGGGCCATACCTGCCCACAGGCCGGCAGCACGGGAGCTACCATGCTTTGTGCCACTGTGAGGCACAAGAAAGGTAGAGGGGCGTGAGTCGAGGACGTAAGAAGAAACGCCCCCTCGAGGGTTGAGCTCCGCCCCTCGGCCGGCGTACAGCGTACTCCCCTAATACGCTTGGGGTGAGGTGTTCGTCAGAAGGAGGCGCTCGGCTACTTTATACAACCGGAGAAGGGCTGGCTCCGCCCCCTGAAGGGACAGTTATTAGCAAAATGCAGGCGGTGCTCTTCATGTTTGAGTCAAGGGAGAGTTCTCTGATCCACGAACCCTCCCTGGGAGAAGTCGAGCCCTTCCTGGCCAGTGTCACGCAAACAACCTCTCCTGAGCCTAAGGGAAGACGAGAACCGTTTCCAACCCCAGGTGATTTGGCCACGCCCCCAACATAAGGTTCCGCTCTGTCCGTTCCCAGGTAAGCTCCGCCTTGCTCTCTTCCCACAGGTAGGAAAATGTCCTGTGATAGGTGTGGACAAGCTTGCAGGCTCGCACCTAGCTGTGGCCCCGCCCATGCTGCTCTAGTATAAAGGCTTTTCAAGCCCCTCTCCAGACCCTGGCCTTCCTACTGAACATCAAGGAAACTCTCCAGCTTCTCCACTAAGACCTCTCCTTTTCTCCAGGGAACTCTCAGGTCCCCCCAATAGTGGCTAGCC
Source organism: Rhabdomys pumilio (assembly GCA_030674055.1). Taxonomy (NCBI): domain Eukaryota; kingdom Metazoa; phylum Chordata; class Mammalia; order Rodentia; family Muridae; genus Rhabdomys; species Rhabdomys pumilio. The sequence goes on from JANHMN010000006.1 coordinate 74,046,909, forward strand.
ACTGTGTTCAACTGCTGTTCACTTTTGCTGGGCCCTCTGAGACCTCTAATTTACTTATCCTTTCCTAGGCCTCCTCAGGACTCTAAAAAGACCCAATCCTTATCCCAAGTCATCCCTCCCATCTAATGGTGCAAGCACATAATCTCAGGTAACCTGAGCCACAAAATGAAACTGTCATTTAAAAACATACCCTGCCTGCAGTGGTGACACATACCTTTAATCCCAGTGCTCAAGTGACAGAGGCAGGTGATCTCTGAGTTCTAGGCAACATGAGTGACAGCCAGGGCTACACTGAAAAACTCTGTCTCAAATAAAAAACAAAAAATACAAAAAACATCCCAAAGTCAGGTGTTGTGGCAGGCACTTTAATCCTAGCACTCTGGAGTCAGAGGCAGGTGATCTCTATGAGTCTGAGGCCAGCCTGGTCTACACAGTGAGTTCCAGGACAGCCAGGGATACAGTTGAGGCCCTATCTAGAAACAACAATAGCAACAAAAATATACACATCTCTCCCCAAAATAAATCACCAAGTCTGGAAATCAGTTACAGTTGGGGAAATACAGGAAAAGAGGTACAGAATACAGACCTCTTATGCCTGGCTGGGTGTCCTGATTCAATAATGACACCTCTCTGGTGATCTGGGAATCTACAAAGAGGTTCTGGCTCTCTGTCTAGCCTCTAGGCTGATACCCCAACTAATTTTCTTGACTTCCATGAGGAAGGTTACAACACTAGGAGTCCCCTTCCTTTGGCCAATCCTTCCCTAAGAAAGCTGTGGCTTGACCGCTCCCTACTGCCAAGTTTCTGGACAGATAGATGTCCACCTTCTGCAGCCCGGGCAGTCGGAGGGAAAGAACTGGATAAGGAGTCCTCATTCTTCAGCCTCACTGGCAGGCCCGGAAAGTGCTGAACTCAGGGGGCTCTGGAGAGGATGATGCAGAGGTGGGCCTCTTTCGAGGCCCTGAGTCCAGGGTTGCCATGGGGTCTTCCTGGGTCATTTTCTTTGTCCATGAAAGAAAAGAAAAGAAAATTAAAAAAAAAAACAAAAACAAAAAACAAACAAAAAAACTCAGTGGTTTTGCTGTAAGGATCTGGGAGTTCCTCCTGTTCCAAGCTCTCAGGTACCTGCCCACCTCTTCCCACCACCTCCCCAAATTCCAACCTTCAGTGGCTCTGCAGAAGAGGGGGGACCAGAAGCCAGGGTTCAAATCCCATGTCCCTAACCTCCTAGCAGCCTGACCTCACTTTGAGTGACAAACATCTATGCCTCAGTTTCAAATGATAGTATCCACCTCCTAGGGGCACTGTGAGGCTTGAGAAAGAGAGGCACAGGAAGTGGCTGGTGGCTGAGAAGCCAGATCACCTCCATACCCACCCCCTCAGGGCTCCCTCAAACCTTCCCAAACCTGAAGCCAGTTGGTAAGGCGGGATGAGGGCCCCTCAGACCTGTGATCCTCCCTAACCAGTGACCCCCATAAGGTCCCTCTCTAGCACAGCATCTCTGTTTGCAAAGCATATGCATCAGGGCTTGCCTTTACTCCTAGCACTCGGAGGCAGAGGCAGGCAGGTCTCTGTGAATTGGAAGCCAGCCTGACTTACATAGTGAATTCCAGGCCAGCCAGGGCTGCACAGTGAGACCCTGTCTAAAAAAGAAAGGAAAGCAAGTAATGGTGGTTGGATACCTTTAATACCAGCACTTGGGAGGCAGAGGCAAGCAGATTTCTAAGTTCAAGACCAGCCTCTACAAAGTTCGAGGACAGCCAGAGCTGTCTCAAAAAACAACAACAGCAAAAAGCAGGCCAGGTGCAATAACCACAGCTTTAATCCCAGCACTTGGAACAAGGAGGTAAAAGGATCTCTGTGAGTTTCAGGCCAGCCTCATCTACATATTAAGTTCCAGAACAGCCAGGAGTACATAGATGGATCTTGTCTCAAAACAAAAACAAAACAAGCAAACAAACTAAACAAACAATAAAAGTGCCTGGAGAGATTGCTCCACAGTTGAGAGCACTAGCTGCTCTTCCAGAGGACAGGGTTTCAATTTCCAGCACCCACATGACAGATCATACCTGTCTATAACCCCGGTTCCAGGGCTTCTGACACACTCACAGACATACTTGCCATCAAAATACCAACAAACATGAAAAATAAGAATACAATAAAACAATGAAGTGAACCTCCTCCCCATAGAACTTTCCAAATTGTTAGATGCCAGGCTCTGAGAGGTGGGGCAAGAAACAGGCAACTGGCAGCTACTTTGTAGTCATTACCTACTACCAACATCAAAGCTTGCTTTTCTGAAAGGTTTTGTTTCTTGTTAATATATGGGTTTGAGTATTTTCCTAAATCTGTTTTAAATGTAGCTATGGGTACAGCTAGGGATTCACTGGAACTAGACTTAAAGTTTCAGGCCAGCCAGGGCTGCCTAATGAGACCATTTCTAAAAAAGAAAGAAGGAAGGAAGGAAAACAACTAAAACCGAAAGCAAGAACTGAGATATTTGTATAACTGTGTTCACAAAAGCCAAAAGGTGGGAGCATTCCAAGTGTCTGTCAAGAAACATGAATCAGCAAAATGTGGTATATCATACTCTGGACTAGTATTCAGCCTTAAAAATGAAGAAACTTCAGACACAAGTTAACATCATGGGGTGAACCTAAGTGAACCTCACTTTGCTATGTGAAGTGGAACCAGCCAGTCACAAAAGGAGAAATATTATATTGTATTGTTCATATGGGAATAGGCAAATCAACAAAAGCAGGAAATAGGGCTTGAGGCTTTGGGTACATGCTCAGCCCAAGATACAAGATAGATACATACATACATACGTACGTACAAACGTGTGTGTGTGCGTGTGTGTGTGTGTGTGTGTGTGTGTGTGTGTGTGTGTGTGTTAGTGTTACAGTGTTTTATACAGCCCTGGGCCGGGGGACATAGCTACTACCTATTGAAACTGTCTCAAACAAAAAGCAAGTGAAACATGTGACTCATTTGGCAGCGTATTCCTCTAGCATGCAGGACGCTCTGGGATCCATCCCTAGCAGCCATAAACCACATGTCATGGTGCACACCTATAACCCCAGCCCTGGAGGTGGCTGCAAGATGATTCTGACTGCAAGATGTTGCAAGCATTCCGGAGCGTCCTCAGCAACATAGTGAGTTTGTAACCAGCCTGTCTGGAAATGACAATATTCAAACCAAACTCAGCAACAGCAGCAATAAAAAAGCCTCAAGAGGCTGGACAGTCCTGGGTGGTCCAGGCTGGGACAAATCTGCAGCAATCCCCATGCCTCAGCCTTCCAAGTGTTGGAATTACCTATATTGGCCACCATGCCCAGCCATCTGAGTTTATCTGGATAGTTTAGAGTTTGTCTTTAAGCCACCTGAAGCCACAACAGATGCAAATGCAGTGCTTCAAACACAGTAGGCTTGCTCTCTGCCAATGCAGTTGCATCTCTAGCTTTGGTTCGGGCTTTGGTTTTTGACTTTTGGAAACAGTGTTTCTCTATATATCCCTGGAACTCAGTGTGTAGACCAGAGCTAACTTCAAACTCAAGGAGACACCTGTCTGACTCGGAGAAGGTGTGTACCACTATGCCCTCCTCCGTTTTTGTTTTGTTTGTTTGTTTTAGTTTTTGTTTTAAGATAGGAGGACTCAGCCGGGTGGTGGTGGCCCACGCCTTTAATCCCAGCACTTGGGAGGCAGAGACAGGCGGATTTCTGAGTTCGAGGCCCGGTCTGGTGTACAGAGTGAGTTCCAGGACAGCCAGGGCTACACAGAGAAACCCTGTCTGGAAAACAAAACAAAACAAAACAAAACAAAAAAAGATAGGAGGACTCAGGCTGGAGTAAGATAGCCTAGCAGCTCAGAGCACTTGCTGCCAAACCTAATTACCTGAATTTGATTCCAGGAGCTCACATGGAAGGAGAGAACCAACTCCAAGTTGACCTCTGACCTCCACATGTATGCTATGGTGCCCCACCACCACCACATACACAAACAAATAAAATGGAGGTTGGGGAAGACACAGACTCTGAAGCCCAGGGTTACCTGTAACTCACTATGTAGCCCAGGCTAGTCCCCCCAGTCCTTCTCCCTTCACCTCCCAAGTGCTAGAATTACAAATGTGAGCCCTATATCAACTGAAAAATAAGCTTTTCTTGTTGTTGGAAGGAGACCAGAGCATATCAAAGTGTCACAAGATTCCACATAGGCCCCTGAAGACACTACCAGGTCACCCCAAACCTTCTCTCACTGTCCTCAATCCCAGTGACAGTACAGCCCTATGATCCCCCTAGTTTTTCTTTTTTTTTTTTTTTTTTTTTTCTTTTTTTGGTTTTTTTCAAGACAGGGTTTCTCTGTGTAGTCCTGGCTGTCCCGGAACTCACTCTGTAGACCAGGCTGGCCTCGAACTCAGAAATCCACCTGCCTCTGCCTCTCAAGTGCTGGAATTAGGCGTGTGCCACCACCGCCCGCCTCCCCCTAGTTTTTCATAGCCAACCCCAGGCTTATGGGCAAGTCCTAGTCCTGTGATTCTGGGCTTCTCTCTGCTCTGAGGCTCAGCGTCTGAGGCTCCCAGTGGCACAGCTCCCTTCCCCTCTCAGCTGGTCGGTCAGTCATCAGGAAACCTGACAAAAAGAGCGACTCACCGTGGAGATGGCAAACAGAGAGTTGTCAAAGGACATGTCTGAAACAGAGAGCAAAGTCAGCACATGGTGGGGCCACTGCCCTGTACCCACCTGGTCCTTGCCCACAGCCTCAAAACCACAGATTAACCCTTCAAAATGACTTGGGGTTCATGTTCTAGCATCCTCTCCAGATTCTTTCCAATCACTCTACAAGGTGAGTTATGAACATTTAGAGGGAGGGATACAGGTCTCACTGTGTAGAACAGGCTGGGGGCCAGTGAGATGGCTCAGTGGGTGAGGGTACTTGCAGCCAAATTTGTCACCTTGAATTCAATCCCCAGGACCCACTTAATAGAAGGAAATAATTGGCTCCTACAAGTTGTTCTCTGACACACATGCACTATGCCATGCTGGCTTCCACATGCACAGACATCATATACAAATAAATAGATACTTAAATGCTGCTGATCTCTGCAGTGTATTAATAGCATGGCTAGTGTCCAAGTCCAGCATAGAGCTTGTCTGGGGAAGCCAGGAAGGTTTCCTGGAGTGGATGAGCATATACACTGAAGGTGGAGAGTGTTCTACACAGTGGATAGAGCCTGTGTGGAGGCTAGAAACCAAAACAGAAAGTGAGAACCCAACAGAAAGAATGGGAACCACATTTGGACCCCAAAAGCAACTAGAGGCTACAGAAAGAGTCTAAGTTGCAACAGAAATTTGAAGCTTACTTCACCCAGGAAAGCATCAAGGGACATGGATAACGTAACAGACCTGTGTTGGTGAAGTTGATCTGAGCCCAGCAAGATTCACGCTCTCTGCAAAGGGATTCAGAAGAAAAGATGCCCCATGAAATAGGACACTTGTTCTAGAATATCCCTGCTAGCAAGACCTGATATGGCTTGCTCTCAGCACTCGCACACCCCCTGCCCACAGCAAATACCTGCACACTGGAAGTACTCAGCCCTCATTTCCAGAGCCATCACACTGGGTTTGAGCAGCCAGGGACAGCTCCAAAGAAAGTCTAACATTGCACAATCCCAGTAAGAGTCCCAAAGAATGCCACTGCGGATATCTAGATTTCTGGGACAATATTGTGCAAGCCAGTTGGAGGGAGGTAATGCAGCTGTGCTGCCTGGCCCCATGTGACTGAGCTTCAGGCCTCAGTATTTACATCTGGAAAATGGGTATCATCTGAACTACTGGGAGGAAGCAGTGAACCTAAGTTTTATAACATCCTCGTATACAGCAATGCTCAATAAATAATCCATGTTCCATGTATCTATCAGCCCTCCCACCAGAGGGCACTGTGGGAAATGAGTATTTGCCCAGTTAGTGACATGCTCAATGATCACCCAGCGAGGGTCTCACCTCTGCTTCTGTAAGGTTTTGGCTTTAGCTAGAAGAAAGATGAACAGGCATTGGTTAGATGATTCTGGATCTGATAACAGTTGAAAAATGTTGATACCCATGAAATCAAATGTTCCCTTGAACATTTGGGACCCAACTTTGTCTCATCCATGTACATCTGCCACTAAGTACAAAAGCTGCTATACACAGATCTTTCTCAGTCCTTTACTTTTCACAGTGTAGCCTTGGGTATTCTAGAACTCACTATGTAGACTAGATGAACTGTCTGCTACAGTTCTGCCTGCTGAGTACAGGGAGTAAGGATACTTACTGCCAACATGTCCCCCATCAGTCCTGTGTAGCTCAGACTAGCCTGACTCACTATGTAGTCAAAGTCAAGGCTGCCTTTGAACTCCTAGTCTTGCTACTTCTACCTCCGAAAAGCTGGAATTATGGTGTGTGCCATCTGTTTCTTTGAGGCAGGGTCCAGCCCAGGTTGGTCTCTAACCAACAATCCTCTGTCTTCACTTCATCAGCCTCTTGAGTGCGGGCATAAAGGTCTGTGTGGTCACTTCACCCAGTACGTTTCGGCTTTGTAAATGGTCTTTGCTCTGTGTGTATGTGTTCTTGCATGGCTGTGAGTGCTCACACCATAGGGCATGTGTAGAGGTTACAGCAAATCCTGTGGAGTCAGCTGTCCTACCATATGAGCCCCAGGGATTGAAGTTAGGTAGTCATGCATGGCAGTAAGCATCCTTGTCTGCTGAGCGATCTTGCTGGCCCTTATTTAGTTCTGTGCTTGACTTATGAGAATTGTTATGTTCATTAAAAACAAACAACAAAAACTTGAAGCTACCAAATGTGGTGCCTCCCTGCAAACTGAGAGCAGAGCCAGGAGAAATGAAATCTACATTTCAAGGCCAACCTGATCTACATAGGAGGTGGGCATCTCCAGACCAGCCTGGGCTGTGTAGTAGAATCTCATCTCTTTTAAGCCAAATCCAAACAAACAAAATCTTCAAAATTGTATAAACTTGTAAAATTGTTTTTCTTAAAAAACTGAATTTCCCACTAGACAATTTCCAACACAATTCTGTGGTCCCAGCATTAGAGCGGTGGAGGCAAGAGGATGGTGAGTTCAAAACCACCCTCAGTTATACAGCAAGCTTGAGGCCACCCTGGGCTACATGAGACCTGTCAAAATCAGGGTTTCTGAGGAGTCACTGAGATGGCTCTTTAGGTAAAGATACTTGCTGCCAAGCCTGATGGCCAGAGTTGGATCCTGGAACCCATGAGGTAGGAAAAACTGAATCCTGTAACCCACCCAGAAGGAGGAGGAGGGGGAGTGGGAGGAAGGAGGAGGAGGGTGGATGGAGAAAGAGGAGGAGGAAGAGGAGGAGGAAAGAAGAAGATGGAAGAGGAGGAGGGGGAGGAAGAGGAGGATGGTGGAGAAGGGGGAGGAAGAGGAGGAAGAAGGAAGAAGATGGAAGAGGAAGAGGAGGGGGAAGAAGAAGAAGAGGAGGATAGAGGAGGAGGAGTGGGAGGAAGGAGAAGGAGGAGGAGGAGGAGAGTAAATGTTTTGCAAGGCATTTCCATTGTAGCCAGGAGTAAAGAGTGAACAGAGAGCTGCCGCCAAGTGGAGAGTTTAGAGCAGTGGTTCTCAAGCTCAGTCTCCAAAAATATTCACATTATGACTCATAACAGTAGAAAAAATTACAGTTACGACGGAACAGTGAATATAATTTTATGTAACAACATAACAAACATGATAAGTGTCAACATAACAAAACAACATAAAATAACATCAAGACAAACTGTATTGAAGGGTCGCAGCATTAGGAAGTTTGAGAAACACTGGTTTAGAGAATGAAAGTTCTGGAAATGGATGAAGGAGATAGTGAACACAAATGGGAATGAATATACCTTTGCTCCTGAGATGGCATCTCACATAGCCCAGGCTAGTCTGGAATGTGCTCTCTAGTGAGGTTGATATTGAACTCAGTCCTCTGCCTGCAGCTAGTTACGTGCTGGGATGACAGCTGTGCCCACTCTGCCTCTGTGCAGGAAAGCTGAACCTCCAGAGATCTTGCTGCCTCAGGGTGTGGTCTAAAAACAGTCTAGTCTCCTTGTGGGATCCCAGGGATCCCATAAGTCAGTCTCCCCTCCCTCTACCTGTTACCTCACTTCTGCTGGTGCCCCACCCCCCACTGCTGAGTTCTGGTGAAAGAATTCCCCAAACTGTCTCTGTGCCCCTGCAAACATTGATGACCAAACCAGTCCTGGTGACAGCTCATGGTTAAGAGCTCTGGCTGTTTTCCAGAAGCCTCAGGCTCATCACTCACATGGGTAGGAAACACAGAGGTCCTCCTACACAGGCGCACATATGAACTAGGGAAACTAGGAATGTTAAACACACAGGGTTGTTCCTTCAAAGGAAGGGTGATGTATAACCTGTTATCAGCCCAGGAGTCTGGGAGCAGATGTGGGTAATAGCCTGGTGACCTTTTGTGCTTTGTGGCTGAGACCATACCAGATCTTCCCTCAGACCCTGATCATGTATGAGCTTATTTTTCTCAGTCAATTTATAGAACCCATCTTAATAGAAGGTGTCACATGTACTTTACAAAGAGTTTTTATGTCAAGTCTTATGCTCTATTGTGCACATGGGATCACCGGGAAAAAATTCACCAAATTGTGCCATGCTTAATATGCCTAAAATATACTACACTTAGGATCCAAAGTTTGAACCAACACCAGCTACTGAGTCATGTTGAACTGAACTGCCTTCTCTCTTCCAGAAGGTCATTACTCTATTAACCATGGTGATCTCAGACACCCCACCACCACACCCTCATCCCCGTACTCCCCATCCCTATCCCTCACACACATGGCAGGCCACAGCCATCTGTAACTCCAACTCCAGGGCACTTGATGTTCAGTTTTGGCCTTTGACACTCCGAAAAAGGGGGGAAAATGCAGGCATGAACAGGAGTTTAACATCAGCCTCCATGACAGGATGGGAGAGAGAGGAAAGTGTGGTAGCTCAGTGCCTGCACTCCCGAGGGCAGAGGCTGAGGATCTCTGTGGTTTCCAGATCAGACTGGACCACACAGTGGGTCTCAGGGCAGCTGGGACTACATAGTGAGACCCTGCCTCAAACAATGGGAGATTGAGAGCTGGATTGCTTCCTGCCCAGTCATTACCTTTTCTCACCAGTACTGTGATGACCACCAGCCCTGAGAGGAGGACAGCTCCAGCCAGACTCAGAGAGAGAGCCAAGATCCACGTGGGGACTAGAGAGAAAAGAAAGAGAATGGGGCAAGTGAGGGCAGGGCAGGGCCATCTGCGGCCTTTTTGGAGCCCCACCCTCACCCAACAGGCACCTTAGTGTAAGTGGGCCTGGGAACTTAACAAGCCTGGCATGTAGGCCATCAGTAGCCAGTGAAGACTTCTGCTGGACTAGTAAGAAAGTTTATTCCTTCTGGGGAGGTAGCCCCATCCTAAGACCAGATTACCAAGCATTTGGAAAGTAAAGGAGATGATTGTGAGTTCAAGGCTATCATGAGCTAGAGAAGTCAAAGCCAGCTTAGGATACAGAATGACCTACACACACACTCAAAAATAAAAGCTGGGCAGTGGTGGCACACGCCTTTAATCCCAGCACTTGGGAGGCAGAGTCAGGCGGATTTCTGAGTTCCTGGACAGCCAGGGCTACACAGAAAAACCCTGTCTGGAAAAACCAGAAAAAGAAAAAAAAATGAGACAGAGAGACAGAGAACGCTTGACTAATGTAGAGAAGGTTCTAGGTTCCATTCCCAGCTCCATCAAACACACACACACACACCACAGTATGTGCATGGAAGCAGAGGATAACTTCTGGGAGATGGTTCTCCTTCCATCATATGGGTTGCAGAGATAGAGTCATGTCATCATGCCTAAGGATAAGTGCCCTTTCCCACTAAACTATCTAGATGGCCTGACAAATGGTACATATGTGTGTGTGTGTGTACATACATGTATACATATATATGTGTATATATACTTTAATATATAGATATATACTAAAAAAAGAGATTGAAGCTAGACATAGTGGCTCAAGTGTCACACTCATAATCCCAATATATGGGGAGCTGAGGCAGGAGAATTGCTATGAGTTTGATGCAAAGGCTGTGTAGCAAGACCTTGCCTAAAGAAAAGACATGAAAGTACAAGGAGCAGAAGGGAGACCAGTTGGAAAGATAAAGGGAAGAGGGGGCTGGATAAGAGAAGGTGACAGGGTGTAAATGAACAAAACACATTTGCATTTTATTTATATACATAGGGGTTGAGAGGAGGCTTTTGCAGTGCCCACAGAGCCCAAAAAAGGTCGTCCTCTCCTCTTGAGCTGGGTTACCAGCAGTTGTGAACTGACTGATGTAGGTGCTGGAAACCAAACTTTTGAAGAACAGCTAGTGCTCTTAAATGCTGAGCCATCTCTTTAGCTTCCATGAAAACATTTTTAAAAAGAGTTCTATATAATCATATACCTTAGGAGTCTGAGGCAGGAGGATTACGTTGAGTTTGAGACAAGCCTGAACTACAGTATGAGTCCTTGTCACAAAAAAACAAAATAAGAAAAGATATTTTAGAGCTAGCAAGATGGCATGCTGGCTAGTTTTATGTCAACTTATCACAAGGTGGAGTCATCTGAAAGGAGGGAACCTTAACTGAGGGAAGTGTCTCCATAAGATCAGGCTGTAAGGCATTTTCTTAATTAATGATTGATTGGGGGTGGTCCAGCCCACTGTGAGTGGGGCAGTCCTGGGGATGGTGGTCCTGAGTTCTCTAAGAAAGCAGGCTGGGAAAACCATGAGGAACAAGGCAGTAGGCAGTACCCCTTCATGGCCAGTGCATCAGCTCCTCCCTCTAGAATCCCGCCCTGTTTGAGTTCCTGTCCTGATGTCCTTCAGTGATGGACAATGATGTGGAAGTTTAAGCTGAATAAATCCTTTCCTCCCCAACTTGCTTTTGGTCATGGAGTGTGGTCATAGAAATAGAAACTATGGCAGTGGGTTAGTGGTTAAAGGCACTTCCCACTAAACTTGTTAACCTGAATTCAGTTCCCACATGCTGGAAGGAGAGAACAGATTCTCACAGGTTGTCTTCTGACACACACACACACACACACACACACACACACACACACACACAGAGTTTTAAAAAGGAATTTTGGATGCAGTAGAGACACCTAAGTGGTTAAGAGCACTGGCTGCTTTCCCAGAAGACCCAGGTTCAATTCCGAGCACCCACGTTATAGCACACAACCATCTACAAGGCCAGACCCAAAGGGCAAGACCCACCCCTCTTCTGGCCTCTTTGGATATTGCACATATGTGGTACAAAGACAATAAACACATGCAGGCAAGCTACCCATACCCATGAAATGTAAATAAATGAATACATTAATTATTTACTAATTGTAGAAGAGCTGTTTTTAAAGGCTTATGTCTCTGTGACTAGGATTGGGGTTGGAGCACCAAGATGCAGAGCTAGATGTGGGCAGGATTACATCACCACGAAGGGCAAGGTGTCCTAAAACTAAGTCAAGGAAGGAGAGCAAAGAAGGACATGAAGTTCCACCATCTTTGGTTTTTGTTTGTTTGAGACAGGGTCTTACTAGGTCTGTCTTTTAATTCTAGCCATATCTGAATCCACAGTGAGCTGCCCTCAGTGAACCATCAAAGCCTTTTGTGGGGAAGCCAGTTTCTTTTCATTTCTTTCTCGGCCCTCTTTCCTTTCCAATAGGAGCTCATGTACCCCAGGCAGCCCTCAAACTTGCCATGTTCCTTGAACTCAGGAGACCCCTGCTTCTAATAGGATGATAGCATGTGCCTCTAGCTAGGGATGAGACCCAGGGCTTTGGGGAAGGCTGGCAAGTGCTCCAGCAATGGAGCCATGCCCCTGCCAAGTTTGTTTTGATTTTGAGACAAGGTCTTACTATGTAGCTCTGACTTGCCTGAAACTCTCTATGCAGACCAAGCTGGCTCTGAGCTTAACTTTGTGTCTTCTGAGCACTGGGGTTAAAGGTGTTCACTACCAAGCCTAGCTTCTTTGTTCCCTTTTTTTGTTTTTGTTTTTGCTTTTTGCTTTTTGGAGACAAGATTTCTCTGTGTATCAGCCCTGAATGTCCTGAAGCTTGCTCTGTAGACCAGGCTAGCATCCAACTCACAGAGACCTACCTGTCTCTGCCTCATGAGTGCTGGTATTAAAGGCTGTGCTACCACCACCCAGCTTTCCCTGTTTGTTTGTTTCTTTAATTAATTGATTGATTACTGGGCTGGAGAGATGGCTCAGTAGTTAAGAGCACTGACTGCTCTTCCAGAGGTCATGAGTTCAATTCCCAGCAACCGCATGGTGGCTCACAACCATCTGTAATAGGATCCAATGCCCTCTTCTGGTGTGTTTGAAGACAGCTGCAGTGTACTCATATAAATAAAAATAAATAAATCTTTAAAAAATGAATTGATTACTTATTTTGTTTATATTATGCCTGTAGTTATCTTGTAGCTCCAGTCTAGGTACAATGACAGTCGGGCAGCGGTGGCCCATGCCTTTAACCCCAGCACTCTGGAGGCAAAGGCAGGCAGATTTTTTTCTGAGTTTGAGGCTAGCCTGGTCTAGAAGATGAGTTCTAAGACAGACAGGGCTATACAGAGAAATCCTTTCTCAGGGGAAAAAAAAGTCAATGACATTCACCCTGGCCATACAGTGGGCTCTGAAGACCACTGAGAACTCATGCCTCAGGATGGGAGTTCCATGGCAGCGTGGGATACATGTGACATCCCAGCACTAGGGAGGTAAAAGCAGGAGGACCAGGAGCTTCAGCTCATCCCCTGCTGCACAGGGAGTTGCAAGCCAGCCCAGGACACATGAAATTGTTTTTTTTTTTAAAGGAAAGAATGGGCTTTTCACAAGTTCTTGTCTGCAAAGGACTTAGATTCCTTTCTCAGGACTGAGGTAGTAGGTTGGGGGATCTGGGGACCTGGTGGGCAGGATGTCTTGATCTGGGGAGCAGGTCTTGTCATTGACCCTCTGTGGCATGAGGGTCACTGTCTTCTTTTGACTGCAAGACCACAAGGCCCTGGTAAGAAAAGGGAGCTCAGGCAGGGAAGACTGCTCTGTCTTCCCAAGCTGCAGACACGTGGGCAGCAGGGTCCTTTTGCAGGGTGGAGGGGGAGGAGCTTTGACTACATCAGGAGGCCTCTTCCTCACTCTCAAGAATGACTTTGGATGTCTAATCCTTCTGCCTCCACCTCCCAAGTACTGGGATTACAGAGGCCCATTACAACACCTGGATCTTCTGTTGGCTTATTGAGATAGAGTCTTCTTTGTGGACCAGACTGGCTTCCAACTCATGGCAGCTCTTCTACCTTAGCCTCCAGACCGCTGGTATACATGTTTGGGCCACTTACCTGACCTTGCTCCTTAAAACAATTTTGGAATTACATATTTATGTTGGGCATGGGGAGGCAGTGTAAATGTGTGTAGAGCAGAGATCAGAAGACAACTTTTGGGAGTTGATTCTTTCCTTACTGAATATAAGGGGTGAACTCAGGCCAAGCTGTCAGGCATGGCGGCAAGCTGCCTCCAGCACATGCATGGCACCCTCTCTGGTTTTGTCTGGTTTTGCCTTTTATTTACTACACTAAGCAGGCTTAGTATAAGTAGGCCTTAGTGTAAGCCTAAACAGGCTTTCCACTCAGCTCACCCTAGGCCCATTCCCAGGCCTCCAGACCCATAAGGCAAACCCATCCGTTTATCCAGGAAAGAATATAGATATAGGGTCTCCTAGGGCCCCTGCTTGGTCAGATGGGTCTGCTGTGACCCACCAGTCCCTGCATCACCTCCCTACCACACATGTGGCTTTTCCTTGACCACTGAACTTCTACCCTCCTGGGATCACCCACAAACACACAAAGGCAAGTTCAGCCCTAGGGCCTTTGCATACCTGTTTTCCTGCTGTAAGTCTTAGGTGTCTATCAGGTGGCTGCTTCTCTTTCTTCAGATCAATCTACTTATCTGAAGACTTGGACTTGCTACAAAGTGTCCCAGGGAGGTCTAGGGCAGCATGACCAGGATTCTACAGAGTCTTACCTGGGAAGGAGACCTGCACCTGCTGGCTGAAGTCTGACAGTTGGGGCTGACTGTGCTCACCCAGCACACCGTACTGACAGCGGAAATTCCCCCAAGCGGGCTCACTGCCACCACCAGTCACATTGAATATTACACCACGCCCATCTGAGGAGGCCTGCAGGAGCTGGACCACCTCTCCCCCTCGAAACAGGGTGAAGTTGGCCCCTAGGATGTCCTCTGGGGCTGTGCATGAGATGTAGATGGGATCCTCGTGGCTGCTTGGGTAGGGGGGCACCAGGAGGATGGACGGTGCAGGGATGGCCAAGGAGCCTGTAATGAAGAATGACAACTTGAGATGGCTATGTGTTCTTCGGACAGATCACCTACACTCTAGTGTCTGCAGGCATACATGTGTGTACCTGCATGTGCACACTGCTGGGGATCAAACCATGCTGATATCTGAGGAGTGGCACCTCAAGGCTCTGACCCTTAATGTTTATATTGGGACACTGGTGACCCTGACTACTCACCACTGTTAGGAGATTGGGTACCTGGTGCATGTGTGTGTCATTGTTTAAGTCATCTCATGGACAGTGGTGGTAATCATTATACAGTAACACAATGCTCAGTCAGCAGTACTATCGTCAGACTGCTGTGGTTGTCAGGAACAAGGCAATATTATTCTATAGAAATAAACAGAAGTGGGACTGGAGAGATGGCTCAGTGGTTAGGAGCATGTGTGGCTCTTCCAGAGGATCTAGATGTGATTCCCAGCACATACAGGGCAGCTTACAACTCAGTCTGCAACTTCAGGTCCAAAGGGATATTTTTGTTGTTGTTGTTTTTTGTTTGTTTGTTTTTCGAGACAGGGTTTCTCAGTGTAGCCCTGGCTGTCCTGGAACTCACTTGGTAGACCAGGCTGGCCTCGAACTCAGAAATCTGCCTGCCTCTGCCTCCCAAGTGCTGGGATTAAAGATTAAAGGCGTGTGCCACCACTGCCTGGCAAAACTTTTTTTTTTTTTTGTCCAAAGGGATTTGATGCCTTCTTCTGGCCTCCAAAGACACCAGGCATGCACACTGTGCCCAAACACACATGTAGGCAAATCACCCATACACAGGGAAGAAAATGAAAAGTGCTGACCTCAGAAAAGTCCAGGCAGCCTGTAGGGTAATGGAGAAGGCTACTTGTGAACTGGGGTGACCTCAGAGGACTTCCCAGAAGAGGTGACATATAAGCTGCCCCCCCCCCCTGCTAGTATAGGACTGCTATGAAGATTGAGGAAGAACCTTCCATCCTGACGAAATGCTGTGGGAAGAAGCTCAGAAGGTGGACAGAGCACACAGATGATGGGGGGGGGCATGGCTCAGCAGTAGAGCCCCTGCCTAGTGAGGGGCTGGGGGCATGGTTCAACGGCAGAACTACTGCCAAGCATGTGTAAGGCCCTACATTCATCCACAAGACCAGAAAAGAAAAAAAAATTCAGGAGGTGAGTTCATGTTGTTTAGTGAGGGATGAGTGTAAAGGAGAGAGGTAAGACAGGAGAGCAGAGGGATTTGTCTTACTCCTTGGTGTTGTCTAGAGGGTGGGTGTGGGAGTTCCAGGCCTTCTTGTAGGAAGCAACCTCTGGTGGGACCAGTTCCTTGCCTAGCTGTCACAATTTCCTGACCAGCAAGTCAGAGGCAATCTATTTTGTTTTTTTAAAAATGTATTTTATAAGCCGGACAGTAGTGGCACGTGCCTTTAATCCCAGCACTTGGGAGGCAGAGGCAGGTGGATTTCTTGAGTTTGAGGCCAGCCTGGTCTACAGAATGAGTTCCAGGACAGCCAGGGATACACAGAGAAACCCTGTCTCAACCCCCCCAAATGTATTTTATATGTTTGAATGACTTGCCTGCATGTATGTCTAGGTATTATGTGGTTCCTGTAGAGGCCAAAAAAAAGATGTTAAATGCCTTTGGAGCCAAGTTACAGAAAGTTGTGTACTGCCATGTGGGTGGGTGACTGGGAATTGAACCCGGGGTTTTAGAAAAGCAGTCAATGCTCTTACTATCTGAGGCAGCTCTCCAGCCCTCTGTTTTGTCTTTTTTTTTTTTTTTTTTTAATAAATTTGTTAATACATGTTATGTAGGTGTGTGGATATTTGTGCCGAGGTATGTGTGTAAATCAGAGAACAACTTACAAGAATTGGTTCTCTTCTCCCACCATGTGAATGCCAGGGCAAACCTCAGGTCATTAGGCTTGACAGCAAGTGCCACCACCCCACCCCCTCTTTAAAGAAACAAACAACACACACACACAGAGGGGGGGCGGGGGGGGGGGATCCATCCCAAGCTCTACCCTTGTGGTTTGTCCCAGTTCCTGAACAGGGTCCTCCTGCATATGACACTCCACAGAGCTTGTGATCTCACCTCTCCTGATATCACAACTCCCCAAGTCCAGGACTCTTGAGTGCCACAGGCCTGGAGGCCAAGGGGGCGGTGGCACTGCTGGCAGGATGGTGTTTCTACAGAACTTGTCTCCGCAGGGCACAAGAAAGCTCAAATGAAAAGGTGTAGTCAGGCAGTTTCCCAGGCTCTAGGTTGAATTTTGGGGAGTGGAGTGATCAATCTCATCTAATGACTGGAAAGGACAGCCCCACTGTGCTTTCTGCCCCACAGGGTAGCTGGGTCCTTCCCCAAAGGGCAAGTTTCAGACTCACCAGATGCAAACAGCAGAATGGTCCAGGGCATCTCTCCTCCCATGTAGGACTGGGAAAGCTGGCTGAGGCCACGGGATCTGGGGCTCCCTGCCAGCCCGAGACCACAGTGGAGAAAGGAGAAGCAAGTGTCGGTTTAGCCTGTTTCCTCAGTGGCAGGAAGTTGCACACATGCTTGGGTACCAAAAGAGACTCTCTCCTGTCCCCACCCCTTCCCCAAACACACAGCCAGCCACCCGACTAGTGCCCTGCAGCCCCGCTGGCCTCAGTTTTGTACATTGTAGGGGAAATGTTTGCTTCCTCCCTTCAACCACAAGAACCTTGGTAGTGTCAGTAGATTGAGAGTGAAGCTTCTACCCAATACACACCAACACAGGCAAAACCAAATGACCTAATGGCATCTAAAGGTCAAGACTCAACCTGAGTGTCCTCAGGCAAGATCTGACTACTGTGATATCTCAGCTGCTCTAGAGAGGGGATGGGAGTAATGGATATTAATTAGATCAGGGAACTCTGAGAGCAAATGCGATAGTGTAGCCAAAGGGCCTGGCTCCTAGCCTCAGTAGCTACATGCCTAGTGGTTTGCAGCTTTGGATAAAGGCTTCAAGGTTTCCTCAGTTGAAGCAACAGCAGGTAAAGAAGGCAAGAAGCCTGGCTGGACAAATTCTGATACAATTCATACACTTTGAAGTTAACGATACATTTTGTTTAGTTTCCCATTCAGTCTTGTAAAGTGTGCCTGAAAGTCTACACCAGAGTGTAGCCTTTGATCTCTACAGTGTTTTAAATGAGAATGTCTCTATAGGCTGTGACATTTGAACAGGACAGTTTGTGACATTGTGAGGTTCCAGAGGCATGGCCTTGCTGGAGGAAGTATACTACTGGCCACAGACTCTGAGAGTTCAGACCACTGTCCTTCCCAGTTTGTTTCTGGTCTGTGGGTCAAGGCAGCTTGATCTCAGCTGCTGTTGTAGCCAGTACACGAGCTTCCTTCACTCCACCATCATGGAGTCTCCCTCTGGAACCATAAGCAGGAATAAACCCATCCTTCTGTAAGTTGTCTTTATCAGAGCAACAGAAGGTAAATGACACAGTTACCAAGAAAAAATGGCTAGAGAGGTAGCACAGTGGTTAGGGACACTGGCTGTTCCTCTAAAGAATCTAGGTTTGATTCCCAGTACCTACATGGCAGCTTATAACCATTAGTAAGACTCTGGCTCCAGAGATCCAGTGCCCTCTTCTGAGTTCTTGGGTGCTACACTTAAGTTGTACATGGAGGCAAAACAGCCATAAACAAGTAAACCTCAAAAAGATGCACACCTCGGCTAGAGCAGTGGCTCAGACGTTAAAGGCTAGGCTCACAACCAAAATAAAAGTACAAGGAGCACATCTCAGACTCAGTTCATGTAGCATGAGCTACATAGTGACACACATACACCCATTTTAAATTTTTCCTCTGATACAGAATTTCTCTGTGTGTCTCTGGCTGTCCAGCTGAGACTCTGTCACAAAAAAACTAGACAAAACAAAAGGAAACAACAAACAACCAGTTGCTGTGTCTTTAATCCCAGCACTCCAGAGACAGAGGCAGGCAGATCCCTGTTTGATGCCGGGTCTATACTGTGAGTTCCAGGACAGCCAGAGCCACATAGTGAGACCCTGGTTTTTTTGCTTGTTTGTTTGTTTTTGTTGTTTTGTTCGTTTGTTAGTTTCTTTAAAAAGAAAGAAAAACAAAAGGCAAGCAGCCAACAAACACAAAAGTCATTAAACTAGGCATTTTGCATTTGAGACAGGGTCTCATACAGTCCAGGCTGGCTTTGAACTAATTATAGAGTCAAGATAACCTTGAACTCCTTTTTGTTGGTTGATTTTTTTTTTTTGAAACAATGTTTCTCTGTGTAGCCCTGGCTGTTTTGAAACTCACTCTGCAGACCAGGCTGGTCTCAAACTCAGAGATCCTCCTGCCTCTGCCTCCCCAGTGCAGGGAATAAAGGCATAGACTACTACCACCCAGCTGACCTTGAACTCTGATGCTTCTGTTAAAAAAAATCCTAGAAAACACAGAAGACAAATAAAGGGCAAAAGAACCCCAAACTGGTGCTTAGAAAAGATTAACAAGTCAGGCAGTGATGGCTCACACTTTATTCTTAGCACTTGGGAGGCAGAGGCAGGTGGATCTCTGAGTTAGAGGCCAGTCTGGTCTATAGAACAAGTTCCAGGACAGCCAGGGCTACAAAGAGAGACCCTGTTTCTAACCCCTTCCCCCCACAAAAAAAAAAAAGAAAAAATTAATAAAAGTTAACCATAAAAAGAAATTAAAGCCGGGCAGTGGTGGCGCACGCCTTTAATCCCAGCACTTGGGAGGTAGAGGCAGGCCGATCTCTGAGTTCGAGGCCAGCCTGGTCTACAGAGTGAGTTCCAGGACAGCCAGAGATACACAGAGAAACCCTGTCTGGGGGGGTGGGGGAGAAAGAACTGTCTTTAATCCCAGCACTTGGGAGGCAGAGGCAGGCAGATTTCTGAGTTCGAGGCCAGCCTGAGTTCCAGGATAGCCAGGGCTATACAGAGAAACCCTGTCTCAAAAACAAACAAACAAACAAACAACAAAAAAAAAGAACTGTCTTTTTTTCCAGAGGACTCAGGTTTGATTCCCGGCACCTACATAGTGGCTCCTAACCATCTGTAGTTTCAGTTCTAGGAGATCTGATATGATATCCTATTCTGGCCTCTGAGTGTACCAGGTATGCATGTTGTTCATAGATGTGCATGCAGGCAAAACACCCATACATATAAAAATGTGTGTGTGTGTGTGTGTATGTGTGTGTGTATGTGTATATATATATATATATATATATATATATATATATATATATATATATGCTGCTGTGATGGCTTAGTAGGCAAAGGTGGTTGCCACTGAGCCAGGTGATCCAAGTCCCATCCATGGAGCCAAAAGTGAGAGAGGGGATGAGTCTCACAGGTTGGTTCCCTGACCTCCATGTGGGTATTAGAGGACACATGTGTCATACAACATAGGCCCATATACATACACATGCAAAATAAATAGAACAAAAACATTAAATCCTTAACAAGACTAATTAATCAAAGCAACAGAACAAAAATGTATCCAGAAATAAATAGGAGAAGCCATTACAATGGTATAGACATGGAAAGATAGTATGGTGACAGCTTTATACACACCATTTTAGGTTTCCATTGCTGTGATAAAGCACCATGACCAAGTGCACCTTGGAGTTGAAAAAGCTTTAATTTTCACAACACTGTTCATCATCAAAGAAAGTCAGTACAGGGACTCAAGCAGCACAAGCACAAGAAGCAGAAACTGATGCAGAGGCCTTGGAGAGGGGCTGGGGAGGCAGAGGTAGATCTCTGTGAGTTCCAGGCCAGTCAGGGCTACATAGCAAGGCCCTGTCTCAAAATGGGGGTGGGGGGTGGGAGGTGGGGAGTGGGAGGGGGTGGTGGTTTCAGAGGCATCTCAGTGGGTAGAGCACTGGCTCAGCATGCATGAAGTCCTGGGTCCATCCCCAGTATAAATAAATTTAGTATGGTGGTGTGCACACATTATCCCAGCACCTGGGGGTAGAGTCCACATGATCAGGAGTTCAAGGACATCCTTGGCTACTGCATAATGAGTTAGACACCAGTCTGGTCTACATGAGACCCTGTCTCAAAAAAGAAACAGCAGGCTACATCTTGTCCTTGGCATCAGTTTAATGTTGTCTCGTGCACAAATGCACAGACATAAAATAAAAATATTTACAAATATTTAGATTTATTTCCTGTGGTTGAGTGATTTGGAAGTCTGTGTGTCCTCTGTGCACTATAAATATGTCTAGTACTCACACAGGTCAGAAGAGGGTATCACATCCCCTAGAACTGGAGTTACAGAGGCCTGGGAGCAACTGGGAGAGTGCTGGGAACAACACCTAGATCCTCTGCAAAAGAAGGTGCTCTTGACACTGAACCATTTCTCCACCCCACAATAAATACAATTAAACAACAACAAAAGAGAGGGTGTGTACCTGACACTCTATACCTGAAGTTTGCTTTAAAAAAAAAAAAAAATTCTTGCCGGGCAGTGGTGGCGCACACCTTTAATCCCAGCACTTGGAGGCAGAGGCAGGTGGATTTCTGAGTTCGAGGCCAGCCTGGTCTACAGAGTGAGTTCCAGGACAGCCAAGGCTACACAGAGAAACCCTGTCTCAAAAAAAAAACAAAAAAAAAACAAAAAAAAACTCGCCATGTGGTGGTAGCACACAACTTTAATCCAAGCACTTGGGAGGCAGAGAGAGGCAGGAAGATCTCTGAGTTCCAGGCCAACCTGGTCTACAGAGCAAGTTTTAGGACAGCCAGGGCTACACAGAGAAACCCTGTTTTGGAAAAAAAGGAAGTTTACACTTCGTGTGCGTGCGTGCGTGTGTGTGTGTGTGTGTGTGTGTGTGTGTGTGTGTGTGTACGCACAATCACAAGTGCATAAGGTTGTTATTCATAAGGCATGATACAAAGTAGGGTCTGAAGCTCTGTGCTTGTAAACCCAGGTCTGTAGGGAAGAGGAGCCAGGCAGATCCCTAGGGCTTGCTGCTCAAACAGCCTAGCCTACTTCCCAAACTCAAGCCAATGAGAGACCCTGTGGGGCCAAGGAACTCTGAGACTAGAGAAGCAAGCCTGGAGCAAGAGTCGGGTCAAGGAGTGTCTAAACCCAGGAAATCTGCCAGGAGCAGGATCTCTCCTCCCCTGCTCCTGTGCCCTGAGCCTGTGTGTTCCCACACACATAGCCCCTTGGGGGTGGGGGAGGTCACGTTCCTTGGCTCACTGACTCCTTGTGGTCTTCAACTCCTGGTCATTCCCTCCCTGCTTCCCCACTCAGGATCCGCCAGTTGTGATCTGACCGTGGGCCAGTCATACGGCTATGGTTGGGGAAGCAGAGCCTGAACAGCAAGACCCTGGCTCACAAAAGCATGGTGTACGGTACTTAGGAAGGTGTATTCAGGGTTGTCTCCCGTCTTCCACAGCCATGAGTGCAGTCCTGAATTCATGCCTTTCCCAACTCCACAAAACCGAGAGGTGTCAAGGACCAGGTAGAAGGACGCTAACAAATGATGGTGACACACTGCAGGGTCAGAGGCTATGGCTGTCCCAGGCCTGAGTCTCCGAAACGGAAGCAGGTATGGGTAGTAGTTGAAACACTGCCTCAGCAGGCTTTGGCAGCTAGACAGAGAGCAGCAAAGCAGAAGCCGGGGTGATGATTAATCTCAGCTATCGGTTTGATTGGATTGCTCAAATATCCCAGTCTCTAATACACAACACTCTGAAGCTGAGGCAAAAGGATAGTTCTGAGATAGCCTGGACTATGCAACAAACCCCATCAGGAAAAACAAAACATACTAAGAGATTCCTGGAGGCCTGGTGTACTTTCCTAATTATTTCTGCCTCTTCCCCTTACTATAATGCATATGGTAATTAATGCTGTCAGCATGGGGCTGGAGAGATGGCTTAGAGGTTAAGAACACTGGCTGTTCTTCTGAAGGACCAGAGTTCGATTCCCAGCACCCACAATGGCTTACAACTCCAGATCCAGGGAACGAAAGTTGCAAGGCATTTGATCACACTGTGAACCCCCGAGGTTGTGAACTGGAAACCCCCGTTGTGGTGTGGCTCAGCCCTAGCCTAGCACACACCTTTAATCCAAGAGCTAAATAAAGTCAACCCTAGGTCAAGAGAGAGCAAGGAACCAGCTGACAGGAAGTGAACATAAGAAAACAGTAAAGTTGAGGGGGTGTTTGAGTTGAAGGGTTTTTAAGACA
>JANHMN010000006.1:74069620-74089553 GCA_030674055.1 Rhabdomys pumilio
GGGGGTTGGGAGGGCAGGGGGGGAGCTTTTTCCTTTTGGGATGTCAGTAGAGTACTAAGGTCAGCTGGGTGCTTTCTCTGCCTCTCTGAGCTAGAAGGTTTTCACCCCTAGCATCTGGCTCCTGAGTCTTCAATGGTTGGGATTGTTAATAACAAAGTAATGTCCTCTGACCTCTACAGGCACCAGGCATGCACGTGCTACACAGACATACATGCGGGCAAAGCATCCATACACATAAAAATAAAGTAACTCTTAAAAAGAACATGGTGAGCCAGGCAGTGGTGGCGCACACCTTTAATCCCAGCACTTGGGAGGCAGAGGCAGGCAGATTTCTGAGTTCAAGGCCAGCCTGGTCTACAGAGTGAGTTCCAGGACAGCCCGGGCTATAAAGAGAAACATTGTCTTGAAAAACCAAAAAAAATATGGTGGCACAGGCCTCTAATCCTAGCAGATCTCTGTGAGTTTGAAGACAGCCTGGTCTACATAGTGAGTTCCAGGTCAGACAGGGCTACATAGTGAGACTGTGTTTCAAAAGATTATATGTACATACGTACATACATGCATACATACATGCATATATACAGATATATGTATGTGTAGAGCGAATCAGTCTGGGCCAGCGAGCTGGCATAATGGGTAGAGTAAATCCACACAAGTCTGATGGCCTGTGTTTGATCCCTGGACACCACAAGGTGGCAGGAAAGAACCAGCTCCCAAGAGCTGTCCGTGTACTGTAACAGAACAAAGCAACTGACAGGATGTAGAGTTGCCCAGAACTGGGCACACCTATGAGGTAGGGTTTAGACTGGGTAACCTGTGGGCAGTATCAGCCTGTAGCTAGGATCCTGAGCTGCATAACAAAGAAAAAGGGAGGAGGTGCTGGGTGCCCAAATTTCTCCCTCCCTCCAGGCCCCTGCCACCAAGCCTTCTCTGCCTGGAGGCACTGCGCCCTGGACTATGAGCCACAACAAACACTTCCTCCTAAGCTGCTTCTGCTAAGCATTTGAGCACAGCAGCAAGAAGAGCAAGGGATGCAACATATAAAGAACATTTAAACACCAACAAGAGAAACGCAATCCAAGTTTGAAATGTGCCAAAGAGGAGGAGGGGGAGGAGGGGGAGGGGTGAGGAAAGGAGGAGGGACAGGAGAAACGGGGGCCGGGGGGGAGAGGGGGCGAAGAGGGGGAGGAGGGGGAGGAGGGGGAGGAGGAAGAAATTACCCATTCTATCATACTGAGTGCCTGTAATCCCAGCACTTGAAACATTCAGAGGCTGCACGGGAGAGGCCTTTCCTAAAGCTGTGAGAGCGGAGCCTGAACTTTGTGTTGCCAAGGAGAGCTGCACACAGAGTATGGAGCCAACCCCAGAGAGAGGCACATGTTGGAGGTATCAAAGCTGGAAGGGTGGGGCTGTCGAAGCCTCTGACATCACACATGAGGCTACAGAATTTGGAGTTTTCTTTGCTGGGCTTTAGGTCTTGGTTTGTTCCATATCTCCTCACCATGCTCCTTTTGTCCCTTTTGGAATGGTAGTGCATATCCTGTGCCATCATATCTTGGATGTATGTAATTTGATTTTTTTTTTATCTTATAGGGGATTACAGTTGAGAGATTGCGTCGTCTCAGAAGAGAGTTGAACTTTAAACTTCTAAAGTCTTTTTAAAATCCCTACCTTCATTTCATGTGTGTAGGTGTTTTGCCTGCATGTCTGTCTGTGTATCACATGCATGCAGTGAGAGCTGGAACATCACAATTCCCTGGCACTGGTGCTGGAAGTGGAGCCTGGGCTATCCTCTGCAAGAGCATGCAGTGCTCTTAACTGCTGAGGCCCAGCCCCTTTAAACAGTCTGAAGACTGTGGTAGATTTTGGGGGGACTTTTGAAGTTGGACTGAGTGCATTTTTGTATTATGGTGTGGCTGCCAGCTTTTGGTGGTTTGAGTGAGACTGATCCCATAGACCCACATTTGCATGCGTAGTCCTAAATTGGTGGAATTGTTTGGGAAGGATTAGCATGGCAGTCCTGGAGGAAGCATCATGGCGTTTCCAAGGCCTCTCAGCATCCCCAGTTCACTCTCTCTGCTTTTTACTTGGGTTTCCAGGTGTCTGCTCTCAGCTGTTCCTGGAACACTGTATCCTTTTCTGTATAAGGTGCCTTGGTCATGATACTTTTTCACAACAGAAAAGTAAGTAATACAACTTCTTTCACCACTGTGGTTCCATACTTCTTTTTTTATTAATTTTTCCCCCTTTACTTTCTGTTTTTAGACTGAGTTTCACTAGGCAGACCAGGCTAGCCTCAAACTCAGAGATCTGCTTGTCTTTGTCTCCCAAGGATCATGTGTGAGTGCTATCATGCTGGGCCTTATTCATATAACTCATATTTTATTATGTGTGACAGTATTTAGCTTGCATGCATGTGTGTGGTGCCTGAGGATTCAGGAGAGGGTCTTGGGTCCCAGGGGACTAGAGTTAGTTGTGGTTGCCATGTGGGTGCTGAGAACAGTCTCCAAGACCTCTGGAAGAGAAGCTGGTACTTAGCCACTTAGTACTTAGCCACCGAGCCGCCAATCCAGAGCGGTGATTCTGCCCTTCACATCTATGATGCCACTGTTGTGACTCAGATCAATTTGAATTGTATACCTGGGGTTGGTTGGTTGGTTTCGAGACAATGTTTCTCTGTGTAGCCCTGGCTCTCCTGGAACTTGCTCTGTAGACCAGGTTGGCCTCAAATTCAGAGATGTGCCTACCTCTGCCTCCCAAGTGCTGGATATTTTAGTATCTACTTTCAGTTTTATTTATGAGTGTAAATGGCAAGTTCTGTTAAGTCTGTCGTAACTTTTGGAGGAATTACCAGAGTGTCTGTTGCCTTTCCCATTAGTGGAACCGCAGGTTCCCATTACCACCAGCTCACTGACTTCAGTTTCTGTTTTATGGCCTCTCTAGTTCTCTAATGACTCCAGGGTGAATGTCTTTCCTGTATTTGTTGGGTTTTTAGACAAGAGTCTGGGGCAGCTTAAACTAGCTATGCAGGGACTTCCTGGCCACACACTGCCAGGCTTCAGCAGTTCTCCTTAATCACAGAGGAAGACTCCACAACAAGAGTGGCGACTGGGGACAGTGGTAATCAGGGTTCTCTAGAGGAACAGAACTTTAAGAGAGCAAACCTCCATGTATAGAGAGGAAGTTTACTAGGATGGCTTACAGGCTGTGGTCCCGCTAGTCAAACAGTGGATGCTGCTCTGCCATGGAAGGTCCAAGAGTCCAGTAGTTCATTTACTCCACAAGGCTGGATGTCTCAGCTGGTCTTCAGTCCAGGCTGAAACTGTGCAGAAGTAGCTCTAATGCCAATGAAGGGATGGACCTGTTAGTGAGAGCACCAGGTAACGAGCAAAAGCATCCTCCTTCCATGTCCTTCAAACCGGCTGCCTGCAGAAGATGGGGCCCAGATGAAAGGTGCATCTTCCCATCTCAAACGATTTATTAAACAAATCCCTCACAACTGTTTGGGTTTTAATTAATTTCAAATGTTGTCAAAGTTGACCACCAAACATAGCTATCAGACATGGAGAATCACAGTGGGGGGTAGTGGAGGGGAGTCACAGAGTGGTGAGGGGGGGGGTCACGGGGGGGGGTAGTGGAGGGGAGTCACAGAGTGGTGAGGGGGAGTCACAGTGGGGAATGGGAAAGCAAAGCCAACACCCACCCTCTGGAGCAAGAAGCAGATAGACAATCCTTGGTTTGGTAAGCAGGAATTGCAGGCAAGCCTTTTATCCTACCAGCCAGAAATCTTTTGGGAGCGCGGGAGGTGGGGGTGCTGCATCTCAGAGGTAGAAGCCTATGTGGCATACTGGAGGTCTGGGTCCCATCTCCAACACCCCAGAA
Organism: Rhabdomys pumilio; assembly: GCA_030674055.1. NCBI lineage: Eukaryota > Metazoa > Chordata > Mammalia > Rodentia > Muridae > Rhabdomys > Rhabdomys pumilio. The sequence continues at coordinate 74,073,503 of JANHMN010000006.1, forward strand.
ACTAGTCATGGTGTCTTTCATCTGTAACTGCAGCCTTTGGGATGCTGGAGCAGGATGTTCCTGCCATTCTTTGCTAGGATGGGGTTCATTGTGGCCTCAGTTACAAGAGCCCCTGTTTCAGGACAGCTGTGGTATATGCATACAGTCCCAGTAACCTAGGACAGAGAACTCGAAAAACCAAAAAAAAAAGAAAGAAAGAAAGAAAGAAAGAAAGAAAGAAAGAAAGAAAACAGGTTTCCTTGGAACCCTTCCCACACTCACAGGGTTTCTCTCAATTCTTTTTTTTTTTTTTTGGTTTTTCGAGACAGGGTTTCTCTGTGTAGCCCTGGCTGTCCTGGAACTCACTCTGTAGACCAGGCTGGCCTCGAACTCAGAAATCCACCTGCCTCTGCCTCCCAAGTGCTGGGATTAAAGGCGTGCGCCACCACCTCCTGGCTTCTCAATTCTTTATCAATACACATTCACTGTGCTCAAATAATAAATATGAGTCAAGTCTTTCTTTTTTAAAAAATGGTTTTAATTTTGTTTATTCCAATACAGTGTGGGGATGTCTGAGTGGCTGCAGATGAATGAGAGAGACCGAGCTGTGTGAGTGACCGAGCTGTGTGCACACTCTGACTTCACAATGGCTGCCAGGCAGCTCACACCTATCTGTAATGGGATCTGATGTTCATGCAGGTAGAGCACTCACATGCATAAATCTTTTTAAAAAAAAAAAAACAATCAGGCAGACAAGCAAAAAACAAAACAAACATGCAAAAAAGAAAAAATTAGATGAAATACAAACCATTAAAACACAACATCAAAAATCATAATATATAAACAAAAAACCAGTAAGGGAAAAATACGCAAACAAATCAATATGAGGCCAAAAAAAAAAGTCTCTAAAAATACCACTGAATTCATTGTGTTGGCCATTTACCGCTAGACATGTGGCCTACTGCTACTTGTAGTTTCTCAGTAAGACTCCATTGGAGAAAACTCATTTTTCCTTTGTGATCTGTTGACACTTGGAGATAGCTTCTAGGTTAGTGTCTTAGTTAGGGTTTCCATTGCTGTGAAGAGACACCATGACCAAGGCAACTCTTATAAAGGACATTTAATTTAAAGACGCTGAGTGGTCTGGGTATAGAAGGGTGTCTTTTTTCCACTATACATCGTTAGCAGGACGTAGTGTTTAGTTCCCCTTAGGCCCATGGCCTAGCTGATCTCAAGTTCTTGGCCACCGAAGCAGTGACACACGTGTTCCATCTCCTGGGTGGGCTATGACTCCCATCATTAAGTAGCTGGTTACTCTCAGTGCTGTGCTACGGCTGCAGCAGCCTCACGCAGGCAGGTCACCATTTAGATGGAAGGATTTGTGGCTGAGTTGGCATTCACCTTTTTCCTCCAGTAGTGTGCAGAGTACATCCAATACCCTGAACACCAGTCAATAGGGCTGAAGGCTCTAGGTGGGCACCGAGTGACTTCTTGATTTCTTCTCATGTTCAGTTAGAGATGCGTAGTCTTCCAGGCCTCGCCATCAGCCATCAGTTTGTGAAGAGCACCCAGTCGCTTGGCAATAGCCAAGGTTGCTTGGGAGCTCACACAGGGCCTCCTTTGGCTAACAACTCAATCAGATGTAACTGATTCTGGCACTGGAGGTTTTACTTTGTGTCAAGACGTCTGGTTTGAGCTTTGTCTCCCGGTATTTGGTGATTCCATTTAGATTTCTTTCATACGTGTGGATTTTAAGAAGCTTCTCCTGCAGTAGTTTTCCATATGAAGCCTCAAATGGTGTGTTGGCCCCTCCCTCAGCTCCACCCTTACCACCTCTACCCTTCCCCATCTCCATTTAATCTTCTCATCCTAGTGTCTCCTACCTCATCTCTCCATAACTATGTGTTTTATTTCCATTTCCCCTTCCTTGGACAATCCTCTCCTCCTCCCTAGTCTTCCTGATCTCCACGGTTAAACAGTTGTAGCAAGCTTAAAAGCCAGCACACACACACCATACTTATCTTTTTGGGTCTGGTTTACTTCACCTTAGCTTCCATCCAGTTACCTGTGAATTTCATGATTTCATTGTTTTAAACTGCTGAGTAATATTTCATTGTGTAAATGTACCACATTTTCCTTGTCCAGTCAGCTGCTGACTTACATCTCGGCTCTCTCTGTTTCTGGCACAGAAAGTGTAGAGCAGCGGTGAACCTCAATGAGCAAGGGTCCCCCCCCCCTGATTTTTGAGATAGGGTTTGTCTGTGTAGCCCTGGCTCACAGCACTCAGTTTGCAGAAAAGGATGGTCTCAAACTCACCCAGATCTCGCCTGACTCTGGGGTGCTGGGGTAAAAGGAGGTCTCTACCACACCCAGCTGCCTGTTAACTTTGTATCCTGCTGTTTTGCTGAAGTTTCCTGGTAGGGCTTTTAGTCTTTTATGTATAAAATCACAGTATCTGCAAATAAAGATGCTTTGATTCTTCCTTTCCTATGTGTGTCCACTTGGTCTCTTCTGTTGTCTTTCTGCTCCAGCTAAGACTTCAGGCACTCCTGAGCGCTGATGGTGCATGCTTTTAATCCCAGTACTTGGGAGGGAGAGGCAGATTTCCATGAGTTCAGGCCAGCCTGGTCTAGAGTTCCAGGATATCCAGGGCTACAAAGAGAAACCCTGTCTGGGAAAAAAAAGACTTCAAGTACTATATTAAGTAGATATGGTGAAAGAGGACAACCTTGTTTTGCTCCTGACATTATTGGAGATGCTCTGAGCTCTGTTTAGGTTGATGGTGCTTGCTGTCAATCACCTCTATTACTGTGAGGTTTGTTCCTTGCATCTTTTGTATTTCCAGGACTTTTATCATGAAGGAATGTTGTCTTTTGTCAAAGGCCTTTTCTGTATCTACTGATTGTACGGGCTTTTGTCTTCCAGTCTGTTTATATGGTAGATTAGATTTATCAGTTTACATATATTAAACCATCCCTGAATCTCTGTGATGAAACCTACTTGATCATGATGAATGGATTATTTTTTGATGTGATTTTGGATTTTGTTTGCTATTATTTAATGAGTATTTTTACATATATGTCCATAAGGGAAACTGGACTGTAATTCTCTTTCTTTGTTGAGTCTTCATATGGTTTAGGCATCAGGAAATTGGAGCCTCATAGAACATTTAGGCAATGTTTTTCTGTTTTTATTTTATGAAATAATTTGTATAGCATTGGTATTAATTCTTTGTTGAAGGTCTGGTAGAATTCTGCACTGAATCCATCTGGCATTGGATTTCTTTTGGTTGGGAGAGTTAATTCCTACTTCTGTTTCACTATAGGTCTGTGTCTCAGGGTCACTGTGCTGTGTGTGAACAGACACCATGTCCACAGCAATCTTGTTTTGTTTGTTTTTAAGATTTATTTATGTATTTTATGTATTGGGTACTTTGTCTGCATGTACATTCACACACCATAAGATGGCATCAGTCGGTTGTGAGCTGCCATGTGGGTGCTGGGAATTGAACTCTGGACCTTTGGAAGTTCAGTGAGTGCTCTTAACCACTGAGTCATCTCTCCAGCCCAAGTTGAGTTCACTTTCTTTTTAAAGATTTGTGTTTATGTAAGTGTCTTGCCTGGATGTGCACACATGTTGCATATGTGCTGGTGCCTGGGGCTAGAAGACGACGACATGGGATCCTCTGGAACTGGGTAACGTACAGCTGTGAGCCACCCTGTGGGTTCTGGGAAGTAAACTCAGGTCCTCGGGAAAAGCAGCCAGCCCTCTTAACTCCTGAGCCACCTCTCCAGTCTCAAGCAATTCTCACAAAGAGAGCATTTAATTGGGGGCTTTAGTATAGTTCCAAAAGGGGTGCTGCATCAGCAGTGTGGCGGGAAAGCAGATAGACATGGAGCTGGAGCAGTAGGTGAGGGCTTCACATCCTCATCTTTAGTCAGCAGATAGGGTGAGAGGGAGACAGACAGACAGACAGACACAGAGAGATACACACAGACACACACACATAGGGAGAGAGAGGGAGAGAGGGAAAGAGGGGGAGAGAGAGAGAGAGAGAGAGAGAGAGAGAGAGAGAGAGAGAGACACTAACTGCTGACTGGGCCTGGGGTAGGTGTTTGACATTTCAGAGCCACCGGAGACATAGGTCCTCCAACGAGGCCACACCCAGTCCTTTCCAGACAGTTCATCAAACTGGAGACTAAGCATGCAAATATATGAGCCTACAGGGTCGCCAGGCGGTGGTGGCGCACGCCTTTTATCCCAGCACTTGGGAGGCAGAGGCAGGCGGATTTCTGAGTTCGAGGCCAGCCTGGTCTACAGAGTGAGTTCCATGACAGCCAGGGCTACACAGAGAAACCCTGTCTTGAAAAACCAAAACAAACAAACAAACAAAAACAAACAAACCAACCAAACAAAAAAAAGAGCCTACGGGGTCATTCCCAACCAAACCACCACATTCTATTTAAATTTCTTGTATTTTATTTTGGTGGTGGTATATATCAAGAAATTATCCATTTCTTTTTAGATTTTCCAGTTTGGTGGGATACGGATTTTTAAAGTACATTAAAGGTTGAGACCTGAGCCGGGCATCCGTGTGTGCTCCGAGGCCTGCTCTCCCAACTCTGTCTCTATGTGTTCAGATCCACCTCATTTATTTCTGTTGCTGGGATGAAATACTCTGACCAAGAGAAACTTAGGGGACACAAGGCTATTATAGCTCACAATCCCAGGCTGTAGTTCCTCAGAGTGACAGAAACTTCTGACAGCTAATGACATCACACCCACAGTCAGGAACAGAGCTCTGAGTACACACATGTTCACAATGCTCACAGTTCAGGACCCAAATCCAGGGACCTCCCCACAGTGGGCATGTCTCAGGTAGCAGTCATGGCAGTCGCCACAATCTCACCTGCTCTAGGCAACCCAAGACTGCAACTCTCACCTCAGTTGATTCCAGTGTGCTAAGTTGACTAGCCTATTTTTCTTTCCTGATCCAGGGTCGCCTCACTGACATTTGAGGTTGTTGGTGCGTGTGTGTCTGTTCCCTGAAGTAGAGTTGTTCCTAGAGTTGAATCTAGGACCTTCCCCATGCGGTGTAAGTGCTCTACCACCAAGCTAGAGCTCCCTTAATTTTTTTTTTCTTAATTTATCAAGGCAGAGGTTTTCTGCCCTGGCTAACCTGGAACTAACTATGCAGACCAGGCTGGCCTCAAACCCAGAGATTCACCTGCCTCTCCTTCCTGAGTGCTGGGATTAAAGGTACAATTTCTTTTCATCATATAGTATTTTGTGTGTGCTCTAGTTTTGTTTCCCCTGCTGTTATAAAAAGCGACTTGGGGAAGAAACAGGCTCTGTAGCTTGTGAGTCTCACCATAGCTGCTCAGTGATGGAGTCCGGGCAAGAACTACGGAGCAGAGGGACTTGCTGGCTTGTTCAAGCTGCTTTTCTTCTAGAGCTCATACCCACCTGCCCAGGGAAGTTGCCATCTACCGAGGGCTAGACCTTCCAGCATCAATCGGCAATGAAGAAAATGCCCAGAAGGAAATCCCTCAAGTGAGACTCAATTTGCCAGGAGAATAGTTTGTGTCAAGTGGAGAAGAAGTACCCAGCACGGTGTTTGTCTGTGTGTGCATGGAGGTTAGAGGAGGCAGCTCTGTCCTTCCACCACATGGGGATTGAACTAAGGCCATTAAATGGTTTAGCAGCAAGCAACTCCATTCTCGGAGCCATTCCTCGATTTTTGCTGGTCTGGAACTATGTAGTTCCACACCAGTTCGGGAGGATGGCCTCGAACTCTTTCCAACTCCCGACTCAGCCTTGTAAGTACTGGAATTACTGCATGTGTCAGCACAGATGCACGTGGACCTGTTGACCCAAAGGTTTGAGACACGTTGTATGTAGGATGAGCCAGTATTCTAATCACTACCTAACAAACATCTCATCACCCCAACTTAAGAGACCAAACCCCTTATAAGGGATCGTGTAAAGTGAAAGCAGTCTGGGGAGGCCATGCTCACTGAACTAACATCGCCAGAACCCCAATACTGGAGTACTAGCACTCGGCCTATGTGAAAGCTTGATGCACCCTTCACACAAGGCAGCATCCGACATAGACACAGCAGCCCTCCTCGGCTGGCTCCGCCTACACATGACTGACCAATGGACGACATGCACCTTGACTTGGGGAAGGCAGACAGCAGGCGGTCCCACGGAAGGACCTGCAAACTAAATGGGGTCACTTAGTCATCTTAATTTTTGCCTGTAAAGAAGTGCCTGACCGTTTTTTAGGTCTGTCATTTCCCCCACCAAATCCAGTGGTTAACAGCAGACTTGGGGAAGTTTCATGAAATTCGTAGTAGTGATAGTATGCTTTCTAGCAGATTAGGCAATTACCCGGGCAGCTCGCCTCCCTGGGGCCCTTCACTCAGCATTCCGCGGCTTTGGGGTCGAACAGAAGCTGAAGCCAATGAGCTTTGCGGAAATGAGGGGTGGGCAGGACCAATTCTTAAAGGATCCACGCCCCGTGAGTAGAGGGTGACTACATGTAGGCCGGATGATGGCGGCCGGCGTGGCTGTAGTACTGGCCCTGTGGCTACTCCTGCCAGCAGTAAGAGTGGGAGAGGCGGGGCCACCGCCCATCCAGGACGGCGAGTTCACATTTCTGCTTCCCGCTGGGAGGAAGCAGTGTTTTTATCAGTCCGCACCGGCCAATGCTAGTCTTGAGACCGAGTACCAGGTTAGAGGGTCCCGGGCTCGGAATAGTGGCGACTGGGGGCGTGGCCAGCAGGCGGGAGGGGCGGGGCAGAGGTGTGGCCAGAATGCTTATGGTCTTGCAGAAAAGGGGCAAACTCAGCTCAAAGCTCTTTGGGTTGGGTTCTAGGTACGGTCCTGATAGCTGTTGGGTAGGTTATCCCAAGTTAGCGGCCAGGTAGACGCCCATCTTGGACTGCTCAAGGGGGTGGCGGGTGGCTTGATGAAAGACCTCACCAGGAGGCAGCTTAGGGACCGGGAAGAGACCTTGTAGGTGTGGATGTAGGTCTTCAGATAGGCCCTTGAGGAATCCAAATAGCTTGCTGGGGGCGGGGCGGGAGGAGCGCTTGCTGCTAAACCCTGATGACCCGAGTTCCCTAACTTTATGGTAGAAGTGCAGAACCGACGCCTACAAGTTGTCCTCTAATTTCCATAAGTGCTGCTCCTTCACCCCAAGCAAATACATGGGATTTTGTGTGCTTTTTTTTTTTACTCCTCCTAAAGATAGGCTCATGGTAGTCTTACATGGGTCTTTCTCAGTTTGGTTCGACCCAGGACTTCTGTGGCAGATAGGCTCTCAAAGCTGCCCGTTTCCCAATTCTTACCTGCTCTTCAGGTGATCGGAGGTGCTGGGCTGGACGTGGACTTCACCTTGGAGAGCCCTCAGGGTGTGCTGTTGGTCAGCGAGTCTCGAAAGGCTGATGGGGTGCACACGTGAGTGAAGTCCTGCCCTGCCTTGGTTCAGTTACAGCCCTGCAGCTCCCAATGGCCTCAGGTTACCATCCTGCTGGTTCCACAGACCAGCTGGCTGGTCACTCCAGGGTCATGTCTGTCTCGTCTGTCTGCCCAGGGTGGAGCCGACCGAGGCTGGAGACTACAGGCTGTGCTTTGACAATTCCTTCAGCACTATCTCAGAGAAGCTCGTGTTCTTTGAGCTCATCTTTGACAGCTTCCAGGATGAGGAGGAGGTAGAAGGATGGGCTGAGGCTGTGGAGCCCGAGGAGATGCTTGATGTCAAGATGGAAGACATCAAGGTGAGTGGGTGTGATGGTGCGTGCTTATAATCCCAGGTCTGAGGAGCCCGAGGCAGGATTCCAGTGAGTTCAGGACCAACCTTATTTACATAGCAAGGTCCCGTCTCACTACATCAGAAGGGCGGGCCAGGGATAATTTAGTTGGCAGAGCACTTACCTAGGACACTCCCACACCTGAGCTGCTACCCCAACACTGCACAAACTGGGGTTGCTCATGGTCAGTACGATCACAAGTTCAAGGTCATCCTTGGCTTGCACAGAAAGACAAGGTTTGACTGGTGAAAGTGACTCAGTAGGCAAAGGCAATTGGCACCAAGCCTGACTACTTGGGACCCACAAGGTGGAAGGAGAGAACTGATTCTTGTCAGATGTCTTTAGACCTCCACATTTAACCCATAGCATGTGCACCATACGCCCCCTTAAAAAGACCTCACCCCCCCCATAAGAAAACTCCAAGGGATAAAAAAGGGAAAAAATATGCTGGGTTTCTATTGGCAGATGTGAGGCAGTCCATGGTAGGAGGGGGATTCAGATGTAAGCAGCCTGACTTCTTCCTCTCTGTGCCCTGGCAGGAATCCATAGAGACCATGAGGACCCGGCTGGAACGCAGCATCCAGATGCTCACTCTGCTCCGAGCCTTCGAGGCTCGTGATCGTAATCTTCAAGAAGACAACCTTGAACGGGTCAACTTCTGGTCAGCTGCCAATATGGCTGTGCTGCTGCTGGTGGCTGTGCTGCAGGTCTGCACACTGAAGCGCTTCTTCCATGACAAGCGCCCTGTACTCACGTAGCCCCTGCCACAGAGCATGAAGGAAACAGTGGAGAGCAGCGGGTGTGTGACTGGACACCTCCCGGACTCAGATGAGATGGTGCATAGTTGGGTCCTTAGCAGTGGCCCTATGTGTCTCCCTTCCTCACTGACCAGGGAGTGCCATTGGCTCGCAGACCCCTGGAAAGGGGAGGGATCAGCAACAGTGCCTGTTTCTTGGAAGGTGCAAGTGTTAGGTGCTGCAATGTGGGGACATATTGCCCTTGGATGTCCTGGTTTTCTCCTGAAATTGTGCCTTAGCTTCAGTCTTCCAGCCATCAGGATGGGGTCAGGCTGTGGAGCTGTTCCTGCCTTCCAACTAGACACCCCAACCCCAGTGTCTCTGCTTTGCTCCTGGGGGTAAGCCTACTTTACTAGGGTCTGGGAAGGAGACACATCTGCAGAGTTCTTGCCAGGACAGTCACTTTTATTAGAAAGGAAGGAGCCCTGGCCCCTTGGCCCAGAGGGGAACCAGCTAGTTGATTGATTGGTAAGAGAACTCTAGGAGAGGACCCCTTCCTTTTCTGGGTGCAGGACCTCAAATAAGGCAGAGGTGCAGCTCTGCCAAAGCTGGCCTATGAGCCTTAAGGAACAAAGGGCATTTGTCCTGGGCACTGGAGTCAATAAATTATGGTCAGAAAAGTTAATAGTGCCTGGTGACTGGGGCTCAGAAATGTCAGCTGGGGACAGACCTAGCCTCAAGCCAGGGGCAGCCGGGGGGTGGGGGAGCACTCCCACGAAGCTCAGAAGAAAGGTCGGGCAGGAGCCGATGGAGGTGGTCGCCTGGCACGAAAGAAAAAGATCATAAAGCAAAGTTGAATTGTGTCCCTGTAGAGCTAGTGGGGGACTTGGAAGTGGGCCTGGCCACAGCATCACTTGAAGTAGTGGGTAGAATTCCCATTTCCCACGAGCACTGTGTGTAAGGCCTGGTGGTGTGGGGGATGAGAGGGGTTCAGAACAGATGACACAAGACTCACAGGTGTAAATGATTAAGTGTGGGCAGCCCCATGAGGGGATGTTCAATCTCCTGAGCTGGGACACACACAAAAGGCCCACACGTAACCACCAGAAGGGCTTCCCTTTATTTTAGTTTATTAATAGGATATACAGAGGCAGGCACTTAACAGTGGTCAATCCAAGCAGTTGGAGCAGAATGTGCAGAGGCACCCAGGGCCCACCCTGTGGGGACATCTGGTTGGGAGCCAAGAGGCCCCCCGATGTGTCCTCATTTCATACAACCTAAGCCACTGGAGCTGAGGAGAGAGGCAGGCCAGAGCTGAGGCACTCCAGGCCTGAGGAAGTCACAAAGGCACCTCTGGGTGTGGAGACTGGGTGGGGCTCAGGTTAATACAGCCAAGGAAGCTATAGATATATACAACTTGAGCCAGGTGGGTGGCCCGCACTGGGCCTGCTGGGCCTGGCTCACTCCTGAGGAGTCCTTAGGGAAGGTGGATAGTTGCTGTACCCCAGAAAGAACAAAGGCTTACAGTCTGGAGGAGCCCCTGGAGAGTCCCTCTACACTAGCCTGGATCTTTCTTTCCAGATGGTCCCAAGGATGCAGTCCTGTTCTGCTAACCAGAGCTCCCTCCTTGTCCCATCTTCCCAAAGTGCAAAGTCCCATGTGCTGTGGTGGGCCTCCTTCCCACCCTCTTCTCTCATGTCATGTCCACTAGGGCCAGGGAAGAAAAGGCAGGGCTTGCCCACGGGGAGCCTGGTCCCGGCATGGGGACAGTAGCAGGGCCCAGACCACCAAAGTTCTCCTGCACTGTGGGTGCAAGAGGGACCCCCCCCAGAACATTGCCCCCTGCAGCCTAGTCGAGCAGGGATGGCTCGGCTGGGCGGATAATGGTGGGCCGGCTGGGCGCAGCGGGCGCTCTTCTGCTGCAAAGAAAGTAAAGACATGGGGAGGTGGAGGGCAGTGAGGCCAGAAGCAGGGTGAGGATGGGGACCCAGCCCTTCCAGCCCACCCCAGGGCGCTCCCAGAGTTGGGGTACGAGGGATAGGTCAAATCCAAATACTTTCCTAGTATCCCCATGTCACTAGCTTGCTTTAGGAAGAACTAGTCCCCTCCTTCCACCAAGAGGGTCCTGGAGACTGAACTCAGGCCATCAGCCTTTGTAGCAAGTCACCAGATGTGCCATCTTGCCTGCTTCTCTGATCTCAGATTTGGGAGAGCAGAGCCTGGCTCACCAGGCATTGCTGACTTCAGCAGGGTCAACAGTGGTATTGTGCCCAGAGCTAGTCAGACATGTGACCTGCCCTAGCATCAGCTGATACACTGCTATGTGGCACTGGCTAAACACTGGCTAAGCTATGGCACTGGTTGGCCCATTTGGGGCTCAGTTTCTCAGGACACAAGCAGGGATGTTTATGTTGTTCTATGACCTGTTGGGGCTACACTGGAAGTCATCAGAATCAGGGGAGAGGTTAAAGTCACCACAAAGAGACCCCAGGATGCAGGTTGTGGGCCTTACCTGGGCACTCCTGGAGGGATACCAGGGGGAATCCGTGCTGGCCGAGATGGTATCTGAGGTGGTGCCGAGAAGGGGTCGTTGTTGGCAAACACAGGTCCAGGCCGGGATGGGATGGGGGGTGCTGAGAAGGAGGATGTGGCCCCCACAGGCATAGGAATCAGGGGAGGCCCCGGTGTGGGACCCCGCACTGCAGGTGGCCGGCCTGGTGGGTGCACACTGGACACAGGTCGGCGCTGTGGGGTGGGGCTGTGGAGGAAGGAAAGGCTGTAATCTGGAAGGAGACTGTAAGCATCTACAAGAGACTGAAGTGGGAATAGAGGCACTGGGCACCCACCAACCTGAGCCACACCATTCTAGTTGCTGGGCTCCTGTGTACCTGACAACAAACCTCCAAGGGGCAGGAGTGCAGACTGCACTTGGCCTTCTGATGCACCTACAGCTCAGCGTCCTTCCAGAGCTCAGCCCTGGCCCCCATGTGTCACCTCTCTGCCTCTGTATATCTGCCTGCCCTGATCCCCACTGGACCTGGGGACCTGAATCTATCAGATCTGGGTTCTTCCTCTTCCTGAGGGCTCCACAGGGTCCTGTAGCCTCAGTGGGTCCACTGTACTGACATTCTCTTGACTGCTGCTTTGACACCTAGACTGTGGCTGCCTTAGTGTCTCTGGCCCATCTTTCTCATCTTGAGGCCAATGGAGTCCTGGGTTCTATGGGCCTTCTGAAACTTGTCCCGTACCCTTCTCTCTGTTCTAGAAGGCTGACTGTGGTAGCTGTCCGCTGGGCTTCTTGCTCTTGTTTTTCACTTGCACTTAACCCATGGAGAAAGCACTAGAAAATGCAAAGGATTGGTGGGGAATTGTGGTGTGTGGTTTCTCCTCCAGAGAGCTAGCTCAGTTGGCATTGGAAGCCCTGGCACCCCTGTGGCTTTAAGCAGAACAGGTGCTCAGTCCTGAGCGTGGTGCTCATTTAGACTCTTGTCCCTTTCCAAACTTCAGCTGTTTGGAAATGGGACAGAGGGAAAAGGAAGGGCAGAACTTAAGCTTGTATATGCACATTGGGGGACAAACCGCCCTCCAGACCTGTGGCCACTGGTGTTCTGCAGCCAAGTGTCATCGACGGGAGGGGGCACAGGCGTGGACACGGTGCTGGTGCTGATGTCCCCGATGATGTTGAGTGCTTCCTTGAGTGCGTGGTACATGCGCAGCATGTCGTCCCGCCGCTGAGCCTGCTCAGCTGACTCTTCCATGAGGCTGCTCTGGTCTGCTGATGAGTACAGGTAGGCCAGCAGCTCATGGTGGATGAAGGCCTTTGTCTGAGGACAGTGGTGGGAAAGGTCAGACCCCTACACTAGCCAATAACTCAGAAGCCTATTGAGACTGGAAAAGTATCCATCACAGACTGAGGGAGGGTCGAGTTAGCTGTAGAGCCTCTGCTAGAACTCCATCCCTCAGTCAGAAGCAGGGGCACAGATCAGCTGCTTACAATCCCCCAGAGAAGGAACTGAGGCGCTCAGTCTTCCAGTGGTCGCCTAATGTCCACCATACCTTGGGCTCATCGCCAACACCACAAAACCAACCAACAACACACCAAAAAAACCAAAACAAAAAACAAACAAACACCCCAAAAAAACCAACCCAAAAAGCTACTAAACAAACCAACCTGTTCTAACTTTGCACACCTTTTTAAAGTTAGGTTTGCTTTTAAGCTAACAGTATGTATTAACTGTGGTGTGTGCGCGTGTGATAGTGTGCATGTCAGAGGACAGCTCTGAGGAGTGGGTTCTAGGGAATCGAAGATGGGGACTGCAGGATAAGGGCCTTTACTTTCTGAACCCCCTCATTTGCCCTGGTTTTGTTTTTTGAGACGAGGTCTCCCACAGTGAGAGCTCCCCTAGACTGGCTATATCTGAGGACACTGGTGAATGGAGTCTCCTGCTTCCTCCTGGTGCTGGGCTGACTGGCATGCTGCAAAACTCCTGGAGCCGAATCCCAGCCCGCTGAGCCTCGCTGGACCTTGGTGACTTGGAAGCCGCCACTCACATTGTTGATCATGAGGTGCATGATGGTCTTTGGCATGAGGTCACGGATGGACTTGTTGATGATGGCCACGTAGGAGTCCACCAGGTTGCGGATGGTCTCCACTTGCCGCTCTAGCTGCGGGTCCATGGAGAAGGTGTTCTCTTGTGCTCCATCCTCATTCTCTGCCTGCAGGGGACACAGAATGAGTGAGGGTTCACTGTGGCTCAACAGCTCTGTCCTGAGTCCCGACTCTTGGACTCTTGGGAACTGTGTGCCTACTCTGCTGATAAATGACCCACTTGAGTGTGTTCCAGATGGCTCCCTTAGACCTTGTGGTCTGTGCTGGGGTAACACTGGTTAGAGCCATGCTAAACTCTTTCCCCAGTGGATGAGAACAAAGTGTTCCTTTGGGTGGCCAGGATCTGTAGTGACTTCATCCCAAGGACAGGAGGAAGAAAGAAACAATGTAGATGAATCCTAAGTCCACTTGCCTTCCAGGCCATGGATTCTCCTGGAGAACTTTCTGGACTCTAATGACAAACCATGCCTACTTTGCTCTGCTTGCCTCAGAGAGTACCAGCTATGTGCCCTTTGAGGTCATAGTGTGCTGCTATGGTTTGAATACGGGATGTCCCTAGGGCTCAGGTGTTGGTCCCTTGAGTCTCAGCTGATGGTATTGTACTTTTAAGATTTACTTTTATGTGTACATTGGTGTGGTATGTGTATACACAGTGTGTATGCAGGCGTCCAGAGGCCAGAAGATCCCCTAGAACTGGAGTTACAGACAGCTGCCATGAGGGTGGTGGGACTGAACTTGGATCCTCTGGAGGGGCAGCCATGGCCTTTGTCTGCAGAGTCATCTTTTTAGAGCCATACTACTGTTGTTTGTGAAGCTCTGGAAACTTTAGGTTATGCTTAGCTGGGGGAAGCAGGTTACTAGGTACGTATCCCCAGGGATACCTTGGCCCCAGCCCTTTCACGCCTTCCCTTCTGCTTCTTGCCTCTGCACCGCAATACGACTGTCATGATAGATAGCCTGAGCACATGGGCCAAGCAGCTTCGGACTGAGAGCAAACTGAACACTTCTTTTTTCTCTTGGCCGTGTAGCAGGTATTTACTGATTTGTGTCTGTATGTATGTAGCTTACATGCATATTCTCCTTACAAGCTGTCCACCTTAACTGTGTGCATGCAGTGTGTCCCAACATGGACTTTATCTTCAGTGCCTCAAAACAAATGTTTAATTATTTATTTATGTATGTGAGTACACTGTCCCTGTCTTCAGACACACCAGAAGAGGGCATCAGACCCCAATGCAAATGGTTGTGAGCCACCATGTGGTTGTTGAGAATTGAACTCAGGACCTCTGGAAGAGCAGTCAGTGCTGTTAACTGCTGAGTCATGTCTCCAGCCCTCAAAAATTTTATTTATGTTTACCTATCTATCTATCTATCTATCTATCTATCTATCTATCTATCTATCTATCATCTATCTATGAATGAATGACAGGTTCTATGTAACTCTGGCTATCCTAGAGTTCACTGTGTAGTCAAAGCTGGTCTTGAACTGTGATTAATGGTGTGTACCAACATGCCAGAACCTGTTATTAAATTTTTTAAATTACATTTTATGCCAGGAGTGGTAGCCCAGGTCTTCTAGCATTCAGGAGGCAGAAGCAGATAGATCTCTCTGAGTTTAAGGCCAGCTTGGTCTACATACTAAATTGTGGGCCAGCCAGAGCCACACAGAGACAGCCTAAAACCAAAACACAATATATTTATTTTGTATATGTATACAATTGTGTGAACACATGTGCCATGATGCATGTGTGGAGGTTAGAAAAGAACTTGTGGGAACCAGTTCTCTTTCCACCACATGGCTCTTAGGGACCAAACTCACGTCATCAGGCTTGGTAGCAAGCGCCTCCAGTCCCTTAACCATCCTGCTGGCCAGCTTTTTGAGACAGGGACTCTCACTGAATTTGGAGCTCATAGATTTTTTTCTAGGCTGCCTGATAAGTGAGCTTATCAGACTCCCTTTTCACTGCAAGTGTGTCCATTCTGCAAGACTCTGCAAGGGCTACAGGCACAGACACTGTCTGTCTGGCTTTTTTATTAGGTTCTTTTAGATTTACTTTGAGACAAGGCCTCTCGCTAGGACCTGGGTGTCTCTGCTCTGCTGTGGCTGGCTAGCTGCTGAGCTCCAGAGGCTCTCCTCTGCCTGCCTTCCTAGCACGAGGATGACAGAGTGCACCACCACACTCGGCCACTGTCTGAATTCTAGGGTTCAAATCCAGGCCCTCATGATTGTGTAGCAAGCCTCACCTAAGCCATCTCCATAGACTGGCAAGTTTTAACCAGAGCAAAGAAAAGCTGACTTAACAGATGTGGTCTTGCCAGGCAGTGGTGGCACATGCCTTTAATCCCAGCACTTGGGAGGCAGAGGCAGGCGGATTTCTGAGTTCGAGGCCAGCCTGGTCTACAGAGTGAGTTCCAGGACAGCCAGGGCTACACAGAGAAACCCTGTCTCGAAAAACAAAACAAAACCAGAAAAAAAAAAAAAAAACCCAAAAAACAAAAAAACCCAGATGTGGCCTAGAAATCCCAGGTCCCTTCCTCCATGCAGGGTCTGGTATGTCATCTAAGCAGGGAAGGCGGCCCCTCCCTCACCTGGTCCTTCTCTGGGTAGACCCCAGCTCGCAGGAACGAAGCCTTCCAGCTGTCCACATCTTCCTGGGAGTCACAAGCCAGCTCGATCTGTCGTAGGTCCTTGTAGACATTCCTGGAGTATATGGTAGAAGGGACTTGACTGGTCACTAAGATCATGGGCTCTGGGGGTTCTGCCTGATCTGGGTACAAGAGTGGGTCTTGTACCTTCCCCAGTTTGTTCAAAGGTTTCTGGGTGTGTCTGCAGGTATACTATAGCACCAAGTACCATATGTGTGTGTGTGGGTTGTGTGTATTAGGATTGGGGGTGAGGGTTGTGTATG